>OW804102.1:14443683-15668683 GCA_942159475.1 Sthenelais limicola | reverse complement strand
CTTGTTCCAGAACCTGTAGATCCGGCCAAAGCAACACAACCTCATGGTCTAATGGCTTTAGTCCCCATTTGTATGGATGTTACTGTCATTAACAACAAATTATAGATGATTTGAAGCAATTGGAACCAGTGGAAAGCCATAAGCTGTAAGCCGTCGGCCGGAACCGGACGTCCAACACTAGTCGGCTTGGTAGCTCTTGGTCTGTATGCCTATAACTGGCCTTGGTCTGTGCGCCTACAACACCCCTATCCCAACAAACGGGGACTAATTGTCTATAAAACACACTGACAGAGACACATACACTTAAATTGTGTATTATCATATATACAGTAAAAGAAGTTATTTTCGCACTGTTTTTATTTCCATGAATTTAAAGTGTGCGCGGATATTAAGTTGAGTATTTGTTGGTGTGCGTATTCATGAGATGTTCCATAAATAAATCACTTTGAAAGATATTCATTTTCCGACTTGTGACTCATTTTCCTGGAACACATCGCAATTCATGATAATGATTTGGCCGCTGACCACACAGTAACATGTTTCGTCTCGGTTCATCTTAACAACATAAACAATAATGTGTTGACTTGTAACTGCAGTGGGGCTGGCCCCAGAGTGTATACGTGATCTACCGTCTACTGGTGGTAGTATACTGGGCAGTATGGATCGTGCTGTCCGGGCTGGCTAATGGCTCACCAGGCTGGTTCCTCCTGCCCACTCACTGGTGCCTCTTCCTACTCGTACTGACAGCTGTAGTACAGGCAGTGACAGCAACCCTGGCATGGGCCGGCATCATATGTACCCAGCCAGGTAAATATGGCTCCAACATCCATGCAGGTTATTCCTTTAGAATAGTGTGTTTTATCTCACTTTACCACGCCATGTCTAGTTAAGCTTGTACAGCTGTTCTTCTACCTCTGCCTGCATGGGAAGGGGGGGGGGGGTGGCGATATCTTAAGACCATAGACCGTTTTCAGTGTTGACTAACACATCCTAATTTGTACCGATGTGCGCGCACCAGGGAGGCAGAAGGACCTGTTCGGTAAATAGGTCAACAGCATGGAGGAATGGCCGGGTACACACGGCCGTCATTACCGTGCACTTTGCTAAGGGAAATATGGAAAACGACACATCTAGGCAAAAACTTGAATCGAGGGAAATATTGACAGACCCTTTTTCTAAAACATAAGTACTTTGGGGGCATTCTATGTAAAGAAATGGCTGAGTTTGAAGCCTCCACACTTATTCATCTCTAGTCTACTGTCTAGTTGTGCAACAACCCAGTATGTACGCCAACCAAAACAAAGGGGGACACTTCAGTTTGGATGCCCATAACTGTGATCATAAAGGCATGTACATAAGATTTAACACCATTTACCATTGTAGATAAGTTATAGTTTTACTTTGGGATATTAGACGTTTTACCAGATAAATGCACAGTACGATTATTCAACTCAAGATATGCCAACACATGGGTGTAACATACATGTGTGTATGCCTGCACTGGTCGGTGGCCAGTGCGTGGACGGAGGCAGGTACCCGGTGAGGGGCACTGAGTTCTGAGGGTAGGTGTAGCGCTAGCCTCCCTGCCCCCGTGACCAACCCACCCCTGGCCACATACACACAGTTGCATCTATGCACCTTTACCTAACTCATACAAGTTACAACCCATAAAGGCAGATATATATTATTAATGAATAGTATATGGTATTGAGTTTTTTGTTCAGACCCATATAATTCCCTGTTCAACCAATTCATAACATTCCCAAACTAACAAGCTACAGCCTACACACATGTAAACCAATGGGTCTATAGGTCGCTGGGGTCTGTGCTGATTTCCATCTTATTCTGTCCATAAAATGGCCTAAGAAATTGAAATGATTCATCCGTCATATTCTCAATACCTCTATCATGCTATATAGCCCCAGAAATATGCTCAGTAGATTATACAAGGTCCAAAATACATAGAGATGTGCGGGGAAGTCTACGGCTACGGCATACACACATGCAGCCAGCGTTGTTTATATTTCCCTCTTGCTGCCATCGTGCGCGCGCATGGCCTCATTAAATATGTGTGACGTCAGCAAGGTATCGGTCTATAGCTAAGGTATATGTAGTAAACTACCTATATAGGCTTCACCCTTGACCCTTCTTTAAGTTTTAATTATCACTTTGTACAAGTGAGATGTATTTTACAGGCTACGGTAAACTGGTTTGCTAGAGTTAGAAAGTGTATTGATGAAAATGTTACCTAACTCATTGTTAAATCGAATGTTAAATTATATGTCTCTTGCCGAGTATGTATTATTAATGTACACTAAATAGGGCAGTTAGAACAGTCTTTTTAAATCAAAATGTATCGACAATAGTGATGAGGAATTTATTAAATATTCAGGAGTTAAGAAAGAGAGGAAACATTGCGATTATGGGTTTAATGGTGGCAAGGTTTAATATTCAAGAGTTGTTACAGTTATTTATTGCCGCCCAGGTGCTAAATTGTCCAAATTTAAAATATGATATTCCAAATTCAGAAAAGTACGGAAGATCTGCCCATATACACGGCCCTACCATGTAGGTTGCCTGTAGTACATGTGTAGTAGAGAAGGAGAAGCCTGGGTTGAATCTAAATATTCTTACAAACCAGTGATCAGTGGTAAGGCAATTAACTTATTGAAATGATTGACATACTTGACCTTAGTCTTGACTATTCCAGATTTTTATTCAACATGTACGTGAATTATCAGGACCGACTGGTCTGAATAATTGAATTATAACGTTGTAGTTTTATCCTAGTGCGGACAATTTCTTTATTGTTTCTAGTCGGCAGAGCTAAATATATAGCGTGTGAGTAGTATAACACTAGTAGTATTCTCATTAGAAAACATCTGAAAGTTATTATATTGAATATGGAGTATAGTTGTAAAATGATGTCTAGGATAATTCGTAAACGAGTGTTATGATCTGTGGTATGTATTAATTCTATTATATTTGCTATCGTCTTTACAAGGGAAAATCCTCGATGCATTGGGTGAAAACGCTATCGAAATAAAATCTGGTTACAAAAAATAGCTTTGACCCCAGGTGCCCCTGGGTTCAAAGCAATGTCTAGACTGCCTCACCCCTGATCCCAATATAATACTGAGGGTGAATAAAGTACAACAATTTACCTATAGATGGCGGGCGTATGTCGTGGTACCTGAGAGCACAGTGGCTGCTGAATAACCTCACCCTACCCAGCAGTATCTTTGTCACCGTGGCCTACTGGATCGTATTCTGGGATGGTAAGCTTTACACCGATATTTCCTACATGCATGATCATACAACACCGTTAACAGTATGTAATACCTTCCCCCAATCCCCCCCCCCCCCCTTCAATCACGTTTCCCGCTTTTTAAAAGCCCCATTTCCCGAATCTCGCAGGTGTTCTATTTGCATTCCTGGACCTGCCTGTATTGAATCTGGCTCTGAATCCCTTTCCCGAATCCCATACTAGACCCTTTTAAATCCCCAATCCCGATACAAAATACATCCAAATCCGCTTCCCGAACTATTGCCTGCCCTGTGTTTGATTGCTCTGCTTACATGTTATTATTGTTAAGGAGAATGTCTTGAATCTCGTGAAATCGAAAAAGGAAATGTAAATTTAACAATTTAACGAAGATTTGAAAATATGTATCCACACTGTCTTTATCAATTTTCATTATCTCACTATATTATTTAATGGGTCACCAGGAAGACCTCATTGTATGTAATACTTTGAGAGGGACCATCCCTTTTCGATACACTGCATTACAATAGAATTATATATATATATGTTTATTGAATACAAGTTTTATATATATGTAACGTGTCCTTGTATCGGCCACAGGTAGCCAGCCAGGCGGCGTGACGGTGCACACGCATGGTGTTAACATGGTGTATGGCCTACTCGACCTGTTCATCTCCGCCACGCCTATTCGCCTCCAGCACTTCTACCAACCCATGCTCTACGGCACTGCTCAGGCTCTCTTCTCTGCCGTGTACCAGAATGTGGCTGGTCAGCCCATATATGAGCAGGTCGACTGGAGGGCTGACCTCCAGACTACTTTACTCCAGTCCCTAGGGGGTATATTTATTGCCGCCCCTGTGCTATGGTTTATTCTATATGGGTTGTACAGACTCAAACTCTTACTACATGTGTATATGTGTAACGGGCAGGTTGGTGCTGATGTGGTTAAAAGGAAAGTAATCATTGTGTACTAAATGACAAATATTTGTCATTATTGGAGGCACGGATTACCACAAATGTATCTATAATAATTCATATGGGGTAGTTGATTATAAACCATACTTGTAACATCGGCAGCTTACCAATGACGACATCAGGTTCAGGTTCAGCTTTAGTGATGATATAAGATTACACAACATGATGCAATAGTTATTAATTATGATTAATAAAATGTGTTTATTAATCATTTAATATTATTTTAAAAAGGGATGCCTGGATGATCTACAAGTAGATAAACTACGGGTAGAAGGACCATTCCTTTTTAGTTCTACATAAACCATAAACCAGGAATGTATACATTTTACTGAATAAAAGTTTGTATTAATAATAATGTAATAAATAATTAAATAACATTTTCCATATTAGCATAATACATTGCCTACCTTTACCTATATATAACTCTTCCCTATCCCTACCAGGGAGACTACAACCTTTACATGTTCTATTCTTATATCTTATATTCTTCAACTATTTATAACCATGTACATGTACACGCCTCATTCAGTAAGGGAGTCTATACGGCTATCTAATGGCTGGATGGGCAGCGTACTAAAGATGGGAGAAAACGTATTGAAGACAGGATCCTCGGTAAAAAAATCCATAATAAATGTCATTTTTAATGAAATAAAATTTTAAAAACTGAGTCAATGATCTTTTAGTTCCTTATAGCATGTCTAGAAAACCGCGTCACCCTCAAACCTCCACTAGAAGGTGCCACCCCCTGGTGATTAAATTTAAGAATGCCAAAACGGCCATATATATGTCCCCTCTCCTACACTGTTAGTATTCTCCATGGGAGTGCCAGATTAGTGCAGGAAATAAATGGCACTGGAGCACAACAGATGCTTTTTTCACACAGACAGCCTGATATGGAACGAGTCCTGATCTTGTTTACTTGATCATTTTTGTTATGAGTGGACTTATGAGTGCACTATCATGTCATTGGAAACAAATTCGATATCACTCCTCTTAACTAGACTACTTCACAAGATTTGCCACTGAATTCGGAACTTCCATACTATGGAATAGATAGACAAAATTGCCCGACGATGATCCCAACGTTCGATTTTACACACAGGTGTAGAGTTAGGAGTAAATGGGCGTAGCAACCAAATAAAATTGTGTAGCGCAAGTGTAATTTTACCATTTGACTGGGTCCACACCTCTTATATTGAGTAGAGTACACCCACGAACTCTGGCCGAGTATGGGAATTTTCTGTACACCCTTGCTAATACAGCTCAAATAAATAAGTTGCAGAGTGTGTTAAATCGGGCAGTTAGACTGGTCTATTATAACAATAATAATGGAATGTCTACTGAAGAGATGAGGCATGATCTGAAGATTGATACGGTAATGAAGCGTGGTGACATCTCGCTGCTGGGCTTGATGTATAAGTTTAAGGATGACCCGGAAAAAACCCAGATAATGCCCAGAGAAACTCGACTCGCACAGGGTACAAATCTTATCCAGCCATTATGCCAGTCAGAAAAATTTAACAGGTCGCCTCATGTAAAAGGCCCTAGACTCGGGAATAGACTGGGAATAATAAACAAAGAGAAATCTTGGCCGGCACTCAAACTCTACCTAAAGTCAAATGACAGGTGGAGGGAGTGATAGATTATAAGCCTATTATTATTTATGTCTGATGTCTGTATATGTATTGATCAAAAGGCTCCCTCAAAGTGTGAATGGAGGATAAAAATAATGTCTAGTGAGCTTAACGAGACTATATGCTTCTACATTCTAGACTAGTCATGAGTATTCTAATCATAATTATTATTATTATTATTATTATTGTATTGTATCACACTATCAACTTATTTTTTATTGTGTCCAACTTATTTTTATTGTGTATTACCATGTATCGTACCATCCATTATATGTTTTAGATAGTTGTGTTAGTTCATTTTTCTAAAAATTGTTAATGTAGACTGCAGCAGCAGGTAGAAGGCCACAATTTACTAGTGTTACCTGTTCTCGACTGTTTTTATTGTGATTCATGTCTTGAGATGCTGGATAAATAAAATCTTTAAAAAAAAATAAAAAATATTGAAGTGAATAGCGACATACTTATGTCAACTTACAGTGTACTATGCTCTCGATTTATGTTCTTTTATTGCGACTTTATATAGTTTTTATTCGCCCACAAAAAAATGTTAGAAAATTAGGAAGCGTGAGAGAAATTAACTAGATATGTTAAATCTTGATCATATCTTTGATTCTAGGTGGAATTTATGCACTATGCTAAATTCGATAGGTGGAGCCACCAACGGCGTATAATATCATTGTAATATGCGGCGGACTGGTTAATAAACTAATCACCAGATGGAACCATATGCGCATAAGCCTATTGGTTAGACCGATAAAGGAGATGCATGATCTACTTTGTATCTCTATATATGTTAAAATACTTAAATGAACGTTAATGATTTAAATTATCCTCGATGTATTTTTTTGCTAACGAGAACTATCACGTTAAATGTGAAACTTCGCCAATAAAATTTATTAAAAAAAAAAACAACATACAACGAGGAAGGTGTCCCGGAACTCATGGCCGGCAGTTAGGCGCTGGAGCCAGTACCAGGAGCCAGTATGTATGGGACTGTATTGAAAGTGGGACCATGGATTGGGAAGACAAATCATTAATCCAAGATGAAAGAGTTAGACTTTGCTTGACCGGGAACTATAGCTTATTGGGTGGGTATGGAGGGTCGGCACCTCATGGCAGCGCCAGGCAGGGCACCAATAGTCAATCTAATAGACTCCCCTCTGGTCAGCATGAGGTTGTGTGTCGGGCATATAATACTAGACAAGGTTGTAGGCAAGGCGGCAGCCACTCTGACAGAGTAGTGTATTGTATGCATATATGTACATACCCTGACTCAGTGGGCCGTAGCTGTACACACTCAGTCACAGATTGCAAATGCAGAGTCACACACGCTGGTGGACAGCAAGATCAGGGCAGCACACACCAGATGCAAGGTCAATCATATGCAGGTGGCAACTCAGGTGCAAGAGGTTTTGCTCCCAAGTCCAATGATTATTCTGTCTCATTCCAGCTCAAACAACGATTAGATGCCAACTAGACGACTTGGAACCCGGAGGCCCGACTTCATACCAGCCATACACCCAGTAAGGCTAACGAATGGGCTCTGTGTGACTTGTACAGCCACATCAGGGAATCATGTTTGTACCCCACATTTTGTTCTTCACCAACCTTCCCTTCCAGCACTGCAACAATGTGTATAGCATTTGCTATTAGCAATGCGTTTGCATTGTTGCTAGCCAATCCCCACTAACCTACACTAACTCCCTCTACCACCCACACTCCAAACCTCCCACTCCACTTTCAAACACCCCTTACTTCACTCCACGCCTCCACTTACATAGCACCTATTTAAACCCACCCACCCACACCTATCTTCTATTATCTCTCTATCTCCTCCCTACTAATTATTTATTTATCAAATCAATTATTTTTTTCTCATCATTTTACTCTTCATCAATTCACCAATTTTACCAATTTTGATACAATTTCATATAATTACAAATTTGATAAACATTTAATTTCCCACAGCTGCCTCACATTTTGTTCTTCACCAACCCTCCTTCCAAGCGCTGCAACAATGCAACTCCTTTCTTTAACTCCTAACTTAGACTTCGATGTAATCTATGCCCACTATTTCATGAATTTGTATTTCTTCCTTCTTTGTCTCCACTCTATGTTTTCGGTTATTAAAGACGGTCATCCATCTTCCCGTTTTATCGCAGATATCAAATTTTGCGTAGCCTTTATTTCGTTACGTTTTAGCTGGAAGTCACCTCCAACTGCACAAATGCTCATGCGATAACGTCGAGCATATAATTCTGTTCATATTTAATTGTTTCTGATAGTGGCTCTTACACATTAATGCCTATGTAAACTTTAATGTATGATGGTAAATTGTAATGTATGAAATTTTAACATAATCCATTCAATATTAAAGCTGCATTCTCAGCTATTAATACAAAGTAAATCTATAGTAGTAATACGTATCCAGAATATTCAATCTATCTATGAGAGAAATAGATGCGCTCCCAGTTAATAGCTTCGATGGGTCATAGCAATATTTCATGTCTTGGATGATTATTTGGCGATTTCACATGCCACGTCAGTCATTTTCCAATTTTGGGACTCGTTTAACCTCATTGTGTCATATTGTGTATTCCTATACTAGCTTACTAATTTTTATCTTTTCTATACATCCCTGCCGCAGACCCTTACCAGCAGCGTTGGTGTCCCTCCCTCCAGACGTTGGGGCTTGATATGATATTAAATAACTTTCCACCTTATTATGCCATTATAACCTTTATTTTCATGTATGTGTATAGGAAGAAGGCTTCGCACGATCATTCAAGCTGAAAGCGAGCTCCGAGGTGTTAGGCCCCAACTGCACTCACCACGGCAGCCATCATACCTTCCCCGCGCGAAAATCTAGGTCATCCAGTTTCTCAACTCCCCGCGCGCCTATATGGCAGCATTGCGACGACGGGAGCCATTGCCTTATTTTTTGTTTTATCTTTATCTAATTTAATCATGCTTTGAGCATTCTCAGATTCTGACGCAACGCGACTTTAATTATGTGATCTCACTTAATTCTTGATTATTATTGTATGTTACGGTTACGTAATATGACGTAACTTTATATAACTATTACGAGTAATTCTCAGCCAAGTGGTGATTCGCACCTGGTCAGATACTGCCTTGGAGTTAACATGTATATGGGTCAGATTTTCAGAAAATGTACAATTGGCAGCTCTACACATTTAGGAAATTCTGCTAAACTAGGCTGAAAAATTATGAATACCAGGTATAACTGAGTATATTTGGTATCGCATTGATTTAAAGTATCTTTTCTGTTAGGTTAAACTGCATTTTGAAGCTAATTTCTGTCTTAAATGTGGGTCATTTGAGAGGATCGGTGAAGGTGAATTGTACATTTTTTCTGAAAATCTGACCCATATATGCTACGAAAAATGAAAAATTAGTGGGTATATGTAGTACTGTGGGTATCACAGGTACTCCTTACTGCTACATTGAGTATGAGTTACAGTCTATTCCACCAGGGTACAGTGCTTTATGTATACTCCTATATGTCCTTCTTACGTTTCATGTACTGGCCCTCTGTGGCAAGGGGTAGGCAGGCTTCAGACTGCCTCTGTAGTCTGGCCTCTAGAGCTGTGTTTGGTGTGTGGTAATAAAGGATAGTTGCTGGCAAGGACCAGAACCTGAGTTAGTGTTCAGACACTACATATATATATATTTACCATATGATCCCCCAATTACTATGAATCGCTCCGCCAATGAAATATTAATTAAACTATACTGATTGTGGCATAAGAATTATAAGTTATATGATAATAGGTAAGAGGCGAGACCATTATATACTGTCTTCACTTTAGACTTTCCCTGGACAAACTTGCACTTTATAGGGCGACTCCGCTATAGGTAAAAACGGCGCCGACAGGCAAAATTCGTCGCCGACATGAATAAAAATTCACTATTTATAAAAAACTAAAATTCAAAAATCACTAGTGGAAGAGGGGTAAAATAGGTTGTCGGCAACACATTCATTTGTTGCCAACAATTGCAAAATATCTAACTTGATTAGATATTTCGTCGCAAAAAATTCGTCGCAGCCGTTTTTTGCCGTTTTTCCCATAGTGGAGTCCCTGCATTAGAGATATATTAAGTTGTGTCTCTATGCGCACGATTTCATGTACGAAAGTTATGTAAATGTGTAAATCTTTCCCTGTTCCATAAGAATGTAATATTTTTAATCTTTGAAGAAAAAAAGAGTTCTGCCTTTGTCTTTGTTTTATCCTACAGGTAACATCAGATTGATTTTGTTTTCATTTTTTTGTAATGTTATAAAACTATGAATTGTCAATTCATATTCGGAGAACCATCCGACTTGAAAAAAGGAGTTCCTCTTTCAATTAAACTCGGATTGAATTGATTCCGTGATGTTTCATGTGTATTTGTGATCCAGGTAGGTAGGGAGGAAAGGGTTGTCCACTGTATGGACGGGAACGTATTTACCACCGAATGCTGCTAGTGAATTAGAGATGATGCTAGGAGATCAGGGAGATAAAGATATATGATATGGAAAGGTGCGAAGTTAGCCCATGGGATTTGAAAAACAGGGGGTTAAATACACCTGCCAAAATGTAATACGAAATTTCACAAAATATAAAATGAATCCGGATTTATCGATCAGGATGCGTTCCAACCTACCACCGAAATCAAACATATTGCGCTATATAATTTGACCCCCCCATGGGTGACTAATGTACGGGCGTTAACTGAGTTCTTATACCATGCGTTCAGCCCCGTGAACATTATGTAGATACTTTTACTTTTGTAGAACTTGTTTTGAAATACCAAGACGATGGAGTGATCTGTTTCACATGTTATGTCGTTGAAAGTGAAAGTGACAGGAGAATAAAAAGGACTGGTAGACAACGAGAACAATCAAGAATTGATTTTTTCCCACTATGAATTCGATCTAATAGCGAGGTGGGGTAGAAGAACAAGGGAGAGAAGAGCGGGAGAAAGAATGAGATGAGAAAGATAGGACGATAAAGAGGTCAGTCTAGGTCCTCGAATCATCTAAGAATGGTATCTCAGTGATTAGACGCCTACTTCGCTAATTGGGTTGCTGGCCTAGGACTCGGCGTTTTAATGGGAATATAATGACAAGTTGTGTTGTTAATAATGGCACTTTGCTCTGTCTGAAGGGACTCTCCCAACTTTGGGCCTATATGGAACCAATCTAAATTGGGAACGCATGACTGATCAATTGATATGCACGGCTTATTAGCATACCAAGGTACGGCCCTGGGGCTAAAATTGGCCGCAATTCCACTGTCATTAAATAATCACATCCTATATTGTTATTTTTGTAGGGATCCAACTCAATGAACCCTCCTCACTTGTGGACGGGAGTCGGTTGTGCAATGCCAATGAGTCTCTGCCTCTGTCCGTCATGTTTGGTTGGTGCATGCTATTTGGGTCTCCTGATGAATCTTAGGATTGCATTTCAAATCCTGGTTTATGTTTTTGAAATAAAAATCGTGGGGCTATAAGAGAGCCAAATCGGCCATGGGTGCGTCAGCCTTTAGAACGCAGCGCATTATAACATTAATAACACGTCTATTAGTTTGCTCTCAGTGCAGCCCTCATGATAGACTTGTTCACTAAATCCTGGATGGATTTGAAAGATGAAAATGCCTCAACACTCTTTAATGCCATGTGGGTGAGATTTTCAGAAAATGTACAACTTAACTTCACCCATCTTCTCAAATAACCAAAATTTCAGACAAAAATAAAGTTCAAAATACAGTACAACCTATACAAACAGATTGCTAGAATCAATGCAATGCCGAATATACTCGAAATTACCTAGTATTGACCAAATTGCAGCCTAATTCAGCAGAAATTACTAAATGTGTATAGCTGCCAATTGTACATTTTCTGAAATTCTGACCCATGTATATTGATTACAATTTTAACAAATGGGTGGAATGTTAATAATGGTAATATTGGTGAATTTTGGTGAATAGTGTACATCAATCACAGTCTGTCAACATTCTCATTACGATTTCCACTCGATTCATTTAATGATCAGTCTAAAAGAACTCAACCACCATACCGAAATTCCATATCATCTAAATAAGACATACCCCTGGTGTATGTCTTATTTAGATAATATGGAATTTTGGTTATTTTGGTTCATTCAGTCATTCACACCTACTATACTAAACTTTCTATGTACGCTCAGTAGACACCCCCAAAGTCCAACAGCATATATCTACGATTTGAAGGAACAATGTCCAGTCGGTCAGTGTTCTTTTTACGATCAGGCTTGTTTCAGTGCAGGGTTTATTCTACAGCCCAGTTGACGTGACAAGAAGATCCTATCTATTTCAGAATAGAAACTGTCTGAAAAATGAAATGATTAATTTGATCACCAGCATCCAAGTATCCATTATGCAAAGATCCGATAAGATTTTGGGCCGCAACACAGAAAGTAAGCCTGAATAATTCCCACCCATGATGTTCAATTCTACTATATCTACGCGCTTTGGTTAAACTAGTAAATGCTCTTGATAATGAAGCTTTTATTATTTCCTGATTTCTGAAACACAGAAAATACAACTCACATATATAGGTGCAGACGAACGAGTTAGTTACGGTGAATTGCCTTGACTTTTATTACAATACGAATTAATCAATATGGATGCATTCCGACCTATCACTGACCCTCATCGTGTTCACTTCATGATTTTCATCCATTTACTGGCATTCTTGTTTATCACCATGCGGACAGCCCCATAAATAAAATGTGGGTCTTTTTGCAGTTTCCTGCTCTGGACTACCAAAGTAAGGTCAAGGTATTAATTGGTTATGATACCTCACACCAAGGTGGTGGACATAGATGGATTGAATTGAGAAACACATATATATGGACAAGGAGGAGGAAGGAGAAGACGAGCATACAAGGGTTGATGGAAAAGAAGGAAACTGTGTATCGAGGGAAACAAAGAAAGAAAGATGGATGGCAAGAGGAATTATCAAAGAGGAAAAGAAGACAATGTTGAGGAGAATAAGGGGAAAATGAAGAAGGATACGAGAAAGATTAAGACAACTTGGGAAGAATCAGATGGGGAACAGAAGAGGATGAAGAAAAGGATAAAACAAAGACAACGAGGAGAATAAAAGGGAAAAGATTATAGGAGGGACGTGGAATAGGAGGCGGAGATGGAGAGGTAAAGGTAGAGGCCTCGTAGATGAACACGTCTATGTAGATTAGCCAGGGACATAACTCATAGAGCGCATGACTGAATTAATATGCTTGACTTAATAACATAACGAGGTGGGGCGATGGGTGTTGGCACCTTCATGCAAATGAAGCACAGTGATACATAGATTGGTTAGGGGAGCGAGCAGCTACCAGTGGATCAACCATCAACACACCAAATTCCAAATATCAGAAAATTATTTGGAAAGCTTATATACAGTCATCTATAACACATCCAAGGTAAGGAGGTTTGTGTAAAGTGTATGGGTTCATCTCCGAGATTTGGAGAAAGAATCAAGAATTTACTGTGCGAAATTCCTTTTACCCGTAATCTCCACTCTGTCTGTAAGAAATCTTCATTCTTTCTCTAACAAATCTCCGCAACAAGACAGATTCATGTTTTTTTGTTTTTTTTTAAACATTTTTATTTACCTTATCTACAGAACACAGATGAACGCATCGCTCTTTTGAGCGTTTTTCATGCTTACAATAACATCTTCGTTTCTAACATCATTTTCAAAACATAATTACTCATATACTGATTGTCTTGGAGGTGGAAACCTAACTTTTACCATGATTTGTGTATGCGTGGGGCGGAGGGAAGTGCAATACATAGAAAAATGGTGATCTGATTCAACATAAACGAATGTCTTTATATGGATGAGTGAAATGGGAGTATTACATTAAACTCCGTAAAACAAGATGACGCTATAAGATTTAAAGCTTTACTCTCAGCTATCGTCAGCCAAGAACTGAAAATGTTCTACTTTTTGTTCCATTCTTTTCCAACCCATATATAAAAGTCATTTAACCAAGATTTTGACCAAGGGCTTCTAAAACGTCCTCATATACTTGGAGGACCCGCCCGAATCCTTTCATGCGATGACGTCACTTATCGATATATACATATATATATATATATATATAATATATATATATATATATATATATATACCTGGTGGTGGTATCTTAGTGCAAAGAGAACTTATTCACACATTGCTGTGCCATGAGCTATGGCGGAATGGTCAGTCATTGGTGAGATAGGACTCTCCCCTCACTACTCTCTCTTACTTCCGCTCTCTCCCTCTCCTCATCCACTTCTTCTCTCACCCCACACGTACCAGGACACACATCCTTCTGACCGCACCCACCCACTCCTTTTTCTTTTCCCTCCCCCTTCCCTCTCACTTTAATTTTTTATCTATTATTAATTACCTTCATTAAGTTTATATTCTTTTAAAGTAATCGGCTAATTAGGTCAACTAATAAGTTGATTAAGTAATTACAACTTTATCTCATAATTCAATTAACAAATTTAATCATTCAATAAAATTTTATTACTCTAAATGTCTGCTTCACTCTTTTGTTCAGGGGTTCAGTTATGAGGCAAGATTTCTTTGGTCGTAATAGCTGAGATTGCAGCTTTAACACATACAAAGTCGAAAAATTGAATATATCGAGCGTCCTATATGAACAGTAACAACAGATTATTCTATTTCAATTAGGTTCTGTATGCATTTTTATGATGTGATCTAAATGTTTTTTTCAGATTTCTTTCTCATTGTCAGGCACGGAAAAGTCAACAAGGAATTAAGCCTGCTGCACTGATAGGTATGGCCGAAACCAAGATGTCAGGAAGGTTGCTGGCGTTATGGTTGCTCATCATTTTATCCGCATTAAAGGGGGAGGCATTCACAGGATCGTCAGGTGTAACTGTTAGTGGCGAGACTGGTGCAACAGGTGCAACTGGTGCTGCAGGTGCATCTGGTAGTTCAGGTGCAACAGGTGCAACTGGTGCTGCAGGTGGATCTGGTAGTTCAGGTGCGACAGGTGCAACAGGTGCAACAGGTGCAACTGGTGCTGCAGGTGGATCTGGTAGTTCAGGTGCGACAGGTGCAACTGGTGCTGCAGGTGGACCAGGAAGTACAGGTGCGACAGGTGTGGGTGGAAATACAGGTGCAACAGGTGTAGGTGGAAATACAGGTGCAACAGGTGTGGGTGGAACGACTGGTGCAACAGGTGTGGGTGGAAAGACTGGTGCAACAGGTGTGGGTGGAAATACAGGTGCAACAGGTGTGGGTGGAAAGACTGGTGCAACAGGTGTGGGTGGAAATACAGGTGCAACAGGTGTGGTCGGAAAGACTGGTGCAACAGGTGTGGGTGGAAAGACTGGTGCAACAGGTGTGGGTGGAAAGACTGGTGCAACAGGTGTGGGTGGAAATACAGGTGCAACAGGTGTAGGTGGAAAGACTGGTGCAACAGGTGTGGGTGGAAATACAGGTGCAACAGGTGTGGGTGGAAATACAGGTGCAACAGGTGTGGGTGGAAATACAGGTGCAACAGGTGTGGGTGGAAATACAGGTGCAACAGGTGTGGGTGGAAAGACTGGTGCAACAGGTGTGGGTGGAAATACAGGTGCAACAGGTGTGGGTGGAAATACAGGTGCAACAGGTGTGGGTGGAAATACAGGTGCAACAGGTGTGGGTGGAAATACAGGTGCAACAGGTGTGGTCGGAAAGACCGGTGCAACAGGTGTGGGTGGAAAGACTGGTGCAACAGGTGTGGGTGGAAATACAGGTGCAACAGGTGTGGGTGGAAATACAGGTGCAACAGGTGTGGTCGGAAAGACTGGTGCAACAGGTGTGGGTGGAAATACAGGTGCAACAGGTGTGGGTGGAAAGACCGGTGCAACAGGTGTGGGTGGAAATACAGGTGCAACCGGATTTCAAGGGAACACTGGAGCTACAGGTCCAGCTAGTGATACTGGGGCAACTGGAGCAAAAGGTTAGATTCCATTATATCCTTTATAATTATGTCTAGCCCTATGCTGCACTTTTGTCGATCTGTATTACCTGTCTCTTTTCAACTTGGGCATACTTTAGATAACTCCTTTTATTAGATTGTATTCATCATGGAATTTAGAACAATTGTTTCCCAACTCAGCTGAAGTTTCTTTCTATTTGCTCCATTCAGAAGTAGACAGGAGTAGACGGTCTAAAACCGGTGGTATCAGTTTATATGATAGAACCCATGTGGAATTTAAGTTTGGAGAACTGTAACATAAATCTAGGATTATTTATCATTTTATTTAATAGGCAATGGACATAACATAGTAAATATTCTTCTCCTTAATGGTGTGTTTATGATTATGAGTCTTGATTTGTTATACAGGACCTTCAGGAGCTACTGGAGCAGCAGGACCTCCAGGGTCTTCAGGTGCACCTGGTACACCTGGTGGAATGACTGGTGCAGCAGGACCTCCAGGACCACCTGGGCCGCAAGGTGATAAAGGAGAAAAAGGAGAAAAAGGAGATAAAGATGATGATGATGATGGGACTGATGATGATGATGATGATGATGGCATTAAAATTCCTGATGTCATCATAATTCCAATTCCTCGGAAGCCAAAACCACCTAAACCTCCACCTCCAAGTAGTAAGTGTTAAGAGTTTATCAATATACACACAACTTATAATAACAATATTAACATTGATCTTACCAGTGTACAAATGGCTTAGAGCAAGAGCATGTTTAGTACAAACATATATGATTAAATGATTAAAATGAGCAAATATATTTAAATATGCTCATTTTAATCATTTAATTAGTGTACCTTCATCTGTAATGTATGGTTTGCGCCTACATATAGTATAGACCTGGAAGACTCTATAGCTCCAGTGGTTACCCCCAGGCTCCACCCCTGCAGTTCTCCAGGGGGCAGGCCTAACCAGCACTTCATGGATCTAGAGGACGATGCTGATCCACATGCTCCATAGGATCAAGAGTAGAACCACAGACACCTGGACCATCCAGGACCACTCCTGGACACCTCCGGAGACAGACTTGGTCTTGTCCAGTGGTGGTTAGTGTACAAGACTCTGATGTCCAGCAGTTATGTGATGTCCAGAATATCTTGATAACAAGAAATTAAATCTAAGAAGCCTGACCAAAGGTAGACTGTTAAAAGTCCCAAAGGTCAAAATAGAGAGGATAAGAAGGTCTTCCTATGTACAGGCTCCCACCCTATACAACAAACTCCCACCTAAAGGACGAAACTGTTCTACAATTACAGAGTTTAAGTCCTATTTAGAATAGGAATTCTTTTCCTACTCACTAGGTCAAGGAGCCCAAGCACTGAACCCAGAGCACCAATGACCAAGAGTACCAACCCCAGAACCAACCACTTCCCACCTCTCATCCTTCCTCGACTCTCTCTCTCTCACCCTCAGTGCAACTGCAGGATGACTCGACCAGTGTTCGTCAGAATGATACTGACTGGTCCTGCAAGGTGACTCCTAATGCGATACAGATAGCGTGTTTGTTAGAATGCAAACGCCTATATGAGCATCCGGATGTCGACATTGGGAACAAGCGAAAGTGTAAACTAAGGTCAATAATATGAGACCACAAATGTAATTAAACTCGAATCACTGAGCGACTCCGTTAGTGTTTGTAAGAATGAAACCGACTCGCTCAATGATGTGATATCAGGCTGTTTCTAATTCAATCCAACTGGATGCAAACCTAGACAAAGGTATATATAGGAAGAACCTAATCTAGTTGAATCTAGTAAATACACTCATGTCAAATTCAAGGGTAATCTATCCCTATACGAGACTATAAATTCAGCAAAGTCAGACTTACTATTCTATACTTGATACTATAACCACTGTGCTACCAAAAACTATAATTTTCAATGTTCAACGATGTAAAATGTATGATATATTTAAGAATGTATAATATTTAATGTAATCAGGACTCTCTGAAAGAGCTATGATTAGCATAGAGGTGAGCACCTATCTCCAGACCCTATCGTATTCTCTACTTATGTAACTGTTTGTTCTGGAAATAAACAATATCTATCAATCAATAATTAAAAATAAAAAGGCTGTATTATGGTATGTATGGATCACTTGTAGCAAATCCATATTACCTTTTGTATAAAACTGCAAGTACAGCTACAACATCAAGGTTTAAGTTGTATTATCTCTGGACAAACATTAATTAAATACCATAATTCTCCCAGTTGACGTCTGTAGTCACCACTCGGGAGATGCGAATCATCTTAACTAATGTTTTTTATCATTGAAATGGTGAACAGAAATAAAAGCCATCCTCAAAGTACTTTGGAAGATTCTCAAGAAGTTACCAAAGATAAGGGGTCGTAGGAAGCTGTTACAGGAGGATGATATAATCGACCCTTTCCAGATAAACCACTTGGATATCTTCATTGAACAAAAGGTTGGTGCATTAGGTAATACAATAGAGAGCACCATTTCATGAAATATTCAATTTTTTTTATACATATTGGTGATTCTGCATGGTGGGACCTATATATGCAAGCGCCACAATACCGTCAAAGATCTTGACGGTTTGCAAGTTTTCTAGGGAGTGTATTAATTTCATATAATCATGCTTGTGAGGTGGGTCAGATCGTCTGAATATGTACAATCAGTAGCTGTACACATTTAGTCAAATCTGCTAAATTCCGATTGACTCATAAACTTTTTGATGATGTTGAACTGTAATTTTATCATCAGTTTTGTCTTAAATTTGGGTTATTTGAGAAGATTTGTGAAGGCCAGTTCTCCATTTCGTGGTCAATTGAACAAGGTGAACAACCATTGAGCAGCCAGCTGCTGAATTAGTTAAAAACTCACCTCTTCCCATTGAACTAACTTGGTGACCTACGTCACTCGGGTCTTTCATATTCACACACTGCTCCAGACTGGCCAAGCACTTATCAAATCATAAAAAATAAATACCTTTAAATTCAGTATAACTTATCATCTTTGTGACACAAAATGGAATGAAAGCAACATTTCACACATTGGTTGGAACAGGGAAATCACACCTGACGATCCTGTCAATGCCTCCCACTTTAATGCGGATAAAATGATGAGCAACCATAAAGCCAGCCAATCACAGAGCATGTTACATTTACCATGTGCAAAGGCCTATAGTATAAAGCAGATTTAAGATTTAGCTTCACTTTAAATGATACAATATCCGTTTTATTTTGTACAGATACTTCAGTTCAATATTCATATTCCACCCTCGGACATAGTATCAGAATCATAGTAAGTTCTCCATACATTATTTTTCATGCAATGACTGATCCTACTTGCTTTCATGTATGATGCCATGACACTAATTACACATTGGCATGTGCCACTTATGAATCGATTAAAATCGATATGTATTCAGTTGACGCGCAGTTAACTCTACAACCAAGAAAACATATAGTAGGTCAATGTCAATCTCAATGTCATTTATAACAACTTTAAACTGGTTTACATTCCAAGATGAATATGTGTCATAGTTAATGATTCTATGGTATTTATCTTATGTTTCAACTAAGGTCCACAAAACGCATAGATTAGTCAGACACAATAGAACTACAATGGATTTATCATACTATTGTTGTCTAAGAGCATGAGCTGGAACACCTGCCTTTACTATTACTATGTCTTAGATACTATCTGTTACAATACCTTTATTAAGAGTTTAAATACGTGTAAATCTTTTCATATCGTAAATGATTTATTCAGCTATGGCTGAATAATGTATTACTGAATAATGTTTAGCTGAACTAAAAACTTTAAATACAAAAGTACCGTAAGGGCTTCATCCCAATACTACTGTAGTTCAAAATGACAAATATTAAATGTAGATATTATTTTAATTAGTAGTAGATCTGAGAGGGCAGGGAGTGTACACACCCCGTTTTTCAACCGAGAAAAGCGACTCAAGTTATTTTATTTCAGATAGTCAGAGAAATTTAGATGATCAACGCAAATGTAAAAATGTCAAAGGAAATGACTGATCTCTTGCACCTCTTGTACCTTGATAGGTAGTTCTAATTTTGCTATTTCATGAAGGTGTAAAATCACATATTATGAATTGACACGGACACCGGGATTGGCAAATAAAATTTTATTATATTGTTTTATTCATTGGTAAAATGATATAGTATAAAAAACATGAATGATGTGAATAAATTTAAGTTTTGATTGCACATTTGATGGATTGAATTTAATTGAGATTGTAAAACAGTTGTATAGTAGATTTTGAACCTGGTAAGACCTTTCAGCTATATTATAATATGAATCATTGGCAGCAGCTGAGTGGTTTTAGACCCGCTGAAGAGGTGATGTGTCGCTCGAGAGGATGTTAGGACACTTGAAAGTATATAAAATGAAATGTTGAGAAAAAAAGGGATGTGGTGAGTGGGAGTCGAAAGAAGAAAGAGGGGTTACACATGTGAATACAGGGTATCTCGGATAGTCCTGGTGACCGCCGTCCATGCAATGTCCTTGGCTAATTTTAATCCAATGGCCGACACATACAATTTAGAATTGTTTCAGATTACAAAAAGATTCTGATTTCCGGACTTTTTTTACCGAAGCGTTTGACTGTGTATTGCCTTTACCTTAGGTTTCCCCTGGAGAGCTTCTTTGTGATTAGGGTCCTATTAAGTGGTATGTTTGTACGCGCACAACTTATGAAGATAATGTATACATGTGGTAAAAAATCGTAATCGAAATGTTGTAATAGTTTCAAACTTTGAATGTCCATTTAAATTCGGAGGACCATCCGATTTTAAACAGGAATAAAGTGTTGTTATTATCTTCATTTCGTCCTTCAATTAAACCCAGTCTAAAGTGATTGGGAAATGTTTCATGTGTATAGGTGTGATCCGGGTAGGAAGGGGTTGTCCATACTATATTATATGGGGGGAACCGTATTATGTAACCCCAGGTGCTGTCAGGAGATTACTGATCAATGTGAACCAATAGAGAGAAAGTGCTATAAACAAGTTATAAGTTTTTTAAGTTAATCAATCATTTAATGAACTATTTTTCTGTTTAACTTTATAATCAGTTTAAGTTAATGTATATATTGTGCGTTTCCCAAGGAAACGAATTCTACGGACAACTATTTGTGCGCAATGGCAAGTCATAGTTAGCAGTTTAGTTTTTGCTCGACTGAAAATGCTTAATATTTAATTAAACATGCTTATGCTTAATTATATGTGTAAATTTTGTGATAATAATATTGGATAAAGAACATAACACTCTTTTGAAACCCAGAAATCGCAAAGGGTGTAGTAGGTGTAGATCACTCAGATTCAGTCATGGGTGGTCCTCTCTACAGTTGTCAATCAAACCAAGATAGCTAATAGAATACAAGACATGTAAACCAATAGGATGTCACACTGGCCTTCAGGGATTTACTGCAGAGATGGCAGAAGGTTGTCAATCAAGCAGTCTTTGCATAAGTGCCAAGTTAGTAGTGTTGGTGTGAATTACATCACACAGAGATGGGCATCCAGATATCCTCCCAGATAAGTGTCCACACTCCTCACACCAACCCTCAACCAACACCTCAAAATGTATCACATGAACTGGCTACTCAGGATGATTGACAGAATGGTACGCAATTCACTAACATTCACGAATTTTTAATTCCGTAGAATGTAAAAAAGCAGCTGTCAAGCTTAACGGAGTTTGATGCTGAGGAACAATGACAAGCTCAGGATAGCTTGGGATGGCTTAGAGAGCCATGCAGGCAAATCTCTTGAATATTTGGAAACTGGGTATTGCTTGTAATAAACTGGGGGTTACTGGGGGTCACACTTAGAACACTCCTCATCAACGATTACTGAAATCGAGATGTTTTGTTGTTTTGCTAACCTTGTGGGTACCTCGTAGCTGCCTCAGCACATGTCGCGGGTGGCCTGGCATAACTCAGATATGACTCAGGTAATCTAGTACACCTTTCCTCCTGCATTACCCCCAAGTTATCCGAAGTTATAATAAACTCTAATTAATTAAGTAAAGACATATCAAATCAAACTTGTACAAACTCAAATATAACTTATAAACATAAACTCTTTACAGTTTGCTGGAGGACCGTCAATCAATAGCCACAGAACTGTTTCTGGGATTTGAGTCATTCCTGTCCCCGGAGAACCTCGTGAGTTGTGTTAACAGTCTGGATTCTGCCCTGGAGAAGCTACAGGAGGACCTCTCCCAGTACCTGGAGCAGGAGGTGGAGATCTCCGGCCCTGTGCTCCCAACACGATGCAGGGATGAGAGAAATATCAGTAAGTAGAGTAAACTCCACATGACATTGATGAATTCAGGGTCATTCTGCGATAAATATTTAGGGTCAGCAGTTGAGCGAGAAATGAATCGACGCAACACACAGAGATGTATGTTTCAAAGCCAAAACTGAACCAAGTAGAATGAGGCCGGCTATGATCAGTTTTTATTCTTATATACTAGACAGATTACAACGATTACACAGGGCCTGGGTTGATTGGCTTATCCTGACTGGACCAATTAATTACCTTGATAGATAAAGGATCCAATCAACCACAGGTTAACAATAAACTAAAAAGAGATGGAAAAGAGGCTAGAGTGACCAGCGTCACACCTGACCAGTACCCAACCTTGTTGCCACACCCTGGTCACTTAGTTATCTCCCCTCCCCTCTCCCTCCCACTCTTAATCAGTACCCCCTCCCTTTGCTGACCTGCTGGTCATCTCCCTCCCCGTTCCCACATGATCAAAAATCTAAGATAACAGTGACATGGACATTGGCGTGTACATTGCAGAAATAGAAAGAAGTTCATGAGTTTGTGGCGGGAAGAAAGGTGTTTTAGGCCTTTCAGTCGGTAGGGGGCGTGGCAGATGTATTTCTGAATAACACTTTCAGTAAACATTCAAACACTAAAGTATATGTCTGAATTTTACAACATGATATTTTTTTATTTTTTTTTTATTTACAACATGATATTGCTACCAATAATGGGGGAGTAGTGACCAAACTGAATATCACTCCACCTACCATAGATTCCTCAAAACAACCATACAACTTCTCCCTCCCTCCCCACTCCTCTTCTGCTCCTTACCCATTACACTTATAAGGTCTTATACCACTTCGCGTCATGGTATCTGTAATACCTGTCACTGTGATTTTACTCATCATTTTATAAAACAAGTCTGAATAAATAGGCCTAGGAAAATTTAAGATGGATTCCTTCAACCTAAAATCATTACTACAATCATTATCTTATTCTTGGTGCCCTTGTTGTTATTCCAACTACAGACAAGAGGACTGTAATGCTAATGTAAATGTTACAATCGGTATGCTGGGGAGCTGGGTGATTAAACATTCACATTAAGTATCTCGTGTTGTTCAGATAATTATCTATGTCGGTTAGTGTAGATTCTCATAGATCATGTAGACTCTAGTTGATCTCGCTTGCAGTATAATAATAACTCAAGTGGAGCGTAAATACACGGTGGAGAGCTGATATAGCTTTTATTCAGTCTAAGTAGTCACACAGTCAATCAGTCAAATAGGTAGGTGTCTGTGTCAACCATAGTCAGAAAGAACAGTTCAAGTCAGTAGTCGCAAGTCCAGTCTATTCAGTTCAGTTAGAATACTCTGTGTCTAAGTCTTCATCTCGGCTGCTGTCATGAATCATTTCTCGGTAGTCTGTGTAAGATAAGAAGAGTCTGTCTTTCACAAAACCTGGGGCCCTTTTATACTAAAGGGATTTCATCATCCTAGTGGGGCATTGCACCAATGTTCCAGAACATTCTAGCAACCCCCTTTTACTACCCTTGCTATCCGGATTACTCAGTATAGAACGTTTAGAAACGTGTCTTGCATCATTCAGGAAACACCTTGGAGAGCTCGCGAGCGACTCAGTTCTGATGCAATGTACCTTAAGTCTGACGATGGGCACGGCTGGCGCAATGCCCCAACTCATGTCATCATGAGGGGGCAATGCCTCATGCCCGCGCCCGGACACGAATCGGATAACAAATTGACTGACTATGGCCAAATACCATCAATACACTCAAGACACTTTATTAAATCACCTCCTTTAATAATCATATAAATATCCACTTAACCTCTTAATGATCAACCTTTACATTGGTATTATAAATATAAATCATGCATACATTTACACTAATAATACAAATAACAGGCGTACTAACGGTGTCCAGGTATTTCTCTATCTTCCTCCGTACTTTAATAGAGATACTTGATATTTTATTGTTCTAATACCAGGCACATCAGACCCAGGAGCGCTTATACAGAGGCTGATGTATGAGTGTAGATGTACAGGAGATGTGTCAGACAGGACATTCATACCGCCATGTCCGTAAGTAATACTTCACAGATAATAATTAATACCATTTAAATTTCAAGCGATATCTAAGAGTGACATGAATATATTATGCTCCCCGCTTTTAACTATATTTATATACTCATTCTTTTAATTTATCTTCCTTTAGTTTTCATTTTCTTGTCGTTGAGTTTGTTGATAGTTTACAGTTTTACCCCCATCAAACTAGACAAGATCAAACAATCAGATGAGGCAACGGTAGTCAAGAATATAGTTACGAATATAGATTCACAAAAATGAGAAGTTGTTAGTTATAAGACACATGAATTCCTTCTTTATTACACACGTGAGCAGTTAGAAAGGTGCAGTTTGAGGGTGCTGTTTGGTTGATCCGAACTGTTCATGTGAGCAGTTCGGCCAAGACGCAATCTCATTGGCGCAGCGTAGGCCAGATGACGTCGCCCCGACCGCGTAACGTAGGCCTACAAATCGCGGTGAATCAAGCCTCCTCAAGCTAAACTATAGGCTAAACAAGTTAAATTCATTTTTTAACATCCAAATAGAGTGTGTGATAAATAGCAAATGGCACTCTTGTCCTGGTTCAAACTGATCTCAACCCATCAGAATATGGGAACTCACCCCTTCGGGGTTTGTCCCGTTTTCTGATAGGTCTCGATCAGTTTGAATCCTCCATCGTGCCATTTGCTATAAAAACCTTCTAAAAGTTCAAATCTCCAAGAGCTTCCACTCTCTGTTGTTTTCTTTTGCAGGGAGCCAAATGATGCCAGAGTGCGAGACCTATCCGAGCAACTCATGGTACAAGGGGAGCAGTTCACCTACTGGAATAGTGCTACATCAGTTATTCTGGTGTTAGTAATTATTGCCACTACTATTGTAGCAGTTTTTGTATGCTACCAGAGGAGTGGACGAGTCCTACCAACAGCGAATCAACCAAACACTCGTTTCTTCCCAAATTATTTTCATTAATCCATACAGAAGGGAGATCCATTCGCAGCCCTCACAGTATACATATACAAATATTCCATCATTTTCGATGGTTGAAAGGCAATGTTCTTATGTTTAAGTATGGTGTCTATCTGTGACTTAACTTCCACATTATGCATTTTATGCAACAAAGATTGGATTAAATGAGGTGGAGATACATTTACAAATATAAGAATTGAGAATAGTGTGTGCCATTAAAATACATGAAGTACGAGGGTTTGCTTAGATGGTTGGGTAAATATGTTAAACAAGAATTGCCACCGTGATAGGGCATAAATGAATCAATGATAGTGGACCGCTGATTGGTCTTAATTACAGGTAAGTTTGCTGGAAGGTATAATGTTTCAGCTTGTATACATGTTTATGGTGGATTTTGATAACTGGAGCTAAGGGGAGGTATCGGTATAGACTATACTATCTCCCCCTGCGAGATGGCAGCACTGACATTTATGAGTAGCAAGGTTCACAGATAAGGGATGTTTCAGTTGCCAGTGCAAACTCTGTTGTTCTTGTTTTAGGAAGTAGTTTTACACCATCCGCAACAATTATAGTCATTAATCAATGGCGAGGATGTCTCATTATTTAGAGTTTATACATTGGCAAATCTTTGAATGGAATGCGCCAAGTACACACCATGAATATCAACCGTGGCCTTTTGAATTACAATTTTAAAACGAATACATTTTTAACTGTTGTGTTGGCTAGCAAAGGCGACGATAATTAGATTCCCCAAATAATAAAAATGACTTGAATCATTAAATGAGAGATATCGTTGATTATTTGGGTAGCATGAATGGGTAATAGGCGCCAGAATAGAAACTGACTCTTTCCAATAGTTCTATTTTGTTGACAGGTTTTGGAAACAGTACACTGCACTACTGGGACATTAGGGCTGAACAGGATAATTTGTGTTTAGTCGGATAAACACTGTCAAACCTAGCTGAAAGTATTCTTTAGACAAAACAAATAATTCAAACACGTTCTTCACAAGATATTGATAGTAATTTATTAAAACAATGATGGGTACATTTCAAATATTTAATTCTGACAAACCTAGTACATCAAATACCTTGAGTTTATGTTATGATAACAGATCTTTTCATTTTAACACAAAAGCAATACCTGTATAGACCAATCACTGACATTGTGATATATTGCAACACGATTGTCATCACAAGTACTCTCATTAGAGACACACGAACACTTTCTCCCATTAATTTCATCACATTTCATGTACATCTCCCGATTCAAAGTGAAGGGAAGTTTGCATTGTCTCATATAAGTACGACCCTCCAACATGATCAATTGCAATTATTTGTCATAATGTACTCAGAGTTGACCGGTGGTGGTCGCACAACATCACAGCGTCGCAACTCTTGAAACTCACAATGCACTGCAATCAGTCGCAATGTATGCACCACGATCAAATGCAAGGAGTAACAATCAAATGTAATTAATCATAACTGCCTATTAAACCGTTGGTCCCACATTGCATTGCATACAGTCGCAATTCACTGCATACAGTCGCAATGCACTGCAAGCAGTAACAATCAAATGTAATTAATCATAACTGCCTAGTTAACCGTTGGTCCCACTATTGAACTATAGTCCCAATGCTATCCCAAATCTATATTGTCACTATCCTGAGTGAAGCAGTTTTTGAACACTCCCTTAATGTTTGTGCTTAGGTGTAAGTCTATACGATAGAATATAAATATTTGTTTGAACCTCACTATCCCGCAAAATTAGTCATAACTGAGAATCACATCTCAATATCTGCATCTACTCCCTGATGAATCATCACACACAGTATGTTAACACAAGTTTTATGTTGAGACAAACAAATATACATTAATACAAACTATTGGCATAGAATGCCACTTCAATAAAGTAACAAGCGTAATAAACTTTGGCAAATTAAAGATATAAAATATTTATAATATACTTATAAACATTAAGATATAAATATAAATGTTTAATCTGAATTACTGGAGGTCAATATACATGATAGTCGTTTCACCACAAATTAATACAAACCCTCCTACACCGATTTTAGTTAGAAACATTCATAATTCACTTTTGTCCTTATATAATAAAACCAATTAACCAGCTGAATATAATGTATAATCAGATTCTTTGAACGATTACATTTTCAGAAGCATCAGGAAAGTACTTTGCTGATGTACTGTAGCTGCAATTCCATGCGTTACTGTAGTTCTCTGCCTGTGTTTGTCTATATCACCATTAAACACTAATAATAAATATCGGCGATTAAATACACCCACGTTCCATTTAGGCACATTTCACCATCCCTTGAGGAACTTACGATTTGCTAATATCAGACTGAAATACCCTATATATATAATAATGAATTCCCCTTAATGTATACCATGGAATGACGATGACATGGAATATGTACAATAAATTCAGCGTTCCACCTACTGGAATTTGAGTAAGAGGTAAAGTAGATTCCAATGAAATCCATTACCCTGTTTACACACATGCAGCGTGGAAATTTAAATCAATGGCAACGATTTTGCGTAGACAATATAGGGACTAACCACAAGGCATCCTGGATGGGGGAAGGTAAATGAAAACTAAGTAAACCATTTTCATGTATAGCTTGAAATATTTATAGATATGTCCACATACACACACACACATGTTATAATACTACACCAGCATGATACTACCATGCATTGGGATTTCAGTAGGCATTTAGCAAAATATGAATTGCCTGAGACATGATATATCAGCTAAATTCTCTCTCCCACTATATCACTTTGAAGTTATAGGTAAATAGGGTATAGGGGAAAACAGACAGGAATAGTTCACATTTCTTTCATCACAGAATGGGTAAGTATATATATACACTTGCGACACGTTCCAACAATAGGAGTTGCGTCAAATATGCACATGCAACTTCACAGAATTCCCGAGATCACAGGGAATTGCTTTGCCTGTATTTGGTGCAATAATATTCTGGTACAGTGTAATTATTCAGATCATTTACTACTTGGAGCTATAGTTAGCCAGGATGCTGAGTCCTTGAGAGAAACAAGACCAGAAAACCTGGAACATTTTCATTTTGAAAGCCCATTAAACAATCGCAAATAACGATTGCTTAGCTTTAGTTTACTATTTACAAGTCTTCTTAAATATAGAGCAAAACAATTGACCCTAAACATCACACTAGTATGTATAACATATGGAGGGCATTATAGCAAATAACCCTCGTTCCGGTTTTGGAGCTGATCAAGACAGGGTCAGCAGAACTGATGAACCCCAAAAGGGTGAGTCGGAAATGTCTTGTTTAAGTAAAAAGCAACCAGAAGATCATTTGCTTTACAATACTGAAACTATAACTAAACCATATTGATTCAATATTTATCTCGTTTAGTCAGCATGACTAGTTGCCATACAAGCTAGTGCTGGGAGTGAGTAAATCAAGTCTTCTACACCAGGCTCATGGCTGCAGGTGGGTAAGATCGTCAGAAAATATACAAATGGGAGCTCTACACATTTAGGAAATTTTGCTAAATTAGCCTAAAAAATGGTTAATACTGGATATATCTGAGTATATTTGATATCGCATTTATTTACAGTATCAGTTCTGCTATGTTAAACTGCATTTGAAGCTCATTTCTGTCTTAAATGTTGGTTATTTGAGAGGATTGGTGAAGGCGAATTGTACATTTTCTGAAGATCTGACCCAACCTGTGCAACCATGGAACATTGAGCTGATTATGTGCGCAGTTTGGCTCAAGCAAACGCTGCAGGCGATCAGCACAGTACAAACTGAACAAGTGTGTAATAAATGTGATAATATGTGCGGCTTGTACTTTCACATATCAATATTAGTCTTGACCAGACATGACACACAGCTAATGATTTAGGCCCATCGGAATACCCAGGGAGGCCTGAAGCGGGGCTCAATATATTATATCAAACTGGCTGAAGTAATGGTAAAGGGAATGTCAAAGATAAAACAGAAACATTATTTAACCTTGAACCTTAATAAGGGCTAATGAATGTGTTATACAATACTCACTCAAAAGTGTTAGTCGGAAAAATATACATTTGGCTTTTACATTTCCGTATATTAGCGAAACGAGAATAGGACTTAAACTCACTTAAGATTCACGTATTCATCATTATTACAGCATATATGTCCTCCCCTTACATGTCTAGACCTTGGCTAAAGCTAATTGTCCCACATATGCATCCTCCTTACTACAAGTGAAAACACTTGAAACCACAGAATATGAGTATCATATCTTTATATATTGTTTTGCATCCGGCAACCTCCCTAGGAAAATATCCTGTTCCACACAACCAATAAGACACAAAAATGACGAATTATTCTAAAAAATACTCTCAAGATCCCATGTTCTTCCACTATATATAATTCAACATTGATTAATCTCATCACAATTCATGTAAGTCTTATATTACATGTAATACATTTCTCCTAGATTGCACTACTGCTATTGTATCTTTTTCTCTGTGGTAGTTTCTGTGGTGTTTTTAGCTTTGCGCACTACATGAGTAGGTACAGGTGTAGTGCTATTGTGTTTATGTACAGTTTGTGTTGTGGTAGAAGAGGTCTGATTCTTTCCCGCTGGTTTCTTAGCAGTTGGTGGAGGAGGTTTCCTTAGATCATAACTGATGAGGATCCTGGTGTACATGGACAGGAGTTCCACCTTCTCTAACTTGTAGGTCAGGGTGTTGAGTCCCTCTGAGTCATACTGCTTAGGTTTTAACCATCTCCAGGCCTTGCCACTGAAAACATAACAAAAGAAATCAACTTTGAAATCAACTTCGAAATCAACTTTGGGGATTTGAAAGAATGTCCAGCACCAAATTAATCCATGGAAACAGTAAGCATTCAAGATATAGCGATTGAGGAGGAAAGAGTAAGACTAAATTTACACATAATAACACAAGTATCCCTACTTGTATTTCCATAACATGTATATAGATGTCTGGGTACTACTCTGTGCACCTATCAATGACTGCACCGAGACAATTGATATATAATTATAAAGTATACATTATTACAATTACCCATTATTCCTCGCAGTATATTCCTTATATAGATCTCGTTTCCCATAGACATCGTGGGATATATACAAATGAGCGAGAAATCACGTACATATATATATTAATATATCCGTCCTCATGCATCAAAATGAGAACTGATATACTTTAGCGTTTCAGCCTATGCCTTGAGCATATATGTGGAAGAACAGTTTAGATTAACTTCAATTGTAAGTAGACCTATTTTAAGTATACGGAAATCAAACTTACCCATTAGGGTTAGACGGATTGCCTTTATCCCTCTTGTGCTTCAACATGAGGTAGTATGAAATGGTTGGGAATCGCACCACCGGCAGATGTCTGGTTCTCACCCTGTTGTGGAGATACATTATGCCATGAGTTATTCGTATAAGTACAAAAACAGATATAATGAACTTAAAGTTCACGATCTTAAACCTAAAATTAATACATTGTTTCTAATAACATACAACTGTAACGGTAATAATGATAGGAACTACCAGTTTTAGGAGAAGATCTAGCCGAAAAAATACCATTTAGAAACCCTATCAAGAATATTAGCATAACTAGTTGTGACACTGACCTGCGGTACATGTCGTCGTCCTCTCCTCCCCAGCCCACATATGTGTTGGAGAAGCCGTTCGCCTTCTTAAACTGTTCCCCGGAGAGTCCTATCGCACCCCCAAATAAACCCTCGTAGGGCAACCTGAAAGCAAGTAAAGGATTTGTACTTGCACATGCCGACACTATATTGTACTTGACTGTTGTATCTCCCATAGCTGGTCCTTCCATGAGACCACAGGGTGGTTTGGGTTTTTTTAAATATTGCTATTGGCCATACACATTTAACATATGTTTCATTTAAGCAAGAAGATAAGAATAAACGCATTTATAACTGACCATGCAGCTTTCATGCGGTGCCTGAATACGAATTACATATACAATAATATTATTACAAAATTTGAAGATATATGGTTCTCCGAAAATATAATCTAGATAAACAAAATCGTCCACTGTCATATACAGACTTGGTGTTGATTACATATGAATAATCTCACAAAAACAAAACAATACAATGCGATATCGAGTCCGATTACTATACATTAGGCGACAATTTAATACCCGTTCAAACATTGGTAACGGATATACAAATAAAGTCGATGGTCTTCGAGTTTGTCTACCTCACAGGGGCTAATCTAAAAACAATTTAAATGTTGTTTAACACATATATACCAGTCTATATATTTCCATTAGTAATAATACACTTTAAGGGAATTATAACCCAGTTAGAGAGTATATCCCCACACATAACTATAACGCGGCGATCATGGGTGTTGCCGAAGACAAGTTACCCAAGATAGATACAGAGGATTATTTAGCCATTGTGGAAAAGGCACCATTCAATTGTGTAAAACAAAATGAATTGTGTAAACTCACTTGTAACCAAATTTACTGACGTGAGACCCGAAATGGCGGACCCCACGGGCGCATGCGTAGAGATTCCTGTCGTCCTCAGGGAACATGTCCACATCATTGAAGATATAGCAGTCAAACGGTCCAAACTTGTTTAAGGCAACCGCAAAGCCCGTGTTCATTGTGCGAGCCTTGTTAAATGGTCCGCCAGGCACCTATAGAGATAAAGGGGTCAAATGGTGAGTAACTCAGTCAGAAGCTCAGAGCTATTTTACTCATTTAGACTATATATATCGTCCACTGTGATGAATGAAATATGGGTCCCAGGGTCAATGTATGTAGCGGTTGGTGATCTTACACATAAATATAATAATAACCCCGGCTAGGGGGCTGGGCGCCCCCCAAACCCCCATCCTTGGAAAGCTTACCCCTCCACTGCATGACATTAAGCACTATACTCTCAGAAGATCAGAACATTCCAACAAAGATATCTTGTGAATAAACCACTTTGAAAAATATCGCTTTTGCGACTTTTGACACATTTCTCTGTTACACATCACAAATAAAGGAAACTTCAATTCGCTTAAATACTTGGTGACATCTATAAATTTCATTACTTATATTCTAAAATAAATTTGAATTAAAATGAATGAGAAACATGAACAATGTGAAAAATGAAAATTGAATTTCACCACTTGACATTTCAAATGTGATGAATAAATCATAGCAAAAAGGACTATTGAAATAAGTTCTGTTTGATTAGATTTATTTATGTCCTCATGCATTTCTTTCTACCTTCACGTGTTTTAGCATCACATCCCTCGAAGATGGGGAGATTTTTATGAGTCAAATCTTCTGAATTGTACAACTCCAATCCTCCTGGATCAGATTTATCGAAAAAGTACAATTGGCAGCTGTAAACATTTAGTTAATTCTGCTAAATTAGGCTGCAACTTGGTCGATACTATAGTTCTGAACATGTTTCCTGTGGAATACAGTGCGAAAATGCCTTATGGTTTGGTCGTTTAAGCTCGCCTCCTTGGGCGTTAAGATCATCTCCCTGATTTGCGCCACTGCCTCCGTCGGTAGACCGGAACGTGGTGCGAAACCTGAAACCCTCTCACTATTTTAACCCTTGTCGCCTGTTGTATGTGATGTGTTTCAGGGAAGAGCAGCTCTATATTTTACCAAAGTGAGGGAGGGAAAAGGGTTAAAGCTAAGACAGGAGGAGGTGTCTCCAAAATCGGGTGGGCCGGCCAGAGCCACCAGCTGTTGTTTTAAGGAGGAGGTGACAGATTTCGAGATGTTTAATGGAATTCCGTCTTCCACCCATCCCTATCAAAGAAAAATCACCGCAATGCCGGTATCATGTTACCAACTATAGGTAACTTTACTTTCTGAAATTTGGGTTATTTGAGGGGATTGGTGAAAGTAAATTTCTGAAACGGCATTTTCTGGTGACTTCATCCTTCAAGTAACCCAAATATAAGAGGTATAAGAGGTTCCAAATACAGTTCAACATGATCCAACAGGTTCTTTGAAACAATCCAATACCAAATATACCCAGATGAACCTAGTGTGTATCCAACTCAGTCTAATAGAAGCTTCACTCTCAGCTAACATTGGTCAGAAACTGAACATTTTCTACTTTTTATTCCATTCTTTTCCAACCCATCTTTAAGTTATTTGACCCACATTTGTGGGCATTTTGTCCAGATGTTTTTTGCTACAGGGTCTAATCCACCAAGCCGATTCTCATGTGATTTTGCACTGCAGAGGACTGTTTTACACTACATTCTGTGAGAATCGCATGAGGACCAGCTTAGTGGACTACTGCATGAAAACTTATTTTTCAACCAACCCAATTAATATATAGCAATAACCTGATACTCTGAAGTTTAACATATATAACAGCAGCAGAATATTGATGTATTCAGTCCTATGAGTCATAATAATGTGATGTGTTTCAGGAAAATGATTCGCGAGTTGCAAAATTGATACTTCTCAAAGTGACCTATTCACAAGATTCACCTATTTCAAGACAGTGTATTAAATAAAAAAATAAAAATAAAAAATAAAAGATCTAAAATATAGAAGTAATTATTCGCTATCCTAATGTTTACAATCATTCAAATCGGCTTGGTCACATCTTTTCAGACATGATAATATCTCAAAATCCATTTTTGCGACTGGTGACTCGTTTTCTTGAAACACCTCACTTATGGTTCTTGGAAAGGTCATATGCGAAGGGAAGTACACTTTCAAATTTCATTTTAATTAATAATTGAATCTTATGATAAAAAGATTTTCTTATTAAATGGCATCTTTCCAATATTAATACAACTGTCAACGATTTTATATCAAACAAAACTCACATACACAGAAGACTTTGAATTCATTATTAAAAGTTTACATAGTTCATGTTTGCCAATTTTACCTTCCCTCAAAATATTGCTAACTTGAGCTGTTAGTGGTGTTTGAAATGATGTTTTCTTAATATATATGCCAATAAGTAGGGAAGTAATTTGAAAAGATTTGAAATATTGAGCTAGAGTCTACTTAAACACATGTTGCTAGGCAAATAAATAATTAGAATGGATGTTGCTAAGCAACCAGTTGCCCTAGCAACACACCAATGAGATGGGTGGATTCCTTGGGTTCAATATAGGGCGGGTAGGTATGATTAAAATTGTTCTAACAGTGATATTTTTGCAGTGGGAAACAGGATTCCATTAGAAAAGGCAGCCATTTTGGAAAATGGCTGACATAGTCATTAGGGGGCAAAATTGCGATGGCCCTATGTTCTAAAATATTCTTATGGTCCTTATGTACCACTGTGAGAAGTTTCATGCTTTAATCATTAAACCCACAATTCATCCAATTTTAGGCTCTAATCTGCTCTACTATGATGAATATATAATAATGATTAGATGTAATTCCCAAGCGAGGATCTGGGTATAAACAATCAAGAGGTCACAAGGAGTTATATAATAACATGACCCATGATGCTAATTCACGTTCACTCAGCTAGCTGCTTCGCCATTGCACAGACATGTTTTCAACTCACCTTCCAATTACATCATATCTTCCTTTTAAATGTTTACAAAACATAAGAAATATGTCAACTTATCTTTCAATATCACTAACCCATTTTTTGTTCATACGCAAAACCTCTAATTGTTAAAATAAAACAAGGGGTTTCACAAATGTTTTATCCCGACTGATAGAACTAAAACAGTTTTACAGAGAACCTATTATCTTGATAATTCCACGTTTTCACATTTCAAATTATATTTTAATGATACGGTACTGCTAGGCTTAAACACAAAACCAAATAATAGCATATCAAAATATCCGCAGTGACATTTTATTATCTGGGCTTTTAAAAATCTTAATTTTCTTTTTAAAAATGAGTTGTACATTTTTTTAGTAACCCGTGCTGACCGACATGCAAAAGCTGCTCACCTGTTCAGCTACAAATATTGTGTAGCTAATGCTCTGTCTCTGTAGGAAGGAGTGCATGTAGTGCAGGTACGTCCGCAAGTGGCTCATCCTATCTCTCATTGGGATAATTATAGCCACCCGTTGCACCGGGTTGCAACTGGGGGTAAAGCTGCCTCCAGCTTTTACCAAAGGATAAAGGGTTTCCATTTGCTCAAGGGAAACATCCTTCACAAAGGTTTTAATGTCTTGTCTGTGTTCTGAAAAATATATAAACTGCAAGTTAATTCTTATGCAAATTCATCAATTCTAGTTATTTAAATATGTGGCAACAAAGTATACCTCTGGGATCGCACCACAAATTTAACATAGAATATTTGGGGTAGAAACGTGGGGGTGAGATATGGCTACACAACACCTGAGGAATGTTAAATCAGGACAATAATCCCAGAATCCTCAGCGTTTACTAACAATGAATCTGTCTACGTTACCAAACATGAAACTGAAGCCAGGACCAGATATCAAGCAAGACACGTGATATCCACGTATCGGTTCTGGATGGCAATAAAGGAAACTGAAAAAGGGAGTGCAAGAGGAGCTGGCAACTAACTTAAGGTAAGGTGTCCATATTTCATAGCACCTCCTCACTGAATATCGCTCGGAAATTAAATATTGGAACTCTAGTTTCTCGTTATCATAGTATGAGGAGAATCCCTAAAAACATTATTAATGTGTACAATATCCTTTTGTACTTATCTTATGATTTATTCAGTATGTTCATACAGATTACCATAAAACAAATATAGGTATTTAAATAAGGCATCTACTGGTGGTTAGCGTTAATATTTAATGTCAGTTGTTGTCAAATACAGTGTAGTCATCGAGATATGGGCTCATGGGAGCTTATTCACTGGGGAATATAGCCATAGTCTTCCGCCCACTGCTGTGTTTAGGTAATGCTATTAAACGAGGACAGAAAGGCCTATACTAAATCCTACTCGTTGAAGCTTTTAAGTGCCTACATATAAATAAATAGTAGTTTTTATGTCCATATCTGTGTCTAGTCTAGAACGTCCATCTGTGTCTAGTCTAGAACGTTCATACGAGATAAGTAAAGACAATGGTGTCTTGAACCATAGGAGGATTGACCTTAGATCTCTCTCTAAGGGAATACTAATGACAGTACCCACTCGGCATACTGAAATATACCATATGAAGTATAGGCGGTTTCAATCAATTCTTCATTAATTTTTGGGAGGATGGGAGGAAGACTTTTGGATTCTTCCAGGTCTTCCAGTTAAACGAAAAGATACACTTATACCTACCTTAGATTAAAATTGATTAAAGAGCAAAATTGTATGAATGACTGTATTGAACCACTGTATGTATGTGTGTGTAGATTAAAACAGCCATAGAAGTAGTACTTAGCGCACATGTGATCTTAATGAGGCTGCACAGGTAGTGGTAAAGGATTAGTGTGCTATTTATGAACCATGCTGTAGATAATCCCTTCCTTATAATCCCATACCCGGGAGTACATGAATGAGGACATTGGTACGTGTGCACTAGGTGTGTACAAATATACAATATCATATCATAGATTATATAGTTGTTGGAATAGATAATGCTTGGACGTGTGGACTGTTTATACTGTTTATCTTATCCAGCATTTATTCTGATTGCTCAAGAACTGAATAATTTGATATAAATCACTTCCAAGAATGGGGCGATGTCTAACAATTGTGTGAAATGATGTTTGTATGTTCCTGGGTTCTCTGTACGCGCTCGGAATAACATAGAGACAGGATGTATTTTCTAGTTTTTGTGCATCAGCAAATACTTGAGGGGGAAGACCTTGGCCCTATAACCTTGAGGCGCAACACCACCAAAACTACAAGGGAACACAACTAAAGTAACTGTTGATGTTTTCAATCCATCCACCACTTCACTTCTCTTTGCCTCCTCCTATCACTTCTCATCTCTCTACCTCTACCCTACCTCTACCTCTTCCTTTTTAACCTTTCCCTTCCCTACCTCGCCCCTCAGCTGCCCCTTCCCCAACCTAGATATCCCAGACTAGTCTCTCCACAGACCTACTGTCCCTGAGTGTGGGTCCGAGAGGACATCCCATACAGCCGTTGTACAAGGCATTCCATGTCCTTACATGTTAGTTCGCCGGACTGCCGCTTCTGCGACTCCATCTAATTTGAGGAATAACAATGTATTCACTCCTAAGTTACAGATATTATGATATGTAACATATAACACGGATCAGGCCATCGCAATATAGGAAAATATTAAAGTGGTATTGTGGTACGTTTAATCTAATCACACTATTTCGGTTCCATTATGACACAAACGAAATAAGAAGAGAATCTGATTTTGTAATAGTGTTAGCCTGAACGGTAAACTCATACACATGTTATCCTGCCTGGGTTTAGTGAAGAGAGAGATAGAAGGAGAGTGAGTGGGAGGAAGAGTGAGATGCCAAAAAGATAAAATGCGATGAAGTGTAGAAGACAATGGAGAAGAGAGAGGACACGTTGTATGGAGCTGCCCATCTCTCAGCTGGGAAATCACTTCACCATCTGTTCTCTGGACATCATCGACATCTCCTTCATCACGATAGAGAGTCTCATAAACTGTTGGTCACCTGATTTATAAATCTATTGCCCGCACTTATGTCCGCACGAGTCTGTAGTGCACAATGTCAGGTTATTGACCAAGCTGTCCTCGTGTACCAACTGCATGGTCAATCAGAGGACATGTGTAGTGCATGGTAGGACAGGTGTTTGCCTGGTTACCTTTGTAACCAACTGTCCATAGTGGACAATGGAAGGACATGTGGTCAGCAACAATTGAATTATCACACCCCTGATAACCCATGGATGTACCTGAGTGGACACAGGTTCCCCGGTGCTGTATCAGAGGATCCATAAGCCACCATCATTTGAAATGATTGTAGTTTTCTATTGCCAAGTAAAATTATATAAATAATAATTGTGAAAACAATATCGTGATATAGCTATATGTACTGCAAGAACTGGGTTCCCTTGTCAGCAAGACGTCTGTCTTATCAAAGAAACATTTTGTTATCATTTAACATAACAATTCAAATACTCAGATACTAAGAAAACATGTTTGACTTTAACATGCAAGCATTATTTGCGGAATCTTGCAATTGCGTTCAGTCCTGGGGAGTTCTTATAGTGGTGGGATGTTCATTTTCATCTGTGGGTCCCATCCTCCCATCTCCAACCCCGACACCCCCACACCCCCACACCCCCACACCCCCTGCAAGAAACTGTTTGCCCACACCCTTGGGTAAGGTGTGAATTGATTTTGGGTCTGAATTGTTTTGAGTCTGAAGTGGCATTCTATTTTAACCCCGACAGGATAACATGAGTACATCAAAGCCAGAGTGTCCCGATGACAAATAATATTTAAGATTGGCTTTTTACATCATACTGTATGCAATAATCTTAAACTAGTTCTTGTTGCAAATGGGCCAATGGAAGTTTAAAACTGACCGAGAAGGTGTCGGCCCTAAAATGATATATAGATTTGTATTCAGATGCAAACATTTACAATGATCTTATCAGAATTGGTAATAGACCTCTGCAAAGCAGTTCTTCCGAACTATCCATAAATAAACTAAAATGGGATTAATAAGATGAACACATTGATACAGAGGTCGAACCTCGCCAAAATGCCCTAAAATGATCGATGTGCAAGCAAACTGTGGCCCACATTCACACCTTCTCACATTCAAGTTTGGGTTTGGGTTCTTATTATGTATATAAGAAGCCGGATTAGAAGCCAAGTACAGCCCACTTGGAGTGGATCTGTCATCAGAAATCATCCGAAAGCAGTTCTAACTGTAGATAGAATGGCACAGTTCTCTTCCGTCTCTGACCAACTTTGTGCAGTAGCCTCCACCGTACGATCGATGCCTCTACACTGCATGGAACGTTACAATTATTGTTTCCATGTAACTTGATGGGGGCATGAGTGCTACCAGGGGCCAATACGTTATTAATGCCCCCTAATTCGCACTACACGGCCAAAGTGAACCGTGTTGAAGCAAATCTAATCGTTGTGAACTGATTTCTTAAAACGGTTCTGTTCACATTGCTACAGAATGCACATCGCTGCCCTTTTGAAAATCCATTTCAGTTAATTTCTGGACTCTGTGATAGTTTGAAATTCTCGGATCGTGTGGAACGTACCAAGCCATTCCTTTATCAGTCCTTATGCGAAACAAATAGGCTTCAAACGTTATGGCTATATTGCAGTATGTCAGCATAATTATTTTAATTCCCTACTTTACAGTATGGAATACTATACATGTATGAGAGCTTACAATAGAAATTAAAACAAACAAACAAACAGTTTCTTGCATTGGCTGGAAAGGATTTAAGGACATATGGCGATGAATAGAACACATGAAAAAAACTCGGTAGGTTTGAGCCTTAGCCACTTTCACATTACCCTGTCATGGTTACCATTGTGTTATGTTGCAGAGTGTACAGTAGACTGAAGTATATGGAAGTAATTTGCAGTACTCAATAATGAGGCGTGTGTGTATCAGTTCCACCCTAGGTCACACATAGGCCGTCATTGGACGAGTTTCCCTCAAATAATAATGCAATAAGGAGGTTTCTCCGACTATATCTCCAAGAAAAAGATTCTCACCCTTAATTTGTACTTTTTCATACCTCGCTCGATTCTATATCTCTTAACTTTGACTTGATTTTGAGTAGTTTAATATATATAGAGTCTAGGGTAGTTAGACACAGCAGTGGACGGAAGATATTTTTAATTATTGCATCACCTAGCACCCATTTATATTCTTTAGATGTGAAGTAGATCGGGTATTTTACAAATATTTATGAACAGGTTTAGGGAAAACCAAAGCTGTCTATAGAGTTATTTAACAATGATGTATAAGCTGGCTGGCGCCGCCTATATGCTGGGAGCTGGTAGGGGGATCACGGATTAGCTCTGGTGCCTAACATGTTTTGCAACATGTTGCTGTTCATCATTTACCTGTTTATTCTCGTTCATTTATATGAATGTGTACCACCTGTAACCAAGGTAGTCATGCAGTTGACGTTGGCTGAGAGTACTTAAGAAGAGAGGTGTTGGTGGTTCAGGCAGACTTACTCCTCACTTCGTTGCTGCTACACACCAATACATTCTCCTTGGTCTCTCAGTCACGAATTGTACTTGCCTTGGTATTTGATATTTGCTATAACTTGGAAATATATCTTTGATTAATGAAATGACTATGTGAGTTATGTTATACTTATTGCAACTTTCAACGATCAGCGACCACGTCTAACGTTATATTTGATTAGTAATTAATAGTAATAGGTTCATTCCGAGTAGTATATGACTTGTAACAGTCATATTTACACTAATAAACGCAGTCCTCCTGTGCACCTTGCACAAACCCAAACCAACCGTATCGCAGTAGCGAAATTTCTATGTCAATAAACACTTCTAAAAATACAACCATAATTATGATAGCTAATACTACCATTGAATAATGTCATAAAATAAAATGATATGAAGGGCAAATACTTACTGAGATGTGTGGGTGGACAAGGACAATCACTCTGGATAAACGATTTAAGTTTACGGTTCCTATGGGGACAAATATTGTCCAATAACTGTATATAATCCCTATTACTGGTATTGTATTTGATATTAACAGGTGTCTTTACAACAGGCACTTTACTCGTATTTTTGGGAACGGTAGAAGAAGTGGAGTTCGTCTCGTTCGAGGCACTTCCAAATAAAGTATGTGAGTATTGTAATAGAGTCCTTGTGGGATGTTTGTGATCAGTAGTCAATAATATAGAGTAAATTGCTTGGAAGAATACCACCGCAACTAAATACATAGTTAGTTTGGGGTACCTTCTCCATGGTGTGGAACATATAGCCATGTTGACCTGCGGTGTGATGTATTATCAGTAACATCCACTGCACTCACTCTGACAGATTCAATGCCAGTCCATCATCCTATGGTCACCTCGTGTATTCTAATCCAGTTAATCCAAGAATACAGCTTCTTAAATACCTCACCTCCTGAGGACGATTTGCTTGCATGGATTTGTCGGTTATTATTTCACTTCTGCTTGTATCCCATTGGCTGTAATTCCCAGTGACGGTGAAGCTGATTGCCAGACATGTAATCAATGTAAGCATCTGTAGTTTGCTGGCAAACACATCTAGCCAACAGTCCGTGTCGATCTTCCTGAAATAAACGAATAAAACAACTTGAGTTACATAGATGAAACAGGATGTAGATGTTTTTAACTTATATGTTTTGAAATTTTAGAGTAAAGAGATTTTCGGACATGTGTCTAAAGAGCGGCCATTATATGTAATACAATGAGATAGAGTGAGGATTGCTAACAACATTGCCCTAACCCTATGCATGCGTATTGTTCATGGAGTATATCTTGATGTAACTCTTATGTTCATCTGTTGGGCTGAAATAATAAAGCTCCTGCGGGAGGAATTAGCCGAACTGCAGTTGTATGTTCAAGGTATGAGGACATGTCGACTGGACGGATTGGTGGAGGATTGATCAACCTGCCACTGCCAGCAACTCACATAACATGTGATAGCGCAACATAATATATTATCTAGAGTAAATGTTCATCATCCTTAACTCGCAATTTGTTTATCACAATTTAATGAGATGGAAGACTGCTAGCATTACCATAATATACAGTATGAATAGGTCGGCGAGGAACACCTGCCGTGGCACTCTCGCCGGTGCTAAAGTGGCTGATGGGGGCTTTTCTGTTATTTGCATATATTATTTGGTTTTGGTATAAGTCACATTTGTTGCACATAGAATATCAGGGGAGGCCATCAGTATGTACATAAATTTATGTTTGAACAGAAATCCATAGTTTTTCCCATTTATTTGGATTTGGCAACTGTACACGTTTTAAGCTTTTTTTTTTTAGCCGTTCACACAAATTTGTTGATACTTTTCGAATTAAAATAAAGTTGGATTTTTGGATTGTAAAACTGCAGGAATTCTGACTAAACCTGCATGATGATGAGATCAATTTGTTACAAGATGTCATGGAGTTTCATGAAATCTAATGCTATTAGATGCGCTTTTTGGTAACTTGTTCGTGTCGCCTATACAACCGGGACGGGTATATTACGTGTAACTATGCTTCAGTTACATTTGTTATCAGACAACAGGGCTGATAGTGTCTGCCTTGGAGCAGGTCACCCAACTGTTGCTGGAAACATATTAGGGGGGGTTCCGCAAGCAAACTCATCTCAATTACGCAACCGTATCCGTATCTTTTTTGTGAATTACGTCTCATTCTTGGTGTAAAAAAACATATTGTAAGATGAACAATTTTGCTTGATCGGTTATGTTACATTTTTCCCGCCATCTTTTGCTGAACCTCTTTCTTTTTTTTCACGTATGTGTGTATACCAGAGATACTGATACGTTTACGTATAGGTTAGATTTGCTGAACCTTCCTAATACCTTCAACATGCCGGGGAGATGTATGAATATATTATAAGCTGCGCGAAAACAATTATATTGTAGAATGTTGCTGAATAACGACTAGGAACAGTTCATGTTCCCGTCACATGAACATGGATGTTGTGCTATTGTGGCAAACATAAAGCTGTGATGGTCTGTATGTTCAATTACCCAGTGTCTCTAGCTTTTTATATCGATGAAATAGTTGCATATTGCAATAAATAAACGATGCAAATGAAAGCCATTATACAGAGGCAAAAACTATTCCATGAAGGCATGTTAACTTTTAAAATGATTATATCGGAGCTAGCAATTAAGAGTAAAATTATAATGTACCAAAACAGCACCCAAAATGTAAATAATGAAACCAAAGAAATATGGCTAAAGTTAAATGCGGATCTGATGTCCACCTGTGAGGATCTAAGTCAAAATTGATGTATGAATCTTTTAAAAATAGAAAAATGAAAATGTTCCTCTTTTAACACCTTTAATCGTTTATAATAATTGGTAATATTAAGAGTCGCATGATGACAATGTATATTTCTCAACCCAAAAGACCTGGGTCAAAGTTTCTTTTTATTTTTATTCTATCAAACAGGAAAGAGCTATGTAATATTTAATGTAAAAGCTCTAGGTGAAGAAGAAGTTTTGTTGACAGACTGAATAAACCATGTTTCAAAAAAAAAAAAAAAAAAAAAAAAAAAAATAAACGATGCCAGTGATGTAAAAACAATTATTGTTTGATGGTCGTATGTTGCACTTACAGATGGCCTGGGTACCATAGTGCGGGGTGGGAGCGAGCTAATTATTCCCATCAAGTATTCAGTTCTCTTGAAATTATGTAATGTAGATAACTGTGTTAAATATAATCTATGGTATCTTTAAAACTTAAAACGTGTAATACAATACTTGTACTAGTGTATATGCATTTTTTTAATAACTTTCCACTTGGCAGAATGAGAGCTATCACAAACTGTGAATGTTTTGTCAATAAAATTTAATTAAAAAAAAATTGATACATTAACACCTGATGTCATAACTAGGGTCACGCACCTTATATCTTTGTAAACGGTAAAAGACATTATATCATGTATAATCTATATGCAATCTGTATATTAATACGGACACAATACAAAAGTCCAACGGGGATACAAAGGGTGGTCTCCATGCACTGGCTGCGGTAAGCTCTGCGGTAAGCCTTGCGATGGTGCTGTGTTGGTGAGGAGTGGCGAAGTCCTGCATACATGCTTCACTGACCATGTAGGCAAAGACCTCGTCATTCCTCTCCCCTACAGAACCAGCACAAACCATCGCAAGGCTTACCGCAGAGCTTACCGCAGCCAGTGGAGAGCACCCTTCACTCTCATAGTGCTTCTGGATTGGATCGCAAGCAGGTGGCGATCCTGTGCGATCAAATGTGAAGGTCGCTACCGTCTCCTCCAAGTGCGCGACTTCATCTCACAACTATTCCCAGGCAAATCAAAACATTTTACCTGCACCTATAGATTCCCGATCGTGTGGTGCCAAATCGCATTAGATCGCCCCCCCCCCCCCCCCACCACACACACACATGAAATCACATGTACTGTCCTATAAAAAAATTTAAAAAACAAAAACAAAAAAAACACTGGATCGCCACCAGTAGAGTGCGACTGGCGGGCGGAATATTGGATCCCCTGATCGCACATAATCACCACCTGTTTGCGACCAAATGCAGGCCGACTAAACTGCGAATCCACGAGGCGATTAAAAAACTATATTTTTTAAAACATATATATATTATTTCGATAAACAATTCCACACAAGTGGTACGTTTCAAGTCATCAAATCGCCGTTAAAAACGCCCATAGATCGCCAATGTAGTTAGATGTTGATGGACGCTAAAGGACGATGAAGGAGACGCCCAAACTGGACGTCCAGTGGATTCCGACGGGGATCTTCTGCTTTGGCGACCAAGTAATTACTCTGGCGTCTGCAACCAGCGATTTTATGGGCGTCCAGATGGACGCTCAAATTGAACATGTTCATATTAAGCATCCAGAATCCAAGCGACTCAAATCAGCACAGTCCCGCATGTTAATTTCAATCGCCAAACAATTAATTTAATCGTAATGATTAATTGAGTCATCAGAACATTACTCAATGAAAAACCAAAGCCAAACGCCATGTATTCTGCTCGCTACATGGATTCCCAGCTAAGGCCTAAATCCATTGTCGCCTAAAAACGGTGAGCGACTTTACACAATTCTACCAAGTGTTTAATATGTTTTTAATTGAGCTACATGCATTAATATACGGCGACTTTGCACATTATTGAAGAACTCAGGATGAGCGACAACATGGACTGGGGGTGGAAGGCCGTTCACCCCACCCCGTCACACACCACAGGCACTATTCAGGTGAAGGCAGGCCTTCGCGCACATGCCAAATATTAACTCATTGATTAGCATTCAGTGTTTGCTTATGCAACAGCCCTTGTGTCTGGCAAGCCAGCAAATAGTTGCTGCTGCTTCTTCCTAATCCATGCATCATACACAGTTATACATGGTATGGGGATAAATAGTTTCTAATGTCATTTTTGAAAAGAATTTGTAAGAAATGTACTTTTACGTATACATATCTATCAATTGCACTCATGGTAATATATGAATAAAGGACTATTCATTTTAAACCATCGGTTGCCGCCTACCTGTTATGCAGATTATAATCTTTCTACTGTTGGATTACCAGCCCAACACGTCTACTATAATATTTGATATATGAAAAGTATTGCACTTAATTTAACTTCTGTTTTCTCTCATCAAATATCACTCTCTCTATATGTTATGGAGCGCTCCATTATAATGTAATGACATAATATAAAAACATTTCCCCATGTATAATCCACCTTTTCTCGCTAGTTTTACCTCGGGGGGGGGGGGATTTCTCTTTCCCATTCGTAGACCCATAATGTACCACCACACATTGCTATAATGAAAGGTTCACTTGTATTAAATCGGTGACTTCAAAACTATTTCAGCGCAAAGTAGTCTGGAAAATAAAAGTGTACCTCACAGAAATCAATGAGTTGGCTAACATCCGGGGCGTAATCCCTCTATCTATTTTGGAGTGAGATCAGGTGAAGATACCGGGTGATGATTTATCAATTCTCTGTGATATGAAATGACCGGTGCATGATGTCGTAGTTTTCTCACTCTTGCACTACACATGTCCGCACAATATTGAATGCAAACACAACGTTGTTACTTTCTTACTGTTACCATGTTTCATGTTGCATGGTCTGGACTCACCATTATCGTTATCATTATCTTTTGAAAACTGTAAATCAAAACTGTATTAAAAATGTATTATGTAGATGATACAATCTGTTAGTTGGTTGAGAAGCTAATGTGTATTATTATAAACTACTTCTCCCATATAACCAACCACACTTAGCTTACACCTTTAGAGAAATAGCCTTCAAAATTATTTTAGGCCTATAAAGTTTAGCATCAAAATTTCTTTCATCATTTCCAAGTAGTCAAAACACGCTGGAAGACTGATGCGTGTCTCCTTTTTGTACATTCACATATTAATACAAAATGCTTTGAATTGTACTTCTACTATTATCATGCGTACTGGACAGATACATGTTTAGCTGAAATAGGTTCAAGTTAATTACAAAACCAACTTTAAAAAAGAAGGGAAAATATGTGAGGGCAAACATGTCGCATGCTATTTACATCGTACATGTTTGCCAGTGTTAGAATACGCCGATCCATTGTTCAGGTTTGATACCAAAACGTAACGCAACAATAGGGGAGTTGCATAGCCGCCATTTTGAATCTTGACGAAATGGCACAGTGGCATTCCCTTGGGAATCCTGATTCTCCCATAGGCACAAGAGTGCGCCACCAGCCCCCTGGAGCGACGAATTTAGTCTAGCAAAGTTGGCTCGATGTCCCGATATCCTATGTTTTCGTCATCCACATCACAAATTAATGCCAGATTGACATCCTCAACATTTTTAAGAAGCAAAACGTCGGGGTTCATAGTGTCTATATTGTACTCGTAATGCACATACCCTGATTTCCCAACGCATGTCTAGCAATCTACAGTGCTTAAGCCTTAACCCTTCTTCCTTGCACTCAGCCGTACTCATGTGACCAAACGTCGGGTAGGTTCGGAGATGGTTTCTCACTCTCTCACCAATGGGGCTACCGTAAGATGCGCAAAACATCAATGATCGTTTTGCGCGTTGACTTAAGAGTCAAATTAAACGATTTTGGAGGTTGGAGGTTGGTGGGCGGGATGGTGGGCATTACAAAAACATTCCATATCTATGAAAGTAAATAGCCCAAGACTTCCCTTCATTCCCATCAAATTGTGACGATAGTCCTACTGGTGCCACACACACCCCTGGATTCGCATGGAATTATGGGACTAATGGTACAGTGTAAAATCTATAGAAAACATGCCATGTTCAGCATGGACTATTTATCAGTGCTCTAATGTCAATATCCATGTGTTATACATGTTCCCATAAGACATGACCCTATCTTTCCCATCATGCATTTGGTTTTCATAGATCATTTATAAAAGCTATGATATTGTTGAAAACATTATTTTAATTTTTGATAGAAATGTTGCCAAATATTTATATGTCAGATTTCATCAGAATCCATCCCAGGATGCACCGTAACAGACATGCGCAGTGGCACATGCAACTCCCCTATTAAAGAACCTATAGCTAAGATATTGAACCCTGGGCCCATGGACGTACAATGAGTAAGCAAGGACTGTTGACAAAAGGTATTTATAAATGGGAGCAATGAAAGAGCTTCTCTAACAATAAAGCATCAAAGGTATGTGCCTAAAGTTATACTCAAATCGCCTCAAGTATCATGACCTGTGTACATTATAAGGTGACAATATTGCATTGGATACATTTTAGAAATGACAGATGATTGTCAAATCCTTTGTTAAAATCAATTCCTCAAAATTGCTAATCTGATAAAATTGACTAAATAATATATACTATACTGACAATAAGTCGAAAAAGAGATTTATGTTTTTCTGACAAAGATGAAAATCTTTAGGGCCAATAATTGCTTTTAAAAGTGAATGAGTATCACATGAATTAATAAGGTGCAGTGAGGTATATTTAGAGTAAGAGATACACATGAATGCACACAGACTGTATTGGTGTGGCCACTATAAATATACCCGCTAAAACCTAATATACACATGGATACCTTTCCCACTGGCTGGTGGGGTTTTATTTCTGAACCTATAGGTTCAGGTTTTATTTCTGAACCTATAGGTTCAGAAATAAAACCCCACCAGCCAGTGGGAAAGGTATCCATACATATTATATACGAGTACGTAGGTGGACCAGTATACTGGTCCACCTACGTACTCGTATATAATATGTATGGCCTTTATACAAGTATATTGGAATGTCACCCCATACCAATATTGATCTCAGTCAATATCTTACCCCGCTTCTCCCATTGTCTATTATGCATTATGCGCGTTATAGGGAATGTGTGATTCGCTGCCGCTTCTAATAGAGGTTTTACGGTAAGTGACGGATTCTATTAGAGGTCTAACGGTAAGTGAGTCCGATCTTGGCAGGGGCTCAATTGAAATGGTGTCTGATACATGCCCTTCCTTTATCACATGCCTTTTACTTTGCTATATTGACATGTGAATCAATATACATTGATGAGGGATGATTCTGTTATTGTGGGCGTGCATGAAGCATGTCAATAATGATGCCTTCGACAGACAAAAGCACGTACATGGTTCAAAAATATAAAGTTCAAATTTCCTATTTTTACGACCCATTATTTTTATTATGATTTTTTCCCATCTTCCTAAATGTGTTTACCTTAGGTCGTGGGAGAAGCTGCGTAAAGGAAGAATTTAATTCTAATTCGGGGTGGATTTCAAATTTGCTATAAAATACCTAGAAATAGATAACAATGCATCGGATATTAGAGACTTGGGACCGATTTTAACATGGGAATGGCAATGAGAGTGACCTTTGGTATCATTGATATGAGAGATTATAGACCTATGTAGTACATGATGTCAGAGTATGCACCTGGTATGTCCCACCTGATACCCCTTTCCCTCTTTCAGTCATCCATGTTGTCCATCTGTGGTCTCCATCTCTTTCTACCAGCACCCCGCACCACCCTTCCCGACTCAATCTCTCTCTTTCTACCCCCCCCCCCCCCTTCTCTCTCTCTCTCTTTCTCTCTTCTCCCCTACCCTCTCTGACTCTCTGACGGAAAGTTTTGGGAAATTAAATTCAATTCTATAATGCTAAGTACATAACACCCTCGTCCCCTTATCATATCTCTGAGCAGTTAAGTGCGTGATGCACATATGTCACTGTACTCCTAGGAATCAATTTTTCACAATGTCAGTGACGGATTAAGAAGTGCGTATCGGAGGGAGATTATGGCCAGAAAGGTTATATCACAGAACTAAATGTATTAGCTTCCTGGACTGAAACAGGTTTTTACAACATTGCTGCCATATCAACCACAATTGACCTATGGGAGACATGTATCAGAGTTGTATATCACCGGTAACCATTGAACTATTTATCATACGTGAATCCCTCTTGAGGGGTGCAATAAAAATATTCATATAGTACGCATACTATAAAAATGTAGTTGTCTAAAAATAGCTCCGTCTCTGCGAAGCATGTTAACAAAGTGAAAGTTGCACGAACCCCCGTGATCGGTAATCGCCCCGTGATTCTGGTACAATGATTATAAAAATACATAATAAGAACCACACCATTAAATGGAGAATTAAATTCTCTTTTGAATGATAGAAGTTTTATCAATGTAGCTCAAGAAATGGATGCGATATGAACGTTTTAATATCAGTAAATACTGCATGATCACATGACCCGTTGTACTAATGGGGCTCTGAGCGGGGCAGCGGGGCTCTGAGTGGGCAGTAGTAGACTGTGGGCAGCGGGGCTCTCTGAGACTTCTTTAATATTTTTTCAGTGATATCTGATGACATATGATCAAATTTTATGCACATATAATAAATATAGAATGGAACTCGCCTTCGTAATCTAAAATTCATTGGACTTGATTCATCCGTGTAAGCACGATGCCTACGGCATCGTGCTTACACGGATGAATCTCGTCCAATCATTTTTCGATTACTGCCAGCTTGTTCCATTCTCTCTATATGTGCCATATAGACAACATATCACTTGTCTCTATATATCCGGGACTTCCCTGTCTCTATATATCCGGGACTTCCCTGTCTCTATATATCCGGGACTTCCCTGTCTCTATATATCCGGGACTTCCCTGTCTCTATATATCCGGGACTTCCCTGTCTCTATATATCCGGGACTTCCCTGTCTCTATATATCCGGGACTTCCCTGTCTCTATATATCCGGGACTTCCCTGTCTCTATATATCCGGGACTTCCCTGTCTCTATATATCTGGGACTTCCTTGTCTCTATACGTGAATCCATGTACCGAGTTACGTAACACATTGAGGGTACGGACAGAGAACATGACAATCAGGGAAATGAAGTAACAAAGCAAATTAGAAATTAATTAATTCGTTAATTAATTGCATGAATTATAAAACAAGGAAATATATCATAGAAGGAGATGCCATTTACACAGTATATATATGGATCCCATTTCCAGCCATAGATTCGTCTGTAATGAGGCGGGAAAATAATGCTATAATATGTATGTGATGTCTGCCGTGTGCCATTAGGTCTAATGAATAATCCAACACGCCTCAATGATGCCAATAGATGTAACGCATGAATACCAGTGAAAGTATACTATAGAGGAATCGATAATGCGGATCTTATACCACACTGGCCCAGTAGTCGGGGCCTTGGTGCATGGAGCAGACATACCTAGATGGTGGTAGCTAAAGGATCAGCTGCTCACGACTGCTGACCTTATAGTTAGGCTTATACAGGGAGCAACTCTTCCTAGTACCATCGGCGCATAGAACTCATCAAAATCCATCATATTAGTGGAACTCCACTATAGGTAAAAAACGGCGCCAACAGGCAAAATTCGTCGCCGACATTTCTAAAAATTCGGAAAATTCGACATGACTAAAAATTCTAGTGGATGAGGGGGTAAAATAGGTTCTTGGCAACACATTTATTTGTTGCCAACAATTGCAAAATATCTAACTTGATTAGATATTTCGTCGCAAAAAATTCGTCGCAGCCGTTTTTGCCTGTTGGCGCCGTTTTTTACCTATAGTGGAGTTCCGCTATAAGGAATCATACTATATAATGATCTTGTAGGTATATCTCGAGAGGCGCTAGGTAGTAATGTACAAATAGATAGTGGATACGTTAGTGTTCGTTGCGGTTGCTAAATCCCCCTATTGACATACCACTATTCATACATTTCATCAATGATTTGCGCGGCAATACAAGCTAATTCCCATCAACAACCGACATTTGCTATTTTGTGGTCTTTTCATTGCCCCTGACAGTCACCAATGGAATGCTGAAGGACCCGTCCTTGCATGGTGGACAAGCGTCTCCCGACCCATTCATTTTAGTGAACGCCAGAATCCCGCTATTTTCAATATGACCCATTCAATGTGTACATCTTAGTAGTATATAGGGAGTGAACTCACTATTTACTACTCATCTTCTAAAACTTGTAAAAAGTCTTTGAGCACCAGCGTTCACACACACACACACACAAATACACATCCGCTAAACTTGCAATTCGACAATTCATTAGAATAAATATTTATTGACCCGAGTGACGGTATTGCCCTTCCCGGTGCTATCTGACCCATGGCTGACTGAGCGCCGCATTAGACCACTCAGCAGGTGATAAGATGCTGGAATGTCAGATAATGTTACCAGTGTTTAGATAACATCTCCCGGCGGCCTGATATAATGGTTCGATCTGACCACTGTATCAACACCCACCATGTCAAACCCACAACTTTGGCTTGTTACGTCGTTTCTATAGAAATGTTTTTCAAACTCGCAACAAAGAAATCTTACCCTGTTTAGAATGTCGCCCATTTTTTCCTGACATATCCAAATTATCGTCCTCATTCCCCATATTCTTACACTCCCAAATTCATAGGGTTTTTTTATGACGAATGAGAAATATCACATTGTGAAACTTCAGTCAATAATATTTATTTTAAAAAAATAGTTTAACTTGTGTTTTCACCTCTTAAACATTATTGAAGGTAAGGTCAAAGGTAGGCCTATGATCAAGGTACACGTATATAGTAGCATAAATACATGTATACTAGCATACTAAGCCAAATAAAAGTATTTACATAAACTATTGTCCTTGATTTGTTGCTAGACATGAGCATACTAAGTAAAAAGTTGTTGGACATGACAGTTACTCTACTCCCACACATAATGGATCAGTGGAGTCAGGGCAAAATATATTTGATTGAATGAATTTATCCGGGAGTGATCGCTCCTTTTTACTTGAGTTGTGTATGTTTATGTATATATCGGAGAATGACATTAGTATGACAATATGTCACGCACAGTGTGTGTGCAGTGTATAATACAGTGAAGTCAGCCAGATCTGAACACACGGGAGATAACTGTGTAATTGCACGGGAAGAACTTATCATTCATTATTCCGCCTTCCCCTGCTCTGCATTACTAATCTGCTCTCATCTTATCTTAGAAGCACATGTCCCTGACTCTGTTATCAGTATTTGTTCTCAGTTACTATAGCGCTCCACTCGCTCATTGTAAATGGACAAGAGTCTTCCTATCCACAATAAGAAAAGCACAGCTCGTAGTATCAGCAGCAGTGGGTATTCGCAATAAAAGCAATTATGAACCAGGATTTGGGGCACCGACCCATGCACCCGGCTCCTTCCACAAGAACTTGCTCATAATTTTATACAAATGTATCATGTTGTTTCCATGCCGCAACTCTCTAGACCTGTTTTATATAAATGATTATATCTAAACTACAACTGATAATTTAGACCTGTTTTAGATAAATGATTATATCTAAACTACAACTGATTATTTAGAGCGGTTTGGGGAGAGCTCTCAGAAATAAACAAAATGAATTACTTTGAGATCTTGAGAGCGTAGAAAGAACAGATGTGAGAAGTCTCGTTGTATATCTCTTGTATTCCGTTTCAAAAAGATTGCAGAAATAAAGTACAGTTAAAAAAGACACTCACAGTATGGCAGTTTCCAAAGAACGATGCTATTCCTCCAATGAGTTACAGGCTACTTCTACTTCATACTTCTGTTAGTTCTCTTGACTTCATCTCTCCTTAACTCTTAACTCCCTTATTTTCACCATTTATCACCTCTTTATATCCATTTTCGCACCTCCCCCTAGCTATCAACAACTGAACAAGCCTCCACATGCCTTCACTGGGGCCGTGGGGGACAAAGCTTTCTCCCTTTACACCAGAACTGGTATAAATTTTATGTTTTCGCACATAGCTTTCTCAGGTCTAGGCTTGTCTTAACAGCTAAATTAAATATTGAATGATTTGTAATTACCTTTCTTGATATAAACTCATATTTAGTTTGTGCATGAACTTATCAAAAAACATATTTTAACACCTTTCTTTCCAAACAACTTGGAACACTTTGTGCTCGTGTACTCCATCATGCGTACAACTCCTCTGTTGTTATTCATGTGTCCCAAGGTTCCCCCCACAGCATCCTAATGATCCAGATGAACAGAATGTGGCGCGTCTTGCCTAATCAAGTCCCCTTCATCCCACCAACTGGACGAATCGTGGCCCCGTGCGAAAACCATTTTCGCCGAAAATAAACACAATCTTCCACCCATGCCTCTTTTCCGGAGAACCATTTTTTTGTAATAAATTTTATTGAGACTGATTTCCGTTATACATGATAACCATGGTATCCCAGAATCTCATTTGACTCACTTTTCTCACTTAATTCGATCTTAGACTCTCTCATCTTTTCACTAATCAAAAGAGAATAGCACCAATAACTAAATGTGTGAGATTAAAAGAAACCCGAACCCCAGATGTGAAGATATTAGTGGAATTAAAAAATAAAATTACTCGAAAATGAGACAAAAGTAAAAAGGCTGTCTGCTCTGGGACTCGATATCACAATATTCAGTTTGGATGCTAACCACTTCACTATGAGAGTGGCTGTAGGGAGGTATGCATATAAACACTAGGTATACCCATTGATTAATAGCTTTACTTTAATTTCACATTCTCCTCATGGTAATTGAGGGGAATTGGGTAAATGAATAATCCGTGAAAACCCCCTGTGTTAGCCGCAGGCGATTTAATGATTCAAATTAATCATAAAAGTATATCTTGCATCTGCAATCTATTTCTATAGTATGCCAACATGCAGGCTTAATTATGCACGCTTTCTAGACCCGCCCTAACGTGAAGGAGGCCAATATAGAGGGATGGACTTTGGCCAGTAGGCAAACTTACACAGGCATAAACTCCTCCCGGGCTTTATTAGGCAGTTTTTGTTGCCTGCATTGTATACATGCTGGACATGTCTAGAAAATATAACTTGTTTACACTGCCCTCCACCGGGGCCCTCCACCGGGGCCCTCCACCGGGGCCCTCCACCGGGGCCCTCCACCATAACCCAGTACTGCAGGTGGGCGCGTGTTGCAGGGTCACCCACAGCATGGCAGCCCCACCGATCCCTAAGTACAGATGAAGCAATTACTGCCGACATATTATTGTATCTTGCTGCGATAAATCAGAGCCGTCGATTGATAGAACCACTGACCGGGGGTTTGTACTTACATGTTATATGTAAAGCCATGATGTATATCAAATACACGTACACCACCTCCCCGCGGCGGCCACCACTCGTGCAGGGGACATCACATTACATTATTTTCTATATATTATTAAAAATTGTTGTAAATCATCATGTACTGTGGGGCGGGAGGGTGGGCAGCGGCACTAGAGACCTGCCTTTGGTCGGCCCTACTCCTTTAAAACGTGATTCAGCACCCCCACCACACCACACCCCGCCCCCAAATCAAATCTTCTTCCCACTATACCCATACCCATATCACGACATATCGATCAATCGTTTTTTCAGGCTGTAGTGTTGATGAACTATTTGTTATTTAACATTACGTATCATTGTGTAACCTCATTATATATTATATCATATTTTTTAAGAAACATTTTTAATGAATTGAAATTATATTTATGTCAATTATTAATTATCACCCATTTATTATATATATTATATAGCCCCGCCCCCTGGGATCTCAGGTATCGGGGGAAGACCACCGCCAGGGTGACCAGATGAGTTCTTATCTTATCTTATCGACCAATGATATATACATAGCTCTTCACCTGAATAAAAATCAATTAAAATTGTTTAGATTCTATATATGCACACGCATACAAAATGTACAAGATACAGCACATTGGATAGGGTTATCAATTTGAGTGCGTGAAAGTTGGACGGCGTTGACATGATACCATAGAAAATATAGACAGATAACGCCCCTCTTATCTATCTGTCTATACAGTATATTATACTGTATAGTTTATAAAGCTACCTCATGTAAATTATATATTAGTATATTTAAATATATTAGAATAAGTAAATGATAGCTAAAATCAGATTGTAAGTTGTGAACAATCTGTTTTAACAGCACATGTTTTTCTCAGCAATCTGCCCTGTGATACATACCCATCCAAGTTTATCCGTTCTGTGTATATGTATATGTATTGGGAAAGGTATACTGACCTTTGTTCTAATACAATATCCTTCCCAGAAGTGATTTACAGCTTCTAAAGATAACATACTCTCATTTTCTGATCCTTACTCTCAGAAGTAATGGAGTAACAAAAAGTGGACGGCCTTGCCCTTGGGTAGGGATTGCAGGCAAGACCGCCATGCATGAATGACCAGCCAAAAATGGACCCTAAGAATATCCACGACCATTCACTGACCGTACTGACCAATTGTGGCAACTCACTTGGGACGGTCGCCTAGCTGAATTGTTCCGTTGGTCAAAGCAGAAATAAACACTGGTCACTGCCGTGTATTTGGTAACACTGACCTGCATATCAACCTTTATGGTTACTTTCTCCCTCAGGAATACACTGCTAGTGGTATTAATAATATCAACACTATGAACCCTTAGTGATTAATTATGAATATTATGACGTAATCTCTCACTGCGGTTATAAGTACTATACTTATTGACTCCCGGGCTGCAGGTAAATTACTGCTATAGACGTATAGAGTGACACTAGTGAGTGAACATATCCATAGCAAACTGTAGTATCTCCTAGTAGGACTCCTAGTTTCAACAACGCAATCACCATAAACACATTTACATTTAACTTTTCCAATCAAATTTCAAAATACCTTCTTAATCCACTGAATCCTTGGTAATCAGATTTTAGTACAATCCTTCTCCGTTTGGCCAAATGTCACTTAATATATAAGATGTTCCTCCCTGGTAAAATGTCATGCGAAATCCATTGAAGGCAGAACTTTTCGATTAGAAAAGATGTTGTTAAGAGAGAAGGTGCGATGATGAGGTGCCTAGTGAGTGTGGGTGAATGCGAGGAGCGAGCATGTGTGTGACAGGGAGCGGGTGCGTGCATGCATGATGGTGTGTGGGTGGGTGGGTGTGACGGCTGTGTGTTGTTCCAGCAAGTCCTGTCGGCGGCTCTCTCTCAGCTCGCTGGCCGGCCACATGCATGTGTTTGCCTCCAATGGCTGCAGCATACATACGGCCTCTTGTTGATCTATTGGTTAACGTTAGAACTTGTTTCAGCAAGTTTCGTTGTCGCAGTGAGAAAAGTGCTATTAACGGGGCTGGGGGGCGGGGGAGGTGGGGAGGGGGTAGTGAACAGTGGTGACGGGAAGCGTTGTGTGGGATATAGGTATTCCATGTCCTTTTCTTAATTTGTTATTATTATGACTTCATGCCCCACACAAGCACATTGGTAACATCAAAGGAAGGAACTTAATTAATAATTGTTTCCGGAGTCACAAGCCGGAAGTCACCTAATTTTGTCAAATTGCAGATTCTTAGAACATAAGGTTTTTTGGGTTTTTTTTTATTTCATTATTAGGCCAATACAAATATTTAATTAAAGGTTGGGTCTCATTATTTTCAAATTAAACCAATTCAGTAAGTTCTCTCAATATATCTGACCATAGGTAAACTTTAGTTCTGTAATGGCAAAAGCCATAATATCTAAAGGTTGATACTGTCGAAAAAATTAGCATTTTTAAAAATGTTATTGTTGATAATTTTATTTTGCAGTTACGTAATCAGAATATTTTTACTTAACTCATTTGTATACTGCTTTGCCTTTCAGATTTTTGGGGTATATTAAAATACATTTTATTGAACAAACTTTCACATGTTTTTCATGATATAACATTTCTTATTTTCAACATGTAGCATGTCCCTGAGACCCCCAGCTACCGGCCACATGACTACATGGAAATATGACATGTGTAAATTGTACCTGAATAAAATCATTTAAATAAAAAGAATACATACATCTGTCTCTCTATGAATAAGGATGGTAAACAGAGGCGGCGACTTCAGTGGCAGCCGAAACTGCCCTTTATTAAAAGAATAATGTAGAGAAGAAAAACAAACAAGAACAAAATCAGGTGTTGAAGCTGCTTAGCTAATATGGCGACATATATATATAGCGGTGAAATGGTGTCCCCAAATACCGCCGCAGGCGCCAGTGCATATTAGAGCGCTGTTCATATATAGACGTTTTAGAACTAGCTGAACAGCGCTGAGGGTGGGGGTGGGGGTGGGGTCGAGAACGGGGCGGGAGGAGGGGAGTGTCATTGAAAATGAGAATTTTTTTTTAAAGCGTTCAGTACTTCGTATTATCTTTGGAAATGCAAAACGATCTAATGTAGATCAAAAACACTTGGATCTGAACCTATTTCACCTAGATAAAAGATGACACAACATATAATAAATCTAAGCCACTCCGTGGCTAATGATGAAAACCTTTTGGATAATAGAATGCTATCGACTAGAAGTCATGTTAAAGGCAAAAGAAATTAAAAATTACAGCCAAAATTCACAAAAACTTGAAACTCATTTACTTATAAATCTGCACAATACTGGAACTCCCTTGAAACTGCTGCTCACCAGGTACTGGACCGGACACCATTCAGCAAAATTATTGATTACATTTGAATGAAATTGATTTATTGTAGACCACCCTATACAGTGGCATCTCACTATATAGTAATATGGATGTGTGTTATTGGGAAAGTGTTGTGCTGATATCTGCACCGACCATTATTATAGTTTCTACTGTTGTATTTTATATCTTTGTGAGTGTGTCTCTACTACCGATGAGTGTATTAGATAGATCAACTGTTAGCTATAGTATAGATACATGAGAAGCTGATGTTTATCGTTTGTTACTACTTCTCCCTTTAACCAAACACTCCTAGTTTAGACATTAGAAAAATAACCCTCAAATTTATTTCTGGCATAATAATGTAAAAATCAAAATGTATTCTATCAGTACCAACTAGTTAGGAACCCACTGGAAGACCTGGAACACCCTTTCAGATGCGGGTCTCCTTTTTGTACACCTTTCTTGTATGAATTGAATTGAATTGAAACGTGAGAAAACGTGGAATTTCTAAAGTTCGGTCCATGTGGCTATTGTCGATCGGAGGAATATATAATTAGATGGGAGTGCTACCTGAGCGTTCACGTGCTACGTACCGTAATTACTGCAATAAATTCCTGGGTATAGTGATACCTTATGGGTTATGGACACGTTACTTAATAAGGATAGTAAATATAATAATAATAACAAATTATCACATACAATGAGGTCTTCCTGGTATCCCTTTTAAATAATATGTTGTGGTAATGACAATGTAATTGATAATGACAGTGTGGTTACATATTATAAAATCATTGTTCAGGTTAAATTGCTGGATTCTCATATCCATTTACAGATTCTCGAGATTTAAAACATTCACTTTAACAATGCTAATAGGTAAATTTAGTCAAATTCTACACAATTTTACTAGGTCAATTTTACTAGGTGTGTTAATTATGTAATAATTATGGTTTTAGAAACCCTTCTACTAGGGAGACATTTTACATTTTCAAAGGGTACTTTATTTTGATAGGAAATCTATATATTTTACATTTTGAAGCTAGCCATTTTACAGTTAGCCAAAAATTAATAACAACAACAAACAACATAATCTGGCAGCCGAAATGACAGGCCCCAATAATTTTCAAGACAGAGAGTAAAATAAACCTCCACTAAATTTAGGGAGAAAAATACTACAGTAAAGACTGTGTACATCAGTATTTCCATATTCCTGATTTGATAAAACATATTGGTTACTATATATCAAGAGTTCACCACTATATCGGTCTTACAATCTCAGGTCTTACATGCCTTTGACAATGTAAATTCTTTCGAATTAAAGATTGCTACTTCATAATAGTGTAGCCTTATCGATATCAAATATATTTATAGATATGATATGAATACATCTCAAGTAATAAATTTGTCCCTTAAGTTCGTCCCATTCCCATATTATTTACTGTTTACTGTGTTGAGTTGTTAAAGTATGGATCAAAGTTGTGGTGATATACATTCTTTAGATAAAGTCTGAATTCTTTTTGTGGAATGGTTTGAATCTTGTAAGGTAGCCTATCCCAAAGCGTAGCAATTTCATATAGATAAGAATTTTTGAAAGTTTCATTCTTAGGATGAGGGACTTTCATTTTCTTTCCCTTCGCTAGCCTTCTTGGGTTGACGCCTTTTCTTTCTATATATATTTCATTTAATGATCTACTATAGGCCCTATCCAGTATATGTTTTTCTCTTCTTATTGCTAATGTTGAAGTATCTAATTTTACCTGAATGTCTTTACTATTAGAAAGTTTTGGTAGCTTTAATATAATTTTAAGACAAGAATTTTGCAGTGCTTGCAGTTTCTGCAGGTAAATTTGCGGGGATGAATTGTAAAATACATCTTCATAGTCTATATGGGGAAGAATCATTGTTTTGTAGAGTAGAATCATTGTTTTATTATCACATATACTGTATAGTTTAGAAAAGACTTTTACCTTGGCTCTGATCATATTTGACTTCCTTTCTAAGAATTTTTTTAAGTTAAGGTTACTGTCCAGTTCTATGCCTAGATATTTATAGTAATTCACCTTCTCAACTTCAGACTTTTCAATAAAGTACCTACAATTTTTTGTTAATTTAGGTTTTGTACTTGTACACGTAGACTTGCATTTCTTTATATTCAACGATATCTTGTTCTGATCACACCAATATACAATATTATCGCGATCCCCCTGTAGTACCAATCATCCATGTATGAGCCCAGCTATGGCAGAATCGTCTCTAAATTAAATCGATGTGCAAAAAAAGTGGGGATATTATATCATGAAAACAATTTAAAAAGTAATGAAAATTAAAAACAAATCAATTTCCTAAAAATTGGTTGATGTACTTCAAATATTTTAAAGGCATATTTTAATCTCTCAATTGTATTGCTGCTGTTGTGTCTGAATATAGTCGTAGAATACAATCCCTACTAACTGGCGTAGGCCTGTCTGTGACAGGCCATGCCAGGGTAACTATCCGAATAGAGCACATTGAATTCCTTATGATAATAAGACTCATGACAAAGAACTACTAGAGACCAGGTATGAGCATCAATTCTACAGGTTTCATACATTTGAAGACTACCTTATGCTGTATAAACGTATCAATAGCAGTGAATAGTGATGGACCAGTGTGATGTCGGACTGGGCGGGTTAGTGAACTCGGACCAAACCATACCATACAAAAATTAACCCTAAACCTAACCCTAAAATTGGTTGTCCTAAGTCAGTAAAGGTAGTAGTGGAGTGTCCGTAGTAAAACTGACTAATAAAAGAATTACTTTGACTATATACCTATCGTAATGTTCTGCCTAAAGCTCATTGTAAAGCTATGCCTGGTCCGAGTCCACTAACCCCCTGGCACGAGTCCACTAACCCCCTGGTCCGAGCATACTCAGTCCGATCATACCACGGTTCATATTAGGTCCGAGTATATCCTAGTGCAGGGCTACTAGCCATTCACCCTAACATGGATGGTTATGTCACGACTATAAATAGCTCATCTTCATTATTATGTAAGGTTAGGTAATCCCACGTAATCATATCATATATCATAAATACACCTGTTCAATATTAATGTCTCATGTCAATGTAAGGTATGTAGTTATATAGCCTAACCACATGGGGGAGCCATGCTCACACAAGGTCAGTCATGCATAACAACACATGCTGACACCCCCTGTACCACACATGGTATAACCCAGGTGCAACACAGGTGATTGGCCAGCAATCACAGGACACACTACATGATTGGCCAATGATTCCCATTGGCCAAGGTCAGCGACCTCTTGTGGTCAACTCATGAATATAGAGTTTGATTGGATAATTAGGTTAATGAGCGCGCATGCGCAATGGACCCCAAGGTCACATGATATGTTGTATAAATTACAGAAACAGGACTATTGGTTCACGTGTTATTATTAATAACTACCCACTCGAGATCGAGAGACATATCAATTGATGTGAGAACCAAACCTAAAAGCTGGAGAATACATAAAACAGGATAGTTTTTTGGGTTTTTTTGAGATTTCGTTTATTAAAAAAAAGAATAAAGACTTGCACAAGTCTAGCGCAGCCTCATAATGTGCGATAATAAGACACGTGCCACAATATGGCGGCACACAGTGCATCTACAACCCTCTGCATGATGGGACATTAAGGCGGGGGTTGCCTTGGAGACGGAGGTTTGTGTACATCTGTTTTGTTTTTAAATTGAGACTCCAAATAGTGACGTGCGGCGATCTTAGGCAACCTGTGGCGCATATGAACCCAGTAATTGAAATCCATTAGAACATCAGCATGGATGAGTAATATAGCTGACAACACAATATACGGACTTATAGGGGATGTGCATTTGCCGCTGCACATGTCTGGAACAAAATGAGAGTGCACTTCTGGCAGCCCCGGTTATACCAGTGCATGCCAGTACCCGAATCTCTATATTACAATTTGTCAAACACATAAAACATCTACATTATATATACATAATTTATTTCTGAAAGCACAATTGCAATAGTCCTATAGTTACATAGCAATCGATATAACAACTTTCAATCAATTTAGGTAATCAATCAAGGTAATATTAGAAGAGAAAAAGTAATATTATTACAACTTTTACCATTTTTAGCACCGGATTTTGATAAAGACCTATAAATCGTTATTAAGCAATGCTTTTAGATAAAACAGAATATTGTCATCAATTTCATAGACGCATGATGGACAACTGTGCATTCCTCGTATGAATTATATAGACCATTCTTGGATGTACTTATCACATTATGGTAAGCAATGCACCATCCGCTGTAAAACCACAACAGATGGAAAAACCCAGGGGTAAGGTAAACCCCAGTTAAAATAAAAATATTTTTTAAAAAATGTGTTCACCATAACGGCATATATAATACCAGTCATATCACTTCTACCAATACCGGCAGCTCCTTCCTCCTCCTCCTTTCTTCAACCCCGCCGATCCATTTCAAAGTCCTCCCACCCTCACCGATCACCACATCAGTAATGCACAACCATTTTACACGTGTAGACGGATATTACTGAACCTAATTCTTCCTAGTTCTCCTGAGGAGTGCAGTAATGTCAGTTGGTCACATCCTGTCAGGTGTAAGAGGAGATGAATCAAAGATAACAGATATAGAGTAATCACATGGAATGCAACGAGTGGTTGTTCTGAATTAGCGGAGTAAAGGAGTAAAAGTGTATACGTATTGATCATAAGTGGTGAATAAGGTGCCTCACATGGAACTGGGCATATGTTTAATTAGGTACCGTGTGTAGGTTCGACATCGCGGCCTGCAGCCGAATTCGAGTTATAACATTGCCGGTAGTCGCACTCTGTACGGGATCTGTTGAGTGCGACTTGACCGAGAGAATGTATCCCACTTTGAAGTTTCAACTCAACAGAGCCCACACAGAGTACGCACAGACCCTGTGTGCCCAGGCCATATGTACATAGCTGCTAGTTTGCGAGGATTCCCCTAACCAGAAAACAATTTACATTTGCATTAAAATAAACAGTTGCTATGCCTTGCGACCTAGTGGTCTATCCAATGTTGTTCTGCTATATTTTGTATGATATTTACCTTTATTTTCCTCTTCTGCGCTTGATATAAAGCACATATATTGTGATGCCTGCGAGAAGGAGACATATTACAGCTGTTTGAGCATGCGTGCCTGGGTGAATCGCTGCTGCAAAAATACCAATTGTATGTTATTATGCTTTTCCGCTTAATTGTGATTGATTTATTTCTCTGCATCGCAGATAATTTGCCATGAATTGCCAAGAAACTTCCCACTACTCCCTTAGCTGAAGAAAGGCATTTGATGTCCTATCTGAGCTAGACCGGTACCAATTCATTGCTACCTTGGATATATTAATTTTATTATATATTTTTGTTGATGTTGCATAATTTGACAAAACATTACCATGGATTTAAAATTCAAAGGATTTTAGAGGCATGTTGAAATAGGAAATCCTCTAAATTTTGTACCAACATTTATATCGTTTTCAAGCTACAAAATCATTCAAACTATGATGCTAATGTTATGAATAATAGATCACAAAACCAGTAAAACAATGTAGACTGATAGAGGAGGTGGCTGTTGCTAATTCTCTCAAAGAATTTCACATAAATCTTTGAAAGTGATTATTACTTTTATTTTGTTCTCTGTTGATATACAGGCAAATTGCATCTTTTCATCTTCCAATTGCGAGAATCATAAAGATTTTAATGTGGTGTTGTCTCATGGCTTCATTTGTAAATTAACATTGTGAAAATGATTGTGGAAAAAAGACAAAGCAGCTAATAAATCGATCAAGAAAAATTCTGATTAATGCTGATCGAGCTGATATATCTAATGCTTATGTTATCCTACACTGAATATATCAAACAAAACCCTTAATTTGATATAGACTTACTCAAAAAGGAGGCCAATTACAGCCGTCTGAGCATGTTAGCCTGTCTGAACTTGTACCTTATTTGGAAGTACTGTGGGGGAACTAAAGTTATGGAAACAGAGATCGTTGTCCAGTTTTACTTTCCCTTAGTTGAGAGGAATATCGAACCTGGGTTGTCTAGTAATAGCATGACGGTTATCGCGGGCCGGATAACTACTGTCACCATTTACTGATATTTGCCTGTAGAAGAGCCATACAGCCTCAGATTGGTCCGGTGACCATGGAGGTTCACCAAATTATTATGTTATTCTGCTTAATTGTAATGGATTTATTTTTCAACAATTATGATTCATGCTGAGCTGATATATCTATGTTAATGTTATCCTACACTGAATATACAAACAAAACCCTTATTTCGATATAGACTTACTAAAATATATATCTTAATTGTCTGTAACACAGAATAGTACAGCAATGGGAAATAGAGAATAACAACGTACCCAGAGGTTGATATGAATCCCAACAATCCACAAGCAGCTGGTAAGGCTGTGCACAGACTCCATTGCCTAGTTTGTTTACATAGTGACAGGAATAGTTGCCATGGTGATAACATTCCACTCTATCGAGTTCAAACAGTTTCCCACCTTTCCTTGTTCTCTCCACACCACTGTCACATATGTTTTTACCATTCTAAAAAGCAAAATAATTTATCAACAGGTGCATTGAATTACAGTACACCATCATAAATATGAACGTCAACTTCATTTTTATTGATAATGTTAATTCCAATATCCATTATCATTATTGATAATGATTATAGATGCTTGCAATAGATATATGTCCTATCAGGGAGGTATATACAGAGGGAGTGGAAACCAGGATTATGCTCGACTGGCATATAGTTGAAAGTAATGCCACTACTACTACTAGCGCCAACTATTCATAAGAGTCCGTGATATGCTGTCACTTGAAAAGGGCAACCAAAGCTGCCTAGGCAGTCATAATAGTGCCAACAACGGTAATAATTGTGTCATTGTCAACAACAGCACTGTAGCTCACCTGGGCTGCGTTGCTCCGTTATTTGATTAAACTTGGGTTTTAATGCGAGCTAACACAAATTGTGAAAATTTTTAAAGTGTTGCACAGCTGTTGCTCTGTGCTTTCCTGACCCTAACAAGAGCTAAATTGACTTCATAGTGTTGCTTCACTTGAAAATAACAATCACTAGATGCCCAAAACCCTCCAGAGAGAGGCTAATTCTGAGAGGAGGTTCAGACCTCCTCTTAGCCATTCTCGTTATTTGGGCACAGGCATTTTGTTGGAAAAAAACATGTTTCAACAATGTTATTAAATGAAACCATCATGCAATCATTGTACATTGATATTTTTATTATATTTTACTTCATTTGAGGACACAATTTAAATGATCTTGGATAAACAAAACAAGCTACCCAAGGTGGGAGTCGAACCCTCAACCTAAGCGTTTCGAGAACAGTTTTATAACTGTTGCAATGGTGTTCCACCTGTTAAATTATATCTAAGATGACTACCAAACCCCCCACCCCCCACCAAGCCAATATCTCCCCATACCAATACCCAACCAGTCAGAACCCCGCCTGTCAGAACCCCGTCCAGCCTTTGTCCCCCCATGTCATAATTACCCTGTGTTAAAATTTGAATATCTTAAATAAGTATGCTACAATGTGGTGTAACGAATGTGTGAAATTTTCAGTCAGGTATCTTGGAGATAAGCAAAGAGAAGCCATGTGCATATTCTTACTCTTGTTGGGTCTACAGACAACCTTTCACAATTATTTTTTTTCAATGAGATTTTCCCAGTGAAGTAATTTTCTTATCAAACAAGAGCTTCATGCTGATAGTGATAGAAATTTACCCAGGCTCATTTGCAGAGAATTACATGCGCAAAAATGAAGATTATCAAAAATATTTCTGTACCCATTTAACTATTCTTGTGTTATCATGAACATATTTTAATTTCTACAAAGGTTCATTGTAATAGAATCCCGAATGGCAATATATAAAATCTAAATCCAAACCATCTGCTCCCATTTTCAAATGAAAAGTCAAATTAAGTCGAAAAGTCAAATTGATTAACCTGTCCCTGCCCCCACCCCCACCCTGCCTATCAACAATGTCTTGTAATCTAACCTACTATGTCTGAAAAAGACAGTGATTTAACTGCTCTATTGAACTGGTCCTCAATGATCTTTATGTGAGAAGGTAGGTCATTCCATAATCGGATGCCTTGGTAGTAAATGCTTCTTTTAAAAAGCTCTGACCTTGGTCTTGTTTTGATAACTACATTATTATACAGCAGCCGAGGTAGTGGCAGTTGAGTGAAAGTGATAACTGTTGTGGTGGGGAGCACCTGATTGTTATTGTGACAAATCATATATGTGTGATAATATTTTCAGGTATTATTTCCTACCCTGCCCCTAACCCCCAGCCTCCCCCACCACCCGCCAGTGCCCCAATTAATACATTTCTATGAGAACTTACCTTATATAAATATAAGTTTTAACACCCCTGTCCCCTCCCCTGTCCCCCTTCCCTCTCTCCTGGCCTTTGCCTGCCTCTCCCTCCCCTTTTCCCTCTCTCCCTTTTCCTTCTCTCCCCCTCCCCTCTCATCTCTCTTCCCTCTCCCTCTCCCTGTCCCTGTCTCCCTGTCCCAGACTTCTCCCCACCTCCCCTCTTCCCCCACCCACGTTTTAATCTACTTCCACCCACTACACATAAATCACCCTTCCCACCCATCCCCTCTCTCCTACTCTCCCTTCTTTGCCCCTCCCCTCCCCCTCTCCCCTTGTCCTCCTCCCCTATATCCTCACCCTCCTCCCTTTCTACAATCTCCCCTCACTATTACCTCGCCCTCTCTCCCCTCTGCTCTTTCCTCCCTCTCTCCCTCTGACCTCTGACCTCTCCCCATCTTCCCCTCTCCCTATCTCCTCAATCCTTCTCCACCTCCGTTTTTATCTACTTCCAACCACATAATGTATTAATCACCTATTATTGACAAATAAAGGATTTTTCAATTCAATTCAATTCAATCAAGGGCTGTTCTACAACTGTTGCACCAGTGTTCTACAATATACAACAGAGAGGGACTTCTGGCACATTAGTACAATTTGCTTCCTGAGCTAAAAAATTGGCCCATAGAGATTGCTATTTCATTGGAGCAACACTTTTAAATCAAATATTGCGATTGCTAAGGTCAGATTGGTTAACGAGAAACAAGAGCAACGCAGCCCTGGCATGCAGTGGCTAAATCATGTACCCGCCGACCTTCTGATGCTTCAGCCAATGGGCCGTTTCTACTCCCTCTGCATATACCTCCCTGGTCCTATTAGTTCCATTATTGATAAGAATTATATTAACAGAACATTACAATCAAGCAATATCGGGCTGCCACCTACTGGATTAGAGAAGAACATTAGTTTTTGATAAATAGTAACGTTAAACTGTATTTCATCATTCTTTTTTTTTTGAAGATTTTATTTTCACTGGGTTGGCATTATCCCAGATGGGTCCTTGTATTAACTAGTAGCTGACTAATGCAGAATTTGAATTTCGCTTCAAATTCGTGCAAAAGTTTCGTTCTTGTTACCAAATGAAACTTAGGGTCTAAATAATAATGTTGGTCCAAGTGTCCAATGATCTTCTCGATGGGGGAGGGGGGACATGGGGGGACTTTAATATGGGGGCCTGACCCCCTTCCAATGGTTAAGTAAAACAAATATGACTTTTGAAATAATAGTCCAATCTGAACACAACTGATGTCATCGAGTTTGAAATTAAGACACAAAAGCCTTTTGGTAAGTATCTTCCATTTAGGGAGTCGTGGCGCCCTAGATGTGGAGGAGGAGGCTCAACACACCTTGAAATTGTTAAAACTGCTATAACAATCGAATTTGAACATGTCTGGTGTGATTACATTTGTACTGTGGAGATAATATCATTTATGTGAATGTATTAAAACTCTAGTGGGCCCCAAACACCATTCTGTGAGAAGGGAGTTGTAAGAACTCAGAATGTGTGTATCACTTCATATGTTGACTATATATATAACATTTAGAATAGAATAGAATAGAGTAGAATAGAAAAACATTTTATTCAGTCTTTAGACTGCTCTCAAGGGGAGATCTCCGGCAGATGGGAGGTATTCTGGCCCTCGGGCATAATACACATTCAGTAAAGTAGAGAACATGACCAAAGCGTTCAATGAAGGCTAAGGCTCTCTACTGTTGGTTTTCACTTTTTTAATGTTCTATTACAATTTTGTTAAAGAATATGGTCTTGCTTTTACAGTGGTCTGAATAACCTCGACAATACAATTCTGTAAAGATAACAAAAATAATATATCAGTGCTGGATAAAATAATCATCATTCCATATTAGGGTGGACCTGGCTAAATTCTTAAACCTTTGCTTATCTAGTTCCAAATGGGCCATGGTTGGTAGCCGATTCCACGAGTAAGGAATTGTATTAAGAGTTGATCTTCTTATTTGCTCGTTTTTGGGCGGGGGATGTTTTAAAATTTTCCTACCCTCAATGAAGTTTCTTGTATTAATAAGTCGCAGATCTATGTTTTGGGGGTTCTGTGCTTGCCTATGGCCCATTTGGAGTAGATGTAGTCTCCTTCGGTATTTTAGAGGGAGGAGTCTCTTTTCGATATGCAAATCTTTGACACTATCTCGATTTGGTATGCGGTAGATAATCTTTAATACCCTGTTCTGCAGTATTTGCAGTCTATGTAGGTCTGCTACGGAGTGGGATTCAATGAAAATGTCAGATTGGTCTAGGGTTGGTAGCACCATAACTTTATATATCATAAGCATTGTTGCTTTCGGTATCTTATCTTTCAACTTTGAGAATTGCCAACATTTGTAGTTAAGAGTGCTTGTCATTTTGGTTACTTGTTCTTTAAATTTTAGAGATGCGTCAACTATCGTGCCTAAATACTTATATGTATCTACATCTTCCAGTTCTGCATTTCCCAACTTGATGACATGTTCTGGTAGTGCAGGAAGATTTTGGGTTTTCCATCTCGACCTAAGGATAGGCCTTGGGAATATGGTCTGGACTTTGGATTTATTGTAATTAAGTGAAATCTTATACTTTTGACACCAGTGACTCAATGAGTTTAGGTCGGCTTGCAGCTTGTTTGTTGCTTCATGGGGGCTTTGGCCAAAACTATAAATTATCGTGTCATCCGCAAACATTTGAATTTTGCAGTTTTCAATGAAATTTGGTAGGTCATTGATATACAGGTTAAATAATACCGGTCCAAGGGTTGTCCCCTGGGGGACTCCACATGTAACCGGGAGCTGCTTTGATGTTATCTTATTTACGTTTACTTGTTGTTGCCTATTGTGGAGGTAGTCACAGAACCATTTGTGTTCTTTCCCTTTGATACCGAATGTCTTGAGTTTATTCAGGAGATATTGGTGGTTTACTGTATCAAAGGCCTTCCTTAGGTCGAGATAGGCTGCCCTTACAACATTTCCGTTATTGATTTGGGTATACACTTCATTTAGATATGTCAATAAGGCATCTTGGGTTGACCTGCCGGATCTAAATCCAAACTGGTGTTCAAATAACATGCTATTGTCATCTAAATATTCTATGAGTTGGCTATATATAACTTTTTCTAGGATCTTGGCGGGCAATTGTATGGTGGAAATAGGTCGGTAGTTTCCTGGGTCGGTGTGCTCTCCAGCCTTATAAATAGGAGTAACTTTAGTTTGTTTCCAGATGTCAGGGATGGTTGATGTATTTTGGGAGAGATTTAGGAGTTTTTTGAATTCTGGTAGTAATATTAGTAGGGCTTGCTTAAGTATTCTGGTTGGCATGTTTTCGATGCCTGATGCCTTCGATGAAGGCATGAGCTTTATAATTTTCCTTAGCTCCTGGCTTTCAACAGGTGCGAATTGGAAAGTATTATCTCGTTCTTGTGGTCCATCTCGAGCATTCATCCTTTCTTCATCTTGTTCTGTCAATGGGGGAATTATGTTGGCTAAATTGTTTCCAATAGAGGCAAAATATTCATTGAATTTGTCAGGGACTTCGTTATTGGGAGTTGGTTGGCCATTAGTTTCTAGTGTGATATTTTCATGACTTTTTTGTTTTTTGTTGTTTATTAGCGGGCCAAGTAGCTTCCAAAACTTTTTGGGATTTTTTGTATTGTTTTCGATTTGCTCTTTTATATAGTTATTTTTCAGGTTTCTTGCTTGGTGATTAATTCTGTGTCTGAGTTGTTTTGCTCGAGACATCATATGTGGGTCTTTTAGTTTTTTTGCATCTTTAAACAACTTATCTCTAGCCTTCATCTGTGCTAATAGATCACCTGTGATCCAGGGTTTCTTTGCTTTCACGTTTTTGTAGTTGCGTATTGGACATAATTGATTGGTTGCATCTAGGATTTTATTAATCATTGTGTTCCAGTATTTGTTGGGGTCAGCAGTACTTAATAACTGGTTCCAGTTATAATTTCGAAGTAAGTGGGTGAACTGTTCTTCGGTGAAGTTAGCATATGATCGGCAGGTAAAGCTAATTCTTGGGTAAATTTCTTTTTGTTTTTTTAACGGTTGGGAAATGGTCACTAATGTTAACCTCCAATACACCTACTGTTTTTACTATCTTCGAATTGGTGTAGATAAGATCTATGCATGTCTCAGAGGTGGTTGTGGTTCTGGTGGGGATATCAATGTATTGTCTTAGTGAGGCACTATGTTCAAGTGCTAGTAGTAGGCATTTGGCTCTTGATGGTATCATGTAATTAACATTAAAGTCTCCCAACATAACTATTTCCTCGTCCTCATCGTTTTGAGAGAGGACTTGTTGGGCGAGTTGTATGGCTGCTGGGAGATCCCCATCTGGAGGGCGATAGATATTGTGGACTTTTATTTTTTTGTACTCATTTATCTTTATTTTTAGCGTTTGTATTTCTAAGTCTGCGGTGGAGAAGTTTTGTGCATCACCGACCCAGGTTGCCTCTAAGTTGTCTTTGACATATATTGCTAAACCTCCTCCTCTCAATTTACCACTTTTCCTGTCAAGTCTTAGTATTTTGTATCCTTCTACGTCTACTAAATTGTCATAAACTTTATCGTTTAGCCAGGTCTCACCCACACTATGCTATATCACATTTGACTCTGTTAAATGGGGTGTGAGGGAAATAGATGAAGTAAGATAAGGCCCATGTAAATATTGTATGAGTAGTGTACAGAATCTCTTCTATGATGACATCAAGCCTAAGTCAGCTAATCAATCTTCGTGAATAGTTTATCCCTGCTTTTGTGCTCGTGTGTAGCAGTTATACCATTGTATACATTGAATTCTAAGAAAGATCCTAGTCTTCATAATACCCAGCACCACCTGCAGCCCTCTTTCAATCACTCTTCACTCTTCCTCACCTCAAACCCAACTCCCCCAACCCTCCCCACCCGTATGTATATAACTCAACTCACCTCCTCCCCCGCACCGTAAAATGGGGGAAGGGGTCCTCCACTCCCAAGATCATCAGAGGTTCAGACATCTGAATATTGTGTTCTCTTTTAATTGCGAAGTTAATGACATCTGTTAGGCCAAAAAGTAGGACCGCTCTTAATAGTCCCCATTATTTAGGTACACAATTATGGTCAAAGATGCAATCCATCTATAGAAAGCTGCAAGATATGAAAGAGTTCTTTCTATATTTAAAGATAAGATATGATAAATAACTTCCTATTTGTAATTCAAATATCATTTGAATAAATCGAGCAGTTACAGGAAAATGTTACTCTACCAAGGTTGAATGCCCCTAAAACGGTGTGAGGGGTCCCCCAATACCAACATCATCAGTATATCAACAAAATCCTACCAAATTTACTCGTATTTTGACTCATACAATTGAATTCATCAATATTCTGCTGCTGTTATATGTTTATAGAAGAATTTGAAGTAGAGACAGTCGAGCGAAAACCGCCGCCGGTGAGCGATAATAAGTGAAATCATCATAAAAAAAGGATTCGGGTGGGTCCTCCAAATACAAATATGGACGTTTTAGAAGCCCTGTAGCCAAAATAACTCGACAGAATCCTCCCTAATTCGGTTCTGTGAGTTTTAGATGGGTCGGAAAACAATGGAAGAAAATATAGAAAATATTTATTTTTTTACCGGCGTTAACTATGAGTGCATACATTCACATAAAATAAATCCTATTATCCCAGTAAAATTTGCCCACACCAGACAGGTTCAAATCGGAGTATTATTGCAGAAGTTATTGCAGCTTTAACATATTCAGGGTGTGTTGAGTCCCCTAGCTCCCCCAAATTTAGGGGGTCCATAAACTCCCTAGATGAAAGATATTTACCAAAACTTAATGACACTAGTTATGTTCAGATCGGACAATTATTTCAAACTCATGATACTTTTTACTTAACCATACGAAGGGGGCCAACTCCTGTATTAAAATCCCCCCAGCAGGATGACCGTTGGACACTTGGACCAAAAATGTTATTTAGACTCTAAGCTTTCATTTGGTACCAAGAACGAAACTTTTGCACGAATTTGAAATGACTGCCCCTCCAGCACTCTGCTACGTGTGTATAATGTTACAATTGTTACCTTGTGCCATGTTATTTCACTGTAGTGTGGTGAGCCCTCACTTTGTATGCTGCAATTCATTCTAAACTTGTCGCCCAACTTAGGCCTGGAAGTTGCTGTGGCCTTCACAGATACAATGTAGTTGTCTGGGGTTAGGGAAATATTGATGTTACCATTTTATTCAGAATTCCCATTATTTCCTTTTCTCAACAAGTTCTCTTCTTTTTTTAACGAATCATAACAAACATAATTGCAAGGAGAGCAAGGATACCTTAAATAAAATAATTGCTGCAAAAGAAAGAAGAAAAATATTGATAATATCAATAGAAACTCACAGTTAAGTGTGATATCCTTTTCTCCCACTATGTGCAGGTTGTCCCCACACTGGGCCACACAGTACACAGTGGAGCCATTGTCAGACCTGGAGAAGGCCGTCTCCATGACAACTGTTTTCTCTAAGACATCATTTCTCCTCCTGTACTCCGCCTCCATACAACTCGTCTCATCGCCACCTGGTGGACAGGCTCTATGTGCTGCCATCTACAGGAGAGAAGCTACATTAACACATTTATTCTCAGGCATAAAGTCGTTGTTCCATCATTCACATAGAGAAAAGCAATTGTCCATGTTCCCACACAAACACTTGCCTTAAAATGACCGCAGTATAGCAGCGGTTTTTGGTAGCTTCGGAATAATAACTCAGTAATCAAAGTGCCATTATGTTCTTGTGATCATACCCTACTTAGCACATGTATATTTACATTGGCCACTGATAACATGTTCTATGTTCTTGTGATCATACCATGAAAAGAGGAGGCGAAGATTAATTAAAATACTTTTGTTTATTATTTTGGGTAAAAGGTAAATGATCCAGTGATGAACATTTGTGTAAAAGCATTATTGAATAAATATGATAAATAAGTAGAGTGTATCACATTGTCTCTGCACGTAGCTGGAGTGAGAGTTTGTATATTAAAATAAAGAACCAAGGGGATTCACTATGCGATTCTCTGAAGGGCGTGGTGAACTGATGTTCTTGTTGTTGAGAATGAGCATAGATATGATGCGACCGCGTTGGACGCCCATGTCCCATGTGTCTTTACATCATGTAATGACGCCGGCGCTATTATAAGCATATGACGCCGAACCTCGACGGAGTCTGTGGAGTGAGAAGAGGCATGTATCCACGTGAGAGGCTTTGAGTAGAGCCTTCCACTGCTGTACGATATAGGTGACGGTCATAGGACATGCGTCAGAGAATTGGAAGAGTGGAGACTTCAGAGCTTTGGGTGGCGACTGCTTGTCTAGGCGTAGGAGGGCTTGATGGAAATATAGGTCCCGTCAGACGCTTTGGTCAGATCGCCCCTCGTCTGATGTCTAGTTTCATCAAAGGCAGTCCCACTTCTCAGAGCAAGGTTACTTTGGCGCAACATGCCCATGTACATGATAAGTATGGCGACTCTGAGGTGTGTAGGGAAGTCAAGCAGATGAATATTGAGGAGAATCTTTCTTAATAGTTGTGGCGACACAGGTAGCTTCTAGTGGAGCAGCACAGGCCTCAAAAAGGCGTTATTTTGGGATGTAGCGTGCATGAAAAAGCACCACCATGGGTCATATATCAAATAGAAGCTTAAAACCTCAACTATAAGGATCTGTGACATTAGGTGCTCGCAGTGTGGGATGTTTTTGGCAAATTGCCAAAATTTGAAGGTACCTTGGTAACCGTTTTTAGGCTAAATTTGGCCAGTAGCATAGCAATTCAGGAACTTAGTATTGGTCTCGTATTGGACCTGAAACTTCATAGAATGGTACCATAGAGCCCGGGCACATGCACCTAATGTCGGGTCCCTTGCCCTTCCGTCTTTATAAGCAAACACTGCAGCAGTGTTGTTGCAATGTATGCGAATAGTCCCGCTGGCGTGCCTGGATCTCGTGGAGAAACGGGCGGCCGCAAGGCAATTAATGGCTTCAAGATGGTTTATAGACTTTTCACACAACATATCAGGCTTGAAGGCATACATATAGGCGTGTTGACCATTAGTGGCTCCTCCTCCCTTGAGACATGCATCAGCCCATATGTCTTTGACCACTCTGTGATGTGGAATTATAGCCTTCCCGTTGAATGATTTTGTATACTTCAAGAACCATTTCAGATCTGACTTGATGTGTATTGATATGGTGATTTTTCCTCCTGCAGCTGCTGCTCGAAGGGCAGCCAAGAGTCTTTGCATGAAAAGGTGTGCAGGGGCGATTATTTTGGCTACATGGGCTATTCGTCCCTCTACCGACTGCATGGCACTGGTTGTGATTTGATTTTGTTGTAAGATATATGCCAAGCAGGAACTTGTTTCTGCAAGCTTTGAAGTTGGGATGGAGAGGCGATTTTCAATCGTATTAATGTCAACTAGCAAACACCCTTGCTACGCACGGGATTTGCTAGTCGGACAGTGGGGCCCACATCCTCATCTCTCCTTGTTCCCTCTCCCACTATCTTTCTCTTTCAAGTTGTCTCTATAACTTAGTATCTTCATACCACAAATGGAACCCTGTTTAGATGCTTTCTTTGGTCACTGTTCAGTTTTGTGCTGTTGTGTTGCCTGTCCCTATCCCTGTCCCAATCCCTCTCCTGTTCCATCTTTCATTGTGAGGTAATTAGTGGGCGGGTTCCCCCCGCTCGACTTCAAAAACCATCACAAACAATAGTTTATGAACTGATTCAACTCTTACGATGCTCCTTTCGGTGGAAATATATCAACTATATGAAATATATCGTCCTATAATGAAGCAATGATATGCCCGTCCATGACTTCATGCTTTGGGTGACCCAGAAACCTGGTGTAGGGGCACTGATAGGTTTGTTTTCAGGTAGTGCTGGAGGCCCTGGATGGGGGTGCTCGATGTAAACACATTTCTAACCCCTTTCAACTCAATTGATTCGCCTATCATGAGAAGATCGTCTAAATATTGTTTTGTTTTTTTTGGACAAAATTTTATTCAGGTTTAAACAGACAGTTCAGCCCGATATCCACTTGCACGATAATCGGTCACTTAGCGGTCACCGACAATCGGTCACCATGGGTCACCGACAATCGTGCAAGTGGATACCGGGGACCGACAATCGGTCACCGGGTGCATTTTGTCGGTGACGTTTGTCGGTGACCCCTCCCGACAATATCTATTCAGTTAGATATTGTCGGGAGGGGTCACCGACATCGGTCACCCCTGCATTTTTTTTATTTTATTTTTTTCAACTTGTATGGCCATATCGATGTTGGTTATGATTGGGAAACACCCCAGTAACATTTGCATCAACGTTTTACTTCAATTCCACTTCAATATAGTCAATATTTGTGTCGAATATATTTTATGTTGGTACTTTTTAAGGCATTTCTCCCCTTTTTCCCGCTTATTTATTATCTATTATGGTTACTATCGCCTCCCCACAGTTGCATATATTTTTGGAACAATATTTTAACATTGTGATTTATTTTTCATGTATTTATTTTTGTTTCTACGTTAATTTAACTCTCTATAAGTTAATGTCTATTCATAATGGACATGTATTGGCCGCGATATTACTGCGTTTCGATATTGATTTCGACTATGGTTGTTACTGGTTCACCGCTAAGTCACCAGATGGCCTCTGCTGTGTTTGCCTAATCATGTGATAGGCCGCCAGTCATACAAATAAGAGGAAGCCATTGAGCTAACCAGTCATCATGCCTCGCACCCGAGCTACTCGATCAGAACAAGATGGAAAAGAAACAGTGTCAGTCCACAAGAAGGTTACTAAGGCCGCTAAGAAGGCCCAGGAATCAGCAAAGCTGACCACTGCCCCCAAGAAACCCCCAAAGTTGCCCAAGGAGCCAATGGTGCGGGAGACAGTGCTGGAGAAAGATGACACGAGGCCGCAGATAGATGACCAACACCGGGTCGACCAAGTCGACCAAGTCGACCTACCTGTAGATCTAACACAGCCTATGAAACGTGGTAAGGAATTAATATGACGAGACTATTTATTTTAGAGAGTTATTTGGGTGGCGCACAAATTAATGCCATGATTTAATTTATCAGTACTTATGATAAATAAATAATAAAAATAATAATAGATAAAAAAAGAAATAATGCTTATTTTGACTAAAATTTATGGGGTTGATGTTGGTCCTTTTGGGGTATTTTTTCATGTCTGGGATAGGGTTGGGGGTGGGTGGTTGTTCCATTGTAATGTTTATTATATAATGTCAGTTGTTGGCTAATTTAAATTCTCAATCACCATGTCGGGGGAGAGAGGGTGCCGGGGTGTTCCTTGATATATTATATGGCTATAATATGATATGAAAATACTGCACCCAGTGTATTCATAAACCAAAGAATTAAGTTAGTCCAATATTTATATATATATATAATAAAAATATATATGACAAATATGTTTTTTCCTTTTTCAGTTAGCCGGTCTCCAGCGAAAGTCCATGACTTGTCTCTGAAAGGTACTGGCTTGGAGAAAGATAGTGAAAATGATTCTGGGTCAGAGAAAGACGGAGATGGTCACGTCCAGGCGACTATCACCAGGAAATCTCCGAGGAAACCAAAACCAATCACTGGGCGTCGTGGTGGATGCAGTGGATGTGATGTCCATGTCTACATACAAGATCGAGAGGACGATTTATATGTATCGGACATCGATGAAGACAAGCAAGAAGTGGATGAGACGCCTATAGGTGACAAAGAAGGAGAGTCACACGGGGGGGACGAAATAGAGGGACCTGAAGAAAAAGGAGAGGATGAAGCACCGATGCATGATCAGTCCACCACCTCTGTAGACGGCGCCAAAAAGAAAAAGAGTCGGAAAAGGAAAGAACTTGCACCACGTCTGTTTGATTACGACAAAAGGAAAGAACTTGTTGCTCTTTGGAAAGAGTATCCAATGTTGTACGACCCCAGTCATGATGACTATATGGATACCTTGAAGAGGGAAGCCGTCCACAAGAGTATTGGCGAGGAGTTGGGTGTTACAGGTATAAAAATAATTGCATTATTTTATTTCCTTACCTCTCGTATAGTAAAGTTTCAGATAAATAATTAATTAGTACATTTTGTTATTCAGTACTGTGTAGCCATTCCTTTAAGTGAAGTTGTAAATAAAATATTTCTGCTTTACAAACTGTATAGCCATTCCTTCAAATGAAGTGGTGACTAAAATATATTTGCTGTTTGAATTTTGCAGCCGAGGAAGTCATGACGGAAATGAGCAATATGCGTACCACCTACAGCCGTCATAAAGACAAATCAGGCGCTGGTGTGGATGACCTTGCGCCAAGAGCACGTGAATGCTTCCTATTATGCCAGTTCCTACACAACTATATAGTGCCAAAAGGCCACACTCGAAGTAATCTGAAGGTATGGTAACTGTTGTATATGAGATCAAAATATATTGATATTCTATTGGTTTAGACTAATAACTATATGTATTAAAATGACTGTTAGTATAACGTCAATTAAGCAGTTATTTTTGGTTATTATGGAATTACCCGTATATATAGAGGTTATTTAGTTGTCAGTAATTTGACTTGTGTGAGATTCATTTACTTTTGCCATTTGACTGACATAATAATATTTTATTTTCAGAGGAAACACAGCGATGCTTCCAATGCCGGCATTGCTGCACCCAAGCGTACGTCAACCCCATCTGCCAAGTCACCGAGGGCCGACACTTCAAAAACCAGACCAAGTCCCAAAGCAAAAGGTGTAGGCAAGTCCTCAACAGCATGTGCCCTTAACCTGAAGAGTCCTGCTAAGGGCAAGAAAAAGGACAATTCAGTTGACACGGTGGCTGCAGTCTTGGAGGGCCTTGACAAGCAGCGGGCTCAAGATAGGGCTATGACTGAAAAGCTGCTTAAGCCACTCATGGGTGAGGAAGGAGAACTTGAGACGTGGACAAAGAGCCTCATTCCACGGCTCAGAAAATTACCTACAAGAGTTTTTCGCAAACTTCGTCGCCAGTTTCAGGATCTGGTTTTTGAGGCAGAGGATGAGTTTGAGGTGGAATGACTTTGATATTTGTTGAGGACTATTGATCTCAGGTTGCAGTATTATGTAGACCTTGCGTATATATATTTAGATCTCATATACAATTGGCAGCAACTAGTCGTGACTTCTAGATCAAAGCCATAAATATATATATTTATATACATGTATGGTATATATGATATTATATATTGTATACTCATAGAACTTTTATAACAGAGGCAATTTTATTTTTTATACTTGCGTCAGAAGCCTATCTATATATTCTAGGACGTTAGAGGCTCAGATAGTTCACTGAGCATTGTGTTTTGGTCAATTTAAAAGAATTATCAAAGTACTTTCTAGTTCGAAGGCATGTTGTAGCAAACAAAACATTCATTTTTTACTCTATGGTTGTTCAACATTTAGTTCTGATTTTATAAGTTATTTACTTTTACCCAGGGACCATGGCATGTACTTAGAAGGGATGATGGAGAGATAACTGGTTAATAAAAAGTCAAATAACTTCAATTCCTGCTTCTTCACTTTCAGAGTTTATTTTTTCGCTTCATTAAAACATTGATATAATATTGCTGGACCAAGTAACTACAGGCAACGATATGATGTAATCTTGAAATAAAACTGATAAATTCAAGAAGTTACCAAACTAGGATAAGTAGTTATTGTAATAATAGTTTGATTCATTAAAACATTGATATTATATTGCTGGACCAAGAAGTAACTGGAGGCGACGATATAATTTAATCTTGCATTAATAAATTTCAAGATTAAATCATATTGTCACGTCCATTTACTGCATCCAGCAATGTGATATCAATATTTTAATGAATCAACCAATTAATACAATAACTACATATCATAGGTTGGTTCTATGACAACTTGTTCATTCGGGGGGGACATCGCATTCATCACGAGTTACATGGCACAGTCTGTATTGCCATGGCAGCTGGCCAGTGAAGGAACAGAAATAATTTGCTAAATGATGACGAATGTTCTTGGGTCCACTGCCAACGTTCCTGTGGTAATCTCCGCCATTTATGTCTGCAAAGGCTTCTTCCTCACTCCTCCACAATCCGGGTGTCACATTGTGGTCGGGGTCCTCCGTATCAACTGAGGCTGGGTTGATGTAATTCAAGCCAATATTTACGCGACAATAATTGTGCAGGGCACAGCACGCCATAACCAGTACAGAAACATTATCGGGCTGCATCTCAATGCCTTGCCTGAAGAGCCTGAATTTGGCAGCGAGAATGCCAAATGCATTCTCTACGATCCTCCTAGCTCTGGACAATTGGTAGTTGAAGACCCTCTGTCGGGCAGAAATGTGATGGCCAGGGTAGGGCTTCATCATGTTTGTGTCCAGGGCAAAGGCGGCATCCCCCACAAGAAAATATGGGAGATGACCTTGGTATCCAGATATTGGGACAGGAGGTGGGATTCCAAGAGGGTTGTTTGGATCCTGCATCATAGCAGACAATTCTGACCTGCGCCACACTCCCCCATCAGAGGCTCGGCCCTCGTTGCCCACAGCTACATATCGGAACATGTAGTTTCCGTCCACCATGGCCATCATTACCACAGAATAAAATTTCTTATAGTTTCAGTAAAGGGAACCACTGCCAAATGGTTTCTGTATCCTAACGTGCTTCCCATCCAGGGCCCCAAGGCAGTGAGGCATGTTCCAACGTTGCCTGAACACACATTCAATCTCGAGCCACTCTTCCTGCGTGGAGGGAAGCTTTAAATAAATAAAGAATGTATATCAAAAATCACGCACCTGAGAAAAAAAAATGTATGTACACACTCATACATTTCGATTCAGAAAATTTGTAGTAATATTACATACACTTCAGAGTCATTATGAGTTGTGTTGAAATTTAAATACATTGACTATAGTCCGGCTTTCCTTTTAAAATACTTTTAAAATAGGCAGTTAAGATAGGTAATGTCCATACAAAAAATTAGATTTGTTATTTACCTTGAAGTACTCCGCTTCCAGAACTGTGTAGATAGCCTCACAGGTGGATCGTATGATGGGGCCCACACTCGTCAGTCCCACCCCAAATTGTTGGTGAATCGACCGTATACTGTCACCTGTTAACAAGAGAACCATGACACTATTCAGTTCAAATAAAATATTAAATCACATTATTACTTTTGTTCACTATGTACTGAATAATTATACTTTCAGTAAAAATTAGCCTAAAGTTGCGGCTATTGATTGACAGAAATTATAAATAATGAAAATAAGAATAATAAATAATAAAAGAAATATTACAGAAATATAGGATTACAGAAATATTACATCCGTCAACACTTACCAAGTGCTAGGTATCGCATGGTTATGGCCAGTCTCACATCGGCTGGTATGGTCTGGCGAAACCTGGTGTTCTTCTTGGTGATGAGGGGCCTCAACTTTTCAAGCAGGTTGTAGTAGAGTGCTGGGGGCATCCTAAGGGTAAGCCGGAACTCTTCTGTGTCATCTACCTACAAAATATAACGTATCCATGCATTAATGCAATGTATTAATAATTAAACATAATAATTCAACAAATGTACACTCCATGTGGGGGAGGGGGTCGGGGGTTGAGTACATTTTATTAATTTTAAAATCGAAATTATTGGTAACATTTTTATCTTTTTATTAATTGTTATTTATTTTATATTTTTATTTATCTAACCCATTATTGCGTTATTGATCGCTTTTGGGTTTGCTTTCCGATTTCGATTCAGTATCTACATAGATTTGGTTGACTCGATGCAGTGTACAATTCATAAACACATCTTTAATGAGTCAGTGGTGATTCATACATACCACTCCTTTCATGAGATATTAAATGTATGTCAGTACTAGAACATACCAACCTTTAACAGCTTTTCGTAGAGTAGCATGACTGAATTATTGTTACGCTGCCAGCGCAGCCACTCTCTCTCCCAAAAACGATGATGCCTCTTCTTCTTTGACATCGTTGACAAAAGGGACATGAGACATATATAGGCAGTCTCTTGTGACTGCTGCTCATTTCTGAGAAGTAGATAAGTGGCCACTTGATTCCTTGCACGAGTAGACATCTTGGTAGCTGTGAATTCCACATAATATTCAGAGGTGTCGCCACATAACAACAAAAACCCCATGTCACCGCCTAGCGGTGACCGATTATCGTACAAGTGGATACCAGTGAAAGACAATCGGTCACCCATAGGTGACCGATGTCGGTGACATTTTTGTCGTGTAAGTAAATACCGGGAACCGATGAAGGTGACCGACGATGGCAGGGAATCGATTGTCGGTCACCCTTGGACACTTTTGTCAGTTGTCGGTTGTCGGCTAAGTGGATATGGGCCTTTACACTCTCACAAAAACATAGGTATAATTGTGATTTTCGTTATGCCCTGACTTAGTTGAACAATTCTTGATAAGCAGAGAATATACTATTTGTATTCAGCCAGATTATGTTTAAATTTAAATTGTTTAAATTAATAAAATATATAAAGAAATATTAGAAGAAAGAAATTGATACAATGATGAAGATGATATGTGAAGGTACGTGTCTAATAATTATACATTTGCCTAGTAAGCGAGAGTCATTACATATATTGGATCCTGTGGTCCATTACCTATTTCTACAATATATACAATATATCGATAAATAATATCGATGGGAACATAGACAGAGTAGTTTTTAACTCTCTCATACGTCTCAGCCATTGTAGAGTCAAGGAACATATCTGGGTATGGCCAATTTGTATATGCGTCGAAACCAACATTTTGCGGACTGTCATTATAATTTTGTTTTTCAGAATCATCACCAAATTCATACTAACAGACACTTGTCTCATTAGGGAGGCTGAGCAGACAGCGCGCATCGTTTTGACCTATACCTAACCTATCATGAGTCGATGCGTGGGTCCCTATCGTCAGCCTCACCTATATTAGGATGAGCACTGGTACGTAACCTAATGAAATGCGACGGCAGCGCCCTCCATGAGAAGCCAGCAACCGTCGGCGCTTGTTTCGGCACCCGTTTCCCACTGAAACCACCATGATGACAGAGGGTTTATTTCGAAGCTATGTTTGATCAAAATAATTCATTGGAGAAAGAATTCCAGCAAGGTCTACTTCAAATAATGTTTAAACTTTAACATCATGACATTTTTTGCATTCAAAAAGCTGCTAATCTTATACAATATAGATGCGTAATAGGTCAGCGTAGCAGAGGGTATCGGTATGTTTAAGCGCTCGTATTCTAGCTCATTACCTATGCATAAACCACGGAAGTCGTGACGTCAGCACAAGAAACGCCGAGGTTACGTTAGGTCAGCGGCGATAGGTTCGCTTGCTCATCTTCGCTATTGACAACTAGTTGATTTTCATTAATCACTGGTTCATGATCAGATATTGTATCTGCTGAAGGAACACCAGAACTTCTCTGTTTATTTGCTCGACCTCACTGGCTTGTATTCTACAGGCCTGGCCTTGATCGACGTCCGATGTTTTTGCCTGGAATTGAGCAATGTTATTATTAGATTTGCACATCAAACCATCCACAAGTTCAATTTTACTCCTGTTCACAATGTCATTGCGTTGAATTAGACCAATATCATTCGTACTAGCTCTATCAGGTGATTTAGTTTCCGCAGAATCACTTCTGCTGGGCTCGGTGTTTGTTTGTTGGCCATTTTGAAATTGTTCTCATTGTATGCGAGATTCGCGCGAGACGCAAGGTTTGGTCTGTGAAGTGGCTGCCATGTTGGCTTGCCCGTGACAGGTAGTATGGGCACCGCCATCTTGGATGGGGCGCGGCACATTTGTTTTCAATAGGGCCTTGCGTTTAGATATAGAGTCATATGAATGATTTGAATTTGCAACAATATTAGTCAACCCACCGATGCATTGTCTTGGCAACAAGGAACAGAAAACTAGACGTTTGTTTGAGGCTGAGTAGTTGTTTTCTTTTGGAAGTGTTGGTTGTTTCTCCTGCTAGCGCCATCGTCGCTATGGAGGTTTGCTTGCGCTGTGCGTTTGTTCTGACAGTCCTTGACGGCATGAGCATTTTCACGTTCCTTCATAGCAAAGAAACAATATCCACACACATGAAAGAGCTTTACACCTCCGTCAGTATGGCTATTTTTGTGGGAACAAGTGTTGAAATTATAATCCCTACATATCGCCTGAGCATTTTTTGTACTTGTTTCAACATTTGTTGCACCCTGAGTATTCCACGCCATCTTTACTCTGTATTCATTAAACACATCTGTGTGCGACCACTCATTCTGCTCTTCTAGTATCAAGTCTGGACATGCCTAAGACCAGGGGTGGGCAGAGTCCCATATACACAAAGCTGTGTCTTCTGCTAGTGTTGCTAAATGATGTAATATATGTGAGGCGCTCTATCAAAATGAGTCCCATGTCGGCCAAATCGATTTTGGAGTTAGCTATTGGATGGGTAAGCAGCAGGAAAGAGCTTTCCAATGATGTATAGAGCTTAATTTTAGGCCTATTGGGTATAATTCTATGGTTGCGGTGAGTATTTAAGGGACGCGGTTACTGGAGGAGCCGGAAACTGAGATACAGCCTGTTTAAGTTCGGCGAGTGACCTTCGGCGCGCCATCCTTGGTTACGGGCATTTGTTATCAAGCGATTTCTATGAAATTTGGGACACACTTTACTAACTGCCATAGCCATAACATATACCAAATTCAGTTCATTTACTTAGTAACTTATCATTTTATCGCGCGATGAAAATTGGGTGAAATTTGGGCAAAATACATTTCTAGGAGACTTTTGTGGGATTTATGTCAGACGCGTCGTCATGCAAAATGACCAGTTCATATGATTGGATTTTTCTCAGATTTGGGGCAGGTATTATAGACTAGTAGGGCCACAATATATGAAAAAATCAGTGCATTTCGTTTAATATTTTTTATTTTATTACCCTGTTAACACGAGTATAATAATTCTGTACAAAATTCTTCGGTGCAGTGCTTGCAATATATACATGATAACACACCTATTCATTCTAACAAAACAAAATGTACAACAGTATTCACCAGTAATAAAATCAGTAATAAAATCAGTAATAAAATCAATAAAATAGCAGTCAGCCCCTACCCCTACCCCTACCCCTACCCCTACCCCTCCCTGGCCGGCGTTGCTCAACATTTCCCCTCCCCCTCCCCCTACCTCTCTTTGCTGGAGGAGGTGCAACCTCCCCATCCGAAGAAGATTCTGAAGATTCCCTTACCCTGCCCCTTCCCCTTACTGTTCCTCTACCCCTACCCCTACCCCTACCCCTACCCCTACCCCTAGCTTGAGGTTCCTCTTGAGGTTCCTCCTCCTCCTCCTCCTCAGAAGATTCATCACCACCTAATTCTAATGATTCATCAGAAGAAGATTCCCTGTCCCTTCCCCTTCCCCTTCCTCTACCCCTCCCTCTTCCTCTAGCCCTTCCACTTCCCCTCCCTCTACCTCTTACTGGGGCGACTGCAGGAGCCTGTACAATGTAGCCATCCCCCCCCCTCCCTGGCCCTTCTTCAGGTACAGTTGGTTTGGGGCACATAATGTCTTTGGTTTCTTCGGTACAAAAATCACGAATAGAATTAAAAAGATACCACTGTCTGTATGCAGACAGTCCAGGAGAAGGTACAATGGGTGGGTTGTCCTGAGGGACATCACCCACATCAACAGTAAGCATTTTAAAAGTACCACTATCTTCAGGGCCTACAAATGGCCTGAAAGAAATAACACCAGGTTTGTCACTAGAAAATTCAAAATGATGATACCCTTTGATACCTGGAAAAGATTTGGAGAAAGGTGACAGGAATGCCTGCCAGTCGTACAATGGAACAAAAACAGTACCCCTTTCATCACCTACAAGTTGGGCCTGGTTGACCCCCCCTGGCATACTGCGCTGCACACTGGCTTTTAATTGCTGAAGAGAAGAAACGTTGTCCCGACGAAATTGTTTTTTCAAGAGACCAAAGCACCAGTCGGGGGCAAACTTAGTGTGCCCAGTAATCAAAAAGTTAAGTGTAATAGACCTGTGCCAGTAAGGACACGCCACATCAAATAGGCCAAAACATACCGGTTCTTGTTCTGGCCACTACAATTGTCACAGTTAAGATCTAAATCTTTCTCCCCCAGACCATAGTTTTCAAAGTAATGATTCAGATAAGAAATAACTGCATTTGACCCCTTACTGGTGCAATGGCTCTCATCTATAAGGTAGTTAACTTGTCTAGGCATTCCTTCCATGCAAATACCGAACAGGCCTACCTTCCTCGGGGTGAGAAAATAAAGGGGACCTGGTTGCATCGGGTAAGAAGGTAAATGTACTTGTTGTGCAAAGTCAAAACTGAGATGTACTCGAATGTCACATGGGCAAGGGGCATGTTTGCCAAGGGGGGGTTCACCATTGTCTCTGTACGCTTCTTTTGCATCAGCACAAAATTTCTGATAAAGAGTTCTTTCGGCGGTTACACTGTCTAAATGTTTCTGCTGTTTCTTTAACTTGGCAGCTTTCACAACATCAGGTAAATTACTACTACAGGAAATGTCTCTGTTATTACGCTGGCACTCCCAGCAGAGGTCTGTCATGAGACGACTTGTGACTATTTTAGGAAGATACTTGCGCCATAAATGACCAAAAGTGGAGTAGGCAACAGCCCTATTGCCAGTCTCTTGCATGGCTTGTGTGTAAAGACGATGAACTTCAGCTTTTGTAGAACGGCAGGGGAGAATTAAGATGTCGCCTCTGTGGTGAGAAGATACTCTGCCTGGCAAGACAAGAGCATGTATTTCGGCATAAGATGTGATGAAGTTGATAGTGTTCTTCAGGTCATCTATTGGCAAAGACCTTACAGCACGGTGACCACCACCCTGTCGTGAACGAGTGACCAGACCATCCTCAGCGAAGGATTTTAGCAAAACTGTCAGCAAGTTTTGGCTAATCCTAGAAGTGAAGGGAGAGAAAAGAAATAGAAAAAATAATTAATGATAATTTAATCGTTGACAAAGGAAGAAATTGAACATAATGTAGGATCTTAAAATGACAATACCAAAATATTGATTCTTAGCAAATAATCATGTTATTATGAATAGCTATCTAATGTTCAGTATTAATGGGCACCACAAGATTCATGATAACACTCACTTGTAAAGGAATTTAAAGGTAGCTTTGCAAATAGGCTTGTTATGCATCCTGTAGTGGCTCTTTGGGTGTTTTCTCTCTCCCTTCCACTGGCGCCCCTTCTTGGTTGGACTGCATCAATCACTGTTGTCAGTAACAGTATTGAAAACGCCAAAGAGTGCCATGTCGAGCTCATCTGAAACGACAGTATAACAATAATGTAAAAATGAATTTGTGACTGACTAATATCACCGACACCAATCTTAGTCTGAGTCCCTACAGTTATCCTACGTAATTAGTTATCCTATGTAATTGGGTAGCACGTGTCCTCATTATTTAACAAGCTACAGCTTAAAATACTGATTAAAATACTGAATGAGTATTATACAGGCATGTATGGGCAATGAGGCAATAGAGAAAAACATTATTTTGAAATTACCTCGATCGATTTGGTCATGTTCCGACCGATGAGAGATGCGCTGTTCCACAGGTGAACTGGTCTATGCATGGCCCGCCGTTAAACAATCGGCAGTTACATCTGAAACGGACAAAATCCTAGATTTTAATTTGCCCATAATGACACAAACAAACAATGTATTTTTAACCCTACATTCCACACGAGACGAGTAAGGAATCTCAGACGTCCCAAGTAAATAGCTACTCCCCAGATCTCAAGGGCCTTAAACTCCCCACGCACGAACAACACCATGCGACTTAAAACATACACCAATTAAATTTTAGAACCTCTAAATATACCCACAAGGTATCTAGCACATATAACAGCATTGGATTATAGATTTGGAATGATTTCCAGGGATGTACATAGCATAGTTTTCAGATCGCGTCCCCCAGCATGTCAACACACACGATAGAAAAGATGGCTGCAGAGCACCAACACTTACCGAAACGTGGAGCACTTTTCCCGTTCCTTGTCCACGACTGCCTGCATGTGATCAATAATAAGAATAGGTTCTGATGCTTCCTCAACTTCTTCTTCGTTCATCTCCGGAGTTTCAGGCTGATCAGGGACGTCTGGTTCTCCATCTGAGTCAGATTCCACCGTCTCTGTTTCCTCGTTGAACACAAAATACTCTTCGATGAGGTTACGCCATTCGGCGTTGTCGACAACACCTCCCAAATTGGCTCGAGCGATGCCATTAAGAGCTTCTGCGACGGTGGCCTCAGCTTCCATGTTTAAATAATGAACCTTGGTCCATTTAAAACTTTGTTGGAGAGTAAAACACGTCTTGTATCGTCTGGAATCGAGGAATAACTGGTCGCTTCGATTCAAATCCAAGACCACGCTAGAAGATGGCGTCAGCCGGAAGTTGATCTTTCGGAGCGGCTGGACCAATCACAGGGCTGTATCGACCCCTCGTGGGCTCCCTTGACGACCCTAGCAACCATTGTTTACGCCGAATGCACTTGGAGAGAGCTCTGTGATTGGTTTACTTACGCGGCGATTCAAAAGGGAAGAATCCCATTGGCTAGAGGAGATTCGCGGCTTTCCGAGGATACCAAATGTGCTGGGGTACCCTACGATCAAATGTCCACGGCGTACGAGTGAATTTAGTGAAAAATAGCCTTCGGCTCCTTTGTTTAAACCCATCCAACCATGTTAGGAAAATGTTTACCGGCCGTTATGAAGCGTAAATAATTGTTTTTGGTACAAAATATTTTCCAGTCTCAAAAAAAACATAATAAAGATTAATATTACGGGAAAAAAAGTGTTCGACCGAAAAAGTCCTATACCACTTTTGGAGCCCTATATCTCAAAATGAAAGTTGCCGACATGGGACTCTTTTTGATGGAGCGCATCTCATATACCAGGCAGTGGAGCCATATCTACAGCAAATCCACATGTGTATTCGGCCAATAACAGTTCTCTCTTTTGCTTTTTAATACGAGCAGCCATATCTGGCAGTAAAGAAGTCTCTGGGGCATTAAGATGTCTACCCTACCTCATTTTCCAGTAGAACGATATTGAGAATCAAGAGCTCTCCTCACAACTTTAAACGAGCGATATCTTCCCGTCAGGCGCCTTGGTGACGCTAGAGAGTCACAATCTGAGGCGGACTCTTCCGAGCTGTCAGCCGGTTGCTTCTAGCGGTAAGAGCTCACTGGGTGACAGCTGTGTAATGGTGGACTGTCATCACACGCGCACCTCTTCATGTTTCCATCCGTGGTGGTGATGGTGGCTTTCCCATGAATAATGTCGGTTTCTGGGGTGTTTAAACGTAACTATTGTGTTGTCAGACTCACCAGAATCATCAAACTTGTGCTGTGTACTGAGTTTTCTGGACTTTTTGGGCGTGTGAAACGTACTGTCAGCCATGACAGGCAAGGATTGTTGTCTCAACTCTCTCTCATGGTGGGCCTGCCCAGACTTGGCTGAAGCAGCTTGGATCGCAGTCGTGCAAATCTGATTCAACATGTCGGACATTTGGTGCATTGGATTATCACAGCTCTTGATGATCCTTGGCCGTCCACGCTTTCTGGGGGTGACAATGGGTTTCTTCCTTGTTCGTAAACCTCATTGTGTCTTGGGAAGAACTCTATTAGGCGTCTGAGGTGGTACATTGTCCACCCCGCCGGCAGGCTCAGTTGCCTTCTCTTCCTCATATTCCGCCATCTTGGCATTCTCGTGCTCGGCCAATTCTTCCTCCGTAAATTCTGTCTTGCCTGGATTAATTACATTGCCTTTGTTGTCAATGTGTTGACCAGCTTGTTGAAGCTTCTCTTGTTCTTGCTTTTTGAGTTTTTCGGCCTTCTTGGCTGATTTAGAGCTAGGTTGTGGAGGCATAGTGATAGTTGTCTACAAGGATTTCAGTCTGTTAAGGTTGCGACCGAGAGTCCAAGTGAAGTATAATTGGTGTGTGCGTATAGTTCCTAAGAAGCATGTAGGTGGCGCCACCCTTTCAATGCCCTGTAATGGCTAAGCCATTACCAACCTAATGGATCAGCCAGGGAGTAGACTACTGCCTCCGGATACACACAATTTCAAGTCGTAGACTAGTCTGTTTTTTCTTGGTTCCTTTTTAATTCATATCAAAGGCTACTTATATTTAACATTGAACTTTCAAAAACTTGCGTATCCACCTTGTGGGTGTATTACTGCATTGTCATGCATCACGTATACTAATTCATTTACTATTCTACCGTATATTTCTCATAATATCTTAATATAACAGTTTATGATAACATTCATGAATCAATATAAGTATACTATAAGTTTCTCAATTCATTATTACATCTTTGACATACTTCATTAATCCCCCTTCTTTCTCTTATTACTGTATCTAATCATATCGCCATTTGAGTCCTAATAATTTTCTTTTCAGTTTTAAAATGCACAGGACAGATAATACTGAAATATCTACCTTACAAGGTGGGATAATCCTAACATGTGTAATCCTAACAACTGAATGAACTTTACCTTAGATATGTCAGTGTGCTCTATAGTCATATTGAGGGAACTGCACGCGTGTACGCTCCTGTATCTCGTGTACTGCACCACACTGCATGAAATATTGACCAGTTCACCTTCACTAATCGCTTCGTCCAATCCTCCAAAAGCTGGTCTGTCATCTATTATATTCACCATGGAATACATTGAGAAGAACTGGTTTAACATCAATTGATTTGAAGCTAGTTGTGTGTATGGCTTCAGACCAATCCATGTTTATTGTATAATTTCATCGTGATCGTTACTGTCTTTAGGCCGCTGTTAATCGTCCGGTTAAAAGAAGCTAACTATTGAAATTGACAAATGTGGGCATTGTAATAACAATAGTCATAAAGACAATTTATCTATAAATACAAAATCGCAAGAGCATTGTTTGGCAACTGATAACCGGAAAAGAAAAAGCTATTTCCAAATGTTACTAGAATCTTGAATACATTTATAAGACAGCAACACTTGCAGTGAGGAACTAAATATAAATGGGCTGAACCTTGCAAAAGCCTACCAAACACGCTTCTAATTCGGGACGGGTACCTACCAATAGTAGAGAGCCACACCTCGTGTTCACTGTGAGTTATCAAGTCATCATTCCACTCTAGATGCATACATTTGAATCGTTCCTTGTAGTCATGGAGTTTTGTCTTAATCTCAAGTGAAGTGGAATTAGGTATAAACTTGATGTTTGGGAAACTGTTGGGACTATATTGTACAGTTTCGGCATTGGCGTCTATGGTCCCTAGGGATTCCCCACCTTTGTACCATTCTATGTACTGACGGCCACTTATGTCACTCAATTTAACTGGACAGTGAAGCTGAGACTTTGTCCCTTTCACTGACAGAATAGGAAGTGACTTCCCATCCACTGCTAAAATACAAATGGAACATTTATTTGCATAAAACGAATTATTTCTTTTGATAAAGATTGAAAACGTCTGCAAAAATGTAAGCTCAGTGATGTAACTGTGTTCCAATGTTTTTTTCATGAATATACATCATGATCAGATCCATCCGATGTACCTATAACAACCTGACGGACTATCTTAGGTACCGTCCCGTTTACTCTAGGTTAGACTGACAGTGAAGTTCGAATCAAGCTTGTATAGTTACTCTGTTTAATAAACGGTAAGGCATAATGACAAGGTAAAAGCAATCACATAAGGATAATGGTGCGTTGAGATAGAATAAAGGTAAAAGGAAGTAGGGAAAAAAAATGTAGTCTACTTGACTTACATGCCACCTTGGGGTTAATATAAATGTAGTAATAATGCGTGTAAAATGCGTGCGCAACATTCGCGTACATTTGAACATATTATATATTATAACAGGTGTAAGAAGTATGGAGAAAGTAGAATAAGTCATTACAGATATATGCTAAATGAGTTATGTTACCTCTAAAGTGCCAGAATACAGTAAACAGTAGCAAGATGTTTGGCGTATGCATCATTGATTGTACTGGAGCACAGAACAATTGATGATTATTGATATTATCCTAGAAGAATCCCTTGCACCCTTTCTCTCAAGTTTTCTTCTTTTTCCCGCTGTTACTCCCTCTAGGTCTTTTTCACTCTTTCCTTCTCACTGATCTTTCTCTACCAATCTTTATCTTACTTTTTGTATTATAATGTCATACACTGCCTTAATCTGACACATGATTGTGCCCCGAGTTGCTATGGTTACGTTATACGGGTGGAGAAGCCACACAAGTAATTGTAGCATTGGTGCAAATATTTTAATCGACCATAATCTATTATCCAGGGCTAGTATGACACCAGAGGGCTGTTGCACAACAAAATTCAATGAACGAACAGGATAACCCCCTCGTAGGGTTCTAAGAACGAGTAGGAATAGCTACAACTAGCACTCTGTTGCACAATGTCTGGTCCTAAACCTTCCTCGTTGTATGTCCACGTGTTCGTGGGTGCACTCTACTCAAAATAAGAGGTGTGGACCCAGTCAAATGATGGGGTAATCTAAGGAGTGATGTTACAGAGAGGGGATATCCCAACTTAGTATGTTACCTTTTTGATTGCCTTTGTTGCACCTTGACGAGCAGCCCCGAGGGCCCCTACCGCTATCCGTAAGGATAGCTTGCTATGCTTCTCAAATGACGTCAACGGGGCCCCCTCCCAAGGCAGAACGATTATGGTACCAACACTGTCTTCCGAACGCGTTTTCTCCTGCTTTTTTTTTTGGGGGGGGGGGGGGGACTTTCTAACTGATCCCAGAAGCTAGAGTGAGTCAAGGGTAGCAAGGTCAAAACGGGGACATGTGTCATTTACTGATAAAATTAAAAGTTATCGCTAACCGTAGATTCGAAGCGAGTGCAGTCAACCATAACAAAATAAGAAAACAAGTAGATGGGAAGCTATAAGGAAACAGCATGGAAGAGCCGCTTAGTTACATCAATTGACACCAGCGGCGCTGTTCACTGACTGAGTGAACAGCGCCGAGGCCCGGGTGGGGAGGCGTGGAGAACGGGGCGGCTGGGTGGAGGGTAGTTCATCGGCAACTGTTTTTCTTTATTCACCTATCACTAACCATAGCAAACCTAGCCTGTCTTTTAAGCGGTTAACTTTCTGGATTGTTTGTTTTGAAATGCTCAGGGTCAGTGTAGGGGACTTCCAACATGGGTTTCATTGACAGGGATTGTTGATTTGCACTCACACATATATGTATAAGTATATCAATGGACCTGCCATGAGCAAGCTTCATAGCCACGAATATCAAAAACATAAAAAAATGAATAACAAATGTGTAAAACCTTTGATATACGATTTTATACTCATAATGAACTCATATATATCAATAAATAAATTCCAGGGACCTTCAAATTAGGTACGAGCAGACTTAGAATAACCCTAGAGGTCGTCCTAACTTTTCATTGTGCAACAGATTTTTTTTACTTAAGATGTGTCTAAGTCCCAAGGAACGAGCAGAAATGACCATAATTAATCATCTGTTGCACATTTCTTATGGCTGCTCATTCGTAGGTGTACCCTACTAGAGGATGTGTACCCAATTAAAACAAACTGGGTTTAGTCCATAGATTGATGTCATTCAAGGGGGATATTCCGACCTAGCTTCTGACCTTTAATATCATTCTAGGTCTGTCAATGAGGATCAACGAATAGCAGGCCTCATATTCTTAAATGTTTATTAGCAAAACTTCTTGCAGTTAAGCTTCAACAATAGTTCAGAATCATGTGTGTATTGCTGAGGTCTAGGTTTGATACAGAATCATTGTCATTTTATTTTGATATCAATGATTAAATTAATTAAATAATGAATATGGCCATGTATCCCAATGAACGAGCATCTATGAATTGGTTGTGCAACAGGTTCTCGTTCGTTGTTCGTTGTTCGAGCATGGATTTCTACGAATTTCATTGAGCAACAGAAAGGCTAAAAACAGCCACGAATATGCAACGAACAGGCGTTGTGCAACAGCCCTCTGTCGTATTTACTTTAACATATAGATGAATAACACAAACAACTGAGGTTGTTTCCTGATGAAGTTTTAGAAGACTCTGAATGTTAGATACATCTCTCATCTGCTTATAAATATTGTAAAATTGTCTTACTGATTTATCAGAGGCCTGAACAATCTAATCTGTATGATATAAAGCCCATATTGGTCGACTAATGAGCATTTGTAATTACACCCGTATGCAGCTGATGAAACATTGTATCAAGGTTTTATTTGCATGGTAATCTTTTATTTTCCCGACAACTTTTCCTTCTTCGTAGTATGAAACATTGCCAACATGGGTAAAGTAGTATAAATAGCCCTTATTTAACCAGTTCCAGTGTTGCTCATGTATTGTCCATAATGCCTACTTGTCTTCATCCAGCGTCAGTGGGATTGGATTGAAATATTTCCCCAATTGCTTCATGATGTCGGTAGTCCATTGCATTGAAATATGTATACTTGTATGTTTACTTCAAATAGGTGAGCAACTTTGATTAATTAATCTTAATTGGTTTAGGAAACAATAAGTGAATCCTAAAAAGATTGTTCCTCCAAACACATTTACTGTGGAGTGTTCAGCTTCAGCACTTAATTATACAGACTGGTTGTAAATTCTCAAATGCTGACCTTATTATTCCTGCTCAACTATCTCTGAGTTTCCATATATTTCCCTTTATTTCAATGGAAACCTGAGATAAATATGAGTTTTTCATGTGAAAGTGATTGTGATTACCTGATCGCGTATCATGTTCATTCTAGCATTGCAGATTAGATATTCACTGTTTTCCCTTTAGCTTCCTGTCAACAAACACCAGAACTGAATTACTGCTGGTTGGACGCAGAGTGTGAGATCAAGTGCCCCATCAAGTATTCCACACTTGGAGAACATGATACTATCAGGTGGTATAATGACAATAGAGCACTAGGTTCCCTGTCCCTACAAGGTCCAAAGCCAAGTGGAGATGAGGCTGATAATTTTTCCTTTGAAGATAACACCACATCCATTTACACCAACAGGTCTCAACTTGTGAAAAACAAAAGCTTTCAATGCGTGAAGAATAATTCGACAGGTGGAAAAGAGGAAAAGTTCAACATTAATGTACAAGTGTGTGGTATGTGTGTTTATAGATCCATGCAGATGCCCATTAAACCCTTCATCTTCATCTTTATGTTTAAATTAATGCTAAATAGTACAAGAGCTGGTTCCACATTTCTGCCATGTTGCCCTTACACTGACATTGCCATTGTTATGTTGTCAGGTGGTGCACCATGCCATAAAACCTAGTCTTGCAAGCTGACATTAATGTAGATTCCTCTTTAATGGAAATTGTGTCAGTTCTTTGTTCATATTTGTCATTCTTATTTTCTAAAGTTCGAAATTCGTTCGTTTTTTTCGAAAGTTGAAGAACACCAAAGTACATTCAAGATATTTAATATTTGGTTGTTTTATCGAAACCAAAAAATATGCTGAAACCCTATGCGTTTTGGTGGTAGAAGGCTTTCATCAGTAATATTCTGTACTATTTTCATCATTATTTATAGCCTCCTAAGTCTTGAAATATTGTTACAGTAAATACCACTGATACATTCCTACAAATATTCATGACTTGTTGGCTAATTTGCTTTCATTGTGTTCAGTGTGGAAAAATAAAAACAAGTAATGTATGGCTTAATGGGCCGCCCCTCCTCACAAACAGAGTTATATTTCTTATTTCTCATCATTTGATAATATCATGTTAATGAGATGTGGACAATTGCAATAATGAAGGGGGATGGGAAAGGCAGGAGGCATAACACACTGACTGCATGGGCAAGAGTGATTACTTGAAGAGTCCCTGCTCACCTCTCAAGTCTAATCTTTCCATAAAACAAATCTGTTACACTGATTTCATTAATGCACTTTTTCCTTTAACTTTGCAGATATCAAAATACAATTGGATGGCCAGGAGGACCTAAAGGAAGTACTTGAGAATAAACAACTGAATGTCACCTGTACCATTGCTGGCTTAAACGATACTTCAACGTGCAATATCACATTGAGGGATAAAAGTAGTCATAGCCAATTGTCTAGTGGTATGAAGAGATTAAATAAGAAGCTTACAATGAAGAAAACCACAGAGCTGGTAACATGTGCTGTGTGTGGAAATGTTTATAAAGAACTGTGCAAGCCCCTTAATGTTCCTGTTATCTGTAAGTACGGATCATCATCATCTTGTAGACATCTACTCAAGAATTGCGTGTTTAATTTGTGTCTTTCATCAAAATAAGTTAAAATCTGTACATTGAATCTGGTGTATTAGTCCAGTAGATCTAAGCAAAAAAAGGTAAAATCAACTTATATTCAAATGTGAATATTTTTTTTTAATGTTTTGAGGCATGAGGAATCCAATGGTATATAAATAAAATCGATACAATCAACAATTAGTGAGTAATTATGCTAATTACTAAGAAAAGGGAGGAAAAATCACCTAAATTACCTCCTGTGAAGTGATAACAAATATAATTCAAGTTGCATAAGGTCATTCATGATCAAGGACACTTGGTAACATTTCTGTAGCCCAAATATAATACAAAAATTTTAATTAATTATAAATGAATACCACTATGGTAAATTGCATAAAGACCAAGATGCCATTAGACTTTTTTGTAAGCAACCTTGTATGTCCTACTGACCACTTACCCTTTAAAATCCCATAACTTAATGTAAAATCAAGGTATATTCAATTGTTAATACAGTTTTCTATGTTTTAGGCATGAGATATACAATGGAAGGTAAATAAAATCAATAAAACCAATACTCAACAAATGAAATTCGACTGATACTGAGAAAAATTTGGATTGTGCAAATTGAAAAATGTATCATTCAAATTGTATAAGGGTATTTATTACTAAGAACACTATACTAGGTAAATTATTTCTGTAGCCCTAACAGTAATACAACCTCTGTAATTAGTAAAGATTATCGTTTTGATAACTAAAATAAAGACAGTGCTGTTATATTTGCCTGCTGCATAAGGTACTGTATATGTCTTCCTGATGTTCATCATTAGCAGCTGAACTATTTTCACAGTCACCATTGTAATGACCACAAGCTGGAACATGGCCCAAGTTCATTTTTCTGCAAGGATGTCTTAGTCTGCTGCAGTTACCCAGGCCAGCAGAACAGATTAACCATTGGTAGTTCTGTCATGTGATAGTAACAACATCAAACTGATATATCCAGTCTACAACCATTTAACTGGGGGATCCATCTAAGCAGATTAGAGCAGTGATGTTCTACTGAATAAATTGCTAATGCTAAGAAAGTTGACCAGCCATGAATGCAACCTCCTAACTAACTACCAGATGTCTAAGACCAACACTAACAGAAAGCTGATACATCCTCTCAGGCATAGGACCACCAGAGATCCACCATAAAGAATGCCAGCACCAGACTAAAGATGAGCGACATCCCTTGTTTAGCTAAGCCAACATATATCAGAAAACTCACATCAAGAAGGGGCTTTCTCAATAAGGTCCATTCCAATGAAGTAGTCAGTACAAGGGTAACACTATGGGAAATGAGGGTTGCCAGCCAGGATCTATGGCCATGAGTGCTAAAGATCTTCTGCCTGGTGCTGACCAAAGAATATCTAAATGGAAATGCCTCAAGAGACTAACATCAGGGCTTGGCTGCTCTGAATTGGGTGAAATGAAGTGTGGGTATGTACCAGGTAGGCGATAATGATGTAACCTGTAAATGTGGCACTGAACACCTTTCAACACTTTGTTGGATGTCTACTGTCTGAGCAGGAATGCCAATATGGTTTAACTAGAAAGATGAGGATTGTTTACAGAGCAGAGATTGTTTACACCTATGGACTGTACATCTAACTTGTGTATGAGGACCCACCTTCTACAGACACTTGAGGCCCTGTAGATAAGAAAGCAGTGCTTTGCTGTCAAATGTGGAGGCCTTGTCACAATAATTGCTAAAAATGATTAGTATCCTTAGCAAATGTATCGAAGCAGAAAGGACTGAAAACTTGAATTTGTACCTGCAATCCATACCAGAATTGCTCTTTCCTGGCTATGTTATATGACACCACTATACGAAAGAATACTGTTGACAGTCTTCATCTCCAGAACATGTAAATTAGAAGAATGGAAAAAAATTGTTCATGATAAGTTCCAAGAGTGTGTACTATTGTATTATTTCAGTTTGGGTTCAATGAAGTAGTGAAGGGCTGTCCCATCAAATGTTGTGCTAATATAATTTGAGAATGGCCTCAATTGCTGATCAAATAAAGGTTTGACAAGAGGAAAGATTGTGACTGAGAGAAATAGCATAGGACATGGCTTTAGAGCATACCTGTCTTGGTTTAAATTATTCATTCCTTGCAGAAGCTTTCTTCTGTTCACTTTGGTTCTGGTGAACAATGTAAGAATATATCATATGCCAGAATAAAGATAGCATAGAGAGAAAAAATGTCTAATATTTTATGGAAAAGGACCTTTGTAGCAATGACCAGTTCCTGACATAGGGTAGCATGTAGAGTAAATAGGTGTATATATACTGTTTTTTTATATTGAGTATGTTTATACAACAATCATCAGACAATACTAAGATATTACAATAAGGCATGTACATTGTACATGCCTACAGCTTCTTGTGACATCCCTGGTCGCAAAAAAATACATCCTATCATAGTATATGTTATAAGTTAAATAAAAGTAATATTCCCTAAAAAATAATATTTACTCTATATTAAAATAAAAATTGTTGGAGCTGTGGATAAAGATATTAGAGAGATGTTAACTCAAGGCCAGTTACTTCTAAAGTGATTTTTACTATGCTAATGAATTGAACACTAACATGTGGTACAGGTGGCGATCCAGCTTGTGCATCCACTGTCTGGTATGTGGAAATGACATGTGTTCTAACATAGCATTCACAGTGTTCGTTTCCATATAAATGTGTACACACAGATATAACAATACTGACAATTTTAACCAAAGTCAAGATGAACTCTAGCATAAGAAATATTGGCAATTTTAAATTTGTTGTTACAGCACCTGTACTTCTCTGGTAAACTTACCACAAATCCACAGCTCCTACCACCTCCACCCACTGCTACTAAGTACCATAGCCATATACTTGTGTTCACGTTTGTATAACCCCACTCTCTCCCTGAGAATTGGTGATGGAAATTCCAAGATGAATAAGTCAGACCTGTATCTACTGACTTGTTTCTTGCTTCTGACCAATCAGTGGTGAATCCAGAGTTGGGGGGGGCACTACCCCCACCCCCAACCCCCGAAATTTGCCAACTGTGACAGAATTATCTGGTGCAATGCTCAGAGTGTTCTTGCAGAAAAATTAACTTTTTAACATGGCCATTGCAGAGGTGACTGCAAACAGCCTATGATGAAAGCCAGGAGGGCATACAATTAGTCAAATGGTAGCATGGTCTTTATGCCATTTACGATGGTGGTATTTATAATTATTTGAAATGTTTGTAGTACATTTATGGCCACAGAAATATGTTACCTAGTGTCCATGGTCATGAATGCCCTTATACAACTTGAATTATATTTGTTACCACTTCACAGGAGGTAATTTAGGTGATTTTTCCTTCCTTTTCTTAGTAATTAGCATAATTACTCACTAATTATTGCTTGTATCAACTTTATTCATATTCCACTGTGTTCCTCATGCCTCAAAACATTAAAAAATTATATTCACACTTGAATATAAGTTGATTTTAACCCAAGTTATGGTATTTCAAAGGTTTACTGGCAGCCATTTTGTTTTTTTCGATTTTGGGGGTGTTCCCCCACCTAGATTTTTATAGACTTTTAGTATGTTGATAAGGGGTACTAATAGTACCCAAAACCATTGAAAAAACCTACGTTGCAATTTGTCCTACGTTCAACCCTATTTCTACTGGACTATATTTGAAAGAAGGGGGTCTCCATGTCCCAGTAATTTACTTAGAGGGGATAAATACATAGACCTATTATCCATAGTTCTGGCTCGTAAGTATTGTACTAAATATTAATGTTGTATAATTGATAAATTAAATTGCAACCAATAAAGTTTTATTTTACAAAATACAAAGCTCTAATATGTTTGTAATGTTTTTAAATAGTTGTCCTCAGGCAGCATGAGTTTTCTCAGGTGGAATCTTAATTCTTTCTTTGTGTTTTAAAATGTTACAATATGTGAAATTACTGTAATAATATTCATGTTTAGGGCCATACAAAACCATGGTCAATCTGACAGAGAGAACTTCAGAAAATGTTGTCTTGGAATGTGTAAATGCAACAATTGGCAACCCACAGGGAATAAAGGAATTAATCTGGAAGAAAGTGAGTGGACTTCTTATTGTATCAGGTACTTGGAAACGCTAGGTGCAGTGCATGATAATTATTAGCTGTAAATTTGTGTTTATGTAATGCCAGTGACTATTGATTTACCAATAGTTAGTGAAAAAGAACATTTTGGTATGTGTAGTATTCCACAATTCCATCATCACCATCATTATAATCATTTGTGTAGAGTAATTAAGCGGTTTTCAGTCTGAATTCATTTCCAAACTAGTGTACACATGTGACTAAGCAGGTTAGGTTTGCAAGTTAATGTACAGGCAATTAAGATGAATAGAATTACTGTACCAAAATGACAGGCTAACCAATAGCCCTCCTGGTGCCATGATGCGCCTCCCGCTACCCCACACCCCCTATAAATGCCACTAACCCATAAGCGATGTTATTAACAACTGCATGTTTACACACTAAGCAATAACACCATAGGAACGTTGATAACACTAGGGCAGCATGGGAGGAACACCGCTCCCGGCGAGCCCATGGATTGCACATATTACTGCCAATAAAAACAATTATCATAATACTTTGGTTTCAGGATGATCATTTATTAATTGAGCACTCTGAATGGGTGTATAACGTGAGTCAGAGTGACGTGGGCAAGTACACATGTCACATCCACAATGGGGCTGGAGAGGGCACATGTATCAAGGCGTATCATGTAGGAAGGGATGAGAGTAAGTATTGTAGGTTCTGTCTCATCCCTTGTGTCGCCATTCTTGTACTGATATGGAAATGAGGCTTTATGTCGAAGTAGCAGTTACTGTTACATTTGATTTTGATTCGTTTGAATAGTTTTTGATACATATGATATATAGTGATGTTGAAGATGAGTAAGTATAGTATTAGATACTATAATACATGAATGGTTCTATAATGCAACTAACTCAGCTTCAACATCAGTATATATTTAATAGAGCTTAGTGTAGCTAGACACAGCAGTGGGTGGAAGACCATGGCTATACTGTATTGAATTCCTGTGAGCCCATTATTTTGATATGTACTTGACATCGGTTGATTGTAACATTTACAACCCACAGGGAATAAAGAAAATGATCTGGAAGAAAGTGAGTGGACTTCTTATTGTATCAGGTACTTAGAAACGCTAGGTGCAGTGCATGAAGTGTGCATGCCTGTCTATAATTCAACTGTCATTTTATTAAAGATTGACTATATACAAATTAAAAATAGAACAAAATAAGAAATATAAGATTAAAGCTGCCTTTACACCACTCCCGATAGTGCATCACCGACAGTTGGCAATACCTGCCGATACTTTTACAGCGCAACTGTCGGGGATGGTGTAGAGGCTTTCCCTGTTTGAAATATTGTGTGCATCGCCGACAGTCGACCAACGAACATCACCAGTGTAGAGGCTTTACTAACGCCGCCGACAGGTCCCGACATATCGAGGAAATCTGTACTATAAGGAGCAAAATGGCAATCGCAAATGTCACCAGTATCGGGAGACGGTATCGGGAGTGGTGTAGAGACAGCTTAAGTAAGAAATATAAGGCCATTAGCAAAGTCAGAGTGAAGTGGGCAACTATATTTGTCACATCAGCAATGAGGCCGTAATTAACTAATTAAGACATGTATTAAGCCATTTTTTATCAAAATCATTCAAATAGCCAGAGACTAAAGAGATTATTAATCTTCTTGGTCACGCCTCAGGATTATGCACCATACGCTGCACCAGCAGCCCCTCAGTCATTAACTCTTCATCCACCGTAGCGCTTGCTGATTGGGTTATCAAAGCTCTGTGTTGTAGCTCCTCTAGGTGTCAGGACCTGGCCTGGGTGCATGGTCACACACAATTGCGGGGGCTTGATGCCCTAATAGAAGTCAGCTACATTCAGTGAACAATGTCTAAGTGGTTTATATGAATTCATCGCCTAGTGACTAGTCACCTAGTATATTTTTCCGAAATATCAAGATTATGTTATATGTTCTTTTTTGTAATTCATTTCTTTCAGAAAGCATAACAGTACTGATGTACATCATGATTGCTATCGGAATTATAACATTGGCAGTATCCATGATTATTTCAATACATCTTTGTATACAGAGAAGAAAGAAATACCTTGTGAGAAAAAGAGTAGAAAGGGATTATCCTCGCCTCTTCTCATTTTCTAAACATGGACAAAAAGGTAAATTTCTTTAATTTCTCCCAAATATCATTATGTTTGTAATAAAATTAGTTTTATTAAGTTTATTTGGATCTCTCTTAGAACATATATATACAATGTTAAAACATGTTACTTAGCAAATCATTCATTTGTAGAAATTAAATCATTGATTAAATAATATTATGAGAATTAACTATACATAACAATGTAATTCAAATTATGAATGGTATATAACATTGTTCTTTTCCAGAACCTGCAACTCCAATGCCAGATTATGACAAGGAAGCGGTATTATTTTCATATCCCTTTACAGGCTAAGATGAATTTCAGTAATCTATCAGCAATTGAATGAATTCAGTGTGTTTTGAATGACCACTATTAAATGACATGGTCATGTTAAAATCTGTTCAATTATGCTGATGTAGTGAATTCCATCGATAGTAAATGGCTCTAATTACTAGATGATCACCCTACCCAGGTTCTTTCTCTGACGGATCAGGATCTCGACAAAGGCAAAGAATAACACGAACACGAAACGACTCTTATTGGGATTCATTGCCACCCACGACCAGACTGCAAGTCTAACCAAGACCAAACGATCTGATCCAAGATCGAACAGCTATACCTTACAGGCAGGAGCAAGTCATACTTGTCCTCACATAGTAAAAGAGGTGTCGCACCAGGCGAACATTACCAGTAAATACAGTACATAAGAGTAGGTTGTACAGGAATACAATAAATGGTTATACACAATACACATTCTGCTGAAGTTGAATACAATGTAAGTATCCTGTAAATGGGTGATAATAGTAAAACACAGTTGTCTTGCAACTAGCACAAATCCGAAAGCTCAATCCGTGCTCAGTAGAGCGTTACCGAGGCACAGGAATGTCAAGGACATTTGATCAACAACACACTCTTGACGAACGGGCGACATGGCATAATTAAAATTATGCACTGCATAACAACATAAACTAGAAAATTCGTCCCTGCCCTAAGGCAGAAACCATTAAGACAACATCCGCCGAGATTCCAAAAAAACGGTATATTTCCTATTTGGCCAGAACCCTCAGTGTCTAAATTAGACCCATACGACAAGATTTCACCCAGAAATTTAAGCTCTTACTAATATAATTACTGCATAACAGACCTCACGCGCTAATGCCTCTAGGGCTCTATGTTACTTTTCAAAGCCGACATTCTGCCCTTCACTATCGCACACTCGGCTTGGTAAGCTTGAGAATGAGGCCCATGTAATGACGTCATAGCAGCGGGGATTCCTACACACAGCTATAAACAAAGCTTATAGGCCTATATGTGCAGAACCATTGCAGAACGGCGATGGTTTTGCACATGGATTTAACACAAAAACGAAACGATTTTAATGCAATTGGCCTTGGGAGGAGGGAGGAACAGCTTTGAGAATAGTTGGCAGGATGGTGGGCCTACAAAAACACTCCATTCCATGTTTAGTAAAGTAAATAGCCCAAGACTTCTCCTGTTGTGATGATACTCTGGTCTGCCATACATACTCTCCTGGACGAGATGTGACCGACCCGCCCTCTGTGGGCGGATAAGCCTACATCAACAATTTATGACGTCACCCAACCCATCAGCGTCCACTCCCTATATATTGTAGAAGGAGGGGACAAGTCTCTCTGGTTGGGATGACCCCTGCGACCTTTGTTCTTGGGGGGTCACTCAGTCCACACATCCACTACATAAATCTATCCACACCTTTGTATCTAACTCGTCCGGGGGACGTGTGGGACGACTTAACCTGTCATCACCTTGCTACTATTTTATGTCTATTTTATTGCTTATGTTGTATATAAGGCCCAGTGTGGGCCATGTGAGATTGTCACTCCCGGTTGACCATTCCTTGGATGATGATGTGAGCCTGTGTCTGGAGAATAAAGCCTTGCTGAAAACCATATTCCTCTTCTCTGATGTCTGACTAGATCGAGCGCTGGCCGAACCGTCTGAACCCCAAGGTCACGAGTACCTTCCCTACTTAAAGTTACTTATATCGCTAAGTCCCTCTTCTGTGCTAAGCTGCTGCGCTACCCCTGATAGCTGACCATTGGAATGGACTATGTAATTGAGCCTAACTTAGAACAACTTTGGGACGAATCGGCCCCCAGTAACCAATCATCTCCCCCTCTTCCTCCTAGCGGTCAAATAACGAATACCATTAATTCCCACTCCAACATTATACACGATCCATACTTCTAGCCTTATTTTTAATGTTTTCCCCTGAAAGTGGCGACCTGTAATTCATCTGAGAGAAACTTGACTTAGTTAGCTACCCTTTTGTCTGGAAAAACTACTGCATTCATGGTCCCGCAATGCTATTTTGAAAACATTCATGCACCCTCTACCTGTCACTCAGTCTCCCCATGTTTACATAGCTTCAACAACTCCTCACTCTAGTACATGCATGCATGTGGTTAGTAGGCTCACACTTCCCTCCCTGCTTCCACAGTAGCGGCGACGGCAGTACTGTGGGGAGCAGGTATTACACAATAAGAATAGGAATAGGAAGAGAGAGTGGAGGAAGCAGGGCGGGGTGGTGGGCAGTCATTAAAAGTGAGAAAAACAACAACTATAAGAACAAAAACAGAAAATAAAATAATATCCTCTAGGCCTCTAGCGGGCTAAATTTCAGGACCGTCGGCACCCTCCGCTTCTTCCCTGGAAGAAGTCAGAATGACTATATTTACAATCAAATCCGGTGCGCACAGACAGACTAGCATCCAACGAAATTGTCTTTACAGCCCACATATTTATCCAGTCATTTTCAATATTTTTCCCGGTGAGAATTTGTATGAATACCTGAAATAGTTCTTTTAACGTCTTGGCTGCACCTTAGTTTACTGCGATTTTCGATTCCGTTCTCAACACTTACACAGTCTGTAATAATATATTGGATGTTTTAAAGCAGGCATGCAATGGCCGCCATGCTTCATCCTCCTTGCTCAACCCTTAGTTCTTCCCACTCACACCCGGGTGCGCCAGCTCTCCGCCCTGCCTCCTGCTTTAAATGTGCGAGGAGGCAGGGCAGTCACCAAAACAAATACATTTCGAATCATATCGATAGCTGGGCAGGTGGGTGGTAGTCATTAAAAATGAGAAAAACAAGCCATACATATAGAAGTAAATAGCCAAAGACTTCTCCTGAATCAACCTGTATACTAGCGGCCACACTTTCCCTGGAAGCAGAGGGATATTTATAACCTCCGATCCACTACACTGATATTATTTGTATTATTCATTTATTTTTCGATTTCTCTAGAGCATATATACTCCTATGCCAAACATTTAATGATGCTTAAATTCAATACCATTATTCATTGCATGACATCACTTCTTCATGAACAGAGGCACTCCAGAACGCTTAAAGAGGATATGCTCAGGCGGACACAAACCAGTTTTTTTTTAAAACAAATTTCAGAACATGAAAACAATAAAGTTCTTTTCATTTGTATTCATTTTTTAAAATTTCATGTATGGCTTAATTACATCAATGTTCACATTGAAAATTAGCATTCGACTTCCCTTCAGGTTAACACATGATGCTGAATATATTCCCATATTTACTAGGAATTGGTATTTCCCCCTTTAATGTAACAAGTTGTTGTTGTTTTATCGTGTCTACGTGTTCATTCTAAGTTTAGTTGTTTATTTTGTCATTGACCTCATACCAAGGATATTCTACATAGATGCATATCCCATCATATTCATTAACATCTTATACGAAATCTCACCCAACCCACATACAGTTATATATGTACATATTTCCCAATCTCTGTACTACGGATAAAAGGGGTGTCACATCAAAGACCTGCTGTAAAATTACGGAGACATAATTCTAAATACATACAACATAGGTTAAACATGGAACCTGTTAAGGGACAAGTGACATAAAACTGAAATATCGAACGAATAAATAGATTTCTACTCAATATAACATTTCATAGCATACGGCTCTCACCCGTTTATAAATAACATTAAACTGCCTTACTCGTGTATCAGAGGCCTGAACAATCTAATCTGTATAAGATAAAGCCCATATTGGTGGACCATAAATACATTGTAATTACACCAGTATGCAAGTGACTGAGGACCTAAGTATTTTATTTGCGGGGTCATCTCCCATTTTCAGGGCAACTTTTCCTTCCTTGTATGAAAACATCGCTAATAATTAAATAGTTTTATAATTATATTCAACTGCATTGTATTGGAAATAAAAGTACCCGCCGAGAGTAAGGGGAGGCGGTGGGTGACAGTTAGACACTCCTATACAGAGTGAATCTTCAAGATTCAGTAGCTGCAAAGAGAAAAGGAAAATAGAATTTGATTTCAGTATAATTGCATTAGTTGTCATCTTACATTAGCTATTTCATATTATTTCGTTTAATATTTGAAGCCCATCGGTAATTAGGAAGACAGGACAAAGGAGACATTTAGAAATTCAGTAATTGGAGAAGAATCACATAATGGGCGACTACTTGAAGTTTTGCGAGTGTCATATTGATATACGTGCTTCTCGGTATCAATGGTAATGAGGTAGAGCTGTCTGATAATGTAGAGTTACTAATGATGTAACAGACGCATGCATGTTGTAAGTAAGATATGTATCTTAGAGTGTTTTATTGAGCGTATTCACAGGCATTTATACAATGACCTAACCAATAGGTGATCATTAATTGGGTCAAATGACCATTAGCCAATGTGGCATTATGTTACATGATGATTAACCTGTAAATGAAATAAAAAAAACAAAACATGATGATTAACCAATGTGACATGAGGGTACATGATATAAGGGCAGAATATTCTTTATCAAAGCGTCCTCTCGCCAATTGTGTTAGCTTCATTCTTATATTAGAATTAAAACAACTCACGCTCAATAGTAATATAATTAATATAATAAATAGTGATCATACATATCAGCAAATCAATGCCATGATACTTATTCCTTATCTTTACCATTAAGAGATTTAATGCTACAAACATCTACAACCGTGCACCTACTGAGTGGAAGGATATACATCTGGATGCCTGAGATCATGTAGCAGATAAAAGAGAATTATTCTGACCGTAAATGAGCACACACTCTTGATATGAACGACAGGAAGATCTTCATTTGCGTATTATTAAGCTTTAGGAGCCAGTTCAATTTGTATATATGCAGCGTAACTAACGAGTTGGTTGAAGGAGCGCGAATATTGCACACGTTGTGTAACAACGAGCACAATATTCTAAGTGACTGAAACCAATGAGTTAGTTAACTTTTTTTATTATACCCGGTATATTTACTTTAAATGGTATAGAGAGAAACATATTTTTTGGTCTATTTTTCTATAAAGTTGAATTTCGGCTGTAAACGTGATAAAAGACCGTATGGGTTGCTATATTTAGCACACGTAACTCACTATAGCCAAGTACGCACTGGCTGCAGACAGGTGTGATATCAAAAAGTGTGGTAATAGGCTAGCTTATTGTTATAATCACCTGACGGTGTAGAAAGTGAGTAGTATTTAGAGTATTCATACAACTTTCTAGTCAAGATAGGGTGAGAGCTAAGCTGTCCATTCGATAAGAAAATGAGTAAAACAAAAGTGAAATTAATAGTAAAGGGAAAATCGAAACGGACTCTTGTTTATACGGCAGTTTACTGTTTGTTACGAATCCTTCATGTGTATTTGTTCCGTTCTCATTTTAGTGATGAAGATTTAATGATTTGATTTTGATTTAATATTGAACCCTAAAAACCAATCTGTGTTAAGTAAACATACTTTCGGATAAATCTATGTCAACATTGATTTATGTATAAGTCTCCAAGATAGACGGGTGATAGTACTATAGTTATCAAACTCTGAAGATTGTTTTGATAAGAGCACGTCAAACTACATTCAAACGAAAATGATAATTTATATGCTAGAATGAAGAACTCCCATTCTAGTGCCTGTTATCTCCATAGGGGAGGCTCCTCTTCTCCCCCTCCTGCTCCCCAGCATCCATTGTTGTGCCTCCGCCACATGTGATGTCAGCAGACGACATTTATTCCTTCGACAGACTGGTTGTCTATTCCAAGGTTGGATAACACAATGTTAATTGAACTAACGATCATATTCTAGTATGTCATATAGGAAACATTTCAGGAACAATTCTGCCAATAATCGCTGCCATCCTTCAGCATCTCAACAGTGACTAAGTTCACTTGTTATAAACAGGTGAGGTGCCATCCACACATTTGTGTCAATTGTACACTTGTCATGATCCTAAATAAATAAATATTCATGTACTATGCCCAGTCTGTTAAAGATTCATTTTACAATGGGATATGAATGGCAAGTTAAGGGTTTGATTAATAGGTTCACTTTATTTGCTTTTACTATCTAAGGATAATCTATCTGACTGTCAGCATGTAGGCCTACATTGGATGGACGGTGCTGCGTTTGGTGAACGTTACAGGAAACTTTACATTTATTTCAGAGTAAGTGAAAAGGTTCTTCAGTCAGCAGGATGGAAGGGCCTGTAACAACTGAGGGGCCCTTGTCTCCTGTCACACAAGTAGGCCCAGGCAACATCCTAACATACGGCAATATCTGGTGGCAACAATTGTGTGGTAACAACTCTTTGCGGGATGCCCTTTGGGTGAGTCTTAATTTTAAATCCTTCATATTCTCTTGTGAACCTAATTCATGTACTTCTATAAGAGTGGTTGTGTATGAAGGTCATTATTATTGACATTAGTCTCTCGGTGTACTGGGTCACGAGGATGGTAAACTGGGGCACATAGTAAAATAGAGCGCATGTGATAGCTAGGTTTTGAACTGGATGCAGTTGCATGCCTTTTATATTTGCCTTTTATTCTGCTTCCTACCCATTTTATATATGTAATCACTGACATGAACTGCCCCTCAATGACGGTCATCAATCCTTTAACAATGTCAATAAAGATTCAATTTAAAAAAATCAGTCAATGGTGAAGCTTAATTGTATGGGGGTTTAATGTATGGCTAAATAAATCAATTCCTCTAAAAAACATATAAAACAAGGATTTATTTAATGCCTTAGATAGTTCCTTAGAAATATTTTCCGTTACTATACTTTCCGATGATATGTATAACATTGAAATGTTAAACATTATTAATTAGAATTATTGATAATCATTACTAAATCATACTATAATTATACATTTTTCTACTTAGCATAGTTAACATTCACGTACACGTGCAATTATTCCCTGAAGGAGTAAGATCCTTCTGTCGCGCAACGGGGATACTCTGTATTCAGAAGCAATTAAGATTTAAGTTATTCAAGATATCAATGCGGGCAATACCTTAAATCAGACTGTTCGTCCATTTCAAAAGGAATATATATCATGAATTATTTTATGGGCAATAAATATCACAATAGTATGCATGTCTCGTAACGGGGATAACAGTTTAAAACATTTTTATTTGGAAGGAGAGAACGATGATACTTTAGTATGTGCTGATATGGAGGGGAACATGAATGTGAGGAGACTGGTAATGGCGGATGATATATCTGTGATGAGGACAGCGGAGCTGCGGTTAAATAGGATCATGGAGGAAAGGGGGAAATGTGGCATTTACATAACATTACATAACATTGGTAAATAAATGGTAAAAATAAACATTGTACAATGAATGGTTAAAATAGAGAGACAGTGTAGTCTAGATGATATAATCAGGCACTAGGCATGTTATGTTTAGGTTTATATGTTAAGAGAACGGGTTTATTCCAGTAGAAAGACATTTCGTATGAAGCATTGCAATGGCTCAGGTTAAGGACATTGAAGAGAGAGAGGGCTCGGAGTGTGGAAATAGTATTATGTGACATGTAGCCCTCCACTGTTGCGACGATGATAAATATCAACATTACAAATCGGTGCTTAGGGATTTGAGATCAGTACCACATGAATGAAATGAAATTGCGATGTTTACGAGTAAGTAAAAATAATGTTGATTTAATATGGATCTGGAATATTACGTTAGGCGACGAGCAATCTTTCATTATTTTTTCACAATTTACACTATTATTTCGAGCCCTTGTACACAAGAGGTTTCATCCTTGGGATTTTAATTCCCCATGATCGGAATTTATATAGAACCCAAGAGAACTGAGTGCATGGTCCTAATTACGTTTAAACGATTCTGGGCCAGGGCAAGGGTCAAATGGTGTAAAAAACGGAAATGGCCATATATAGTAGGATAGACAGGAAAGCATAATAACATCTGTCAAAATAGTCATTCACATGAACACACATGTGATGTATGTTATGTTGTATATTTCAGAGTGATGACTACACCGTGAACACATTCAACCCTGACTTTACAGACTGTTTCCAAGACACTGTCCTGGTCTGGGGTGTATGTGCACTGCTCTGGATCTGTACACCCTTCTATTTGCTGTATTTGTCAAAACAGAGAGTTCTGCATTCCCGCTACTCATTCAGCAAGATAAACCTGAGCAAAGTGGTAAGTCAATAAATACAGCAATAAGTTTGTAATGGTCCATCATTACGTCAACTACTTGTTCTAAATATTGGTTAAAATTCGGAGTTTCTACAACTCATAGTTACCTCAAGTTAATCAATACAGGAATCTTATATTTACCTCAAGTAAATAAATACAGCAATCTTATATTTACCTCAAGTAAATAAATACAGCAATCTTATATTTACCTCAAGTAAATAAATACAGCAATCTTATATTTACCTCAAGTAAATAAATACAGCAATCTTATATTTACCTCAAGTAAATACAGCAATCTTATATTTACCTCAAGTAAATACAGCAATCTTATATTTACCTCAAGTAAATAAATACAGCAATCTTATATTTACCTCAAGTAAATAAATACAGCAATCTTATATTTACCTCAAGTAAATAAATACAGCAATCTTATATTTACCTCAAGTGAATAAATACAGGAATCTTATATTTACCTCAAGTGAATAAATACAGCAATCTTATATTTACCTCAAGTAAATAAATACAGCAATCTTATATTTACCTCAAGTGAATAAATACAGGAATCTTATATTTACCTCTAGTTAATGAATACAGCAATCTTATATTTACCTTGAGTGAATAAGCACAGGAATCTTATATTTACCTCAAGTCAGGGCCAGTCCGAAGTCTCTCACATGTAGATGGGGATATGTGTGGGATGGAGAAGTGGGCTTGGTAGATTTATAATTTCTTTTTCATATCAAAAGTTTTTATTCAGGGCTAAATTAAACTTGCATGTTATTATTTCCCATCGCTCTTAACACCAACACGAATTTACAAATACCAGTAGAAAGACATTTCGTATGACATTACCACACTTTTTGGAATCCATTCTGAAAAATTGTAGCATCATGGTCACATGTCAACAATATTCTGATAAAGGAGATTTACACACCTGGGTTTAAACTGTATTAACTCAACCTCCCCCTGGCCACCAGGGCACGTGGCACAAGGCTAGTGTACTGGTCAAAGAAGCTAGAGCAACACTCACATCTCAGCAGCGCAGCGTGGAGGGTCACTACTACCAGCAGCATGGATGATTTTGACTTCAGGCAATGGGTGGTCGAGGTAGGATTGAAGGAGAAAACTCTCACATTCCTAGAAAAGGAAGACTGCACCGCCTGGCAGGTGTTGATGAGACTCTCCACTGGCGGGTCGACTTGTTTAGGGCTGACTGTTGGGTAAGCTGCATTAATGATCGATGCCCTATGTGAGCTACATAACACTAACATGCCCGAGATTCCAGGAGCAAGGAGATGGTACAGAGACCAAGGAGACGGGAGGCGTTGACTCAGATAGCCTTGAGGCCGACTTGGACAAGATCATGGCCGGGGCCAAGGGAGAGGCAGGCCAACCGCAGCCAGCCGTGGGTGCTGCCATGTACGGGTCAGACCCTCGGGTAGCTCTGACGCTTAAAGCAGTGACAAATAAGGCACTAAAGATTATCAATTTCGTTCCGGATAACGTGGCACTTCTGCTAGCCTCAAAGAGGAAGGAGAAAATGTCTTTAGTGGAAGGCAAGACTGGTACTTTCACCATCCAAACCGATGATCAGCAGCAAGCATATATATCATTGGCTTAGTGGGGTGCGGCCAACCTTTGGCTTCTCCATCAGCTGTTAGAGACTGGAGACTTAGCCTGAGGAGATGCAGAGTACTACCATGCGTATACAGTTACCATCTATGAATATCTGGATCAGTATGAGTGAAGCTCGATCTTGGATTATGACACAAGGTACCGTGAATTGCAGGCGCAATATGGCTTCGCCTGGGGCACGCCAATTCTGTCGGTGGCCTCCTCCCTCCTCACGCCTAGGAAGGCAGTTACCAAGGATAAGGGGGGCAATTTCGTTTATACCGCACCAAGGAAGGGTGCTCATATGGAGATAAGTCTGTTTATATCCATGAGAAAGCACCAAAGGGGGGTGTAAAAAACGGGGAATAGTCTGTGGGAAAGGAGCGCTAATTCTCTCTGCCTGGGAGAGACATCTAGCAGCCACAGACAAGGATAGGAATTACATTCTGGCCAGAGTGAGAGATGGCTTTTGCATCACCAACTCTTCAATTCCCCCTGAGGAAGCGTTCATGAATAATTACCATTCCTGCACACAGGCTAGTGTGGCTTCTACAGTCGAAGCCCAAATCTGCTTGAAGGATTGAAGGAGAAAACTGTAAATATGTAAATATGTAAATTTATGTAAAAAAATGTAAATATGGTGTGTATACTACATTAGGAGGCAGGTTTTCCAAACCCCCTGCCACATGATTATCAGCTGAGGTTGACTCTGAGAGGGATTCAGAGATCTATCGGTTCTGCTGTTCACAGCAAGCCCCCGATAACACCTGAGCTATTGGGTATTTTTAAAAAACAGCTGTCAAAAAACAGCAACAAAGATACCGCAGTGTGGCAGCATGTGTTATTATGTTTTCCGGTTTTCTGAGGAAATCCAATGTTTTCTATGATGCTTCTCATCCCCCAGGGCATAGGCCCATCTCTATCGGGGACTCACTGGAAGCGGTTATATAGTGCCTATCACCTGGTCTAAGACCAATCAGTTCAGGGACAATGCCCACAAAGTGGCCTTGCCTAGGATCAAAGGCCATGATCTCTGCCCGGTAAGCGCTGTGTATGCTCTCTTCAAGACCTTACAGGGCGCACTTCCGTCAACTCCTGCGGTGAGTTTTGTGAGAGAAAGCACAGTGGTGTCCTTATCTGCATCAGAATTCATAGAAACAGTAAGACAAGCACTGCAGGGAGCAGTGCTGGACCCCGCTATATACAGTTGTCATTCCTTTCGTCATGGATCAGCCACTTGGGGCCACAAATGTGGCCTAAATGCAGACTCAATTCGTCTGCTGGGCCATTGGCGTTCAGCGTGCTATCAAAAATACCTGGCCCCAGATATGCAGGACAGAATGGCAGCGGTGAAGGTTATGACTGAAAGCCTCCCTTGAACTACTCTCTACAGGGGTTTTGGGGTCAGTCAAGCTCAGTCAAGCATACAGGAGGAGATATACCTTACAAACTGTTAGGGAATTACTAACCCGACGGGCAAATGAACGCAATTCTACGCGATTTTTAATGCGCAATCATCTCGCCATAGTTCCGTGATGAGAGTGGACGCTTTTCACGCAATAATTATTGCGCAATGATCGCGAGATAGTCACGCTAAAAGTATAACGCAATATTAGTGCAAAAATGAGCAAATTCTAATCGTATTTTGAGATGGATATTTATATACTACAGATTCCTTATATTAATAGCATCTAAAATAAACAAGACACTTCATGGTAGGTTCATTTTCCTGCTGTGGCAGTGGTAATTAATTTTTTAAGGGTATTGAAGGTATGAAGGGTATCAATATTCCCTGAATATTAAAGAGAATTTAGGGTAGTGCATGTGTTGCCCTATATGCCTCATTTTATATTCAGCAATTCTGCCATCCTCTTGGTGAACCTGAAGCATAACATCCTTCCAATTGTTTCAGTTGTTGAATGACTCTGCCTTACCCAAGCCACTATAGGGACAATCTATATGTACAATCTTTAGGGTGGTTTCATCATAGCATTTTTCAATATCAAACAGGTATATAACACACATAAACTATAGATGTATATCACTTATTACATTCCGGTGTATATATGTGGAGTATCTATAGTGGTATAAATGCCATACAAGTATATTAGCGGCACTTTTTTGTAAAAGAATTTTTAAATGCACCCCAGTTCCCAATTGCGCCACCTGGTGAAAACAGTAGGCTAACGCCACCTGGTGAGAACAAGTCGCATAATGGTAAGGGCTATTGGCTAAGGGTAATGGGCTAATCCCATTATTTCGAACATATATAATAAAATTGTTTAGATAAATAATAAAATGTATAGATTAGGCTCTAAGACCAAACAAAAAGATTTATCCCGCCCTACATATATTTATATATATTAATATATTTATTGGCCATTTACATTAACCAAATATTTAATCTCATAGTCGTATTCAAATACGCATAGCAGTTCATGCAGCTATATTTCATGCGTTGCCCTTGCAAAAGGAAAATATAAATACAATAATGATGGTACATGATTACAAAAAGAAAATCTCAAGAATATCTCTTGTGCTTTAACCACACGATTACAGCCCTATAACTGGGTTATATATCTATATGAAAATCAAAATACATCTACCAAGCATCAATACATGTCAATTGCTCGAAATATTATACAATACTATACTCTAAACAAACCAGCTCAGTCGGCGACACTGGTTATTACTACAAATTGTCAGTGTTTGAAGGTCACTCAACTCACCACACACGTTAAAACATATGGGGCCGACTTAAAAACAATCTATACTTCCAACACGTTTCACAGAGAACTTGATGTGACCAATGAGGAAGATTTTAAAAGCCTGCAATTGCTGTCTATACCGTTCAAAATTTCCCAAGGACTTGTGACTCATTTTCCTATGACACAGAATTCTGTCGACGTTTCATGAAAAGTGCCCATATATATTAGTTTGAATGGATTCAGAAAGAAACATTCCTTTACAGAAAGTCCCTGATATAACATATAGATTAATGTGAGCTATTACTATAGTAAGTTACAGAGTAATTTAATTTCATATGAAAAAAACAGGGTGGGAATTATAAAGATAGATAGACAGATAGATTTGTTGTACTGTAATGTGGCCAATACAAATATTTAAAAACAAATAAAAGGAGGAATTAAATCGGTGAGTAAATCTTTTTTTTTTAGTAATATGGAGCTAGGCTTACATCATTTAGCTTTGGGTGTAGGGGTTTCTTGTGAGAATGAGTGTCAGAGAATGGGGTGTCAGATGCGCGACAGTAAGTGTGAATGCTTGGTGAGTGAGCAGTGTCAGGTATGCAGTATGATGAGTATTTAGACGCGATTTTGAATGCGCATTATATGCGCAATTGAGATCACACCCATATTATTAACTTTTGAAGAAAACATGTATTCACAGATACAATTAGTTGAGTAACATATGTTTAATACAAACATAAATGAATATGAGTGAGAACTTGATCCAACACAAGTGTGAGACTACCAACAACATTGGAGGAAATAGACGCAATGGATTTCACATAATGGTTGCTAATGGCATGTCCATTTCACTGTGATTCATAGCCATAGGTATCACACTGCACTAGTTTACAGTCAATCACAAAATGATCGCATTGCTATCACACTCAATTGCACCCAGTGCCTGTCGGGAAGACATTTCTTTTATTGATCTGTAATTGTTGACAATTGATTTCTTTAATTGATCTGTAATTGCCTCCTGTTGTTATCTTCACATAATTATTCATATGTACTCATCTTATGTACTGGCGCACGCACTTTATTAGTTTGAGTTGAATGAAACTCCTTTACCCATACTTCTTCTTGAGTTAATGTTAAAATGAATTGTGTCCTGATCTGTACCTTAATCCAATGCCATATGGTTTCTGACTAACGAAAACTCCTATTTTGTACTTGCTTTCTGTAATGGTAAAACTACTTTATAACAATCATTTATATCTTTAACGCACATTTAGGACCTGTAGGTCACATTAAGGTCCAACTCTACGTCTAATTTGATATGAGATGGTGGTGGTTTCTTGAATAAACTGGTTAAATAATTGGTCTATTTTGCCGGATGAATATGAGCGTCCTTATGTTTATTTGAGATGTTTGTGTATGTGCCGCCTCTGCCGTCCCTCTGGTCTTTCCAGCGAATATCACTTTCCGATCCGATTGGTGAGTGAGCCTTTAGGTGCAGCAGATATGGAGGATTGTACTCATAGAATCATTTGTAGTTTGTACCACTCCTTCTCATGTTAATCAATATCTGGGGTATTTGGGTCTTTCTACCAGTTATCTGGATTGGTTTAAGAATCCAAATTTTAACCAATATTTAGAAGGAGTAGTTGACGCGATAAGGGACCATTACAAACTTATTTCCTTTAGAGAACATTCATCAATTCATCCACCCAGTGCTCCATGAGCCTACATCTAAGATTCTTAGCCTAGGTTATATTTGAACAAGTGGATCTACGCTGAATAGGCAGTAAGGTATAAGCAACGTGAGGTGATGTAGATGGTGACATTATTGAAGAATGAATTTACGATGGTTTGGGGAATGTTTAGAAGCTAAGATCAGTTAAAAGAGGACGGCTGTAATCAATTTTATTGCTTATATGCTAGACAGATTACAACCATGGACACAGGGTCTGGGCTGATTGGCTTATCCTGGCTGGACCAATTAATTATCAGGTTAGATAAGGGATCCAATCACCCACAGGATAACAATGAACATAAAAGATGAATACAAGGCCAGAGGGACCACTGTCACACTTGACCAATCCTTGTGTCGTGACCAGGTGATGTGGTTATCTCCCCTCCCTTCTCCCTCCCACTCTTAATCAATACCCCCTCCCTGACCTTGCGGTCAGTCCCTCCCCTCCCCTCCCCTCTCACGTGATCAACCTTGAGATAATGATTAGACATGGACAGCGACCTGTACTTTGGACTTTGGGAAGTGACCCATGAGTGTGTGGCAGGAAGAAAGTTAGTTAGCCTCTGAATCGATAAGGGGCATGACAGATGTATGTCTGAATGAGACTTATAAAAATAAATCCTCTAACTTTGTGTCAGGATTTTACACCATCATCACACACACTTTCTCAGTAGCTATACTGCAATACTTTACAGAAGGCTGCACCAAGCACATTCTGCCCAATTCCAGCAGGATTACTATACACAACAAGTACTTAATTCATGCCACACTCATTGCTATTCACATATTCAATATCTATTGTATTTTTAGATTGTTGCAGTGTTGCTACTAATCGGTACGGTAATTATATTTGTTCACCAACTGGTATCAAGAGCTCAGGATCCAATATCAAGATGGATCTCTCAACTAGTCTACTTTGTTACATTGGTAAGTGATTCATTGAATTTTATAAAACCACAACACAAGTATGAATGCACACATTTATATATAAAAATCACTTTTAACAGCCTTAGAAAAGCAAGTTCCCAATCCGGAACATCCGAAATTATCTATTTAGCTCAAGATAGCAACAGCTGGCACTGATTTCTTACATAGAGGGGGGCCAGTCTGAGGGTGGGTGGGGCTTTGACCACAGCTGTAGGTATGTGCCTCCACACACAGCCTAACACACAGTGCACTGGTGCATGCATCATGCACTCAACCTGCACCTTCATACAGCGCATCCAATGACCTGTTGACATTTGTTCTAATAATTGTTTTCCATAATTATCTAAGGAAAATAAATTTTGGTGGCAATATTAGATGTTTTTCTGTCTCTAAAATGACTTTTAATAAGGGTCCCTCTCTGTGTCCAATGGAACCTGTACCCACATAATGTAAACACAGGTGGCTTGGCCCCAGTTCTGGTCAAATTTACCCATCACTCTCTGCTTTGGTCCCTCTCCACCTGTCACCAAATCCGAATTCGGAAAGGCCTATTACTCATGTACCAATTGTTCTTACTCCAGCATGTTACCTAAGGTTTGTCCTATGTAGATATTTATAGGGCTTTAATTATTTTTATATCATGTTACACAATTATTAATATTCAATACAATATCTCAAAGACTTGTATAACATTATCTATCTCATTTCTTGTTTACAGGTGTTAGCCATAATACTGATGCGTCAAGAGTTCCGGAGGGGCGAACATTCCTCTGGGACACTTTTCTGTTTCTGGCTCCTACTGCTGATTGGCAATATCATCCCATTCAGAACCAAGATCCTCCTTGTACAAGAGGTATAAGACATATCTAAAGTCTATCAAATGTACTAACATACTATGTATTCCAATAGTAGCTGAATTATAAGCGATGGTAGAAATTGTGTTTGTATACAATGTGTTAGATACTAATATATGTGTACTATGATATCTATAAGAATGACCTGACATGCATTTGTTCTTGCAGAATGGATATATTGATGATCTGTTCTCCTTCGTGGTGTTCTATGTATTTTTTGGGTTAGTACTTGTGGAATTCTGCTTACACCTAGTCTCTGATACGGATGCATTGGAGCCACAAGTCAAGCTTTCAACTGAAGCCTCAGAAACATCTCCACTTATCAGTAGCAGCCAACAGCCAGAAGAATACCAAGGCAGTGAATCAGTAACTGTATGTACCTCAGTTGAATCTATAGTTGATATAGTTAGGTCCTCCGCAAGATGACTACAGGCACCTGCAAGAGAACTTATATATGTATTTGTTTGTTCCTGAACACCTTTTAATCAATAACTAGATGTCACCTGTCTAAAATGGGTAGTAATTCTCAGCATGTAGTTTCTATTCAATTCCTCCATCCCTTCTCCTATTCTTTTTCACCCCCACCTCTATAATTCTCCTCCCCACAGTAGTACCACTGGCTGGAGTGACATTGCATCAGCCCAGTAAAACACAGCTGCCGTAAGTGGGTTCAAGCATGGGCAATCTTCCAAAGGGAATAGCATTGAAATAGCTTCAAAATCACTTCCTTTTATAACTTTGTGCAGAGCCTTTAATGTTGTAAATCAACAATTAATAAGTGTGAATAAAACAATGTCTGAGTGTGTGAGTATATCGTGCTTTAATTGTCACATCTTCCAGTTCATGTGTTACTAGGGAAACAACCATGACATTTACTGGTTCTCATGACCCCACAACTCTTATAGAAGAGACACAAACTTTTAATAATCCCTAAACCAACCCTCCATAAAATCCTAATATCAGGGTTAAATTTGTTTGATGAATTCAATGAATAAAATAATCAACTTAAAATGCATTATCAGTCTTTATTATACACGCATTGGTCTGAAAAAAGTATCTAGAGTGATTTACGCATAGTGCCCATTTCACTAGTGATTTACGTGGGGTTTTCATGGCAACCAATCTGGGGGTTGTTTTTTTTACCGAGATTACCGGTAAAATTCAAATTTATGACTCAATTTGTTTCTATTTTCATATTTGAAAACATGTATAACAAATCTGTTAACTAACTCGATTCGTAGGGGTATGAGTCAAGGCTTTCATGAAAGAATAACAAGAGATATTTGTTGGCACTAGATTTTATTACTCAAACACCAGTCAAAGCAATATAGTAACAGCTTGATTTGAACAACAGATATTCGGACCTTGGAGGCACAAACCCATAGTTTCAAGCAAGGTCTGATCTCCTCGTGAAACATGATATGCTTCGCCTACAGGAAGGGTGTCTTTATATGTATATGAATGTTTTTATTGTGTCTCCCCCTGCTGGAGCTGGCCAGCATTGTGTGTCCAGTCCAGCTCTAGTAGAGTTGCCGCATGGTGTTGGCGTGGTAGGCAACGAGGATGATATGATACGGTGGACCCACTACATATTTAATTAATAATCTGTTTCCAGAAGATGAATCCAGTGCTGAGGGCGTCCTTTCTTTCACAACTATTTTATGGATGGGTACTAAAGTAAATATAGTTATGTCAACTATCTCAGATATGAATAATTTTCCAGTTTTGTCTCATGTTAGCCTCTCATTGAACCTACTATCAAAGTGAATACAGCAATTCAAATTTCCATTATTGTTATTACATATAAGTTTACTTTTATCATTTATGCTCAAATATTGTTGATCCAAACCAACAGATTCATTTGGCAAGGATATAAAACACCAGTCACTGACAAAAACCTGTGGAAGTTAAGATCAGAGGACCAGACCATTCCAAATGTACAAGCATTTTATGAGGATTGGGTCAGCAGCAGTAGGAATCCAGGGTAAACTTTGTTATCTTTCAATTGATTTACACATTTACTTCATTAAAATGACATTTAGCTTTCAACTCAGAGTAAAATCACATATTCTGAGACTTGAGACCCATTTTTATACCATTGTAACATTTAAAAGAAAATAGAAATACCATTGTAACATTTAATTATGAAATCCCCAATGATATAAAATCTTAGGTAAATTACACTTACAATATTCAACATTCAGACATGTCATCGGAAGTGACCAACTTTGAAAAGAGGATGAATTTGAGTCAGAGTATTTGAAAAATCTAATTAAATGTTTGATTTTCCTATCTGGCGTCTTGACCTATATATACCAACAATACCCTTATTATCCCAGGAGAATGATGGCTTCTTTGACATTTACTCACTCAAGTTTTACTAGTACTTGGGGTGCAGGGTGGGCGAGCAGCCTAGATCCCTGCATCACTGGCTCAACTGTATGAAAATGTTTGAGTTTGAACCCTAGTGCAACTGCAATTTTGCCTCTTCCCACCAGGCACTTGTTGAACAACTGCTTTAATGTGCTAAACTAGTACCTGTAAGGTAAAAACATATATAATATACATGTATATTGTGTCGCATACATGTATATGCATATTCATGAATATATTTTATTCTTTGCAGTTACCTGCCAGTCGTAGGAGGCAGAGGCAGTCCTCCACCTTCCTGGCAACTCAACAGTTCCTTGATAAGGGCTATTATTAGGTCATTTGGTCTTCAATTCAGTCTGCTTGCCATATTTGAGATAGGAAACATTGCACTCACCTTTATGCGACCAACTATACTTGAGTAAATATATTTAGATTTGATCAGATTTTTGTTTCTGTTTCTGTTTCTCAGCTCCCAGTGGGTCTGCACACAAGTTTAGAAATACTTTCCCTGCCTAGATGATTGAGAGGTCATTTTATACTTCAGTTTATATTTCAAATATTTCTGTAAACATGCAAGTGACCTATGTAAAGGGCAGAAGGACTGAGGGGGTATTGGAGAGACAAAGTGGAGGTAAGATAGGAAAACAGTTCTAGTAGAAGCTGTGGAGTGGGATATTTTATAGATAAAGCGAACAGAGTTCCACAGCAATGCTCAATGCTTTGGTAAACTACTAATTCATTGAATAATCATTATAACAATATTCTATTCCAGTGCCTTGATTGGGTTTGTCTCTTCCAATGATATCTATGTATGGAGAGGTTACATGTATGTGGCTCTCATGCTGATCATTACGTTACTCCGTGCTGTTGTGAACCAGCGATCTTTTGAAGGCAAAATGGTGATAGGTCTCAGAATCAGGAGTACCTTGACTGCAGCTATATACCGAAAGGTTAGTGATCATTCTCACAATACAGCCTTGTGTTATTTAGGTCAGGGTGTCAGGAAATATACAATTAGATCATACAAATATGAAATAATGCTCCAAATGACAATTCATGTGTCATGTAGTATCAAACATAGTGCTGACAATATAAACAATGATATGTATACTATATGAATTCAAAACTTTGGATAAAGATTATGTATTTTTGCTAGTAAATGTATCTGTATTTTATACACATGTACAATAAACAGGAGGAAATCTGTTTTCTCCCAATCGTAAGAGTACCATAGTGTGAAGTATTCAGTGGAAAATAAGTGCCTCCTTAGCCTGTAAATTCAATTTGAAAACTGGAAAATGAACTAAATGAAATTGTATAGTTTCCCTTGTACTTATCCCTATGACCAGATGTTGATACATTTCTATGCTTCCCTCCCAGGCACTCATCTTAGCAAACTCTGAGAGGAAGAATTACTCAGTGGGGGAGATTGTCAACTTCATGTCAGTAGATGCACAGAGGATATCCGATGCTACTTTCTTCTTACATAATCTGTGGGTCGCTCCAGTCAATATCATCAGTAAGTAGAATGATGTACAATAGATATATATGGATGAAAATATTCAAACAAATAGTCTCATTTATTGATGACTAAAATCAGATACAGTAGATAAGGATCTATTTCTTTAATATAGTAATATGAAAAACCACCCCTTTCAAATGCTGTGTACAATGTTGTCATATAATTTGCTGTTTAAATTCAGGACCTTAGTGCATGAGGTACATAATTTATGGGGCTCATGCATTTTATGTACAAGAATTTTATAAATTTTGATTCTGCCTTTGACCGAGTGCATACCAATTATTCCAATACTAATTACATGGGTTTTTTCAGTTGCTATGGCAATGCTCTGGGGATATCTTGGACCTTCAGCCTTGGCTGGATTGGCTGTGCTCGTCATTCTTATGGTCATCAACTTTTTCTTGGCATCTCAGATTAAAAAGCTGCAGGTCAAACAGATGCTGACAAAGGATAGAAGGCTTAAGCTGACTAATGAGGTCCTCAATGGTATCAGGGTGAGAGAGTGATATAAAGATGTAAAAGTTCCCCTTCATCTATATTACTTATAACATCTATTTATTATGGTTTTCATGAGGTCTGTTCTTCACTTTGCTGTTGATTTTTATTATAGGGTCTCCTCTTCAAATCTGAATGCCTCGACATTGTGGCCATTTTAGTGCAGTCTCAGAATTGGCCACAAACTATAAATATGTACGATTTATTCCTATTTATTTGAGTTTTCACCATTTGATATTGAAATGTTATGAATGGCTTCATGTTTGTAGGTGCTGAAGTTGTATGCTTGGGAAGGAGCCTTCCAGAAGAAATTGGCTGCCATTCGTAACAACGAAGTGGATTTCATTCTTAAAGCTGCATATTATATTGCTGGGACAGCAATCAGTATGAACTGTGCACCTGTATTGGTATGTTAATCCAATTGTAATTTCTATGATTTCGTCAATTTAATGTATATAACTATACTGCAATTCTTTTGGGGAAATGAACCTATTTAATCCCATTGGTGAGGTATTATATGTTGCCATTAATACAATTTGATCATGCATTTGATACTTCTTTATTTCATTTATTATATATATATATAACTTTCTGTGACAAAAACCCATTTGCTGAAAATCAGGATCATATTGAATTCTGTTCAAATCCATTCATCCAAAAATGTCTTCTTCACAGTACACAGTGGCCTCATTTACCATTTACATCTTGGCTTCCCAAGATAGTCTCATATCAGCACAAGTTGCCTTTGTTTCTTTATCCCTGGTTAACTCGTTGACAAGACCGCTGTCCATGCTTCCAAATGCAATTGCCAACATAGTCCAAGCCCAGGTGTCGTTGAAGCGAATTGAAGATCTACTCAATGGAGAGGAGCTGGATAGTGAGGGAGTACAGAGTAGACCATCAGGTGAGTCCTGGAGAAGATATATGTTACATTTCCTAACCCATGCTTACAGCTGATTCAGATGTAGCAGTATAACATATATATATACATATATATATGCCCTCTAATCAGGCTGATTCAGTTCTATGCAGTGTACCTAGATAAATAAGAATATTTCTGCCATTTTAATGAAAAGTCAAGTTTTACAACATAGTACAGTTCAACATCAAGTCTTCCTCTCATTTGCTCTCATATGGTCAGTTCTCTCTCCCTGAGATCTAAGATGGCGACCAGCACCGATGTCCCGCACGGCTGGGTTTAACATTTCACCAGCATACTTGGCATATGTATGCACGATTACTCCAAATAGGCGTTTAGGTGAGAGCCTATGAACCAAGGATCACATACTTTTACCTTGATGATTCGGCAAATGATTCGGCAAAACAATCGGATTATCATTAATATTCTATTGAACCTGAGCAATATTCAAGTATTCGAGTGTGGCGCCAAACTGGACAAAGGATTATACCTGTTTTCACCTGCAAACCCCTGCCTGCTGGTCATACAGACTGGGACACTCTTTGTTTGTTTGTTCTAATTGACTGATCATGTCGAGAGGTGCAAAGAAAAAGAGGAATAAGAGACGTAGAGACAATCTATCTGTGAACCCTATTACTTCAGAAGTTGGCGACCATAGTGACAGAGATATGGAATCCCTAAAAGAACAGGTTAGGATACTTACAGTCGAACAAAAGGCTTTGAAAACCGCCCTTGAGACTAAACAAAAATCGGTGACTCAGGTGGGTGATGACGAATTGAATATTGCTTCAAACACACACTAGTGGTTGACATGAAGAAACAAATCAATTATTTACCCACCGATCAAAAGGCCTTGAGAAATCAAGTAGAAGAAAGTCTGACCGTTTCTAAAGAAAAAGGGAAGGGATGGATGTTTATGATAGAGAGAATCCCGTCGACAAAGCAGTATCCATATAATATAAAGCTAGAGCGATTTCTAGGAAAGGAGGTAGAAAAGAAATGGTAGAAAGAAGGTTTTCTTTGTCCAGAATGTTCTCGGAATTTGTTCTTTTACAAACCACTTTACTCATCTTTAGAGGTCTCTCCCCCCTCTCTGGATGTCGTCGTATGTGGTTTGTGAAGGTATTTGGGGTGGAAATGCGATTTTGAAGCCTTTTTTAAATCAGGATAACCACACTCTATTTATAGCCTGGGGAAAGCCCCTGTGAGATACGTCATTTCCCACAACCTACGTCCAGGGGGACCTAACTCAGTGGGTGAAATAAACTTTTTTCTTCAACCGCCAAGTTTACCCGCCAACACAGAAATTTATCGGATCTCTAATTACCCCTCAATGAAAGAAGATCAAGTGATTTCAATCACACAATTAAGTCCTTTCTTTGCACCAAAACAAGATACTCCAGTACAGAATACTTGACATATTTCGTCATACTATTTAAAGCAAATCATCATGCACTATAATAATTACAATATACTTGAATATCGAATTACTCAAACCATTCCTAATGGACATTAAATTGTAATCTTTCTGTCTCTCTGTCTCACCTTCCTTTACCCGCCAAGGAGGGTGGGTAACTTTTGGGTTTTACCTGCCCACATAATGTTTTACCCGCATTTGGCCGCGGGCAGGTGTTAATTTTACACTCTGTAACTGCATGCAGAGGAGTGGGAGAGTGAAGAAGAGGGTGTAGGAATAGGAAAGGGGGGAGGGAAAGAAAGAAGAGGGGGGAGAGAGGAGGGAGATGATGTAGGGAAAGGGAGAGAGGGGAGGGAGAGAAAGCGGGGAGGGGGAGCATGAGGAAGAGGGGAGAAAGGGGGGGGGGAATCGGAGATAGGGTTGGGAGAGAAAAACAGGTATGAAAGTCAGAGAAGAGGGGGAGGGAAAAGAGGGAGAGGGGGAAGTGTGGCAATAGAGGGTGACCGTCCGGAGGACGGGTACTTTGCTAGTCTATTATAAGGCTCCTCATTCCCTACTTCACCGAAGAACATGTTGAAAAAGCATCACATCGGTCAGCCATGAGGCAAAATACCACCAAAGTTAGTGGTGAAAGTGTTACTATCGATCTCATAGCCAAGATACTTTACATTATTTCACCTCTGGAATGGAGTCCAACTTGGTTGGGTCCGTATGACCATGATGCATATCTATCGCATGCAAACTACCATGGATACCGTGGATGCTTGCGAATGTTTAAATCTAAATACATCAGACCACTATCCGGTGAAAGGTGTACTTTTTAAGAAGAAAACTATATGTATCAACGATAGGGAGTATATTTGGACTAAGCGCAGGAGCCCTGAAGCTGTAATTTGATTTTAAAATCAGGTGTCCTCCGGAGTTAGGAAGATTGTGTGCAGAAATGATAGACATAGACATTATAGAAGAAGCGGAAAATCGTTGCTTCGTGAGAGTCTGTAGCAGCAGAAGCCCATGGTCCAATAATAGAAAGGGACCAGGCCCTTTTACAGGCCAAGGTATCGAAATTGAGCGATGATTATAACATGGGTTAAAGTCTTGCTGCAGCGAGAAAAAAGGCAATTCTTGGTTGGAAAAGTCAATGAAAACACTGGTAGTCCAAAAAAATCTGGGAGTAACTAAATAAGATCTATTGTAATAAAAACCCTGGTTTTAACATTGGTCTGGAGTGTTTTGAATGTAAAACTGGTACTGTCACTGGCCTTTAGGCAATTAATTATGCCAATAAATATTTTGCCAAAATAGGTGTATAGGGGGTTTGGGTCACTTTGATTTGGAAAACAAAACTTTTGGCGATGTGGAGGTACTACGATTCGGAGGTATTAAAATTGGTTACTAGCCTAAAAGATTCAAAATCTTCTGGAATTGAAAACATAAACAACTATACCTTCAAGCTGGCTCTGACAAGTGCCATATTCATTTTCACTGCATTTATTAATTTGATTCTACAGAATCTACAGAATACAACCTATAGCTATCCAGACCCTGTACTGAAAGGTATAGCCGTTCTATTGTGTTTGATGGCAAGTGATAATGGAACAGCCTAGATGGCCACTTGAACTTGAATGCTTTCTGAACTGTCCCGATAAACTTCTGCATGTTTTTGTATTCCCAACATATTGTATTATGTATATGTATATGAGACTTTACATATTCCACAGTCAGTAACTGAGGGACAGCTCTGAATCATTTTGCACATGTGCAACTCATTAGAGCCTCACCCAAATGCGGGCAGAAATGCTCCCCTTACAAGTGTCCACTGGACCCCACCAGTCCCGCTCATTGACCCGCTGCCTGTGCGTGTGTCCCCGTGCGTACCTGTTTCTTTTAGAAACACTCTGACAAAACTTAGCATATTCTAGAATTTAGCGGGTCAATATGGGGGGAAGGGTCATTGGTGAATAACAAAGGGAATCTCAATGGAGTACGAAATAGTTGATTATGAAAACCTTAATGGACTTAGGATAATTTCATGGAATATCAGGAGCATTGTAGCCAAAATTGATCAGATACGTCTATTTCTAAAAAACACAAACACCCAAATCCTATCAATACAGGAAACCTGGTTAAGTAAAAGAACGTCTGACTCTGAGATAGAAATTCCTGATTATAAACTCATTAGACTTGACAGACAGTTGAAAAGAAGAGGGGGTGGCTTGATTACCTACGTCCATAAGTCCATTAAGGTTGCAGAAGGGGAGAACTTGGGAATCTCGATGTCAAATAAAGACATAGAGGTACAAGCGTTAAAACTTACAAAAAAGTTCATGAAAGACAAGGTTCTTTTCAATGTTTATAAACCACCTCAGGGGTGTATTAGTGAGGCACTCGCGCACCTTGACAATGCATTGAATACCATTGATTCAACATTGGATATAGTTCTATTAGGCGATTTTAATTATGATTCTGAGATTATTGAAGTAGGGAAAACCAAACACGCTGATCGATTTAACAATGTTTTAAACAAATATAACCTACATCAGAGCATAAAAGTCCCATCCAGGATAAGAAAAAAACTAAGTCAAGCATTGACCATATCTACACTAATCTTAAAGACATTAAAAACAGTGGTACAATTAATATTAACCTGAGTGACCACCTACCTGTTTTTATTCAAGTAAAAAAGGAGCGTAATAAACTCCCCCAAGTAACTTTCGAGGCTAGAAACACTAAAAATTTGGACATCAAAATATTAAAAGAAATACTTAAGGACCGTGATTGGACTAAATATTATTCTTGTAGGGATGTCAATGAAGCGTGGACTATGCTTTACAGCACCATTGTACATTACTTAGACAGGATGTGTCCTGTTAAAGAGTTTAAGAAAGTTAATAAGAGTCCTGAATGGTACAATAACGATATAGTGGTTATATCTAAGAACAGAGATAAAGCCTTCAGAAAAGCTAAGGTCTCTGGTAAAAATGATGATTGGATTTTAGCGAGAAAACTGAAGTGTCAAGTTAACGAGGAAATTAAAAAAGCCAAAAACAAATTTTTACAGAATCAGATAGAGCTAAATAGGGCGGACTCCCACAAATTCTGGGAAACCATAAAGCCCATTATTTCGGCTGAAAAATGTAAAAACCGTAATAATGAACTTTCAGTGTTATGTGATAATGGTGAATCTGTTACTGGCCTGAAAGCAGCTGAAGTATTTAATGACTTTTTTGTACAAATTGGCCCTCATTTAGCCAAATGTTGATTCTTCACAAAAATTGGCAGATGATAAAGTGTTTTCAACCGATAAAAGGTTTAACTTTACAGAAGTTACTGATATTTCCGTAGAACTTGCACTGACCCGTATAGGGAATCATAAGGCATCTGGGTTAAAGTTGATGCCCACGAAAATCCTTGAACCCTGTATGATTGCGCTCAGCAAGCAATTCGCTTATCTATTTAATCTCTCAATTCAAACTTCCAAAGTTCCTGTTGCTTTTAAAACCGCTATAGTTACTCCTCTATTTAAGGAAGGAAAGAAGAACGACACTAGTAATTATAGGCCGATATCCTGTATAAACCTTCCGGCCAAGGTACTTGAAAGTTGTATACAAAGACAAATAACTTCATACTTAGAAAAAGAATCTTTACTTTGTGAATCGCAATTTGGTTTTAGAGGGGGAAAATCAATCAACGACGCCCTAGATCATCTACTAAATTATACATATGACAATATTAATAATAATAAATTAACTGATATGATATTTTTAGATTTCAAAAAGGCTTTTGATACCGTTAACCATAATATCTTACTAAATAAATTAAAGACTTTTGGCATCGAAAATGAATCTCATAAATGGTTTCAGGATTACTTGAAAGATCGATCCCAGAGGGTGGTCGTTGATGGATCCCTTTCCACCCTACAAACGGTTAATTGTGGGGTACCTCAGGGGACGTCCCTAGGACCCTTATTGTTTATTCTTTATATTAATGATCTGCATACGGTAATTAAAAATAGCAATGTACAACACTTTGCTGACGATACCGTCATTTATAAATCCAGGGATAAGAACTCTGTTAGTTCTAAAGGAATACAAGAAGATCTTAATAGAGTCTCTGAATGGTGTGCAAGAAACAAAATCTCATTGAATATAGGAAAATGTAAATATATGACAATAAGTCCACGACCTGTTAAAAATGTTATTGAGAATTTCTCAATAGGTAATCAAAAGATTGACAAAGTTAAACACTATAAATTCCTTGGGGTAGAGATCGATGAACAACTCAATTTTAAAACTTTTCTTGAGAAGAAGATTAATGTTATTAGATAAAAGGTTAAATCGCTTTCCAAACTTTATGGTATTTGTGATGAAAGGACACTTTTAACAATATATAAAGTTACTATTTTACCCCATATTGACTACGGTGATTTATTCTACCAAGTAGCCCCCCAAAAATACTTGGATAAACTACAGTCATTGCAGAACTCAGCCCTTAAAATCTCTCTAAAACTCCCTAAATACACCAGTTCCAGGGAGATTCACAAAGAAGTGAACGTCCCTTCTCTGATCACAAGAAGAGACGCTCACTTACTTGAACTAGCCTTTAGAAAATCGCTGGTCCCTACAAATATTGATGACCGTAAGGTTAATCTAAGAGGACTCAGTAACGGTAAAAAATTACGTGTCCCCACACCAAAAAACGAGAAATTTAGGAAATCATATGTCTTTAAACTACCAACTCTTTGGAATAATCTACCACAAAAACCTAGAGAAATTCCAAATCGAAAGAGTTTCAGGTATTATTTAAAAAATCTCTACCCACAGGAATACGATGTATATCTTAAAGAAGTCTCATTATCTGAGCCTTAACAATTTCATATTGTCTCTAATGATCTGAATGATGTAAAGATCATCTTTTCACTGATAATATGGGGGGAGGGGGGTGGGGGGTTAAATATAGGCATGTAAGTCTTATGATATTATGACCGAGACATCGGAAAATCGGACTAACCGATGGGGAAGGTATGGGACACATTGTATTTTCAATGAATATCATGTTTACTTTTGACTTTCTATTTTTTAAGATTAATCCAACCAGTATAGGACGGATATGAATGTAAACTCCCTCCCAGTATAAGGAAGGTGTCGATTTGGTTAATTTATTGTGATATAAAACTTCCATCCAGTAAAGGAGGGAGATGATTCCTGTTAATTTATACTCTATCCCTAAAAAATCTTAGGGTGGTGTCAAAAGATAGCGAAGATTGTACCAGTGTATACGAATACTCAGTGATATTATTAATATGTCTAGTAAATGTAAATCTGTATTATCTTAAAGATACAATATCCTTCTCAACACTTGTGTTTAGTGGTCAAAGGTAATAATTATTGATTCTTTTTCCACTCTGGAATGAATCTCTTCATCAGAATTCAAAAACATCGAACTGACATAGAAGAAACAACTACAACTCATTAGATAAACAATGACTCTGAAAAACACCGACGAAAGAATGAACAATCACAATCTCACACGGACACTCTATCGATATTGAACTATCTAATAGAATATTAATTTATTATAAAAGACAATCTCTATGCTAAAGTAAACTTCCGTCATGATATATGTTAGCTTAAGTTTTTTGATCATTGTTAGTTTAAGTTCTCAAAGATTATCACAATTATTATTTTAAAAAGGGCCCCCAGGAAGATCACCTTGGTGAGGACCGCGTCCTTTTCTAATTATTATATCTCTTTGTATATGTAATATGTGAATAAAAGTTTTATATATATATATATATATATATATATATATAATATACCTCAAACCTGGCACGATTACTCTAAACATTTGTTTATTATATACCATCTGATTATTAAGAAATCTTTTCTTTTTTTCCCTTCCTCATCTGTAATTATGTATCTGGCAACGCATGAAATATAGCTGCGTTTTTCTCTCCTATTCGATTAATTGAACTTATCTTTGTTAAATGTTTGTGGCCAATAAATATTTTTTTTTTAAAAGAAAGCCTGCTGTGTGCTGTAGGTTGCCCAGGCTGCAACAATATTTCCCTGGCGTCAGCTTTTCCTCTGGCCAAAACCAGCTCCTGAAAGAATAAGCACAATAATATGAAAATTGTTAATGAGTTATTTATCTAAGATTCTAATTAATCATTTGAATAATCAAGACTATAACTCAATAACGACATAAATCAATAACGACCATATAAACCCAGTTTCATTGCATATGTACACACTAGTAGGACATTAAGGCAAACTGTCAGAATAATCACTAAAATATTGCCTTTTTTATTTGTAGTGAATGCCCTTGAAATCAGTGGTGGGACGTTTTCATGGGAGCGACCTGAAGCCAATAGAATAACATTAAAGGAGTAGGTACCATTATATCATACATTGGGTTTATCCTCTGGTACTTTTAAGGATAACTTATTCCAACATTATCTGTTCTGAACAATTTTGCCATGTTCACCAATTTCAGTATCAACTTGGAGGTAAAGCCTGGGTCTTTGACTGCAATTGTTGGACAAGTGGGAGCAGGAAAAACATCAGTTCTCTCAGCCATGCTGGGGGAAATGCAGAAATTCTCAGGTTTTGTAAATATCCAGGTGTGTTACAGTCCTATGATAGATTATCTTTTTCTTCATCATTACCTTCATCATTATCTTCAACATCTTGATGCCTAATTTTAATTCATTGATTTTACACCTGATTTTAGAATCAAATTTAGACTCAAATTAGGTTACATACTCTGACTGTCTGATGCTATTTTAAAGCCCATCAATTCTCATTGACTGAGGGAATTAAGTGAAATAAGTGTAAAGAAGCACTGTCCAATCATGTATAGCTGGTAAATATTTTTGCATAATTTGTAAATAAAATGTTTATATTGTAAAATATCTCAGGGTAACATAAACAATACATAAAATGAATGATGTGATGATATTTGATATTCTGTCATAACATTAAAACCTACAAGTATTGTTCATTCAGGGCTCAGTTGCATATGTACCCCAGGAAGCTTGGATCAGGAACCAGACAGTAGAGAAAAATGTTACCTTTGGTAAGACTATGAACAAAGACAGGTATGAGAAAGTCTTGTCTGACTGCGCACTCACACCAGATCTGAAGATCCTGCCTGGGGGTGACCAGACTGAGATTGGTGAGAAAGTAAGTGCAGTGAATCATTATGAGGCCATTGAAACTATTTGTTTTACAGGATCAAAGCTCAAATAGTATCTAGTCTTTGGAATATTTTTTGCCTGATTGCCTCAGTTTTGTTAATATACATAGATGGAATTAGAAAATACAATTCACATTTGAGCTTTTCTACATCTGCTAGGGCATCAACTTATCAGGAGGTCAGAAACAAAGGGTTTCTCTGGCTAGAGCAGTATATCAGGATTCCCAGATCTACTTACTGGATGATCCTCTCTCTGCCGTGGATGCACATGTGGGAAAGCACATATTTGACCATGTGATTGGGCCTAATGGTTGCCTGAAACATAAGGTAAGTAGATCAACTATTTAGCCTGTGAGCAATTAAAGTTTAGTTACATCATGATATATTTACTGTCTGTTCTGAATCAAACAACATTTCATGAATAAATTAGGGCCCTCCTTGTAAAGCATTCTACCAAAGTGCACTAATTGTATTTTAATTCATATTACTAAAGATAAAGAGCATATTTTCTTCTAATAAGAGTTGTGGGTACTTTTGTTTCTTTTTCTGCTTCTCCTTTTGTCATTCATTGACATCCCTCAAGTGTTTGCTACAAACCTTGTACTTCAGACAAGGGTTCTGGTCACACATGGACTAACCCATTTGTCAAAAGCCGACCAGGTAATTGTAATGACAGATGGTGCCATCTCTGAACAAGGTATGTCACCATTTTTTAAACAATCAAATATATGAAGCGATTTCTGAGAAAAGTGTACCAATTACATAATGTTTTTGGCTGAATAAAAATATTTAAATACAAATACATTTATATGATTAATGATTGAGCTATTTTATTAAAGCTATAGATCCTCAATCTTGTGGCCTTTGATAAATGTATATATCGATAGAATAAAACAGGCACCAGTAATTGAAATATACAATTATTTTACTACCCACACACAGTCCCATTCACCTTTTTCCTATGCCCTTAGCAAATTCATCCGAAAATTGAAATATAGACTTTTGTTTTCTATTCTGAATCTCCATAGCCTAATTTGAACTCATATGGAACACGTCCAATAAGAATATTTGTATTGCACTCCCTATAATTAAATACAGGGTGCCTCTTTCTTGAATTATTGTATTATCCTGTGTTTTTGATGACTGTTTAATACATTGATACTAAGTAATAATGAAGAGAACAGTATTAAAATATAAAGTTTTACTTTTGTTTCTGAATCACAAAAAAAGTATCATGTAGTTAAAAGAATATCAATGACAATGTTTGTCCATTTTATTATCTTAAGGAACATATTCAGAACTTCTGCAGCATAATGGAGCTTTTGCGGAGCTCATAAGGACTTACCTGAACTCTGAAGATGATGATGACGATGATGGCGATCCTGATGGTAAATACATCAATTTGTTATTTGAAACCATTTTACTATTTTGTTTGGTTACACTAACACGTCATAGTTGCAACATGCTATGATAGACATTATCAATAGTTTAAATTAATTCATCTTCAAGCAGCCAAGGTGAAAAGCCTTCAGGTTGAAAGCCGTTCATTTATATATAGTATTGAACTGAATTTAGTAATCTTTTATTTGTCAATAAATTAGGAGGCTTGAACATAGGAGGCTTGAAACATTGGTCAACAGGCCCCTGGGGGGATCCCAGATCTTCCAGCCGTTAGCATTTTAGTTACATAGTAATTATTTCTACCATGTTATCTAAAATATTTTGACAGCCATAGACAAATTATTTCTCAAACATCTTTTAGAGAAATAATTTGTCTATCTATTTATTTCCCAACAAGTGTTTATTTATTTTTATTGGATTCAACCAACCTGGATTTACCATTAAACATCCTACAACGTCTATTCGGTTGTCTTAAAATGTATTTTAAATATTACTTCTCTTTTCAATTTTTTCGCTGGTAGTTTTAAGGCATTAATGGGCCTGTAATTGGTTGGGTCAGTTTTAAAACGCTGATTGTGATCTTTTGGTATTTAGCCCGTTTCTATGTCTATTTTCACATTGCCTAGACCTTACCATGACGCACTACTTCAAAAGCCTGTAACTTAAATCTTAAATTTTAAAATGTTTGAAACCTGAGAGCAAATACTATTATGGGTAAAGTGTGACAGCTTTTTGCCCGGGATGCTTGTCACCTAGGAGGCCTTTTGCCTTGGCGGCTTTGTCAGGGTGGCTTTTTGCCTGTAACCAATTGAATATAGGTAAAAGAACCATTGCTAATTATCAAAAAGCATGTTTTTTCTCTCACATTGATATACAAATATACATAAAAGTATAGTGTTAAAAGGGGAGTAAAATAAGCAATTCTAAGCACCAAATAAGTATATTACAATGCAATGTTTTTACAAAAAGTCCACACACCAGCTTCGTTTCCCCATTTCACTAAAACATTAAAAAGACTGAATTGTCCTGTGCATTGATTCATCATTTCACATCAATCAGTTCTTACTTGTATTATGTACCAGTTTCAGTTCATTAATTCAGGATGTATTATGCACAGTAGTTTAGTCTTATATATAAATATCAAAATTACACTGTAGTTGTATTTGTACTATTATGCAGCAATTTAACAAAACCACCAAATCTATTCTCCATTGAATTGTGTAGAGAGGAACATACGTGAGGAGTTGCGGAGACAGGTGTCCCAGCTCTCTGACACTGGTGGAGAAGAAGTGAGCAGGTCTTCTGGGGTCAAGAGTGACTCTGAGTCGGAGGGGAGAGCAGGTGGTCCCAGGCGTAGAAAGAGCTTTAAGTAAGTTTATTACCATAGGTCTATGATAGCTTTACTGGTATTAATTGAGAGACTAAAATACATGCATGGCACCTGAGCCTACAATGAAGGTTCAATAAGTTGGTGGAATCACCACACTGTCACGGTAAAGATGGTATGGTAAATTATATGTACAAGGTATAAGGTGCAAAATCAATTATAATGAAGGCAAATATAATACATATTTTGATTTTAGAAGATTTAGATTTTGATTTTTTTTTTTGATTTTGATTTTGATATTTTGATTTTAGAACAATATGCATAAAATCATAACCTCAGTGGATATATTGGTGGTCAGTATCAATAGACCAGGTTACCTCGGAGGCCAAAGCACTAGTAGTTTTTTATAGAATCTGAGATAACTGAGAAGATATTGCTATTGATTTAAAATACACATATTCCTGACCTGTTTTCTTCTTCAGGAGGAGCGTATCTCAGGTCGGAGAGAAACCTGTACTAGGGAAACAACCAGAGAGCAAAAAAGGACATCGATTGATTGAAACAGAACAAGTTCAAACAGGAGGGGTAATAAGATATCATTATTTTGTATTAACAATGAATAGGACGTCCATTGAGACATATACAGTACTCTGTCTGAATGACCTATTAATCAGTTGGGATATAATTTGATAAAAGACTCTTAAGATCAAATTGTTTTAATGGTATATTCTGTTATTCTTTTATGAATTCCGTATATTAACCATAATACAAATAGTTGTTATAGCACCCTTTTGTTCTATCCATATTTGACGTAAACTGAATGACATCAAACCTTCATTAATTGTTAAAAGCATAGAGGTTTCCTATAGTGATCCATTTCGACTAAGTTAGGATAGCTACAATATAATTAGAAACCTTCTTTGCCGTTAGTAGTTCCTTTTCCCTCAAGAAGAAATACCTCAACAAGAAAGTGTAACAAAAAGTTATGTTTTGTATTCCCCACATACAATGTTAGTAAAAGAGTAGAGTTAGTTAAAGAGTACATTGAAAAGGTGATGTTCCCTTTGAACATCAGTATCCTATTAACATAATTATTCAATGATTCAGATTAAATGCTTATAAGACTCTTATGGGAAGTTGATTACCCAAGAAGAAGAGTTTATTGCAGTACTGACAAATTGTGGTCGGATAAGGGAGTTAAGATAAAGTGAAATATATGTAGCCACCATGCATCCTGCTACCTTTGCCAGAGTGGTGTTTCCTCAGGGTGGTTCCTTGATGAAATAGGGCACCACTTGCTGGAACCTGCCCTTAGCTAGGGTTCTTGTATCAGCTTGGTGGAACTATTCCACCCTTCTGTGATGTTGGTACACAGTCTATGGTTTCAAAAGTAGCAGGGACCTCGAATGACTTCAAGCACACTAATTGTAATAATCTCATCAAATTCCTGATTGTACAGATTAAGTAAAGCAAGAAATACTCAATATCTGATTATAAATCAAACTAACAAATATTTTTACCAAGCAAACAATACATGAAAATAGTCCCAAAACTTTAGATTATTTATTTTAAGAATTGGACATTTTGAAACAGTAAGAAGCATAAGCCTATAAATTCAAAAGATGTTCTTTCATAACTATGAATATGTTTTTTTATTAGGTCAACTTCAAGGTGTTCCTGATATACATTAAGGCGATGGGAACAGTAGCTTCCATAACTATTCTTGTATCTGCACTATTGCAAATGGCAGCAGATCTAGGATCCAATATCTGGCTGAGTGAATGGAGTAAAGACAGCACCACTTATGTTGGTAATAACACCATGCCAGCTGATCTACCTGCACTCAGAGTGGGTATATATGGAGGGCTAGGTGGGATGGCAGGTAGGCCTATGTTTTATATACATAATTGATGTTAGAGGTACACATTAATAAGGAATTATTATCCTTGTCTCACACTGGGAAAACTGGTGGCAACAGAAAGTTGAGAATCCATTCCTTCATGTCAATTACTTTAATAAAGATAGTGATACAAACATTGACAATAAGTATATCAGAAAGTATGTGTCTCATTTTGGCTATTTAAGCACTGAGCTATCATGATGATACATTTATCATTGAAATCTAGCAATTTTTAATCTATCTTTTATCATCTTTTAAAAGCTGGCCTAAGTATATGTAATATTAGGAAGCTTGAGAAACTATTTGTTTAGAGGAACTTATTTCAAATATCTAAATGAAGCACTTCTAGGGTGCACTGCTACCTGTAGTTAACATTTGAAAGGGCACATTTTTCTATTTCAGCTATAACAAACTTCTGTCAAACTATGGCCATGGCTGTGGCTGTGACAACTGCAGCGCGCATCCTGCATGAGGTGTTGCTTGCTGCCATCGTCAAGGCTCCAATGGCTTTCTTTGATACAACACCAACAGGACGAATTTTAAATCGTTTCAGGTGAAGGAAATTAGAATCTACCAACTGTTTGGGTGAAGGAATAAAAGAAAATGCTTGAATTTGATATTCTCTGGCTGTAGTAGATCACTGCACAATGTGAGAGTCAGGATCAAATCATTTACTATTGTAATTCATATATCATAAAATTTAACTATTTCATAATATCAAAATTGAGATATCCATCTTATGTTTCCCTTATATTTAATATTTCAGTCAGGATATGAATACAATTGATGCACAGATGCGGTTCACAATTATGTCTTTGATCATGGGCATTTCCCAGCTTGTCACAACTATTATTGCCATATCCTACACATCAGCAGTATTCCTTATCATTTTGCCCCCACTGGCAATATGTTATTATTTTCTGCAGGTAATGTCTTCATTCTTGTTGATACCATGTAATTAGTTTTCCTCTAACCCGATTTTCTAATTAGCATTTGTTGTTGTATCATTTTTTTTATTGATATAACATGTACATTTTGTATCCTCATTGAGAATAAATTATGCATAATTATAAAACAATTTTGGACTGTAATGGAGTAAATAACTAGGAGGCAGAGTTCTTCTCCTAACCATCTCCTAGTTACACCTTGTTCCATTATTTGGCCTCAAAGACTGATCTCTTCCAGAGCCCTTGGTCATTATTCCTTTCTTAGAATATCTTGACAGAATTTCAAGAGACAATTTAAAAAAACACATACATGTATTTACCATATTTTGAAAAGCCACATCAAAGCTTTTTCTCTCCTTGTTAAACTTTTTAACTGGAAACTTACAATATAGGACTGGCTGGCTCATTGAGCTTTGCTAGGCTAGTGTATTTTCACTCCTCTGATTGGCTGTTTGAGGTTGATGCAGCTTGGATACCAGAAAATAGGAGACAGTAAAATAATTCCCAATTGTACATATTCCTCTACCATGATTACCGTATATACCCGTGTATAAAGCCCAGGCTTATATTAATTTCAAATGGTGAATTGACCCGGCTTATATTTGGGGTGGGCTTATATTCGGGGCTGGGCTTATATTACAATAATTGAAAACCAGTAGATATAACTGAAACTCATGTTTATTATTATCTTCATTCATTACTCTGGTTTTCGTGTTTTAAACTCCAATAAAAGACTCTACCAGAATTGTTGTAAGTTCACAAACAACCAAAGACAACTTAGTTCTATATTCAAACTATCATTCATGATCCACTAAAAGCTCATTCTGGACTATCTATTCAGTATCTTAATTAATTAGTGCTATTATAGGTTGATGGCTGTACAGGCACCCAGCTTATAAATGGGGCCCGGCTTATATTAACGTTAGGAGGTGCTGAACCCCGGCTTATAAATGGGGTGGGCTAATACACGGGGTCCGGCTTATACATGGGTATATACGGTATATGTTTCTACCCCATTTGGATCAATGACGTTATCTAAGGATTTATGACCAACTTTCTGGCCTCCTGGTGCACTATTGTTCAATGCAAAACTAGAGGACGTCCAAAATAGAGGTTAGTCTGGGCCTAAGAGAGTTATTGCCCCAGGACCATTCATGGTACAGACACATATTTAATAGTGTACATTAATTTATATTTCAGAGGTTCTATGTGACATCGTCTAACCAGCTTCGTCGCCTTATGAACATTAAGACTTCACCCATCTACATTCACTTCTCTGAGACTGTCATGGGGGCTGCCAGTATCAGGGCCTACTCTATCCAGCAACCCTTCACTGCTGACTCAGATCGCAGGGTAGATACGATGCAGGAGGCCAGGTATCCTACCATTGTCACCAACAGGTAACATTAGCATTGCCTCTAGTTCTTGTTTCTTGTACACAAGAAAGTATTTGATTACATGAAACATCTTTGTGTGTTGAGGTTCTATATAGTCCTATACCTCATGTACACCTAAGTAACACAACTGCAGACTCAGCAACTACCACAAATTGTCAAGTTGCCCCTTTAGATGCCAGGACAGTTGCTTTGGCAGAGAGACTCATCAGCTAAAAAGTTTGCCTTTACTGTGTTGTGATGATAACTCCCCGCAGTCTCCAGTTTTGAGTTCATATTAAATATGCACTACAATTTTGATGCCAGTTACTTTGTTGGGTAGGTAAGGATGTAGATGACTTGTTGCCTTCTCAGGGTAGTAAATCATCGCAACTGGTTATGGGTGCCACTGCAATGATTGGGCAGCCATTGTGGTTATTAATATAAGGTAATGTCCAAATATGATAAAATTGGTACACAAATGAAGGCCAGTGATTTTATTGGAAGATAAAGGTTCAGATCAGCATTCCGCATTTTCTTTGTCCCATCAATTTCATGCATTTACCATTATATATTTCCAGGTGGCTGAGTATCTGGCTTGAAGTTCTTGGGAGTTTAATTGTGCTGTTCTGTTCTTTGTATGCTGTGATAGAACGTGATTATATTACTGGAGGTCTGGTTGGTCTCTCCATCAACTATGCTATGCAGGTATGCCTATCTTGCAAAATGTCTCACATTATCTTTGTGTTATGTATTGCAATGAGAGACTTCTTGGGGGCTTAGGGTTGATCCAGATGAATCATTCCATTTAGTATTTTCTAGATGATTAAATCATTGATACTCAAATCATTGTCTATAGGAGTTCTAGGAATTACCCCATCTGTCCTTTCACCAGACTTCCCCAGACTTCTCCCCCACCCCCCAGGTATGCATATCTTACAATATGCCTCACTTTATCTTAACAAATATTATTATATTGAACCCAGTCTGTGCTATTGACATACTGTTCGTTGTGTGTATACATGCGATATGACAGCACAAGGTATCTATTTTGTTTCTTTATTTGTTTAAATGTTTATTGTCACACAGTGGATATCTCTTGGCACACATAAGTGCACTTTCCCTAACATGAAATAACTATTAATTGCACTTAAAAATATATGTTAAAATGTTGAAATGTAAAAATAGTTCTTGACAAATAGCATGCCACTATAGGCACCCCCTGCCTCAGCTGTTAAGGAATATCTATATCCTCACTTCCTTCAGTGCATCTTTATCCCATTGTTGATGGATAGTCAAGTAGTTTATGTTACATTGCCTTTCTGATCCAATTTCAGGTGACTGACAGATTGTCAATGTTTGTCCGAAACATTTCAGACCTGGAAAATAATGTTGTTGCAGTTGAGAGAATAGGCGAATACTCCAAAACCCCACCTGAGGTATTGACATACTTTATATATGTATGTATGTATGTATGTATGTATGTATGCGTGTATGTATATTATACAACAGCACCATATCACATATATATGTGATCATTAATGCAACCCTGTGAACAGACGAGTTGAGGCAGGTGTGGAGATTATTTATAACTAAATATTATGAGTAACTATAGTTAACATACTTGAATAAGAATTATATAAATGAGCAATAACTAATAAACATGATAAAGATAAAGATAATTAACCCTAGGTAGGAGAAGGATAAAAGAAAAAGGGGTGGGAGTGGTGGGACAAGTAGGTGAGGAGTAGGAGGAGGTGTTGCTTGCTGGAGCAGCCGATGGAGAGTGAGGGGGAAGCAAGGGGGATGAGTAGTGAGGTTAGGGTAAGAGCAGGAGGGGCTGGAGTAGTGGAGTAAGTGGAGTTATTGGAGGGGGCAGTAATGGTCATGCACAATAGCAACAGCTTTATGCAATTTTAACTGTTATCACGCTAATTGCTTAGCTTCCTTTTATTGACTTATTGGCTTATTTTTTTAATATATGTAAATGACCTGCCAAAATGTATCAACAGAGTAGTACTGCCCAATGACGAGGTTAAAATAGGAATAAGTATCTATGCGGATGATACAGCCATCACCGTGACAGGTGCGAATAAAGAAGAGTGTTTAAACTTATCCCAAGCTGTGACAAATGAAATTTCCTCTTGGATGAAAGCCAATCAGTTGAAGGTTAACTCAAAAAAATGCCAGCTCCAGATTATAGGGTCAAAGAAAAAACTGAAACAAATTAAATTGGGAAATCTGGCAAAATGTTACATTGACGGTCAGCCAATAAATCAGGCAAAAGTGGTAAGATATCTAGGTCATCAGATAGACGAGAATATAAACTTTAACCCTCATTTTGTGAAGATGAAAAATACCATTCAGCAAAAAGTTAATTGTCTGTCTAGACTAAGGCCATGCCTAAACAAAGAGATGGCCACTACTATTGTTAAATCGCACATATTGTCATTGGCGGAATATGGAAACATCTTGTATAATATGAGTAATTGCAGTGTAATAACAAAACTGCAGAGTGTGTTGAACAGGGCTATCCGTATTGTATTCTACAATCAAGGAGGTCTAACGACCAATGAGATGCATGATAATCTAAGAATTGACCCATTCAAAAAAAGAGCAGACATAGCCATACAAGGACTAATGTACATGCTTGCAAAAAATCCTGAAAATATTCAGCAAATGCCTAGAGAAACTAGGCAAGCCAGAGGGATCAACCTCGTTCAGCCAGTGGCTAGAATGGAAAAGTAAAATAAATCTCCCCATGTTCAAGGCCCGAGGGTCTGGAATAGATTGAGCCCTAACGATAAGATAAAAAAGTGGGATACTCTGAAGAAAACCCTCAAAAATACCAACAACTGGAGGGATAATACTTGAACATAATGCACATGTATACTACCGAACCTAAAATATTATTGTTGACTAGACAGGTAAAGAGACTCAAAGAGTTGACAAGCTATATGAGCAGAAAAGATATAATTTCTAACTATCAAAGGTGCACTTACAAGTTGTGTTTTATCTGTGAACTCATTGTATCTATGTTTTTAACAGGCCACAAAAAAATTATGAAAATGATATGTATCTGTATTGAGAGATGATGAAATACACAGCAAGAAATAATATGTAATATATTGAGCTGAGTTGTTTTGAACTGAAACGATTCGGTGATATATAAGACCATGTACCAGAAGATCATATATGTAATAATTAATGAACAGGTTAAAGGTTAAATAATTAAATCAGTAAGGTAAAATCCGAAATTTATATGTTATATTGTAGTAGATATAGTAGAGATGAACAGCAAGAAATTGTAATTTTGATATACATGTTATGTTTCCAATTGGCAAATGAGAATTATCAAGTTATGAAACTTTGTCCAATAAAATTTATTAAAAAAAAAAATAAGGTATAAGGTTCCAGAATATTGCCATATATTATTTCTCCAGAAAAAATGAATTCAGTCACCCATATACCATTTAATAACATCAAATTGATTAATTTACCTTATCCAAATATAATAAAACCTCGACAATAATATCTACAGAGCTAATTAGTTTTGTAAACGATGTATACATATTACATTGATTAACCAATGACTAATCAATAAGTTTAAATGACATGTTGTAAAATTGAGCAACAAAGCTATGTTTCTTTACCTTGCTTTAACATTTTCAATGCAGACTATCGGATCCCTCTAATTATATTACATTTTTTTGTGGTAGGCACCTTGGTACATACATGGCTCTGCTAACACACCCAGTTGGCCAGAAGTTGGTGGGGTAGAGTTTGATAATTACTCTACAAGGTATAGAGAGGGGCTGGAATTTGTCTTGAGGGAAATCAACTGCAACATCAATGGTGGTCAGAAGGTAAGTCTAGGTAATAAGTTGCTCCACATCAGGGTTTACCATATGTTATGTTTCTTGTTTTGTGAGGTCTGAAATCTTCTCTTCATCAGATCATTTGAACATTAGTCGAATAGCTGTCATCTAAAGACACAGAACAGTCAGAAACTGTATTCCAAACATCAGTAACCAGTATTTCAAAAGAGAATGTAAACTGGAATGCACACTGCCAAATTTTGTATTATTATTTTTGTATTGATTTTTAGATTGGAATCGTTGGGAGGACAGGGGCTGGGAAATCATCCTTCACCCTTGGCCTTTTCCGACTAATAGAGCCTACAGAGGGACGAATCACCATAGATGGGGTAGACTGTGCAACCATTGGCCTGCATGAACTCAGATCTAAACTGACTATCATTCCACAGGTATTTGGCTTATTAGCTTTCATTCCTTGGATGAATTATAACAATTGAAGTTATATTTCAACATTGCCGCTCTGTTCATCATTCTAGCATGTACTTAAATGGGTCTTGTTTCAAATGTCCATTGTAATCTGTCTTGCGGAATAACTTTTCTAGATAGGTTCAACTACTGTTGGGTTATAACTATGTGATTGTAATAAAAATGAATTAAATATTGTTAGGACCCTGTGCTGTTCTCGGGTAACCTACGCTTCAATTTGGATCCATTTGATAAACATGGTGATGATGATTTGTGGGAGGCTCTTCACTTGGCTCATCTGAAGGACTTTGTGGCAGGCCTCCCAGATGAGCTGAGCTATGAGTGTGGTGAAGGTGGACTCAACCTCAGGTGAGCTTTAGTTCAACTATGTATTTGCCATGAACAAAACAGTTATAGATATCTGTCAAGTTATAAAACATCAATACAGATGATTTTACCCCAGCTAATCACTTCTATTTGACTCTTTATGAAACCTTAGGGAAAACATATGTACACCTATCTATTTAGCATATGATTTGGAATTAAGGGGGGAGATATATAACATTAGTGGGGAATGTGATTATATTAAGGGACTGTTCACATGTTATGCCATGTACTGCAGTATGACACTATTCTCTCCTAGTGTTGGACAGCGCCAACTGGTGTGTCTTGCCCGGGCACTGCTGAGAAGGAGTAAGATTCTTGTGTTAGATGAAGCCACTGCTGCTGTAGATCTGGAGACAGATGATCTCATCCAGCAAACAATCAGGGAGGAATTCAAGGAGAGCACAATCATTACCATCGCACATAGGATTAACACTGTTATTGATTATGACAGGTAAGTGCTCATGTCCATCGGGTCTTTCTCTTGTGTTTGCATGTATCTATAAGTAGTGAGTTGTGGTTCCTGCAAATAGTTGCAGACTAAATAACAAACTATCACCAAACAACGTCTTGTGTCCCATACCTTCTATCAGTTGTAGTCAGACCAAGTAAAACACAATACACCAAGGCTAGAATAAGCAATTCTGCTTACCAAGATAAATGGGTGTACAGAGTAAACTATAAAATAAGGTCATAATCAGTAACAGGTTACACACTATAAAATATAAACAATAAGACAGGGCGGAGAATCTCATATGCAATATCTGTAATAGTGAAGAAGATACAAGTAACTGTAACAGGGGAATATGAAAATCCTACCCCAACATGGATAGGGATGGCATGAAACTCTACTCAAGGGCCAACACTGCCCAGACAATCGTTACCTGTACTAGCAGTGCTGGCCGTGGATATACTTTATATGAGATTATGAAAATAAGACTTATACAAGTATTTCACACATTTGGGTTTCCACAGTATGTCTACGTGTATAAACGTCTCTGAAATCACCTATGATTCTATGTAAATTAACCTATCCTATTACCTATCCTATTCAATAGATACTCATCCATTCAGTGCCATGTTTTAGGATATAGGAGACAGAACAATATTCTTCAAGGATTATAGTCAATTAGTACCTACAACTACTTTTCCTTTTTTCCCTTTTTCATCTCCAAATACAAGACAACTGAAACTGGGACAATAATCAATTATTTCTATTTTACTTTTTAAAATTCAGAATCATGGTGCTAGATACTGGCAAGATTCGGGAGTATGACTCACCGTCCAAACTATTGGAAAACAAACAAGGAATCTTCTACAGCATGTGTCAAGATGCGGGACTGATATGAAACAATATATGATTTTGATCTCACCACTTGTACATGGCTCATTGCTTGAATGAGGAATAGTTTGTCCCATATGACAGGGAATCACAAGCCATAACCAGTTTTACTGTTTAACTCAATGCGATGCCAAATATTTTAGTGGCATAATTCATTCTGCAGAATATATAAAAAAAAGTTCTGCTGAATATATGTACCCTAAATTGTTGCCATATAACAATTGAGACATTAGCATTGATATGAGATATTTATTAGTTGTGGTGTGAGTGAGCCGTGTTTAATCATTAAAAGTATCATCATTAAAAATATCATAAGGGTAGTTATGTTTTGTTCATATTTAATTATTTGTTTATACAATACTAGCAAAATACCCTCCGCACGGTCACCCTCTTCCATTCACTGTCTCTTCCCTCATCTCTCACTGCCTCTCCTGTTCTCCCCCTGCCTCTCCCCTCATCTCTCCCTATCCCTACCCACCTTCTCCTCTCCGCTGCCCTATTCTCTCTCCCCCTCTTCTCGCTCTCCCTCCCCCTTCCTCCCCCTTCCTCCCCTCCCTCTTTCCTCTCCCCCATCTTCTTCAATTCAGTTTAATTCAATTCAAGAATTCTTTTATTGTATTTGATCGTATTGCAATGCGGTTGTTCAACATTCTAGATAGACAGTTGTCTAAGTAGTTCCGTTGAGTGCCTGAATCTTGATTTTGTGAATTAGTTACAAAATTTCAACGTGAACATACATAGAATAAATTATAGATTTACAACAAGTGAATTCTAAGTTATATGTGATGGAAAGATGGGAGAATAAACATCAATGATACATGAAGTTGGCGATGAAGTAGAAAATGATTATCATACAAAGCTGTTGGTATTCGTAGGGGTGTCATGAGGTACAGTAGCCTCCGACATGTAGTCTTAGAATGGTTACAATATTACATAGACAAGCTGTAGATATTCGTAGGGGTGTCAAGAGGTACAGTAGCCTCTGACACGTAGTTTTAGACATGGTTACAACATTTTATAGACAATGTAGCATGACGTCAAGCAGTAGCTCAACTACATTTACCAGTAAATGATAACTCCCTACTGTCTTTCTCCCCCCCCCCCCCCCCCCTTCCCCTCTTCTCTCTTTCCTATTCCTATTCTTTCTGTCCCTATCTGATTTCTCCCACCCTCTCCTTCTGCTTCTTCGCTCTGCCCCTCCCCCTCTATATCTCTATATCTCTGATTTCTCTCCCCTCTCTTTTTCCTCGCTCTCCCCCTCCCCCTCTGACCTCCCTCTCTCTCCTGTTGCTAGGGACTCTCCAGGACACGTTGCTAGGGAATCGCGCATTGCTGGGACGTTAGGACATAAATGATGTTGTCTTAGAAAGTCCCAGACAGGCTCTCCCAAAGGCTTCCTCAACATTCTCTGGCTGAAGATAGTTGTATGGAACATAGCCTAACTAAACAAGAATTTGGCTGTGACCAAGGAGAAAACGGTTTCCCCTGACTAATTCTACAGTTTCTACTTCCTAGAACGTGCCCCTCCCCCATTCCGTTTCTATTATAGGGCCTAAATATAGGCCTAAAGAAAATTGCCCCTCCCCTCCCCTCCTACACTCCACGCGGAAAATGGCTATTATGCGTTGTCCAGGACTCTAGTTGCCAAGGTGCGTTACGAACGTTGTGAAAATTAGAAGACGTCACTAAATAGGCCTACATTATTGCGTTGTGGCCGGCATCGGCATCGATAGGCCTAGTTTGAAGCTATTTGTGCTTCTGTTGCTATGAGATGTATTTATTAACAGAATTTAGCAACAAAAGTAGATATTTACTTTCTTCCCCATTGAGGGGAACTGTAGGCCTACTGTTATCATTAAACAATGATTTTCAGCATTTCCCGCACTGTGGCTCTGGGGTCCCCCTAGTTTCATAGTTTGGAGGCCCAACATCCTGTACATTGCCTAGGCCTACGCCTGTCGCAGACAGAGTTGGGTGGAAGTTGATACTAATAAAGAGGGCGTGGGTCAACTGGAAAGGCAAAGATCAATGGGTACATGCAAAGTTGTTCACCTTTTACATGTTGTCTCTAGCAATATCTCGCCGCAATTTCATAAGGCGCCGTCAAAGTTTAAGTGTTGTTTTGGTCTGATACATTTCCGAAGCGGTGACCACAACTCCATGCCGTGCTGCGCCATCTTGCTTTGGCCCGAGGTCACGTGACCTGGCCAAGGGAGCAGTCCCTGTTCCCAACTGAGGGACACATGTGCTCAAGTCGTTCATGCATTGGGACTGGCTTGTACCTTCGTTTTGGTCATGGAATCGCAATGTCAGCGGTGTTTTTCACTTCTAAAACCAGATACCAAGTCTAGGAAGTCAAAAAAGAAAAATGTCCCCATACACAGACTTGACAGGCTTTTGCGACGCACAAACACTAGTGTTCTGGAGGCGTTGAAAGGAGTCTATGAGTATGAGGTGAGTGATAATGAATGACCCAATTTCTGCCTCTGCATGTATTTATGGTTCCAAAGTTGTATTCAAGGCCCAAGTTGTGACTGACGTTAGGCAACTATGAGACTTTCATACCACCTTTGAATAAGATTTTTTAGACGACTTTCTATATTGACAGTTCTATAAGAAGCATTTAAAATTTGCTAGAACTGTCAATGCAGAAACAGGATAAATATTGATACACACTCATCTGGGTTTTTTTTATTTCGTCATGTTTAATCATGTGAATTTAAAACAATAATTTGATTTACCTCTTAAAAATATAAGTGAGTTTGGTCTTGGTCAGTCCAAAACACTTACACACTAATTATGCTTCTGTCCTGACCATGATATTCAGCACCAATTCGAGGGGGTGGGAATTCAAAGTCACATGAAAATTCAAACCTGGTGTAAAAGTCTCATGTCGAAACTTGCCTAATCTAAAGTGAATATCTAGCAATATTGAAGCATTCTGTTACAGGTTGATATTTTGATATTATTATTAGAAGCTCGCTCAAATCGCATAATATTGTCGTCCATATTGCCATTAGTCTGGCTCTTTATATTTGTCTTTAAACCTCCCCTGTGCATGATGATGATGATAAAATATATAGGTTCGAAAATGAGAAAATAGTGGTTAGTCAAGCAGGACATCACCACTATATACCTAGGGGGTTTCTCAGGTTATAATAAAAATGGCAAGAGTTTTTAAATCGGTCATAGTACAATACGATCAGATACTACAAATCATTCACATGTAGTATTTAAAAACGGTAGTAAGATATTCCCTACACATATATAAAATCAACAAATGAGACCGTAATAAAATATATTATTAGGCCTACTTGAAATATCGATTTTAACATTGCATGGCGCATTTTAAATATTTTGGGGGTTAAATATCATCTGTAGGGCAACATAATTTTCCCAGTTTGATTCGCATTATACAGCTTTATTATTCGCAGAAATTTAGATGACCTGGTTTTAGGTAAGGGGAAATATTTTACTTTAATTAAAGATCACTCATTATCATATGTATAATTGGGCCTAGACGGATTATATGTCTCTACCTCTTACTGCATTCTAATATTAACCTATAACAGAACGCTTTAATATTGCTATATATTCAACTTAGATATATCCTTATCTAATATGAACTAGGGGTTTTAAAGGCTAAACTGATCGATATTTAGATATAGTAGAATAGATATGGGAGAATAATAAGGAGAAACATAGCCTTATGTGTTCGTTGAAATTTAGGTAATACACATAATACAAGGAAAGGATTGAATTGTCTGACGTACATAGAATGATATATGATAATGATGTGATACAGGGAGGACACTAGGTCTTCTGCCGCTCTATGGAGAAGAAAATATTTCCAGTCCAGAATGTTACATGAAAACAGACACATTGTCACCGACCAAACCCACATTTTATCACCTCAATCCTATGCTAAATATGAAACATAATCAAGCTCTAGGACATGTCATTCTCCCTTTTCGAATGAAGCCAAATCAGATAAAATGCATTATAACCATAATTACTAAATAATGAAAAGGTTGTATATAAAATGAAAATCAAACCATTTAAAAAAGGTTGTTGTATATGATCGCAAATAGTACAGTAAATAATATAAAACAGCACAAAGCTAAAATTAAAATCGTATGGTTTCATTTGTTTAGAATAAAAAATGGTTAGTTCTGTTGCTGCCACTGTATCCATAGGTATGACAGAAAGATCCCCCACAAAGTCAAATTATGGAATTATTGTTTACTATTTCTCTCATTGATACTTCCGAATATTGTCTACCCATGGTATAGTGCATTTAAGCAAACAATTTTGTCCCCTCTCTTGTACCACTTTCGTGGGAATTGACCATATATAATTATAGTACTTATCATTATATTATACTTTATGGCATGGAAAGACCAATAATTGTCGGCCAAAGGGATACAGAAAGAAATATCATGTCAACTCATCACTCCTTTAAAAGTATAAATATTATAAGAGCCAAGGCTAGCAAAGCGATATGGTGAAGGGGAATAGGTTACCAAAATCGTGCTTTTTCATTTTTAATTTTTGTCATTGTAGACTTTCTAACTTCACTAACATGCTATTTTGACTAGGACAAAACAATTGACTGACTTTTATGGAGCTTTAGGGTTTCAATTTCACGTAACTTTTCAATCCAAATTCCAAGTTTTATAAATGTACATGCAGATACTCTTTCTTGTAATTTTCAGGGACCATCGCTTGGGCATTTATGCGACATTTGTTATGTTCAGCTTGAGAGGGATTATCGGGTGTATTCAAACATGCCAACTTCCAGCCTGCCAACACCAACTTCTGAATGTGAAGCCAAGCGCAAAGCATCTACGCCGTTGGCCGTGAGAACACCCAAAAATATACCTATACGGTAGGGGTGTATCCTACAACTAGGGTCCCCCATGCTCAGGGGTCAAAATGTACGCTTTTTTGTTCCAGCCTTTGAAAAGTACCCCTTTCCGCGAATTTTCAAGGCATTTTAACCCCCCCCCCCTCCCCACCTTTGTTGTGGCAAAACGTGGAAAATCTTATGCTAAAAAAGACACCTTTTCATGATTCCAAGGAGTCTGGTATAACTGTCAATGGTAATAGGCCTATGTAATAGGCCTATGTAGGCCTACCTCCAACTGGCGACATCTGAGATCATCCTTGAAGGATAACTGCATTTATCTGTAACTTATTAGGCCTAAATATGATATCGACCTGAATAAAATAAAATAACAAAACAAAACAGAAGTGGCCCATTTCTGTCTAATTATAGGCTATTCTGTGCCACGTAAAACGTCTATGGTTAGGGGCAGGCCAGCTGGTTTGTCTTATTATGTAATAACCAGAGGGGGGCAGGGTGAAGTGGTGTATGGTGGATGTGAGAAATGGGTGGAGTAGATAAGCCTTCTGCAAACATGCGAACTGATCAGACAGATGATTTCACACTGATTGTTACCTCACACATCCCACAATCACCTAAAACATTTATTTGGGATTACAATGATAAAAAGATGATTGCCAGAATGGTACTCAATCCACTAACATTCTAAGTTCCTGAGAATGTAAACGTACACTTTTGACCCCTGAGTTGGGGGGCCGGGACTGTGGCTGTGCTACTTGACAGTATGGGATTGACTCCACTGACAAAAATCCGGTCATCGTGCAAGAAATTTTGAAGGTCTAACAGTAGGCCTAGGCCTGAGTTTTCTCGAATAAACCACCACAATATGTGTACTTACACATTCACATGCAACACAATTAAGGCATTTAATAGACTATTTATCATTGTAATTTCCGGTCTGTAACCATTTGACATTCATGGTCTGGAGGAGCTGCTTTAACACATATCGTCATTTATTGCTGAAAGATTTGATTAATATTAAGATTGTACTCCACCACCCTGTCCACATCAGATTAATGCTTTCACTTTCAAACTGGGGGCCACTTCAAGCTATAGATACTATATGAAGTGCCAATGCCTAGCTGCCATTGTCAGTCACCGGTGGTGTAGTGGCTAGCAAGGGAGACTATCAAGCCAGGGGTCCCTGGTTCAAATACAGTGGTGACCACCAACTTTTTTCCTAGCCTAGTTCAAAGGGCTGTCATGTGCATGAACCCAGCATGGACTGTCCTGTTCATTATTTTATTTTTATTTTTTTGGACATCATTCTAATCACCAAGAGCAATGCTTTCACTTTCAAACTGGGGGCCACTTCAAACTATAGATACTATATGAAGTGCCAATGTCTAGATGCCATTGTCAGTCACCGGTGGTGTAGTGGCTAGCAAGCGAGACTCTCAAGCCAGGGGTCCCTGGTTCAAATACAGTGGTGACCACCAACTTTTTTCCTAGCCTAGTTCAAAGGGCAGTCATGTGCATGAACCCAGCATGGACTGTCCTGTTCATTATTTTATTTTTATTTTTTTGGACATCATTCTAATCACCAAGAGCAATGCTTTCACTTTCAAACTGGGGGCCACTTCACACTATAGATACTATATGAAGTGCCAATGTCTAGCTGCCATTGTCAGTCACCGGTGGTGTAGTGGCTAGCAAGCGAGACTCTCAAGCCAGGGGTCCCTGGTTCAAATACACTGGTGACCACCAACTTTTTTCCTAGCCTAGTTCAAAGGGCAGTCATGTGCATGAACCCAGCATGGACTGTCCTGTTCATTATTTTATTTTTATTTTTTTGGACATCATTCTAATCACCAAGAGCAATGCTTTCACTTTCAAACTGGGGGCCACTTCAAACTATAGATACTATATGAAGTGCCAATGCCTAGCTGCTATTGTAAGTCACCGGTGGTGTAGTGGCTAGCAAGCGAGACTCTCAAGCCAGGGGTCCCTGGTTCAAATACAGTGGTGACCACCAACTTTTTTCCTAGCCTAGTTCAAAGGGCAGTCATGTGCATGAACCCAGCATGGACTGTCCTGTTCATTATTTTGTTTTTATTTTTTTGGACATCATTCTAATCACCAAGAGCAATGCTTTCACTTTCAAACTGGGGGCCACTTCAAACTATAGATACTATATGAAGTGCCAATGTCTAGCTGCCATTGTCAGTCACCGGTGGTGTAGTGGCTAGCAAGCGAGACTCTCAAGCCAGGGGTCCCTGGTTCAAATACAGTGGTGACCACCAACTTTTTTCCTAGCCTAGTTCAAAGGGCAGTCATGTGCATGAACCCAGCATGGACTGTCCTGTTCATTATTTTATTTTTATTTTTTTGGACATCATTCTAATCACCAAGAGCAATGCTTTCACTTTCAAACTTGGGGCCACTTCAAACTATAGATACTATATGAAGTGCCAATGTCTAGCTGCCATTGTCAGTCACCGGTGGTGTAGTGGCTAGCAAGCGAGACTCTCAAGCCAGGGGTCCCTGGTTCAAATACACTGGTGACCACCAACTTTTTTCCTAGCCTAGTTCAAAGGGCAGTCATGCGCATGAACCCAGCATGGACTGTCCTGTTCATTATTTTATTTTTATTTTTTTGGCATCATTCTAATCACCAAGAGCAATGCTTTCACTTTCAAACTGGGGGCCACTTCAAACTATAGATACTATATGAAGTGCCAATGTCTAACTTATGAATATATATAGTGCCAATGTCTAACTTATGAATATATATAGTGTATATAATTTAACGATAACGTAACAGGCCTCTCTGGAAGATCTATGGCTAGCATAGATGCGAGTTCCTACCTCCAGTCATATTATTATTGTATACTTCGAATTTATGTAACAGATGATCTGGAAATAAACAACATCAATCAATCAATCAAATCCCTCTCTCCCTCTCCCTCTCCCTCTCCCTCTCCCTCTTCCTCTCTCTCTCCCTCCTCTCCCCTCCCTCTCCCCCTCTCCCTCTCCCTCTCCCTCTCCCTCTCCCTCTCCCTCCTTTGCTTTGTCTCTAAAACAATATAATCTTTTCGGGTTTACTTTTATTTCGCTGTTACCAGCTTCTCTCCTGCCCCACTTCCTATCTCCCATTGTGTTACTCCCTCATCCCCAACTCTCGGACCTTAACATGTTATTTTAAAACACACAGGTCTGTTGTAGACCTATAGTTGTTATCCTTTACTGACAGTACTTTACTTATCCATCCGAGGAATGGTTCTGCACTTTACACAGATTGAAGCCTAGACCTCGCTTTAAAGGCGGCGTCATAGATGCAAGGGTAACTGTTTGGTATGAATTGGCAAGTGTTTTCACGAAAAGAACCTCCAAAAAGTGTCACGAGAGCCACGAAAATAGAGGCATGATAGCAACAAGAACATGACACAGCTCATATATATGCCCGGTATATATGATAGCAACTTGAATGGTACAAAAGTCGTAACAAGTTTCGTTTATGTTATGGGTGCAGTATGAATGTAGTAGGAACACGCCACAGGACTGGTTCACAGGTGTGTGAGGACGTGCCACGGGTGCCACACATCCCTAGGAGTAGCATGGATAGGCATCATGTAAGTAAGCGATGCGTCGTCACTGGAAGGGCTAGTAGTATATCAAAAGAGTCATCCTCTATCCATGGCTGTTTGTAATGGTTAGGTCTCGACCCATTCTGAGTTGCTGTAGATCTGGGTTTGCAGATACTTCACGTTCGTGTTACTTTAAAATTTCAAAAGAAGATCTATAGTTGAATATAAAATATACAGTGTGCGACATTAATTTTGTTTTCATCCGTTTAGCCATTAAATATTTAAATATTAAATAGATATTAATGACTGCAGATCAAAACGATATGGGGAGTCACTACAAAAATATATAGCAATATTCCTTGGGACAATATAAACTACATATTATTGGAAAATGGAGAACTACCTCCCAATATTATAGAAAGAGATTGAGGCCAAACATTTAACATAAAACATTGCACATTGCAATCTTCATTAAGCCGGCTGATACTTGGTACGAATATATGTGATCCCAATTTTGAAGAAAAAACAGTTGACGTTTGACGGAAGTTTATTTTGATTCCATAACATTGTTATGCTCTAGTTCTGGATATGCGTGGAAAAACAATCAATGAGAAACCTAAGCGGTACATTTAAACACGAATCTCTGTTTTCGTCGACTGGCCTTTTGTAAGTATACTCATCCCAAAGAAGAGGATTGTTGGTTGGTTTGCAATGACACATATATTGTTTACCAATGGCCCATTTCACAGCAATTTGCTTTTACAAAATACATTCTCTTGTTTTATTTTTATCATGGAGACCTGTCACCTGTATAACTCCTATAGATATGATGCATTTACATGTCCCTTGTTTCCAGCGGAAGAAAGCCAATCATTACAACGTGAGAATGAATAGTGAGAAGAATATATATTTACTCTCACTGCCATGCCATCTAGCGACCTTGGTTAAACGTGGATCATGCATTTCAATACTGAAGGAACGCAGAACTGAACTTGATCAGTTTAGAGGGGAAATTGCCTCGGTAATATAAAACAGATTTGTTTGTCCGAAGAACAACCTCAATGTAATGTAGTATATAATTTCTATAATGATCTGAACCCACTCATTCCAATTCAGAGTGGCTCAGGTGTGTGATAGTGAACACTGTTCATGTTCTGATTCATGACGACAGACATACAACGAGTGTAACACAGTGTTGCTTAGTTGTCGTTGTCTGTCTTTCAATGGCCTGGGGATATACTCATTATCTATAGTATACCAGGAGGGTGGTTAAAACCTACTCAAATACCCCATCCCTGATGAATATCCCCCGCCCCGCCCCTATATGCTGACATATATATGTGTTTGACGTATGCACGCATGTATACATATAGAAAACCTCTACATGAATATCCAGGCAACAGCTATCTGTATTATGGGCACCAACCTTTACTTCAACACTTAAAAGAAAGAAGGTAATTGTCATGAACTGATTTACTTGTAACGAGTAGGTACGTTGGGATATATACTACGTTATATATACGTGTTCGCAACATGGCAATACACATCTTGACATTGGGGATAGGCAACTGCTCACCCCATAAGGTTCTCATAGTGGTGAGGTACTCATGCAGTGAAAGAATATGAGGTCCTTTGTGTCCATGAACACTTCTTTGAGAATAATGAGTAAGGCGAATTGAGAATGCTGAGCGAATATTAGGTACTTGCCACTATATACACCATTCCTTATTTTACAGACAGCAATTTCTCTAAATTAGTGGTTACCTCCCTGTCTTCATTATCACAATGGGGAATATAAATTCATATCAGTCTTCCTTTTCATAATATTCCTTGTTGGTTTCCGAGTCAAACATTTTAATATTGAGTGAAACCGTTTAGAGTTTTGATAATAAATTTATCATCTCAAGTCAGAATGCAATGGTTCAAATGGTTTCAGGAAATGGAGGCCTCATATCACTTTCCATGCCCTTGGTCACTCAAGGCTTTCCCTGAATATGGCTTCAGTGAAAATGTCAAAAACCGGAGATAGCTGTCAGCTACTGGTGTCCTTTTGTTTGCCCAGGCCTCGTGTCACGCTCTTCTCCAAATAAGGAAGACAAACAGTCGTACATTACGTGGGTACACTATTTTAGGCCTGACACTAGGAGTTTGGGGCCCATCTCAGGCTATGTGGAAATTAAAAAGTAGGGAGGGGCAGGGATGGCCTGTTGTCCGTATTTGTTGTGGGGGGCTCCAATGCCAATTTGCATCTAACACTCTAATGCATTCCTAATTGAGACTATAGAAAGGGAGGCGTGGGCAGCATCGGGAGAGAATCACAACAGATTTAAATGTTAAACCCCAATTAAATAGTAGGTATCTACCTTAATCAACGCAAGCGTTACTGATAGTATGAAGTGATGGTGCTGTATGTTAACTTCTGCAGTTTGTGATCGATGGCATCATTGGCGCGAATCTGATTTCTGATATGTATTTCATTGTGCACGGAAAGCGTATTATATATACAGGACATGTTCTATCCAGGCTGTAAGATAAGACGGTTCTGGCAATCTAAACTCCTGGTATTGGTTGGGGATATGAATCTTTTCATCCGATTATATAGTGGCTGTCTATTTTGCATGAATAATACTCATATATTACAACGTATAATACTACATAGGCCTATATTACATATGGATGTGTCTACTATAAACAGTTATGATTGATCGAGCCTAATCAGCCTGCACATTAATTTTGGATGTAACTGGAGTCATGTCAATGTTCTATGAAAAAAGGAGAGAAGTTTCAGATTTAGCAGGAGCGTAGAAATCCCTGTAAAAACCCATACACACATGTAATCCCATTAATAATGTTATAGCTACCCTGGCCCGCCCCATGTCGGTTATTGCAACCACTGTCACAGTTGAATCGGTTAATGAAATCACATAAAATGTGTCCAAACTGACATGATCGATTTACTGATGCCAACAAGATGGATTACTTTGCTCAGTGATGGGTACATCGGACCTGTTGACGAAGATTGTATCAACACTTTTTATGAAGAACCACCACTTGGGGCGGGAAAAAATGAAATATAGATGAAGAATATATAAACGTGTGATTATAGGTGTACTTAATGGAATGTCGTGTAAAGAAAAATAGTTGCTCAAAGTCAGTCCTTGACCAGGTAGGTCCAGTCCGTGGCAGGTGTGAGTGGAGTGTGATGGCTCACTCTATAGGTGGAGGTGCGGGGTGCTAGCCAGTGACCCCATGGGAGCACTCTCCTGATAATATAGATATATATAGCTGGCAAAATATATATATATATATATATATATATATATAAAAATTGGATTATAGAATATAGATATAGAGCCATCAACTATCTATTTTTATATTTATTTTTCATTTTCCAAGATATATCAACTAATAAGGATTAAACTAGAGGTAAAATGGTATGGTAAAAAAAATATATAATTATAATATATAATATTTCAAAGTATATAATCTATTTCTAACATGAATTTAATGTTGTATTTTCCAGCGCTGCAGAGCTACGGCCAATTACCACTGATAGACCCCAACACACCTAGTTCCCTCTCCTACAGCATTCACCGCCTCCACCACGCCATCAACGTCACATCTCCTGCCACGCCCACCAGTTACCTAGCCACGCCCCCTGGATACCACAAGCAGATGGCCGTCTCCTCCCCTAACATCCTGAGTCTCCAGCAGAACCTGCTTCTCCGCGCAGCAGCTAACGCTGCAGCCGAGGCCCAGCTAGCCATGCCCTCCTGGCACTCTATGAATATCATCCAGGACACGCCCCCAAACTTGGTACAGACAGCTGCCAACGTCCAACAGCCCTTCATCAGGCCCCGCCCAGCAGATGTACCGACAACTACGGTATCGACAACTACGGAACGCCCCAAGTCACAATGGCCACGCCCTCCTCTAGGATGCAACACAAGGTGACCACGCCCACGCCCACTCAATGGAGCACCTCAACGTCCAAGTGGCCGACATGAGCAGACAAGCTGCCTCCTTCTCTGACATCAGTCAACCAACTGCTCGCCGACAGATTAACTTCTCTTTCCCCTCTGTCCCAGCTCTATCTTCACCCTCACCTAGCAGACATCAGGCAGTCTGTCCTACTGTTCTAGTGTCCCCACCAACAGCCCACGAGAAGGGGAGCTGCGTTTCCCAAGTTGAGTTGGTGCCCCAGCAGGACCGCCGCTACCTGCGTACTGTGTATGAGGAGGGATGGGTGGATCAAGAGGACGACAGGGAAGATTTCTTGGATGATCCAAACGTGGAGGGACAGTTCGGCCATGAGTGGCTACATCATACTTATTCTATACGCTAACCCATGTAAAGAACGAATCAATGTGATCGATAGATCTGCGGTCGCTGAATGCAATTGACCCCCCATTCTTGCACAATTATTGTAAACTGTTGTTACAAACTATTTATATATTTTATATTGTTACCATGTTGTAAATAAAGTTGTTTGAAGAAAAATCAGTGTTTCTTCGTTATTACATAGCGTAATCCGATTATTTTTCGTTCTCACAATCTTTGGGGCCAATTCAAGTTTACAGGCAAAATTGCGCTGATGAGGAGAAGTCAGATGCATATTGGACTTTTTCTTGAAGACCATTCAAAGTATCTGTAGTGACCAATTGACGGAAGGCCCTTTGCAACTCTCTCTATAGAAATATATTACCTATCATGTGCTAGCGAGCCTCTTCTCTTCTATAGAACTGGTAACCCTATCGGGTTATCTGACGGATGTCAATCCTCTTACTCTTTGCTTCTGGTTTGGAACCTTGATAACCCTAGTTGCATTACTCATTAATGGCGACCTTTTCATACCTTGCGATTCTACTGACAACTATTTGCAGTGGTTCTGCTGTAGGTGGTGGGATGTGTTTGCTGGGTGCAGTGCACCACCTGAGTGGGATGCGGGTGGCTAGTGTACAGGCAGTGCACATGGCATGTTTCCCATACAGTATACTACTGCCATGTCGGCTTACAACCATGAGACCATGAGGCTTAAGCCTGTATGGGCCGTCGCTACAGGCACCATCCAGTGTGTCTGTACTCATACTACCTGTTTCTGATATGTATTACAACAGGTCTTAAACATAGCACACATCTTAACTTGCCTTTATCTTTATAAAGACATAATTAATTGCTTTAATACACCTCACTACTACTAGAGAATGAGAACGATAACAATTGTGTAATCATAGCATGATAGTTGTGTTATATAATGTACTTTTTTCGCACATAGTTTTATTATTCCCAAAGCCAAGGTTCCTTTCATCAGACGGATTAAACTTCATAATGCACGTTTTGTGTGGCAAAATCCAGGATTTTGACCACTCAAGTAAATGCCACTCATCACTCATGAAACTCGGCTTTAGATTACGTTCTGCCAGGCAAAGGTGTGTACTAATATTATCGTGACAAGTAAAGGGTGGAAATTAAGACATATATATATATAATCTTACAATGTCTTCTCAGATATAGTCCTTACCGGATATGGTCAAATTCATTATGCACGTTTTGTTCTTAAACCATAGGATATCAGTTGATGGTCTGTGCCGCTGCATGCTCGCTCGCTGCCTGAGAGTAGTCACTAGCCTATATGAACTCTCCTCAGTAGCATTTTTTTCCTGATGCATGGTTGGTCTAGTAGTTATAGTATAACCTAAATTAACTTAGGTGGGAGCAGGAAAGAAAGCCTGTTCTTTGGTAATTAACCCCATGGTCCTGTTATGGTTTGACACCACCCCCACATCCCCGTGGCATGCCCGACCGCCTATGAGAGAAGTTTAATGACAAGATAAGTGGTATTGTAACCAAACCTCACCAAACCCCCCCAAACTTGGGGTCGAGGGAAGGAGGTTTTTATCAAGAGGTGGCATATTAATCAGGAGTAATGGCATTCCTTCTTCCACACATCGGCATCAAAGACATATTCGCCGCGACGTAATTAGCACAGGCTATAGTATAGAGCAGCCTGATTAACACCCCACGCTACCCAAGATACCATTCCTTCTCATACCTAACCTTTTATTCAGTTCTATTTATTTTTCCCTTTAAATCTAATTATTTTGATTCAAGTAACAAATTAATAGTTCCGATCTTTCGAATCAATTATACAGAACTCTATACTCACTAAGCCTCCATCGTATGTTTGTTTATGTAGTAATGACGACACATTTTTAGACATTTTAAATCTTTCTTTCAAGATATCTGTAAATAATCAAGTGATATATTTGGATCATTTACAACTATCGCTTAGCGACATTTCCTCTAATGCTGGCATCTGGTGTTAAAGGGGGACATATCACAGTGACCTATGTATACGCTTGGCATGATCCTCAAGCACTATAGTCTATACCAGTATCTCCTGCTCGTATGGGCTAGTCTCAAAACTACTGGAACAATTCTGGATCGATTATAGTTATAGGTAAATCTGGACGAGGCTGCAAGAATGACTTCAACATGGATTGAAAAGTGCAGTATTTGTTTACTGACACCTCAGTTATAACCTGTGGGCGTTACCGGTAAGGAAAAGGCAGTGATGGGAGAAATCGGGGGTGTGTACCATATAGTGGCTCCTGAAATGGGTCAGCCGCGCGGTTGACAATGGACAATATTTATATAATATCAGCTGCGGATAAACTGGACTCCCAACACACGCAAACCTGTAAGTTACCAATTGTAGATTGCATGTGTCCAATACTATTCTCCTCAGGTAGTGTGGATGATCACACACATATCAATTAATATACTAATAATAATCGCTACTTATTCTTTTGCAATTGTATATAAGGGATAGGTATAGACTTGGTGATGGAAACCGTTCTCCTTCAAAACACACTTTTAATAATTAAGGCTGTATCCCTCGCTGTATGGACCAAATGTTTCCCAAGTTATAATGTCCCTAGTAGTTGAAAATAGTGGCTAAAGTCCAGGCTTCGTACAACTCATTATGTAGTACACTGTTTTCAGTTCAAGCTGACATCTATTATAACAAAATCATGGCATTATGATTCTATTACATTGCTATGTTATTACTCTAATGCCTACTAATACAGAGGTCCATAAATCATGATGTCAGAAGGTAGAATTAAAACCATTACCCCTGGCCTGTGTCTTACACATGATATACGATTTCGCAACGTCATACTATATCCGACACACAACATATTCCAATATTCAGGTCGCGACGAGTATGGAGTGATCCGAAAAAAACCAATGTACCTGGCTATGTTAATATAATATATTGAACATTCCAGATCTCATCAGAGTAAATGTTTTATCATCTTTCTATCGAGATGGATTGCAATTGGTTGGAAAAGTAAAGACTAAAATAAGATAATTTCATTATAGGACAGAACTCAGGATGGAGCATCAACACAACGGGCCATCGCTACTTCAAAGTAAATTCTGACATGGCCAACAATATTCCAAATACAGAAATTTGGGATTATAATTAGCATGTCGTGTGCAGTTTTACATTGCGCCCACCATGTTCTATACATGTATATACACGTTATGTTTGCTGAAAGTCATCTTTCCCGTCGTGCATAAAATTCAAAATTTGGATTTCATTGATATAAAACAGTAATACAATATACTTACATGTGTATCATGTTCTCTGCATTAAACACTGCCCTTGGGCAATATTGGATTCGAATGGGAAAATGTATCTTCAATTTTCTTGCTATTATCAGGACGATATGGAATCTATTTGGATCTACTGATTCTTCTCCAGAAGTGGACATTCTAAATGTTCTATTTGATGGTTGGATGGTTCGTTCTTTAATTAACATATTCATTGGTCAATTCCCACGAAAGTGGTACAGAAGCGTTTTTATGGATTTTTCACTATACATTTTTAAAAAGCCTTTTCACAAAGGTTCTACCGAATTCATGGCTTCATGCTCGCCTAGCTGAACAAATGGGTATATACCCACTTTTGACGTTCTGTCTTTGCAATTTACAGAGATATAAGCGACAAACTGGTTTTTTTTCCATGAACATTAGTGAAGCTGGAAAAAGATACAGATTACTTTTAATAATATAGTTAAAAATTATACTAATTATACTTAAAGGAGATAATCAGCATATATCAGGGGAATTATATAGCAATAAACTTCAGATCTATAATAAATATCATGGTCAGGACAGAAGCAGAATCAGTGGGGAAGTGTTTCTGTCACCAACCGAACTCCTTGTATTTTCATGAGATAACCCCAGCTATTTATTTTTATTTTCAAGATTAACCATGATAAAATAAAAGTACAATAGGATGCGAATGTGTCTACATCCATACGTGTACCCTTTGAGCTGTATCAAATCTATAGGAGACATTTTATGCACAAGTATTGGGAAAAGGGTCACCAACCGAACTTTATGTTATTATTCATATCTTGAATATTGTCAGACATTAATTAATCATATTTGGGTATGGACGCAAGCATACCTTGCTATTAATTTATCATGAAATAAAGTTCTTGCTTTATTCCAAATTTAGCTTTGGTGGGTAAAAATCTACTTGTCACCGACCGAACCCTAGCATATGATGCCCCTAAAATTCTGAAAATGAAACATATATGAACCTTATATATTAATAAGCCACTAATTTCATTAAATCATCTACTAATTTGACTCTACAAACCTCTCACTTGAGGAAATGAACGTCCTCCTGCGTGTGCAGGGGAGGTATAAAGGCAAATGGGAAGAGCCAGAATAATGTCAATATGGAAGATATTATGACAATTTGAGTGAGGTAGTAGTAATAATAATATCAAACTATTAACATGTAATAATACACATTAATATTGCTAGATATTCAAACAAGATATGATGATTATGTAATATTAATTAGTGGTAATAGAGACTAAAATGATAGATACTTAGATATGGTATTCTAGTATGAAGACACCGAACACAATATTAGATATTTTGACTGAAGAATAATAAGGAATAACATGGCCTAATAACATGCTCAGTTGATTTTAGGTAGTATTACATAAGATGATGTATACCAAGTTAGAAGCATATTTAGGGATAGCTCAACCTGATAGGCCGGGAAGATATTTCAATATAGTTAGATTATTTTAATGAATCCAACATGCTTGCTCCATATACAATAAGACATGAAACAACAAAACCACAAATCAATATATGTGATGTGTTACATGGAAATGAGTCACAAGTCGCAAAAAATGGATTTTGAGATATCATCATATTTGAAAAGATGAGATCAAGCGGATGCCAATGATGTCAAACATGAAAGACATCTAAAAAGTCTTTCTATATTTTACATTTCATACACTTATGTTTGAAAAAAGAGTTAGCAATATTTCTTGGTGGGTAATAGGGCATTTCACAAATTGCTTGCACGCCATTATCATCCCTCTTTGGCTCTGTAGTCAGACCACTGGATGGGCACTTTTTCATTGACCCTATATCTTCACCAAAGGTGCCCAACTTCCCCGACATTTTGCCCCAACAATTCTAGCTTGAAATTTGGTACATCTATTCATGCTACAAACAGCGCTAAGCACCCAAAGAATTAGAATATTCCACCAAAGAGATCTTGCTAATAAATCACTTTGAAAAATATCTGTTTTTGTGACTTGTGACTCATTTTCCTGAAACACATCGCATATAAGAAAGACCAGAATATCTGAAGAAACCAAACAAATCCGTTGTATAAGTGGTTTGACTGGATTTTTTTCGAGTAACTCAAGTGGTTAATACATAAAGTGGGCTAAAATTCCCACTGAAAAGCAAGGACGAGATGTATTTTTTCTGACATGAATTAACATATTATAATGTAATACTTTCTGACTCGTGGGGAAGACTAGTTTTTCTACCTCTCTCTGTGGGAAGAAATAATTTCTGAATTTAAGATGTCACCGACCGAACCCATGTGTTATCACATCAATCCTACAGTGTCTTTAGCCAAATACACTTAATAAATTATAGAATTAATGAGAGTAGTCCTTTACTATTCATAATACCAAATCAAACTCTAAGAGATGTTTCTCACTTTTTTAGACTGAGTTTGGAATGAAGTAATGACAGATAGAATACATTTTGACAGTAATTACTCAAAAGAGAAACTGTTGTATCTGAACTGAAAATAAAAACGTAGATGAAAAGAAATGGTCGTATATGATAGTAATAGTATCTATTTACAGTGAATAGCATAAAATAGCACAATAGCCAATATCAAAATCGCATGATCTTAGCTGTTTAGAGCAATAACTGGTGGGTTCGGTCGGTGACACTGTATCCATGGGTCTGGCATAGAAACATCCCCAAAGGAGTCAAATTTTGGAATTAGTGCTTAATATTTCTGTCATTGATACCTCTGAACACTGTCTACCCATGTAAAATTTATCACGCATTTAAATAAAATTTGTTTTTGCCCTCTTCTGTATCCCTTTCGTGGGAATTGACCATTACAGATTTGTTTCTTAAATCATAATCTTTAAAAAGGAGAAATAGCTAAGGCAAGACATACTGTTGTAATTACGAATTAAGCCCAGGTTGGCATGTATACAGTTTAATTACTAATTACACAATCAGATTTGTGTTGAATGAAAGGGCTAATGGAGAAACAATCTGTACATGACTGAGGCTGGTATACTATAGCAGGCCAGACGTTATAATGCTGGTATGTTCATAAATATACATGACGATAAGAATACAACCAAGTAGGAGTTAATCGGATGACCATCGAACACCAATATAGTGACCCAGAGGATAGGTCATGCGTGTCTGTTTGATCCGGGGGAGGAGGAGAAAGCTAGAAATAACTCCTAGAGGATTGCAACTATTCACAGTCTAAAAGGATCCATTACAAAGCTACATTCATATGATCTTTGCATGATTAATGCAATGTTTAAATGTAATTCCATATCGATCGTCACGTGAACTAAACGGTCCATTTCACAAGAAAATGAGTGAATAGAAATGGAGTGGAAATCGTGACGGACGCTTTACTACAACAACCAATCGATGTGAAGGACTCCTATCAAACAACACAATGTTGTCGACATTCGACTGTCTGATAAGCGTCCTTTATGGGCATTTATTATACTCTCATGTGAGTGATAATGGTTTTGTATCAGTAGATAGTGTGATGCTGGTGATTCCCGTCGTGGCAGCACATTAGCGGCAGCTCATGGAAAAGTGGGAGGGGCACTTGGGATGGGCATATATCGGTAATATTGGAGGTTCAATATACATGGGGTTTACAAATAGCAGTATCAGGGGTTATGGGCGTGTTATAGGTATTGCACCATGAATTGTAAACTGTAATCTGGAAATGTGACTAATATATATATGTGGAGAATACATCTTAATAAAACAGAACGATACAGGCCGGCACCGCAGCAACATCTCTGTGTTCCTTACTTATAGCAGTAGAGATACTATATATACTACCGGTAACTATAACTTGGGGCTCTGAGCCTACATGTCAGTCATAAGATACTACCAGTAAAGGAGAATGACAAAGCATATCAATAGACCCTGAAGAGAGGATGAGAGGCAGATTTTCTGTACTTTATTCTGTTTTGTAAATGCTTTGAAGTCCGCCGAACCGAAATAAAATTTTAATTTACGGCCTTGATACACGGTAGTCGTTGGTATAGCGTTGTAAGATTCGGTAGGCCCTATAGGTGAACATTTAAAGAACAACATCCCGAACTCTAATATTCAATACTTTCGGAGAGATGGATGTCAACCTTGATTTATGTGAGATAGATGGGAAATAATACATTGATTATCAAACCCTCAAGTTTGTTTTGATAAGAGCATGTCAATCAACATTCAACAGAAATCAATACAAGAATGAAGAACTCCCATTCTAGTGCCTGTTATCTCCATAGGTGAGGCTCCTCTTCTCCCCCTCCTGCTCCCCAGCATCCATTGTTGTGCCTCCGCCACATGTGATGTCAGCAGACGACATTTATTCCTTCGACAGACTGGTTGTCTATTCCAAGGTTGGATAACACAATGTTAATTGAACTAACGATCATATTCTAATATGTCATATAGGAAACATTTCAGGAACAATTCTGCCAATAACCGCTGCCATCCTTCAGCATCTCAACAGCAATTAAGTTCACTTGTTATAAACAGGTGAGGTGCTATGCACACATTTGTGTCAATTGTACACTTGTCATGATCCTAAATAAATACATACTCATTTTACATGTTACATTTATTGCAGAGTAAGTGGATGGGTTCTTCGTGATGGAAGGGCCTGTAACAACTGAGGGGCCCTTGTCTCCTGTCACACAAGTAGGCCCAGGCAACATCCTAACATACGGCAATATCTGGTGGCCACAATTGTGTGGTAACAACTCTTTGCGGGATGCCCTTTGGGTGAGTCTTAATTCTAAATACTTTGTAATGAACCAAAACAATCAATATGTTCATTCGTCAATAGGTTCTGTTATTATTAACACTATCATGCAGCCATCCACAATAGAACTGGCAGGCCTATGAACCCAGGACCTTCATTATCTGGCCCTTTACCATGGGAACCACCAGAACTGTCCCATATATTTTCAATTGCTCCATGGAGGTGAAGGTGGACCACAGAGTTAGCCCAGTCCAACGTATCAAATCTTGCCTTGCCAGTCAGTGTGAATACTTTAAATGAATTATGTCTAATATGTAGTCCTAATGTCACTCTTCTTAGTTCGGTAGTTGAATCTCTATTCTAGGTGCATTCGTTTTAAACAAAATACGCTATTGATATGTGGGTACAGGTGTAGTAAAATAATTGACGTAAAGCCAACATAAAATGCTTCCTAACCCTACATAATTTGTATACATTCTTATTAAGCGTAAGCTACATTGCCGTTTAGAAATATACTTACTATGCCCATCTGATAATTCACAATGGTCAAAATGATAATTAAGGGGTAAACCACACAAAACTGTCGTTAACACTGATATGAATGTGTTGGGCAAACACATTTTGAATTTGCATTTATTTGCATTACCTTCTCCGATGATAGAATAATAACATCAAATCAATAATTCACCTCCTATATCGTATCACAATGTACGCTTAACCATCGCCTAATTGTGTACATTCTTCGCAGAATATTTACTGATGACACTTTAATATCTGCCTTGTAAGTCCAGATACATATTAAAAAGATTAATAACCTCCATTTTGGGACAGCTATTTGTGTTTAAACAGTGTACCAGCAGCCCCTTCATGATAATATGGTCCCTTTTCCTCAATGTATGGTCTTGTATTTTGACGGCTTACTTTGGCCTACTTCCATTTTCCATTTACCTCTCGACTAGCATCATAAGTGTCAGAGCTAAAAAGATAAATTAAAATCATCTTTTTCCACAATTGTGGTGATTACAGCCCTAGTGGGGTCATTTGAAACCAGGAAATTGCAATTGCACGGTCGCTAGAGACAAGAAGTTCTGTCTCCTTCTGTCGGCTTTTCGGATTTTTACATTAAAGTCTGATATTTCTGAACTTATTGGTTATGATTTCAATAGTTTCACCACAGTAGAGCTAATATAACAGTTCAAATTAAATTGGTATAGCAAGAAAATCCTGCAAGCGAAAGAACCGGTTAGTTTTTTAAGTTTTATTTTCCTATACGCGTTTCGAAATGTGTATGTCTTCATGAGGGAATGAAAAGGGATAGTGGTATTATCTATTGGTAGATAGTGGTGGCGGCTCCCAAAACAAATAATTCGGGATGGGGAAGTGACCCCCGGTACCGCCGCAGTTGCATACATTTAAGCATAGATTTTATGATTTAAATATCTCTATAATAGGGATGGTTTAGGGATGGTTTATCGGGATGTTAGTATTCATTCTTTTTTGAACATCAAAACATGCAACCATCCCAAATCATATTGTCTTCTCAATGCATATTCTATTATACAATTTTATTATATTTCATGAAGAACCATTCCGAGTGCACAAAAGTGTATCATTAACTTTCTGGATGGATGATTTATGATATCATAGACCAATGTGCGATCTATGGCAATGGAAGTTTTATATTCTAGTAGAAAACGATGTACCAAGGTATATCAATCTTAGTGTTATGGGGACATAGTTATGGGGACATAGTTAGTAGTTCTTTATCAATAAAAGTAAAAGTAACTCTGGGTTTCTTGGAAGAGCTGTAAGGGCACAGAAAGTATATTATCCATTTTCCTGTCTATTGTAACTGTTTATTGAGGAAACAAAAGCATTTATATATATAAGTAATGAAAGGAGTTGGTCCATAAATATATATATAGTTTTTAGAGGCATGTGCGAGTCGCGGAGACACATGTTTACATGTCGTACAGTGTAAAAAAAACATCTCAACCACCAGAACCATGTTCTGGGTCATGAACAGGGTCATGAACAGGGTCATGGAGATGCTAAATCGGGGCAAGGTGTGTAAATAGAGCACACCTGACAGCTCCTTGATTCTCAACTCGGTGCGCTTGCCTATATTTACATTCACATTTGTTTGTTCAGCTTCCTTGCTATTATATGATAACATTGTCAATTATGATTGAGTGCAATAAGTTAATCAATACGTACGCAATAGTGATACGGCAAGCCCTCGCTTTTTGTCATAAATCAAGATTCACTACACATAAAGGCAATGGTTTGGGCTGTGTATGATGGTTCTTTTGACTAGCTTGTACATGTATACAGGCTATCCTGGATAGGTGCGTAAGAACGGGTCTGGCCTGAAGGCGCTCAGCACCGCGAAACCGCATATTTTACATTTTTCACCAGGAATAGATCAGACCTCAATGGTGGTCTTCCTCTCGTTCCTGGGAGAGGAGGTGAAGCTGTAGCCGCGCCCGGGTTAGAACCCACAACATGCTACTCTGGCAAATGCTATTCTATAAACAATACTGTTGAAGAAATGCGGGCCATTCTTCGTAATAATTCAGGGTCAGTAGTTGGGCGAGAAATTAATCAACGCAACACACAGAGATGTATGCTTCGAATCAGTACAAGCCTTAGAAGCCGTCGAACCAATGCTGCTGTTTATTCTTATACTAGACAGATTAGAACGAATACACTGGTCCTGCGCTGATTGGCTTTGGTCTCGTTGGTCCATTTAATTGACAGGTTAGATTAGAGATCCAATCAGCCACAGGATAACAATGACAGACAATTATTAAAACGAGGCTCAGAGTGACCACTGCCACTCTGACCAATCTCTTTGGGTGGTGACCAGGTCACGGGGTTATCTCCCCTCCCCTCTCCCTCCCACTCTTTAATCAGTATTCCCCCCCCCCCCTCCCCTGACCTGGCGGTCAGCCCCTCCCCTCCTTTCCCATGTGATCGACTTTGAGATAACGGTCAGACCTGGACCTCACCTGTACCTTTGGACTTTGGGATGATAAGAAATCCGCGAGCGTTGTGGCGGTAAGAAAGTGTGGGTAGCCTTCTGGCCGGTAGGGGCATGACGAATGTCTGGCTGAATGAGACAACTTTAACTCAAAATTAGACAATTTAGGCTTGTCAATTTTACACTGTATTGATTAAGCCAAGCTAAAACTCCAGTGTTATAAAACAATAAGCATTTTTTTCTCTTTCTTTCCTATGTTTAAGCAGATAAGACTATCATAATAATTAACTGAATTTGGATATGGTGATACATACAATTAGTCAGTTTTAAACCCAAACTAAAAACTGCGGTAATTATTAACAGATCCACATTGATTTTGATGACAAAAAGGTCCATAAAATACAGAACTCTTTCGTTAAAGGTTTTGGTAATCAAAGATGGCGCGGCTTGAATGAGAGCAGTTGAAAGTTTTGCAAGTTCTGCACTATGCATGTTTCATGACCTTACTTCTATGTGAGTGATCTGTGTACACAGCGAGGAGAGAGGAAAGTTAAAGTGTGTGGATCGGCAAGAAATACGGCAGAAAGGCTTTTTACTTTCAGAATACAGAATTTATGTAGATGTATTTTTTTACTTTTTTAAAAAATAAAATATTAGAATATAAAAATACATGAACATGTAAATAAGCAACCAAAGTGCAATTTTCTCCTGCTAGGTCTATAGTTTCATCATTGTTGGTCAAAGTGCAAGTCTCTCCTGCTAGGTCAATAGTTTCATCATTGTTGGTCAAAGTGCAATTTTCTCCCGCTAGGTCTATAGTTTCATCATTGTTGGTCAAAGTGCAATTCTCTCCTGCTAGGTCTACAGTTTCATCATTGTTGGTCAAAGTGCAATTCTCTCCTGCTAGGTCTATAGTTTCATCATTGTTGGTCAAAGTGCAATTCTCTCCTGCTAGGTCTATAGTTTCATCATTGTTGGTCAAAGTGCAATTCTCTCCTGCTAGGTCTATAGTTTCATCATTGTTGGTTGAGACATAAGTGAGATATAACACAACTTGTGAGTTCCCTTTGTTTGTTAATAATCAGTGATTAAGAACAGAAGCCAGAAAGCAAAATTCTGGCCTGTGATCTCCAATACTCATAGCTTCCCAAAGGTCTAATATTTTCTACTTTTTCTTCTAATTTTAATCTCAAATCGTCCACACATGTTATCAAATTATCTTTAGTCATAATCAGGGCAGGCAATTTTCCTGCCTGTAGTTCGATTAAAGCATCCAACAATTTGTTGGAGGCATGTTGGTACTGCAATTGAGCAGCTATCCCCGCCAGCTGCTCCGTAAGTCGTATCAAGCTGCTCAGAGTGCTGGAGGTGACCGATTGCGACTCAATAGTGTACTCAAAAGCCGTCTTAGTAACTTCTGTTATGTTGGTAATAATATCAAATACCTCTTCTACGTGTTTATTAAGGAATGAAGCCAGTGTATGTGATCTTTCAGCCAAAATTAAAATAATGTTATCTCTGTCGATGTTCTCCTCTGCCGATGCCTTCATAACTTTTATAATTTCAGCCATATCCGAGGCCAAAAGATTGAACTCAGGCTCTGTTGCCACCCCTATTGTCTCTCTTAATACGTTTCCAATGATCTGAACCCCCCTTCGCTTTGTTCTAGTGTGTCTAAAGCTGTGTAAAACTCTATCAATCTTTCCGTATGTGTCCAAATTTGATTTCAATAGCAGATCATGGAACTCTGATACCTTTATATTAGTCGAATTAAGGGAATGATATGGTTCCTCACGCTTCAACCTGTGGCTGCTGGGTCTGGGAATATCTAATTGCAATTTTAGGGTGACGGTGTGCGTGCCAACTCGTGTGTTTAGCCTTCCGGGCAATTGTTTAAACACGACACCATAGTTTTGCCGAAATGTATAGTCTGCCTGAGCGGCGTATACGAAAACAATCGCAGCCCTATTGGGTGAAGAAGAAAAATACAAGTTAAACAATTGTTATCCGATTCACTCCATACCGAGCCTCTAATATAATGTAACAAGTAAGGAAGGCTTGGTAACCTGAACAAAAGTGGCAATAAATACCAATTCAGGCGAGCAGATATCAGGGAAAATAACCTACCATATTAAAATGGTGCCAGGCATTGTGGCTGGTCCAGCTTAATCCTAGGCTAGATGCAGGAGGGTTGACGTCTTACAGAGAAGATGTTTGCTAGTTTCCACGGGTAGGTCCTATCCCTCTGAAGCCTAAAAGCTTTGTAACTGAGTTGAGGGATAGGGCTCTTATACAGTGACAACATTTTGACTTTTCCCAGGAGATTCCATAGCTGATGATGTCCTCTCCAGGTCTCATTAATATTAATCTAAAGTCAGATGTCACCCCCATGTGTGTGGATTTCACAAACTCTTCCTGTACCCACCTGTTGCCTGATTTAAATTCTGAGTGCATGGACCACCCCTTTTCCCTACTGAGAACAGATCATGACATTGCATGTGATACAGCCCTCGATGACCAAACTTTTCCCCTACCAAAGGCAATGAATATTTAGTGAAATTGGAATAATAGCTTATATATTCCTCTCCCCCATTGGAACGGGTCAAAGCGATTAGATTTAAATTTACTGATTAAAATTCTTGTCACATCCTTCCCCAGAAATCTCTGGTAATTGTAAGGACTCAGTTCCAACACAATACAACCCCCATTTAAACCAATAGAAATGGGATCTCCCTTACCCGGCGTCAATGTCAGCACAGCATCCTCTTCCTGGGTCTGTCCAAAAAGTTCATTTATACATAATTTAGGGTCTTTTTCACAATCCTCCTGGTGATATGGTTAAAATACAACCAAAATATGGATATGCAATTAAATAAGAAATTGTCCACTGTCACTGAGCATGTAGCATATTTCAAATGGGATTCGTTATGATTAATATGCGAGCAAAAGACTTCAAAATCCGACATTGATTTACAGGTCAATCATTATGATATATTGTCCATGGAATCGGCTATTGTTTAACTGTCCAGAAATGTGTAAATGATGTAAGGTAGGCAGGAAGATAGGCCGGGATAGATACAGATTTAGAGTAGATATATGGGTCTTCTCTCCAGCCCATCATGAGTTCCTATTCTCTTTTCTATTCCAATTGATCCTATGGATAGTTCACAAACCATCTCCGTCATGGATTCTTTAAACACCCTTTGTATGTCCAACATAGCTGTGTTTTGATCCAAGGCAAGGTCGTCTATAGTATCCACTAGACCCTTGTAATAGGCCCCATCTACCTCAGCCAAGGTATATGTCCCCTTTTCTTCGTTGCACTCTTGTCCTTCTCTTCCTCTTTAGCTCTTAAAACCATTTTCGTTGGGCCAGCAGGCTCTCTCACTGGATTTAGAGGCTCAGGTTTGTATAACCCCGGTCGTGGGGAATAGGAATGCAGGTGATGTAGGTTTGGAGGATTTTTCGAAAATAAATCAGAATATTTCGAAAATCCTTTTGCAGATTTAGAAAGTCTATTTAAGTTAGATCTATGTTCCATACAAGGATCTTAAAGGGTTTCTCCACCAATATGTTATGTAGTCCTAAAGAGCTATTGTAATGATAATATAGAGAAAAGGTAAGAATGACCCTCACACGATGGTAGTGTTTGTATGAGTGTTTAATGGTACTGAGAGTTGGGCGCTCCTGGTAGTATACATACATATTAATGAGCGTGGGTAAACCTACACCTCAATGGGAGGTGTGGGGAGGCTATATGCCTATATAACAACGTCTTCTAATTTCAGCAACATATTGCACTTTTGAGTCCATTAGATTAAAAGTTGTAATTTGGCAAACTGGGTATCTATTTGAAACAGTGGAATTGGAAACCGTTTTTAAACAATAAATTAGTGTCTCATTTTTTAACAATGGATTAGTTTCTCATCTTGTAATAGAGACAATAGAACAAGCCACCAATAATCAACAATTTATAGAATGTTCAATAGATTTTGAGTATTAGAGAAATATATAGAAGGACTAATAGCATACATAACATCTGTCCAAAAATAGTCATTCACATGAACACACATGTGATGTATGTTATCTTGTGTATTTCAGAGTGATGACTACACCGTGAACACATTCAACCCTGACTTTACAGACTGTTTCCAAGACACTGTCCTGGTCTGGGGTGTATGTGCACTGCTCTGGATCTGTGCACCCTTCTATTTGCTATATTTGTCCAAACAGAGAGTTCTACATTCCCGCTACTCATTCAGCAAGATAAACCTGAGCAAAGTGGTAAGCAATAAACACAGCTTATATTTACCTCAAGTGAATAAGTGCAGCAATCTTATATTTACCTCAAGTGAATAAATACAGCAGTCTTATATTTATTCACTCAAGTGAATAATACAGCAGTCTTATATTTACCTCAAGTGAATAATAAGACAAAAATGACCAAGGGACATAGCAGGAAGCCGTATCGTCCCACGGCGGAGGTTACTGACCAAGGGTGCATAGCACCCGCGGTCGGATACCGAAGCCAAGGGACGATACAGATTTTCTATGTCCCGTGGATTTTTTTGTATTTATTTCGCTGTTTCTTATTGAAATGTTTTCGAGCATGGTAGATGTATTGATAAAATTAAGTTATGTTTGTCTTGGTTGACATCGACGTCTTTGTTGACATCATGACGGCCATCATTGTGGGGCGTCATGACGCATTTGTGAATTTCTATGCACAGTTTTTTTCTGACCCACGAGGGTCAGGACTATATTTTAGAATGCAAAATCATTTGCATTGTTGTTTTACTTATTGTTTACGAGTAAATTACTATAATAAACATATTCAATTATTTTAATTTTGCAACTCATTTATAGGCGCTGACACTATTATTGATGGAGAACTATATTCATTCAGTATCAGGCCTGAGGCCTGATACGGCTGTCGTATCTGCTTCAGGCCTGAGTTGCACTCTCAGGGCTAAGTCAATGGGCTGTACGTATTGACCACACCCAAAGGCGAAATAAGCACTGGAATCTTATATTTACCTCAAGTTAATAAATACAGCAATCTTATATTTACCTCAAGTGAATAAGTACAGCAATCTTATATTTACCTCAAGTGAATAAATACAGCAATCTTATATTTACCTCAAGTGAATAAATACAGCAATCTTATATTTACCTCTAGTGAGAGCCTAATGCCAGCCAGGAATTACACAACAGGAAATTAATGTGTATGTGTAGTAAATAACTTTAATATACAAGTGCACATACCCCCATACTTATAATAATAACATATTCATAATGGTTAGATAGTATATTTTCAACCCTGACTTTGACAAAATTGACTTCAGGCAGTGTGAGCGGTGGTTATCTCACTTGGGCTATGCAATTTCGTTGGGTGCTGATGCACCATTACGAAATTGCTACACCAGCAGGAGACCACCTCTTAAATGTGTTATCCACTTGTACGACAAAATGACCGATGACAATATACCATTGTCGGTGGCTGCTGTCGGTAGCTGCTGTCGGTCATTATTTACCTGTATGACAAAAAGTGGCATTTTGGCTAGGGGTGACCGATTGTCGATCGCTGGTATCCACTAGTATGATTAAGCATGAAAATATATATATTCCCCTCTATATAATTCTAAAAAATTGACATAGGGTTAGCAGTCCATGGATCTGGATCATTCAAAATTCTAAGGATATCAAGGATATTATTGTTGGATGTTGGAGCTTTATATGGAATAAGTTTGAGCAAACTTTAGTCGTTAATATCAAGAATATTTCACTGGGCTCTATGAAGGATTGTCATGGTATGATTTGGTAAATTATGAAATGGTGGACACACAGGTGGCGTTTGTGACTTGATCAATGGTTAGCAGTGGAGATGTCCCATTTAATTTGATGGTAGTCAGTCTGAATATACAGCATGGCTGGTTGTTCATTGAATAAAGCATAATATAATTACCCAAGTATACATTGTAAGTAACAAAAGTCTCATTTTGTAACAGCTTGTATTTTTGATTCAAAAAGAATTATCATTCTTTAGCACATCACAATAATACTCCAGCTGTTACAATTATCTTGCAGGAGATAAAGAATTTAACACTATTTTCTACAGCATATCATCATGTTAGACTCATGCAACATACACAAAAGATACTACAGAATATATCACTATCTATCAATCCCTACCATCTGGTCCCTCAGAGTTGAACATTCATCCTTAATCAAAGGCAGTCAGGAACTTATTATAAAATATTATAACATGGTATTTATTACCACATTCGTTTTTGCCTTCATCTGTACCACTTTCATGGGAATTGACGTATACATTATTAATAAAAGTCTTATAGTACAGACACAGACTCGTTCATAGAATATATTTGAGTTAAAAAGGTAATGACATCATGCAAATTGTTCAGTTTTACTTTGTATGAATTCATGCATTGTGCATCATCAAATAAAAATGATATATGAAGACAAGTGAAATCTTCTTTGTTGTATATTGCATATCAGTATGTAGAGAAACATATAAAGGATGGTTGTTAAGGTATCCCAGAGCTAGAGATGCTAAAGCCTATACAGCAGTCCCCCAATGCATGAGAGATAATCCCCTCGCTTGTCCACTCAATATTTTTCTATACTCAATATAAAAGTTCTAATATATTTCAGTAATCTAAATCTAAATATCTAATAATTGTTACCAACACAGAAGGGAGAAATTTACTACACAGAAAAATAAACAGACCATTTAGCATTATGTCCACACCTTGAGAATTAAAGATAGGTGCATGAAGGTTCCCCTGTAATTTCTTTGTAAGAACATTATAAAAAGAGCAATATTATTCTGACATTGTGAGATATGATTTTAAGCCTAAATTCGTTCAAGTCATCTGTTAATTCCTACTTTTAGATACAAACTCATGAATTTGTATTTCTCAAATGTTCCACTGTAAAGACCAGTAGAGGAGATTAAATTCAGTCACCCATAGCAACGACGCTTTTTTAAAGCGTGGAGGGAACTTGAAACATACAGGTACATTTGGAGAAAATGTGCGTCTAAATTTTTTTTTTTAAATTATTTCAAATATGTGCATTCTTAGTGGAGCTGTGAGGGGAAATTAGAACCATTCCCTCTGACAGTCAGAGTCAAATCCATTGCAAACCAATACGGTTATATGGTTATATCATATTCATGCTTACGGTCAACATACTATTCAGGGATGCCTGGAAGACCTGAGAAACATAGCTTTCACAGAAGGATTTTTAAAGTAGTGATTTATGTAATGCTTCTTCCCTTTTTCGGAATTGATGTACTTATAAATTGGAAATAAAATTGATACATACACATATACATGGTGATGAGCTAGAAGTCATGACGCATAGCCCTTATTTGGCAATCATGGCAACGTATAGAAGCCGGCCATGGGTAATCATGCCCGATTTCACATTCCCACTACTACGATGAGTGTAGAAGGTGGCCTTTACTCTGAATATGAGGGTATCCCAGAGAGTTGGTTTGTTATAAAATGGTTATTTAAACTGAAATGATCAATTGATTGTTAGTAAACGAAAACTCAATAGTTGTTTGGACAATGACCAAGGTGGAACTAGTAAACACTACCATTAGGGATCCATTCACTGACTAATACGTAATAAAGCAGATATGAATAAAAATGACATTAATAAAGTATGCATATTTCCACAGTGAGAATTAACCCAAAGTTAAATAAAGAACAGGCAAATCCGCTATGTTACTTTAACATCATACACAAAGAACATACATGTATGGAAATATAGTAAAACCTATATTCAGCATATCTAATTAAAGAAATATTAAGTGACATAAATATGCTACAATGTGGTGTAACATACTGTAAGATTGGGAGACTTTTGAAGTCGAAATAGTCGGAATAATCACCAAAAAAATACCAATTTATAATTATAAATCAAGAGAAATGATAGAAAATAAATATCCAAATTAACGCCAAATCAGAGACCAGCAAACCAGGAAAAAATCGAAATATTCAGTAAAAATGACTATAATTATACATTAATTGAAAGAAATGAACAAAATAAAATTAATTTAAAGGTACAAATGTACTCTGAATTATTCACATATATGTCCACCGAAGGTATCCAAGGTCATAACAACACTCTGTATGACCATAAATACATGTTAGGTAAAAAAATAAAAATTGGTAGGTGACCGACAATCGGTCACCCTCCCGACAATAATGTAAATTTACATTATTGTCGGGAGGGGTTCATGACAAGCCACTGACAAAATGCACATGGTGACCGATTGTCGATCACCCGGTATGCACTTCACCAATTGTCGGTCACCGTTTGTCATGCAAGTGGATAATGGGCTTTACACTGCCTGAAGTCAATTTTGTCTATAATATATATTATATTACACCTATGTTCAGTCACCACAGTCCCATTCAGTTTTTATAATCGCACATGTGTGTCATTTGACCTGATTACTGACCTGATTTTTATCTTCAAATAAAGTGAAACCTTTATCCTTTACTCGTGACTTGTTCTATTACTACTGGGTACCACTGAGAGGCTGATAACATGCTCTCAAGGTTCTTTATCAATGTACTTATATTTTAGGCCTGCACTCAGTGGTCCTATGCTGAATAGACTCTACTTATGCTGCATCATCTCACAACTATTTTCCCACTGTTATGATTGCTCCCACGTCCCTGATTCTCAACTCGTTCTCCTAGCTCCCATTAATAGTGACCAATTAAAGCAAACATGACTTGCCCTACTTGCCCTACACAGTTACTTTAGGAATTTAGGAATTCGAAAATATTATTACAATCTAATTATCCTCACGGTCTTCAATGAGGCTCATTCTAGGTTTTGAGGCGATGATGTGCATGTCTCACTGCGCATGTCTATTACAGTGCATGCTTGGATGGATTCTGTTGAAATCGGACTTACAAATATTTGGCAACATTTTAATCGAAAATTGCGAGAATGCTTTCACCAATATCACAGCTTGTATTTATAAATGATCTATGTTAACCAAATGCATGAACGGAACGATGGGGACTTATGTTATGGAAACCTTCTATAGATTCTAGACTGTACCATTAATTGCTATATAGGCTATTGCCTATGTCTGCCTATTATGTCTCCAGCAGGGTTACTATTCAAATAAATATTTGTTAGTTATCTGTCATATTTTCAGATTGTTGCTGTGTTGCTACTAATCTGTACGGTAATTATATTTGTTCACCAACTGGTATCAAGAGCTCAGGATCCAATATCAAGATGGATCTCTCAACTAGTCTACTTTGTTACATTAGTAAGTGATTTGTTAAATTTTATCAAAGTCACAACACAACACAATGTATGCATTCATGTCACTTTTAACTTGCTCAGATAAGTGATCCCTCACCAGGGTTCAAATCCACAACACTCCTGCCACTGAATGGGAATTAATAAAACTGTCCTAATTTACATCTTAGGTGTTAGCCGTAGTATTGATGCGCCGAGAATACCGGAGGGGTGAGCATTCTTCGGGTACACTTTTCTGTTTCTGGTTTCTGCTGCTGATTGCCAATGTAATCCCATTCAGAACAAAGATACTCCTTGTACAAGAGGTAAGAAACCTATTGTGCGGCACTCATACTTGCTTTTGAAGTTAATGGGATGAACGATTCTGCTGATGTTTCCACTGACATTTTCACAAATCACTTGTGCTGGATTATTTGTGTTATATCCTCTATCATTGTGAATTAATCTTAAAAATAGTAAGACTGCCAGCAAGACAAGATGATCTAGTTTCTAGCCTTTATTTAGGTGTGAGCATGTGGCCAAGCTGTTCCGCTTGGCCAGGGCCTTGGGGTTATAAATGTGGTAGCATTGAGACAATGATTAATTCAGTCGAAAAGGGACCAATAAAGCGCATATTGTGGATAGTTATCTTTAAATATCTGTACTCTGAAGCCTATCCCCCTCTCTCACCCTCTCGTCTCCCATTTCATCCGGCCTTCCCCTCTCCCCTCCCGCATCCCTCCCCCTGTCAAGCCTCAAGGCTTATCCCCCTGTCTCGCCCTCTTTCCAGCCCTCTTTCCCGCAGCTACTCTTTTGATTCCTCCCTCCCTCCTGTCTGCCTACCTATCTCTTCGTCCTCCTTCCTCCTCCTTCCTCTCCCTCTTGCCCCCCTCTCTAGCCTCCTTCTCCCTTTATATATATATATATATATATATATATTGATCATCCCTCTCTCTTCTTCTCTTTTTTCATCACTCTCACCCTTCCTTTCTCTCTAACACCTCTCACTCTCGCATCCCTGTCCTCCACTACCCCTGCTTCTGCCCCTTCTCTCCATCCGACTCTCCCTCCCTCCCTGCCACCACCCTCCGCCCATCCATCCACATTTCTCTCCTTATCCTCATCCTACTCTCTCAATATTTGGATAGCCCCTTCTCACCACCTGTGCATTTGTTCTTGCAGAATGGATACACCAATGATCTGTTCTCCTTTGTGGTGTTCTATGTATTTTTTGGGTTAGTACTTGTGGAATTCTGCTTACACCTAGTCTCTGATACGGATGCATTGGAGCCACAAGTAAAGCTTTCAACTGAAGCCTCAGAAACATCTCCACTTATCAGTAGCAGCCAACAGCCAGAAGAATACCAAGGCAGTGAATCAGTAACTGTATGTACCTCAGTTGAATCTATAGTTGATATAGTTAGGTCCTCCGCAAGATGACTACAGGCACCTGCAAGAGAACCTGGGAAGAGCCCCTGTATAGATGTATTCATGAGAATGCCCTCTCAATCTATCAGCCCTGAGTCTGGGACCTATGTAGCTCTATCTTCATTTGTCCATGACCATTTGCACAGTTGGTACAGTGACACAGTACAGGGATACATAACCATCTTAGGGTGGACCATACTTAACAAAGACTATTCCATCTCCTTTATCGATTATCAATGATATCCTGATAACAGGGTTACCACATATTGATGAATTAATTAATAATCAATTCATCAACCCAAATTCTATCATCTGCCCATGTATTTGTCATTCTATATAAGTGCATCACCCTTGGAAGTTTGGGATACTCTACAAAGCTAGTGTTGAAATAACAATCAAAATTAGAAACTGAGCAAAAAGTAAATATTTATTTTGGCTGAGAAATCATTGATGTGAGTATGACGAGAATAATTTGGAATTAAATTTACCATTTTTCCAGAAATCGAATCCAGTGCTGCGGGCATCTTTCCTTTCACGAATGTTTTATGGATGGGTACTGAAGTAAATATATTTTAAGGTCAACTATCTCAGATATGAATAATCTGTTATACTAATTTTCCAGTTTTGTCTCCTGGTATCCTCTGATTTAACCATATGGAGTACCAAAGTCAATACAGTGATTTATATACCATTACTATTGTAAGATATTATCATTCATGCCCAAAAATTGCTGATCCAAACCAACAGATTTCTTTGGGAAGGATATAAAACACCAGTCACTGACAAAAACCTATGGAAGCTGAATCCAGAGGACCATACTGTCCCAAATGTACAGGCATTTTATGAGGATTGGGTCTGCAGCAGTAGAAACCCAGGGTAATCTTTGTTACAGTTGTAGATTTAGACATAAAGTGATGTATAGCTTTCAAGAAATCCATAGTTGTGTCATTGGATTGATTTGTAATCATTATTAAATCCTTTTTGAAAAATCAGTGAAAGATTTCTGACTTAGTAATCTAAGTAAAATATTAACATTGTCTTATTGACATTTATTAATAAACATTTCATTCTATACAGTTACCTGCCAGTCGCAGGAGGCAGAGGTCATGGCAGTCCTCCACCCTCCTGGCAACTCAACAGTTCCTTGATAAGGGCAATAATAAGATGTTTCGGTCTTCCATTCAGTCTGCTTGCCATATTCGAGATAGGAAACATTGCACTCACCTTTATGCGACCAACTATACTTGAGTAAATATATTTCGATCTAAGGGCTCTTAATTTTATTTACAATAATTTCAGCTTCACTCGGGATAGTCTGGAATAAATTACATACTGATTTCTCTTGATAGAATAATACCAGATGAGATGAGAAGTTTAGTTGTTAGATACTGATCATGTCTTAATCAAGATGGGGCCCCTTGATGTTTAGCTTCCTGAGAGCAGAGTCAGGGGTGTGGGTGTGGGTGTTGTGGGTTGTGGGTGTAATAACCCCACAATTAATCCTAATTTAATCCTAATTTAATCCTAATTATATTCCGTGATTGAATTCATACATTGAATTCATATATTGAATATCTACTATCCTTATTGTTATAGCTATGTTTGCATACTTGACCATCTAACTCAACTCATCATCTTTATCACCATCATCTCATCTCATTATTACTATTATCACCACCACTTATTGAATTGTTATATATATCAGTCATTAATTCCTGCCATATTTGATGATTAATTGATAGCCACGAAAATTCAGGGTAAGGTGGAATACGGGTTTACCTGAGCCTTACACGTATTGCTATGGCATATACCAGCACTTATTTACCTGAATAAAGATATGTTAAAAAAAAAAAAGTGCCCAAGTCAAGATTAGACTAACTAGATGTTGGAGAGGACATTTTATTCTCCAGTGTATATTTCATAATTTAGAAGATTTAGAGACTGGGTACAGAGGGGTGTTCCTCAGTAATGCCTATGCTTTGGTGTAATAACCAATTCATTCAACAGTGAAATTAACATTACCTTGCAGTGCCTTGATTGGGTTTGTGACCTCCAATGACATCTATGTATGGAGAGGTTACATGTATGCTGCTCTCATGCTGATCATCACTCTCCTCCGTGCTGTAGTTAACCAGCGAACCTTTGAAGGCAAAATGGTGTTAGGTCTCAGAATCAGGAGTTCATTGACTGCAGCCATATACCGAAAGGTTAGTACTGATTATTTTCAAATTTTATATATTGCAAATTACGCAGGTTTGATGAAAATAAATGATAAGAATTGTTATCATTTGCCTCTGTATCTATCTCTATAACTGCCCCCAGGCACTCATCTTAGCAAACTCTGAGAGGAAGAATTACTCGGTGGGGGAAGTTGTCAACTTTATGGCAGTAGATGCACAGAGGATATCTGATGCTACTTTCTTCCTTCATAACCTGTGGGCAGCTCCAGTCAATGTCATCAGTAAGTAAAATTAGGACCAATATTATGTGATTTATCATAATATATGGTTAGGGCTTGCTGTCCTTCAGGATCTATTACTTAATTAGAAAGTGCATATTATACCAAATTATTCCAATACTTATTATGTTCGCTTTTACTTACATTTCAGTTGCTATGGTGATGCTCTGGGGATATCTTGGACCTTCAGCCTTGGCTGGATTGGCTGTGCTCGTTGTTCTTATGTTCATCAACTTTTTCTTGGCATCTCAGATTAAAAAGCTGCAGGTCAAACAGATGCTGACCAAGGATAAACGACTTAAGCTGACTAACGAGGTCCTCAATGGTATCAGGGTGAGAGGTGTTAATCTATATAATAAACGTGAAACAGTGATTTTTTTCAGTTATATTCTTGGAATCTGTCATGTTTCCAGTCGATTTTCTGCTCAGTACAGTTCCGTTGTCCCTTTCCAGAGGACGATATATGTGGTTTGTGAAGGTATCTTAACTTTATTTGCAATGCACTTCGTAGTCATATGAACTTGAATGAATTATTTTCTGGGGTTCAAGGGGGATTCAGAGTGAAGCACTCAACAAACAGGTCTCTGTTTGAGTTCTTAGAACCGGTACTTTCTGGTTTTGACGAAGGAAAGATATCTGTTGCAAATTATTTTGACGTGGCAAAAGCATTTAATTGTATAAACTATGACATCCTGTACAAAAAACTTAGGTTTTATAATGTGAACCAATCGATTATCAAAATTGTTGCAGAATATTTGACCAACAGAAAACAACGAACGAAACTAAATGGTGAAACCTCTGAGGCTGTTAGCATTAACACTGGCATACCACAAGGAAGCTTGTTAGGACCATTAATTTTTGTTATTTATGATTTACCTCGCTGCTTAAACAGAATTAATTCGAATTTAAAAATACAAATGACAATGTACGCCAATGATACCGCTACCAGCGTAACTGGTCAAAATGTGCAAGAATGTATGCGTTTTTCACAGCTTGTTGTTTCAGAGGTTTTCAATTTGATGTCTTCTAACAAACTTAAAATTAACACAAAGAAATACATGTACCAAGTTCTGGGATCAAAGAGAAAGCTCCATAATATTAATCATGATAACCCTGAAAACATTTACATAGAAGGTTGGGCTGTACAAAAGGTTGCAAATGTATGTTATCTTGGATTTCAGGTAGATGAAGATCTAAATATTAATCGCCACTTAATCAATACAAAATTGAAGAATACCATTCAGGCTAAAACGAATCAGCTAACTTGAATTAGTTACTACTTCGGGGAAAAAAACAGCTATGACTATTGTGAAAGCACATAATTATTTTACCTTTAGCGTAATATGGACTTTTATTTTCCAATATGGCCAATAATGTTATCATTAGCAAATTGCAAAGTGTGCTTTACAGGGGGGTGTGGCAGATTAGCCCAAATAATCCGGTACCTGTATCCACTCTAATGGAAGAGTATAATATTCTGAATTTAGAAAAAAGAGGTAGTATTTCCATTTTGGGACTTATGTTCTCTCTAAAAGATATTGAAAAATTTATGCAAGACATGCCACGCCACACCAGGCTGGCTGAGGGAACAAATATGAAAGTACCTCATCCTACTACCAAAAAATTCAGAAAAAGCCCGCATGTTTTAGGCCCTACCATGTGGAATAATCTCAACCAAAGAGAGAAGGCTTTCCCATGGGCTAAGTTAAAAAGTAATCTTAAGAATAAAGAGAATTGGATACTGAGGTAATGGGATATAGAAAGTGGCTTTTTTGTTGTTGAAATGTGATTTTGAAGCTTTTCTTAAATCAGGATATATCTACACTTTATTTATAGCCTGGGAGGTCAGTATGGTCAAACCAATGATCATGTGACCCAGAGGCAATTGATCATGTGACCCAGAGATGTAAGGAGAAAGTATGTATGGGAGAGGGGAGGGGGAGGGAGAAGAAGAGAGAGAGGGAGAGGGAAAGAGAGAAGAGGAGGAAGGGAAGAGCAAAGATGTGGAGGGAGAGGGTAGGGGAATCAGATAGGGAGAGGTAGAAGAGGATAGATAAAAGAGGGGGAGGGGGAGAGAAAAGACGTGAGGGAGAGGATGGGGGAGAGGAAAGGGGGAGTGAGGAAGAGAATGAAAGAAGCAGAGGGAGAGGGTGGGGGAAATCGAATAGGGAGAGGGAGAAGAAGATAAAGAGGGAAGAGGGGGAGAGAGGGCAGGGGAGAGGAGTGGGGTAGTGTATCATCGTTGGTGTAGGGACAGGGAGAGAGAGGGGGAGAGGCGAGGGAAGAAAAAGCAGGAGAGGCAGGGAGAGAGGAGGAGGGGAGACAGAGTGAGAGGAAGAGTGACCGTCCAGAGGAGGGGTACTTTGCTAGTACTAAATATCACTATGAGGGACATTTTTGGTATTGTTAATTTCTTTTTATTATAGTGGCTTCTCTTCAATGTTGATGCCTCCTTATTGTGGGCACTTTAGTGTGGTCCCAGAATTGGCCACAAACTATAAATATGTACAAGTGGTTTTACTCACCTTTTCTATTTATTTGACTTTTCACCATTTGCTATTGAAATGTAATGAAAGACTTAATGTTTGTAGGTGCTGAAACTGTATGCTTGGGAAGGAGCCTTCCAGAAGAAATTGGCTGCCATTCGTAACACAGAAGTAGATTTCATTCTTAAAGCTGCATATTATATTGCTGGGACAGCAATCAGTATGAACTGTGCACCTGTATTGGTATGTTAATCCAATTGTTATTTCTACATTTTTTAAATAATTAATGTTATCTAATAGATCAAAGCTATAGAAGGGTTTTTTGGTCACACATGTTCTAGGAATATGAGTTTTTGGTCTGTACAGGTCTGTGTACATGCATACAGGTCTGGCTACATGCAGAGGAGTGGGAGAGTGAAGAAGAGGGTCGGGAGAGGTTCGGGGTATTGGAGAGGGGGATGGAGGGGAAAGAAGAGGGGGAGGGAAAACAGGGGAGGGAGAGGATTAGGGTAAGGGAGGGTGAGAAAGCAGGGAGGGTGAGCATGAGGAAGAGGAGAGGGAGAGGAGGGAATCAGAGATGGGTTTTGGAGAGAAAAACAGGTATGAGAGACAGAGAAGAGGGAGAGGGAAAAGGGGGAGAAGACGAAGTGTGGGGAGAGAGGTGGACTGTCCAGAGGACGGGTACTTTGCTAGTATAATTATATTGGTATCAATTGGTGTTATAAAACCTGTTTCATCCCATTGATGGGGTATTTTTTTTACAATAAGAACCGTTTAGTTATGCCTTTGATACATCCTCATTTCATTTATTATATAACATTCTAATACATAAATTGACAGTTAAAACATACAAGGGAAAGACCATGGAATTGGTAGTGGCAACACAACACAGCCATACTGTTTAATAGCAACCCTAAGTGGGAAAATTTTTGGTTTTATATAGGATGTCCAGACTCCAGACATATGGATAACACTTTTTCTTCACAGTACACAGTGGCCTCATTTACCATTTACATCTTGGCTTCCCAAGATAGTCTCATATCAGCACAAGTTGCCTTTGTGTCTTTATCCCTGGTTAACTCCTTGACAAGACCGCTGTCCATGCTTCCAAATGCAATTGCCAACATAGTCCAAGCCCAGGTATCGTTGAAGCGAGTTGAAGATCTACTCAATGGAGAGGAGCTGGATAGTGAGGGAGTACAGAGTAGACCGTCAGGTGAGTCCTGAGGAAGATATATTACATTACATACCCCATGCTTACAACTGATTCAGAAGTAGGAGTATACAATTCGGTTTGATGCAATGTACCTAGGTAATTAAAATGTGTAATCATCATGAGTAATCCGGATGATTATTATTTGTTGTTTCTGTCATTTTATTGAAAAGTCAGGTTTTACAATGCAGTACAGTCCAGCATTGAGTCTTCCTATCATTTGCTCTCATATGGTCAGTCCTGTCTCCCTGACAAAGCCTACTGGATGCTGTAGGTCACCCTCGCTGCAATAACTTTTCCCTAGCATCAGTATCTCCTCTGGCCCCATAACTGGCTCCTGAATAAATGAGCACAACATATGAAAATTGTTAACAAGTTCATTTTTAAAAGATACTAATTATAAATACTAAACATTGCCTTTGTATATTGTAGTGAATGCCATTGAAATCAGAGATGGGACGTTTTCATGGGAGCGACCTGAAGTCAATAGAACAACATTAAAGGAGTAGGTACCATTGTATCACACACTTGATCTAGCCTCTTTTACACTCATGATTTATTGTAGGTATTTCAACATAATTTTTTATGTCTTATGTTATGAACAATTTTGTCAATTTCAGTATCAACTTGGAGGTAAAGCCTGGGTCTTTGACTGCAATTGTTGGACAAGTGGGAGCAGGAAAAACGTCAATTCTCTCAGCCATGCTGGGAGAAATGCAGAAATTCTCAGGTTTTGTAAATATGCAGGTATGTTACAGTCCTATGATAGATTACCTTTGTCTTCATCATCAAATACTTGGTGCTTAAATTTTGATTCATTGATTTATTTACTGATTTGAGAACCACCTAGGCTATCGTAATTAGGTTACATAATCTCTTACTTGTACACAATATTTGTACATTTTATAAGTTGATAAGCTTATAAGTTTTCCCAGTCCCTCATTTTGGATCACAAAGGCTACAGTAAATACCTTAACTTTCACCCGACCACCTCTGCCCATTGCCATACTGTATTCATCAATCAAACTTCTTAAACAACAGCATCTGCTATTTGTTACCAGTTTAACCTCTGATCCTCTCTCCACCAATGAAAATTCACCAAAAATAAGCACCTTTGGTAGTGGGCGTGTCAACACATGTGAGATGTTTCAAAACGTATGTCATAGACAGAATTCACTCATTTCCATATGATAACACCCAAATTCGTGATATAAATGTCAGAACCCTTCCTCGGATCAAATATTCATGCTCTCTTAAACAAAAATACGAATGAGGATTAGGGGGTTATTAGATCTGATGCCCCCTTGCTTTGGCACCAATCAAGGTACTGGCCATTTGGTGGTAAGTGGAACCACCACAGTGGTTGGGGTTCTATGGATAATTGTGCTTTTGTTAAAAAGAAATAGGTTGCAATAAAGGACAGCCTAAATGGATGCATCTGGTCTCTCATTCCAGTCCTTTTTCAGGATGCTTTCATATTACAAACCTCCATCATAACATTAAAACCTACAAGTATTGTTCATTCAGGGCTCAGTTGCATATGTACCCCAGGAAGCTTGGATCAGGAACCAGACAGTAGAGAAAAATATTACCTTTGGTAAGACTATGAACAAAGACAGATATGAGAAAGTCTTGTCTGACTGTGCACTCACACCAGATCTGAAGATCCTGCCTGGGGGAGACCAGACTGAGATTGGTGAGAAGGTAAGTGCAGTGAATCATTATGAGGCCATTGAAACTATTTGTTTTACAGGATCAAAAGCTCAAATAGTATCTAGTCTTTGGGATAATTTTTGCCTGATTGCCTCAGTTTTGTTGATATACATAGATGGAATTAGAAAACACAATTCACATTTGAGCTTTTCTACATCTGCTAGGGTATCAACTTATCAGGAGGTCAGAAACAAAGGGTTTCTCTGGCTAGAGCAGTATATCAGGATTCCCAGATCTACTTACTGGATGATCCTCTCTCTGCCGTGGATGCACATGTGGGAAAGCACATATTTGACCATGTGATTGGGCCTAATGGTTGTCTGAAACATAAGGTAAGTAGATCAACTATTTAGCCTGTGAGCAAATAAAGTTTAGTTACATCATGAGGCCCCTCCTTGTAAAGCAGCAAAGGCCATAAAGTGTTAATATGTGGCCAAAGGGCACTAATTGTATGTTAATTCAACACATTACTAAAGATATGTGCTCCTTTATATTTTCTACTAATATGAGTTGTGGATATTGTTTTTTCCTTTTTCTGCCTCTCCTTTTGTGATTCACTGACATCCCTTTAATGCATTTGCTACAAACCTTGTACTTCAGACAAGGGTTCTGGTCACACATGGACTAACCCATTTGTCAAAAGCTGACCAGGTAATTGTACTGACAGATGGTGCCATCTCTGAACAAGGTAGGCCAGAATAAACAGTTTTATTATAATTATACGATAATTGGTTTAATTTATTCATATTAATAAGTATAAGCTGGGTTTATACAGGGTCTTGAAATCCTTGAAAGTAATTGAATTTCTTTGAATTTGTTAAGGCATTGTGCAAATCTTTGAAAAATATAATTTTGCCAGTTATGTATTTAATAAGAGTGTCTGTTGATGGAAGCCATTCCAGCAGAAAAACTAAGAATTATGATGGAAAAACCTTTCTCTTTTTTCAAATATGGTCCACTGGAATCCATGAATTATATAGTCAAGAAAGACTTGTTCAAATGCCCTTGAAAAGGCCCAGGTCTTTATCATGCTGAGTTCTATTCACTATTTATCAATTGCCCTTAACAAAGAAGCAATTGGAAATAATCATTGTTTTTTATTTTGAATCTAATTGCTAAAAGAAAAATTTGAACACAAATGATATGATCCAATAATTCGATTGTGGCTCTTGTGGATATTCTGGCTCTCAGCATAGGCAAAAATGATAATATGTGGTTAATTGTTTCTTTTAAGGGACATATTCAGAACTTCTGCAGCATAATGGAGCTTTTGCTGAGCTTATAAGGACTTACCTTAACTATGAAGATGACGATGACAATGAAGATCCTGATGGTAAACACTTCAGTTACTGTAGTTTATTGAACACTAGTAAATATTTATATACTATAATTGAATTCTTTTTGATTCATATTCAGGACAATATGAAGCTTTAGTTAGGGTAAAACGAAAATTGTAAGGTTCAAATGAATATGGTGCAAAATCATAGTAACAATAGCTTTTCCTCCGTTAAACCAAAACAGATAAAACACCTATCGTCCATCAATCATTTCATGAAACCATCAAATCTATTCTCCATTGTATTGTGTAGAGAGAAACATACGTGAGGAGTTGCGGAGACAGGTGTCCCAGCTCTCTGACACTGGTGGAGAAGAAGTGAGCAGGTCTTCTGGGGTTACAAGTGGCTCTGAGTCGGAGGGGAGAGCAGGTGGCCCCAGACGTAGAAAGAGCTTTAAGTAAGTTTATTACCATAGGACTATGATAGCTTTATTGGTATTAATGGAGTGACTAAAATACATGCATGGCACCTGAGCCTACAATGGAGATTCAATGAATTGTGAAAACACATGTGGTGACACACTCTCTGTATGGTAATCTAGAAGGTATATAACCCAAAATCATGTATAATGCATTAACATTAACATTAACATTAACGATATGAATTTAAGATTTAAGATGAGCACTATAACTGATCCCCAGTGGTATATTGGTATCAATAACCTCATTACCCAGGAAGCATAAGTGGTTGGTGGGACTTGACCAATCATACTCCTCTATTTGCCTCTAGTCGCAGCCATCAACCTCTAAAAATGGTCCTATATTAGCATAAATATCAAATAAAAAGATAAAACTTAGAGCTTATTTGACTATAGTCAAATTAATTGAACACTTTGGAACTCACTTTACCCATGAGTTTCTGAATCTGATCTTATGAAGCCATATGCGGGGTATTTTCCTACTAAGAAATATATTGGTTTGCTATGCCAAAATAGTGGGTGCGTGGCACAGTGTCGACATGCAAGTTCTAATGACGCATTGCATTTCTTGACGCGGTTTCATACCATGACGTGTTTGCTAAGCATGCAAACTGCGGAGGCCTTCGTTAACGTTATGATGGCCGTCGTAAACTCTTGAAGGCATTAAAGCAGTTTCAAAATGAAACCATGTCGCTCCCTTGCCGTATATCTCTCACATCGAGTAACTGCTATTAAAGCCGAAACACAATAGGCCTATAGGAATTAAAATATTTTTTTTTGCAAATAGCAGAAACATTGTAATCTTCAGAGTATTTGTGCAGCATTATAGTGATCGACATCATTATTTACCCCTAGAAACGTAACAATAAACAGTCAGTTTCTCTCTTACAAGGAGGCAGACATATTGGTGACCAACAGCGCCACTGGTGGTAAATTACGTTTATTGGTGACGTCACTGGACCACTCGGTCTGCGTGACTGGTCACCCAGCTAGGGACATGCACTTGATTTGAGCTATTGTTTTTTTTATAAACGAATGATGAGCATTGTACAACAGGTTTCCTTTGAGCCTGTAGGGCTATATATGTCATTAAAAAATGCTGGGGAAGGTGTTAAAGCTATGGAGGGTTAAGGTAAGGTGGAGGAGAGGAGTGAAAGTGTCATAACATTGCCGCCGCCGCCATATATAGAGTTCAGTTTCAGCGTGACGGGAAGATTTGCAGACCAAAATTGGATGTTTCTTGGATGAGTGAGGGCCTATTTATAATCTGTTAACCATAATATGAATATCCAAAACTTCTCACTGTATATCCATCATATATGTTTGCAAACCAATGCTTCAAATGAAACTGTTGTAAGTTTGACATTTGCGGGGATATTTGTTTACATGGCAGGGGCAAGGTCTGCGCCTCGTTGTGAGTTGAGGGTATCATACGTCATCAGATGTCACATGACTTATAGCAATGGCGGCATCCATACAAGTTGTCTGCTATAATTAATTCCATGTAAAATACCCCACCACATCGTTAATAGATGATAATTACATAAAATACATATGTGAGATCGTTGGATACGATTTTCCCGCCTAGAAAATGTATACATGATATCCTATGAAGTTTGGGCTTTAAAATCAATCCAGATAGATAGAAACATTTGGAAGTATGTAGCGCCAGGAAGGCTTTTTATTGCATACTTGATCTCCGGTTACTACCGTGCCGTTCGTGGGTGCTTTCAGCTTTTGGTAATCGCACCTGTAGGTCTGTGCCGTTATGAAAGGCTTAGTCGCCGCTTCTCCACTAAAGTACTGTCATTTGTTTAAAGAACACAAATTCATGAGACTTTATTTCTTTAGGAGGAGCACATCTCCGGGCAGAGAGAAACCTGTACTAGGGAAACAAGCAGAAGGCAAAAAAGGACATCGATTGATTGAAACAGAAAAAACACAAACAGGAGGGGTAATAAACATTCATCTTTTCCCCACAAAGCGGGTCTTTATTCTGTATTAACAATGGGACCCCCATGGAGCCATGGACAGTGAAATGCACAACACTCCCTTATTAACTGTAGCTCAATCTCAATGACCTATGACTAGGGATCTTGTTTTACATCCTTTTATTCAGTTTATGATTTCCCTTTATTATATGCGCATCCCACTTGAGAGGTGCAATAAGTGGAGTGCAATAAAAATATACTTATGGTACTATAAAAATGTAGTTGTCTAAAAATAGCTCTGTTGATATGCCTGCCAGAGGCCTGGCTCTCCGCGAGGCATGTCAACAATTCAACAACAACATGTCAACAAATCCCCGCGATCGGTAATCCACCGGTGATTCTGGTACCAAGATCATAAAATACATAATAGCTTATACCATTCAATAAAGAATTTAGTAGTGGGAAAGTAGATCGCTGTATATCCATGTATATCGGGGGAACCGAAGATGAAATGGATGATGAAATGGAGAAACTCTTTAAATAAAGTTGATGTTGTTTTTTATTTAACTCAAGGCTTTCGGGATTACTTGCCCTTCATCAGGAGTAGTGTAGAAGGAGTAGTGTAGAAGTAAAGAATTTAATTCTCTATTGAATGGTATAAGTTTTATCAATGTACCTCAAAAAATGGCCGCGAACCTGAACCTTTTAATTCAATAATGTCAGTAAATACCGCATGATCGCACAGGGCTCTCAGCGGGGCTCTCTGAGACTTGTTTAACATTTTTCCAGTGATATCTGATGACATACGATCAAATTGTATGCACATATAATAAATATAGAATGGAACTCGCTGGCAATAATGGAAAATTTATTGGACTTGATTCGTCCAATGAATTTTTTATTATTGCCGGCTCTTTCCATTCTCTCTATTTATTGATTTTATGAATAGTAGCCTACATATATAATGTTGTTCTAGCGCCTAACAACATTAACTGTCAAAGAGAGAGAGACCTGGAACGGGCAGAGAATGAATGTATTCATATATAATTGCACATGTACATGTGTAATGACCCTTGGTTAACACTGAGGAAGAGAAATAACGCAACAAGAGCGGATCTAGATTACAATTACTCTGTTAAATATGACGATAGACATTTGGCATAGTAGAAACGTGTACATAAGATTAAAGGTGTTGTTTAAGGTAGTATAAAGGTATAAAGAAGTATAGAGGAATAAAATGCAGTCTACTGACCCTTATTGCCACCTTGTGGCCAACATACACATCATACTGTATAAAATAATGCGTGCAATGCGAGAGAAATGCTTGCGCAGCATGCGCATACATATAAGCATCATATAATGTATGTGTAAGTAGTTTAAGACAAGTAGAGTTAGGACATGGCATTACACATGTATGTACATAATTTTCATTACAGTTTGAAAAGTACACATTTTCTACAGTGATATGTTTTTAGTCAGTCTTTAACAAAAGAATTTTTCACTTCAAGGTCAACTACAAGGTGTTCCTGATATACATAAAGGCGATGGGAACAGTTGCTCCCATAACTATTCTTGTATCTGCACTATTGCAAATGGCAGCAGATCTAGGATCCAATATCTGGCTGAGTGAATGGAGTAAAGACAGCACCACTTATGTCGGTAATAACACCATGCCAGCTGATCTACCTGCACTCAGAGTGGGTATATATGGAGGGCTAGGTGGGATGGCAGGTATGTTATCCCGTATTTAGGTCAACTTTCTTTTATGTTGAAAGTACACATTAATAAGGAAACATTGGGGTGGGTGCATAAAAAGACAGAATTTTTTTGACAGAACTAATTTCCGTCCAAAAAGTTATGAATCTTCTGACAAGGAGGTAAATTGGGGTGCAGAAACAGATGATTAAAGATTTGTACCACGTCCATGGAAGGCTTTGGAAGGCCATGGAAGATGCACGGAATACTCATGCCTATGCAACTATGGCAAACGTCAGGTAGATAGATATGGAACCTACCAGAAGGGTAGGCTATAGGCCAGACCCCACTTTTGGATCGTCGAAACTATTTCACCAATTCTTTGACCTTGTGAAAATATAATCTATAGGTGACAAAATGGCAAAATAAAGATATTCCAATCCATTATATATTAAAAAGGAATACATGAAGTTGTTTTTAATCTCTTACGTCTCACCCTCCTATAGATGTAATTTTCGCAAAAAAACGCAAAAACGCCGAAAAACGCAATACATGACCCTTCACCAAATATTCTGCACCCCGATTTGAATTGTAAAGATTAATTTGAATTTTTTTTTTTATTATTATTATTTAGAATGTTTATACAGCAAATCAATAAGTCAAATCATTTCACAAGTAGTCAAGTACAATGAAGATACATAGTCAATTTGCAAATCGGTTTTAACCTAGACATGGTCTCACGGGTATATATTCATTGCTGAATTCCATGGTTTTCCGTCCACTGCTGTGTCTAACTACGGTCTCACACTGGTTCTAGTTAACCATTTCTAATTAATCTGTCTAGTACATATAAGAGATATGTTGGGCATCTAATAATATTGTATGCACCTACCCCCATTACCTATGACCCGCCCTGGGGAAACATCTTTTTCATGTTGTTCATTGCACATTATTAAATGTGAGTAAACATTATTTTAACTTTATATGATAATAAAATCGAGAGGCCAGTTAAAAAATGTTATTCAGGGGCCCTTTATGGCCTTCAATGCATCATTTGAGCTTGTAGGTGGGTGGGTGGGAAATTCAACCCTCGCAGTCTTGAGTGACCAGTGTCCAGTTTGTGCATGTCATGGTCAGTTGGTCACAAGACCATATAGTTCACAGTTTAGTCTTCAGAGGTTATAGTCTAATACGTGTAAATGAATGTTTAAAAAAATCACCCGCAAGTAGCTCTCTTGCTGTCAAATAAAATATAATCAAATTAATCACAATTGTATGAAAATCTATCACACTGAAAGTGTATGTAATATTTTAAAACTTGAAACTCTACAGTGAAAACTAATTCAAATCTTGAATAGAAAGACTATCAGGTTGACAACACAATGCAACCCAAGTTTTCAAAGCCACCCACAGTTAATATTTGAAAGGGCACATTTTTCTATTTCAGCTATAACAAACTTCTGTCAAACTATGGCCATGGCTGTGGCGGTAACAACTGCAGCGCGTATCCTGCATGAGGTGCTGCTTGCTGCCATTGTCAGGGCTCCAATGGCTTTCTTTGATACAACACCAACAGGACGAATTTTAAATCGTTTCAGGTGAGGGAAATTAGAATCTATCAACCGCTTGGGTAGAAAAATATTTCGGAAAATAAAGGGAGTTATTTTTCTTGGGATTTATAACACAGGGATGGTAAAATATCTGATTAAACACAAGCTCCTTGATACTCACTCTGAAGTTTTGAATTGACTTATACCAAGGATAGATCCTCCAGTCAATTGCATGTGTTATGTTATATTACATAATAGTTGGGGGGGGGCACACTCCAAATGAATCAACATCCAGTGGTCACATGACTTGCATAGTCACTTGATCACTTTGCTGATTGCTGTATGTATGTAACAATGAGATTGATAATAATAATATTTATGTAATTTAACAGAATTTGTTTAAGCACAGTGGTCACTGAGTTGGTTCTCTTATGGGGGGAGTATGTAGTTCACTCCACAGTGACCTAGTCAGGATTATAATTTTTACAATAGAAATTATTAGATAATAAGGCTCAACGAAATTGGGGCTTTTAATTCCTGATGTCATAACTACATGTTTATGATTACATAGCATATATAGTACATTAAAATATATACATGTACTGTTGTTAACTTCATATTCAAACATTTCCATATCTTACGAATAATATATATGGACAAATAATTACAAATTCTCAGGGATAGAAAATTTACTAATAGATAAAAACTGATAGTATGTGTTGGTAGAAACACTTGGAAGATCTGTCCATTTGTGAAAGATATGACCGACCCTTTTTAACTCCAAACACATAAGGGGAGTAGATCTATAACTCATAATAGCATAGATCACCAGAGATCAGCATAAGTTCGTGTAGATCATGGCTTCTAACTTCCAGTATGATCACAGGTAAACCCTATAGTATTGTTGGAATATTCACCTTATGTTGCCATTTTATTTAATATTTCAGTCAGGATATGAATACGATTGATGCACAGATGCGGTTTACAATTATGGCTATGATCATGGGCATTTCCAAGCTCATTACAACTATTATTGCCATATCTTACTCAGCACCAGTGTTCCTTATCATTTTGCCCCCACTGGCAATATGTTATTATTTCCTGCAGGTAATGTCTTCATTCTATATGATACTATAATCACATTTGTTTTCATTTGATCAGATTACTAAGCCCTATTTGATGAGAACATTTATTTAAAGTTCAATAGATTTTTGTGATTCAAGCTGTAATTATGCTTTGACATCCATCTATATACTTGCAGAAACACTGAGCTATTCTTAACCCATTCAGGGAGGGAAAGTCCTGAGTCATTAACATTTTTCTTCCATATGTGACAGGGATGTCTTGGGGCATTTGATGAAAACAGTACAAAGTTCAAGGAAATGACTTGAGGCATTCGATGAAGATTCATTTTTATGAAACATTTTATAATCAAAGACCAAATTCTAGTGGAGGAATCGGGCATCTTTTAGTTAGGCATTCCATCCAGGATTGGTTCAGGATAAAATGAATGAAAGGATTATTTTATATTTAGTATTGTACTGAATTTGGAACTCTGTTTAAGTTAAATGTTTTGTTAGAATGTGAATCTTGTAAGAAATATTGAAATACCCATGTCAATGGAAAAAGACCTAACACTGGGACAGATATCTAACTAAAGCAAATGTGCATGTTGAAGGCAACAGGCTAGAGAAAAAGGTTTGACAGATGGCAAGTGAGTGCAGTTCTTTCAGCAAATGCAAGTAAAAGGGTAAAAATAATTTTTAACTGTACATGTTTTGATGCCTACTATATATCTTTTAGGTGAGGGAAAATTAGGAAGTGCACACTGGGTAATGTACATTATTGTTGATTTCAGAGGTTTTATGTAACATCTTCTAACCAGCTTCGTCGCCTTATGAACATTAAGACTTCACCCATCTACATACACTTCTCTGAGACTGTCATGGGGGCTGCCAGTATCAGGGCCTACTCTATCCAGGAACCCTTCACTGCTGACTCAGATCGCAGGGTAGATACGATGCAGGAGGCCAGGTATCCTACCATTGTCACCAACAGGTAACATTAGTTTCAGGTATAAGGCTTTTGCTTCAAAGTTCAAAACTAGGGAGATTTTCTCCAATAACAGAAAATAACAGTTATATTGTTATATGGAATATAGGAAAATTAGTACACAACTGTGTTAGATTTAGTTCAGATCAGTACCAACATATATGAAATATAGATAGAATACTACCTAAAGGAGCAGAGTGCCTTGGCTTTCATAAGTGTACTAAATTAGATGGAAAAGGGAGACATGTCTCAATAAATACAACTCCGGAGGGACATTTGGGTTTTGTTTTATTGTGGTGATGTTACATGTTCAGAGTGTACTAAATTCTATACTTATCTTAGGCAAGAAAGTCACTATCCAGAATATGAAACCTCACTCAAGTATTATTAAGCGATACTATAACTACAGCTAACATATTCAGATATATAAATGATGTACAAGCTCATATTGTTTGTCCATCAATTTCATTCATTGACCATTATATATTTCCAGGTGGCTGAGTGTCTGGCTTGAAGTTCTTGGGAGTTTAATTGTGCTGTTCTGTTCTTTGTATGCTGTGATAGAACGGGATTATATTACTGGAGGTCTGGTTGGTCTCTCCATCAACTATGCTATGCAGGTATGCCTATCTTGAAAAATGTCTGACCTTATCTTTGAGTTATGTGATGTCAATGAGAGACTTCGTGGTGGGTAGAGAGGGGTGGATCCGGAGAAACCATTCATTTTTCTTTTAGTATTGTCTAGATGGTTTAATCATTAATACTCCAATCGATAAGTCCTTATGTAGGATGACTAGGAGATATAATTATGTTCTTATACTCCTGTAAATAAGTGTGACAAAAGAGAGCAACTCAAGAATCAGTCAAGTCTGTATTGAGTCTTCTTCCAAGTGTCTTTTATTCTGGCTAGCTCCCAGGATGGTTACCATGGCAATGGGGGATGGTTGCCATGACAACGGGTAGCTGGGTGAATACATTATCCAGGTTATAGGTGGCTATGGATCCACACATCATAACATAACAAAATACTTTTTTATAAGGGTTCTGGGACTTAACCTCCTGACCTTTTACCCCCAGACTACCCCGTCCCTGGGCTTCCCCTGGACCATTTACCCTAACTGATATCAAATGTTCAAAGGTAAAAATAATTCTGGACAGATAGCATGCAACTCACATTTTTTAGCTGTCAAGGAATATCTAAATTTCATCAGTGCTTAATTACATCTTGATTGACGGCAATCCCAGGAAGAACTGGCATCATTGTTTGTGCCAGAGGTGATCCACCATTGTAATAACATCAGCAATAAAGAATTTTTGAATTGAATTGAATACACATAGTGAATTAGTTTATGTAACCTTTCTGATCATATTTCAGGTGACTGACAGATTGGCGATGTTCGTCCGAAACACATCAGACCTGGAAAATAATGTTGTTGCAGTTGAAAGAATAGGCGAATACTCCAAAACCCCACCTGAGGTATTGACCTGTTTACTGTTTGTATTATACATTGGATATAACCAGACAATATCAGATATATCAAAATGCTAACTGTATGCTAGGTGCACTGCTTAGTACTTTATTTGAATCCTTTAAGTTCTGTACTTTAAGCTATCTGTAAGCATATATAATACAAAAAGTAACTAACTTGTTGGGTTCAGTTGTAGAATATCACAATTACTTGTTACGTGACTTTTGTAATATTCAGGCGCAAGTCTTTATCCATATAATATAAAGCTAGAGCGATTTCTAGGAAAGGAGGTAGAAAAGAAATGGTAGAAAGAAGGTTTTCTTTGTCCAGAATGTTCTCGGAATTTGTTGTTTTACAAACCACTTTACTCATCTTTAGAGGTCTCTCCCCCCTCTCTGGATGTCGTCGTATGTGGTTTGTGAAGGTATTTGGGGTGGAAATGTGATTTTGAAGCCTTTTTTAAATCGGGATAACCACACTCTATTTATAGCCTGGGAAAGCCCCAGTGAGATACTACGTCATTTCCCACAACCTACGTCCAGGGGGACCTAACTCAGTGGGTAAAATTAACTGTGTCTTGTGTGATTAAAATCACTTGATCTTCTCATTTCCCACAACCTACGTCCAGGGGGACCTAAGTGGGGAGGGGGACCATGAGGAAGAGGGGAGGGAGAGGGGAGGGGGGGAAATCGGAGATAGGGTTGGGAGAGAGAAACAGGTAGGAAAGACAATTCAATTCAATTCAATTCAAGACATTTTTTATTTGCATAAATGGTGACTAAAAAAAGGCCCGCAAATAGGAAGGCCCAGTTATGAAACCTAGGTTCCAAGTCTTCAAGATGGGTTCCTGTTGGTTGGTTATTGCCAAAACTGATTTAAAATAAAATACTATGATATAAATTTCATGGCTATTTAATTTAATATTCAAGAGCTATTTTCTACCTAACTATGTTTATCTGTTTCTTTATGGGTAGGCTTAGTTGAATAATATATTGAATGATAATATATAAAGAATATGTAAGGAAAGAGGGAGAGGGGGAAGTATGGGGAGAGAGGGTGAAGAAGAGGGTGTAGGAATAGGAGAGGGGCAGGGGGAGGGAAAGAAGAAGGGGTGAGAAGAGAAGAGGGAGAGGATGTAGGGGAAGGGAGAGAGGGGAGGGAGAAAAATCGGGGAGGGGGAGCATGAGCCATGATGAGGAAGAGGGGAGGGAGACCGGGGGGGACAGAAATGGGGCTGGGATAGAAAAACAGGTATGAAAGTCAGAGAAGAGCTGGAGGGAAAAGAGGGAGAGGGGGAAGTGTGGGGAGAGAGGGGGACCGTCCGGAGGACGGGTACTTTGCTAGTACACTATAAACTAGTAACTTCTGTGCGGCGATATTTCTTTGATGATCATGTGGGGAAGAAGGAATACCATAGAATCACTAGAAATATCTCACCTCCTGATAAAAACATCAGCTGGGTCATGATTTGTGTTTGGTGGAGGGAGCGCAATTTCAGGGTCAGCTCAATCATTAAAGGGTCATTAACCAGCAATTTGTACCCTTCTATACTGAGCCCCTTCATTGTTGTTCATTAATTTTGAATTATAAAGAATTTAAAGAAACCAGATTGACATGTCTTAAATGTAATATCTGTTGGGTTTAGTAATAGTTCATATATGTATCTTGAGTTTCATATCATATTGTTTCTTGAGTCACACAGTGGTTTACCTTGTACATGTTTTGTCAATTATTTGCATTACAATAAATACTCATTAGGTCAAGGGTAATCATATTGTTGAATTGAAGAACTGTTGTTGAATTGAGGGTAAGTTTCTACATGTTCCATGAAACTTTTACGACCCAGACTCTTTGATTTTATTATATTTTCATGGTAGGCTCCTTGGTTCATACATGGCTCTGCTAACACACCCAGTTGGCCTGAGGTTGGCAGGGTGGAGTTTGATAATTACTCTACAAGGTATAGACCAGGGCTGGAACTTGTCTTGAGGGAAATCAACTGCGACATCAATGGTGGTCAGAAGGTAAGTGTAGGTGATAAATTGTGCCACATCAGGGTTTACCATCTGTCACATTTCTTGTTTTGTGAGGTCTGACATCTTCTCATCCCTTTACTCAAGACCATTTGAACATTGCACAAATGGCAATGAGAATTTCTGGATTTTTTGGATTTAAATTCCACTTTAATCTCATTTGATTTTATTAATAATGACATTAAAACGGGTTGTATGTAGTCCCGTTCAAATAAATGATTAGATAAGAAAAGGAAATAATGAAAATTCAAGAAAATCTATACATTTGATCTTCATTCATGATATACAGTGAAATATAGTCAGTCATAGAGTTATAATAGGTTATTTATATTCATAATGTTTGCAACTTAGAGTTCCCCCAATCACTCAATGATTTATAGTTAATGTACACAAATCCTGATTCATTGAATCATGTAGCGTGAATGCAAAGTTCAAACACACTGGCCATTTCTAATCACTCATTCTGGTAAACACATTTTGAGAATATGATTGATTTTAGATTGGAATCGTTGGGAGGACAGGGGCTGGGAAATCATCCTTCACTCTTGGCCTTTTCCGACTAATAGAGCCTACAGAGGGAAACATCACCATAGATGGGCTAGACTGTGCAACCATTGGCCTGCATGAACTCAGATCTAAACTGACTATCATTCCACAGGTATTTGGCTTATTAGCTTTCATTTCCCAGAAGGAAGTAGCCAAGAATGCTATTTGTAGTTGTATGGGTGGTTTTCAACCAACACTGGGGGAAAGAGGTGAAAAACATGAGGTTTTGTACCTGGTATACACTCTTCCTCTTGTTCCAAAGCCCACAACCAATAATTTATACCCTGGCCCTCCCTGACCTTCATCTGTACTATCATTCATAGTATAGGACCACTTAATTGCCTATTGTAACAATTGAGGTTATGTTTTGACATTGTCAATCTATACATTATTCTAGCACTTCTGACTAATTAAATTGGTCTTTTTTCAAATGCCCATTGAATTCAATCTTAAATAATAGCTGTTCTAGAGAACCTTCAGATTTATTGACATCACACTCCAACTACTTTGAGGGCTACAAACTAAACTTTTGGGAATGGTAGTTTGCCTTTTACTCCCAGATTAAGCAGTGAAATTCCAATACTATTTATGGTATGTCCTGTCAACATTTGGCTCGGTCAGTTCATCTTGGCAATGATCCGTGTACACATGCAGCTGTTTTGTATAGCTCTGTCTCTGTGTGTATAGCTCTGTCCTTGTCCCTGTCTGTCGTACACATGGCCAATAGCAACTCCAGCATCTTGCAGGGCAAAAGATTGACAGGACATTAACATAAATAACACTAAAAGTTCAAAATTTTTACCTTGAATAATTTTTAAGGCAAACTACGATTTCCATAACTTTAGTGTGTCACCCTCGCTTTACATGTTTGTAATGACAAATAATTTAATTAAAATATTGTTAGGATCCTGTGCTGTTCTCGGGTAACCTACGCTTCAATTTGGATCCATTTGATAAACATGGTGATGATGATTTGTGGGAGGCTCTTCACTTGGCTCATCTGAAGGACTTTGTGGCAGGCCTCCCAGATGAGCTGAGCTATGAGTGTGGTGAAGGTGGACTTAACCTCAGGTGAGCTTTAGTTCAACTATTTATTTGCCATGAACAAAACAGTTATAGATATCTGTCAAGTTATAAAACATCAATACACATGATTTTACCCCAGCTAATCACTTTTATTTGACTCTTTATGAAACCTTAGGGAAAACATATGTGTAATGAACCCGGGATAGTTCTGCGCAGTCGGAACAAATAACCAAGTCAGAGCTGCAATAGCAGGGGCTGCAAAGCTTTATTACTCATAGCCTGAGTTACAAGAAGCTAAGTGGCCCAACAAGAGAACCTAGAGTAAACTAGTATGCTCAAGTATAAGAACAAGTGGAAGTTGGCCCTGTACTGGGTAGTGTACATATCTGCAGGTCTGTGTAAAACGGTGTCTCTACTAGTACTGTTAAGCCTGGGTTCTATGACAGCTGGCTGGAATATAGGTTTGTGTTGAATGGTGGCGCCGCCCTAGTGGAACTTGGGTGAAGCATCCCTCTGCTTGCTGTGGTAGTCCCTCTGCTTGCTGTGGTGGCTCCCTCTATGGGGTAGTGGTGGCAATTGGTGGTACATCAACCAGGGAAGCTGCTGATTCACTACATTGCCCCCTTTGGAGTGGCGACAACTGAGCCGGAGAGCGCTGAGTTGGAGCTACTTCGAACCAGAAGTGGTCCAGCAGCTCACTGGCATCTCACGGGTAGTCCCCATATCAGAGGTGGTCTGGTATAAGGTCCAAGGTCTATGGTAGTGCCCTTACTGAGTGTGGCATGTTAACCATGTAGCCTGGAAGCATGATCAAGATTTCATGGCAGTGCCCTTACTAAGTGCGGCACTTGGACCATGTAGCCCAGAAGCAAGATCAAGATTTCACAGCAGTGCCCTTACTGAGTGCGGCACTGGCAGAGAGGTTGTCTGCTGCACAGAGGCAGCATAACTCTCATCCTGTTCCGAGGGGAACCAAATCATGTCACCTCGCCTTAGTGGTTCTGGTTAACATGATAAACATCATAGGTACATATCAAGTATGTCCTAGTCTCTCTGATTTTAAGTAAATCAAAAGTCGACATCATGCAAGCATGCATGAGTCATAGACACAAGTCCTGACACGAGTCACGGAGACGATCTCACGGACACGAGTCCGCGATCTCACGGAAGTCCGCGATCTCACGGACACGAGTCACGGACAAGGGTCACAGACATGAGTCACGGAGACGATCTCACAGACACGAGTCCGCGATCTCACGGAAGTCCGCGATCTCACGGACACGAGTCAAGGACACGAGTCACGGACAAGGGTCATGGACATGAGTCACGGATACGATCTCACGGACACGAGTCCGCGATCTCACAGACACGAGTCTGCGATCTCACGAAAGTCCGCGATCTCACGAAAGTCCGCGATCTCACGGAAGTCCGCGATCTCACGGAAGTCCGCGATCTCACGGACACGAGTCAAGGACATGAGTCACGGACAAAGGTCATGGACATGAGTCACGGAGACGATCTCACAGACACGAGTCCGCGATCTCACGGACACAAGTCCGCGATCTCACAGACACGAGTCCGCGATCTCATGAGTCCGCGATCTCACGGGAGTTCGCGATCTCACGGAAGTCCGCGATCTCACGGACACGAGTCAAGGACATGAGTCACGGACAAAGGTCATGGACATGAGTCACGGAGACGATCTCACGGACACGAGTCCGCGATCTCACAGACACGAGTCCGCGATCTCACAGACACGAGTCCGCGATCTCACAGACACGAGTCCGCGATCTCACGGGAGTCCGCGATCTCACGGAAGTCCGCGATCTCACGGGCACGTGGTAGTGCTCTCATGGCTACAGCTCTCTGGTCACACATTTGTGCTTGCGGAGTCACCTGCCCCCCTCCAAAGGTGATGACAACCTAGTTGGAGACAGCTTTGGAGTGTTCCTGCAAGCTTACAAATGTAACCTGAGACAATACAATAATATAGCATATTTGTATTGAAGTTATAATTCACAAATGCGAACCATAAGCTACACACATCACGGACGGGAGTTCCCACATGAATGGTAAACCCACATCGTGGATACATGTCCTAACAAACCTCACGAGAGATTTTATTAGACAGTAGCACAGCTGAAGCTCAGCTAGCTAAGTGCTCTAGTCAGAGACCAAACACTAGTAACCATACAAGACGGTTAAGATGAATTGTTGATCCGAAATTGTTTGCTCCCTCTCTTGCCCGCAAGAACGGAAGTCTTTGTCTCTATTTTTTTTCTAAGATGGTTCTACTTGGCAAACACGGAATGCGTTCCAGCAGGAGTGATCGTACAAGCGAATGTGGCAGCTCTTCAGTCTAATCGTAGGACTGTCCAAATTCATGGAACCACACTTGTATCCCCACTCCACCTTCTCGCAATTTGATCTATTGCAACCATCGTATAGCGTTGTGAGTCGCTTCCCTCACTCAGCCCTGCGTACTTCTCGTTGTGTATTTTTTTTTTTTTTTTTGTCTGGCTCCCGTGGCCGAATCCACGGAAAACCAAATCCACACTCGCAGTGTGGAGAGCCATTACCCATACTGCTATGGGTAAGGAAGGAGGTTGCGATAGCCCCCAGACCGCCTGTATCTCCTGTCTTCCCACTTCATGCCTCCTACGGCACCGGCCTCCTCAGAGTGTTACCCATGCCTGGGACCACATCTCCACTCAGCCTAGCAGGAAACAGAGACCAACAGAGGGTCCACGCGTCAGGCTGCCATCATCCATGCCCACAGAATCTGGTTGCCTTACGCAGCTGCATTCATGATGCAGGTATGACCAATGGAGCCCCCCGTCAGGAGGGTCCAAAGAGTCACCAAAAACAATAGCTACCTTATTGCCATCATTTCTCACCATGACTGCCCCCAGAGGGGAACTGTCATGCATTGGTTGTGTTGGGATGCCCCCAGCGTGAGCAGTCTCAACACAAAATCTGTCCGCGACCATATACACGGAAGCCATGGGAAGTTCCCACAGCATGACTATTGAAACCCTGGTAGAGCTCAATACGGGCAGCTTATACTGTATCATTGAGTAAACGATAAATATATATCGCAAACCCTGATATAAGACCTTCCGCCACAAGCCCAACATCTAGCTCCATAATGTAGCTGACCCTATTCGGAAGTAGCTTCACACCCACTGATGTGAGCCCTACATCGCCTGATCCGAGCCTCTGAATGTAGCCAATCGCAAATCCTCCCGTGGAAATGCTGTCGACACCCACTCTCGCCTGCGGTCAATGAACCTTTCATGTTCTTGCCGCCATTGAGGAGCAGAGTCGATGGCCCAGTCTCACTATCATTATAGCGCCAAATGGAGTCCAGCCCTCTAGACTACCAGGCAGGCATCTGCTTGGGTACAAACGCCTGGCGACCCCAAAGTCAAAGATCGCATCCCTTTTGTTACAAGGGTGACACTCGCAAGTGGGTTTGCGAGCGAGAGAATCCTTGAATTTTGAAGACAAGTGAGGTAGTTACACCCGTCAAACAAAATTCTCCGCTCATAGCACATATAGTAACCAGAACGTGCCATCATCCGCAGTTGCTACCACATCAAATGGGAAAAGCAGCCGAAGATCAGCATCTTAGACAAGTCAGATCCGTGACACATAGCCATTCACCTGCAGCTGGCCTGCTACAAGCATAATGACCTTAACAGTATCACACTCAGCCTCGCCAACACATTGTTTGGCGCTCTGACATCACTGACCAAGACTTCGTATTCCTCGTTAGTGCCCACATGCGTGTATCTTTTCACACTACATAGCGGTTACACTACGGGTCTCCGTCTCACTCTGTCCAGATAGCCTATCCCGGCCGCCCTAAAAGGCACGAACCAAGGGAAAGTTCTGAAGTGTCCTTTCGGACATGAGTTTCCGTTAACTCATGTGTCACAGCTATCGTGACAAACAGGCTCAAAGAGTACCAAACTCAATGAGAGACACTCCTTCTCACAGGGTGTCAAGAAACTGTCACACACACACATCCTGGTGCTCTGGAAGGGTACAGCCACATGCATACAGATCTATAAACCTGCTCCCAATCATGGAAAGCGGCCCAATGACTGCAATATCATGTCATTGCTGCAACCTGAATCTGTGTCCCACTCATCCCAACATGAGTAGCGCCCACAAGATTCAACCCCAGAACACAGCCGCACAAGATGTCCGGTTGTGACTAGACTTCTCTGTCTTCAGTGAGACATGGGAATACAGAGTATTCCCCACCAATCCAAAGTAGGACTAAACAACCTGGATTTACGGGCAGTTCCCTGCTCAGGCTGACCAATCCTATTCGTACGGAAACAACTCATCCTATAACCACACTGTATCAGCCCCAGCTGACACAATTGTGGGGCAGAAGAGCCTATATTCCGTACGGGATTCCAACCCTGAGACACAAACATGGCCATATCCAGATTGGTACGACTAACATCGTACATGGGTTTCAGGAGTCACCCGCCCCCCTCCAAAGGTGATGACAACCTAGTTGGAGACAGCTTTGGAGCGATCCCGCAAGCAAATGCAATGTGCGATAATAGCTACGATGCAGATTCCAGTATTCATGAGTATACATGAGTCATAGCCATGAACTATGGATACTGGTCACGCGGACACAAATATCACAAATCATACTGCCATGAATCTCATGCATACAAGTTGCACAGACACTAATCCCATGGAAACAATCCTGCGGACACAAATTCCATGGATACAAATCTCTTACAACCATCGTCGGCCCAGGTGGAGCTCCCAACGATACCATGAACTGGCACGAATCCTATGGAAATGAATTCCATGGATACGAATCTCATGCAACTATCGTCGGCCCAGGTGGAGCTCCCAACGATACCATGAACTGGCACGAATCCTATGGACATGAATTCCATGGATACGGATCTCTTGCGACTATCGTCGGCCCAGGTGGAGCTCCCAACGATACCATGAACTGGCACAAGCCTGCAAGGGTCTGCTGCAGAAAATCCGCGATCTCACGAAAATCCGCGATCTCACGAAAATCCGCGATCTCACGACAATCCGCGATCTCACGACAATCCGCGATCTCACGACAATCCGCGATCTCACGACAATCCGCGATCTCACGACAATCCGCGATCTCACGACAATCCGCGATCTCACGAAAATCCGCGATCTCACGAAAATCCGCGATCTCACGAAAATCCGCGATCTCACGAAAATCCGCGATCTCACGAAAATCCGCGATCTCACGAAAATCCGCGATCTCACGAAAATCCGCGATCTCACGAAAATCCGCGATCTCACGAAAATCCGCGAGCCTGCACCAGCCTGCACCGGTCAAGATGTTCCATAACCAGAATATCCCTTTAGGTCACTGAAACAGAGTAACAGTGCCTGGTCACGGCTCCAATGTAATGAACCCGGGATAGTTCTGCGCAGTCGGAACAAATAACCAAGTCAGAGCTGCAATAGCAGGGGCTGCAAAGCTTTATTACTCATAGCCTGAGTTACAAGAAGCTAAGTGGCCCAACAAGAGAACCTAGAGTAAACTAGTATGCTCAAGTATAAGAACAAGTGGAAGTTGGCCCTGTACTGGGTAGTGTACATATCTGCAGGTCTGTGTAAAACGGTGTCTCTACTAGTACTGTTAAGCCTGGGTTCTATGACAGCTGGCTGGAATATAGGTTTGTGTTGAATGGTGGCGCCGCCCTAGTGGAACTTGGGTGAAGCATCCCTCTGCTTGCTGTGGTAGTCCCTCTGCTTGCTGTGGTGGCTCCCTCTATGGGGTAGTGGTGGCAATTGGTGGTACATCAACCAGGGAAGCTGCTGATTCACTACATATGTACACCTATCTATTTAGCATATGATTTGGAATTAAGGGGGGAGATATATAACATAAGTGGGGAATGTGATTATATTAAGGGACTGTTCACATGTTATGCCATGTACTGCAGTGTGACACTATTCTCTCCTAGTGTTGGACAGCGCCAATTGGTGTGTCTTGCCCGGGCACTGCTGAGAAGGAGTAAGATTCTGGTGTTAGATGAAGCCACTGCTGCTGTAGATCTGGAGACAGATGATCTCATCCAGCAAACAATCAGGGAGGAATTCAAGGAGAGCACAATCATTACCATCGCACATAGGATTAACACTGTTATTGATTATGACAGGTAAGTGCTCATGTCCATCGGGTCTTTCTCTTGTGTTTGCATGTATGTGGGTCAGATTTCCAGAAAATGTACAATTGTCAGCTGTAGACAATAAGTAAATTCTGCTAAATTAGGCTGCAATTCTGTCAATACTAGGTCAATTCGAGTATTTTCGGCTTAGGTTGAACTGTATTTTGAACTTTATTTTTTACTGAAATTTGGGTTATTTGAGAGGATTGGTAAAGATGAATTGTGCATTTTCTGAAAATCTGACCCATGTATGTATGTATGTATCTATATATAGTTGCATGTATGTTTGTGTTGGTGCATGTGTGTATACATGCATGTGTGCATGTATACATACAGGTTAACTAACGAGTTGGTTGAAGGAGCGTGAATATTGCACAAGTTGCATAGCAATGAGTGCAATATTCTAAGCAACTGAAACCAAAAAGCAAGTTAACAGATTTATTATACATGCTTTCCATCATGAAAATAGAAACAAATCGAGTCATTAATTTGAATTTTATCGGTAATCTTAGCCAAAAAAACAGATTGGTTGCCATGACAACCCCACGTAAATCACTAGTGAAATACGCACTATGTGTAAATCACTCTAGATACATTGTTTTCAGAGCAATGCGTGTATAATAAATATATATATGTATGTACAAATGTGTAAAATGTAAAGTTTAAATGGACATAAGCAGCAGAGGAATCCATTATCCCAAGACTGTAAATATGAAGTGATACCATTCAGAATGCAAAACAGATGAAAAGTGATTTGCCATCTGTATTAGTGCTAAAGTTTCTATGTGAGATATATATATTATTGCTGTTCTGCTGCAAGCTAAATAAGGTATTTAATAATATGCATATTGGTTCGTGAGTATGTGCCAGAGAACGATGCATACACAATGTATTTAGGCTAATGAATATAATATTTAATTCCAAATAAAAGTACATATTGCATCGTATGGTACTTAATTAAGTATGACTATCATTGTGTTGTTTTCTATTTTACTTTTTAAAATTCAGAATCATGGTGCTAGATACTGGCAAGATTCGGGAGTATGACTCACCATCCAAGCTATTGGAAAACAAACAAGGAATCTTCTACAGCATGTGTCAAGATGCGGGACTGATTTGAAACAATATGTGATTCTGATTCTGATCTCATCACTCGTACATGGTATCTTTTGAAGAAAGAATCTTTTGCGTGGGATAATATATGTTTATTCCTTGATTTGTGTGCAAAGAAGCTATTTATACAGAAGTTGATTTATATACTTGTGTAAAATATGTGTACAGTATATGTTGTGGTGCAAGTTCACACAAATCTGCATACAATTTTTTAACTAAATTGCACCCGTGGAGGGACAGCTGCAATGACTTGCAGAATCATATGACTAATCGCAGATGCAAAAATTGACGCTGCTTCTACACTTAATCGTTGATGTGTAGTGAGTGCTGCGATTTCTCGTAGAATCCTATAATGAGGTCTACGACTTAACATGGGTGCGATTTTCTATCAAGGCGGGCACGATTTGGCAAAATAGAAGAATGAATTATTTATAATTTTAATTCAAAACGCTTTAACTTCACTAATTCTTGGACTATCAACACAATATTTTCACTTTCATAATGCAGTTTCCTTCTGCACATGTCAACTTTAGGTCTCCTTATATTTTATTCTATTTCATTCGAAAAAAATTTTAAAAAAACACCAGAAAATAAGAGATGCGTCACAGGAATACGAGTAACGTTATATTTTATTTTAGTTTTAGTTTTTTACTTTCTTGTTTGCTTCTATAGTGCTGCTCCCTAAGTCAGGGACTTTGATTTATTACCCTTTTCTTTTCTTAAATCTTTGAAAATTAACAGGTTTTCTTTGTTCTTAAGAAATAAGATTGATACTAGGAGCCTAAATATTGTCTAAGTTTTAAGTGATTATGATTTTTATATCATTGAATTCGAATTTAGAACCTTAAAATGGAATATCTTCCTCCAAATCGTCATATTTTGCCTGTACCCTAGGACTTTCTTGGTATTTTTTTCAAGAATAAAAGACGTGCCTGCATATTTATATCAAACTTGAATTAAAAGAAGAGAATTATTCAAATTTTAAAATAGACTGACTCCACTTATTGTATTTTTTAAGTAAGGAATCAAAGAAAACAAATTATTTCCACAATTAGATAGAAAATACAGTTCTTGTCATTCACTAACACTTCAACCAGATTGTATATATATGATTGTGTTTATTATACATCAGAGTATGGTTATCACATGTGGGATCGTTCAGATAACACTTCAGTAAAACTCAGAAATACATTTAATTGTTTCTATTAAGATTGTTAGACGCATGCATAATAAATCAGTATTATATTTAGATGACATGTGCCCTTTGTCTGGCTTGTAATATTGCACACAACTCCTGGGGTTAAATCTTCAGAAAATGTACAATTCGCCTTCCCCAATTCTCTCAAATAACACAAATTTCAGACAAAAATAACTGAAATAACGTTCAAAATAATAGTTCAACATAACAATACCAAACACAGATATACCTAGTATTTGGCATTTTTCAGTTCTAATTTAATAAAATTGTAGCTATGTAAAGATGGCGATTGTACATTTTCTGACGATCTGACCCAGACTCCAGCTGGGATCACAACTGTGTGATATTCCTCCTGTCAGCTATGCTGTATATAGAGTAAAGTGTACAGGCAGGACTCCACCCTTGTGTTAAAGTGGCCCTTTCTACTGACGAGGAGTGGAATTTCTCTTCCCAATTGTTGAATTCTCACAGATGGTAGTATACTGCTGCCCAATAATTATCGTCGTAAATTTTCAATTCTACTAAATCAGTGGTTATTAAGATATTTCAGTAGTCTGAAAAATAACTAGCAGATGTTCGAAATCCATGGTCATAGAGCAGCAGTCAGTTTGACATCTGGAGTTATGCATGAGTTATCCTTATTTTGCAGGTGTTATTTTACTACTAAATCCAATGGGGTCATTAATGATAAGGATACAATAAGGATTTGAAATAGGAAGAGACTTCTGACCCATTCGTTAACTTATTCAAGAATTATTGAATGAAAACAAAATAGTGAAGCTCTGTACTTCACCGGTATGGCAATATCTGAAGTACAGAGCTTCACTATTTTGATCAAAATTACTATTTTACTGTATATATGATTAAGCTGAACAAGGTTCCAGAGATTTCATGACTACTGATTTTAATGAGAAGAGCCACTGTAATCACATAATATTGTAATCTCCCATCAAGCGTCTCCCAGTGTTATAATGGTAGGCCATTACACCACGGTAGGCCATTACACCATGCAGCTACACACATGTATACATGACTCACATGGGGAAATGTTCACTCTTGATACTTATTATGAAATAGTAAATATTACATTACATTCAATTCAGACATTATACTAGAAAACAGTACAGGCACAAAGTAGAAACATTTTAGAAGGTGACCAATGATGAATGAAACCAGAATTGTTTTTACTCCATCCAGCACTGCGATCTCTACGACCAGACTTCCATTCACATGTGCTACAGGAAAATGCGTCACAAGTCGCAAAGATAGGATTTTGAGATATCATCATATTTGATAAAGATGAGATCAAGCGGATTCCAATAGTAAACAGACAGTAGAACATCTCATACGTATTTCTAGATTCTAAGTTTGATATTTTTATTTTTGAAAAAAAGCAACGTTTCTGGGTGAACAATTACATGTACTAGTAAAATAGCTAAATATACTCTATAGTATGACCTTAGAAATGCGTCGATATATTTAATAAAATTCGGTAAATGTATTCGTACGACGAACAGTGTTAAGCACCGCAAGAAATTAAAAAATTCCCACAAAGAGATCTCGTGGATAAAACACTGTGAAAAATATCAATTTTGTGACATGTGACTCATTTCCCTGAAACACATCCATCACATTTGTATTCTTGTGCATCAGGGATTATTCTATTAATATTCAAGATCTATCTACATGAAATCATCTTTCTAGCAACCATCATCTAAATAATAAATCTAATAGACCTCGATCAGTCTACCTAAACATTATTTAGCATCTACATAAATTCAGGGATTTCTAAAAAAGAAACTCCAAATAAAAGTAGCTAAATAGATTTGATGCAATCAAGTCAATCTTTAAAAACTTCGGTCATTACATTAAAAACATTGGCATTTTATTTACCATGATTATATTTTATTTCTCCCTAGAATATATTTTGTTGATTCGCATGTTATTGTCAGGTGTTTGAATGCGGGACATTACATATTCATATATTAGTTAAGGAGTTACACATTCTGACAAGTATATACTTTGTGTATGCGCCACCCTAAGTCTACAGCCTATATTTCTATGTTCTATCACCAAAACATTATCTATTGGTACAGTTCCATTTTTGAAGACAATAATCCAAGTTTGGAATGATTAAGCGATTAAAACTGTTGTAAAGACAATGATTTCTAAAAAAAAACAAAAAAACTTAATGAATAAGTCTGGAAGGCGGATGTACTCAACCTCCCTGATTAAAAGCTGCAAATTGACGACTGAAGCAGAGGAAGAACTGTTTGCAGCGCCTGCCTCCTTCACTTGCCTGACTTGTGTGCCACCTCTTTATGCATGTTGTAGAGTGTACTGGTGGCGAACACAAAGGGACATTTATTACAGAGGAAACTGGGCGCTATGTTCTGAGCATGTGTGTACACAACATGTTTGGTGAGGTCGTACTCAGACTCGTGTGCCTCTCCACACTTGGTGCAGAGCCAGGCGGGCTGTGCCATCCACCAGGCCTTGTGGCACGTCTTGTAGTGCTCCCACAGCTTGTCTGTGTGTGAGAAGGTTGGGTAGTGGGCGCACAGTGAGCAGTGGATGATGAGACTGTTGAACCTGCGGGACACATGGCTCACCCGCAGGTGGCTGCACAGGTCTGCTGCAGACTTGAGCCCGGTGGTGCAGTAGAGACAGGTGTGGGCAGTGATCACCGTGGTGGCTGAGCGCGCGCCCGGGGGCGGGGTATACTTCTGGAAGGTGAGGCAGTCGGGGTAGTGTGCGTTCTTGTTCTTCATGTTCTCAAACACGTCGCCACAGTCAGCACAGATGCATGCCCAGCGTGGGTTGGCACAGGGATGGTCCTGTGGTGGCCAGTCCCAGCTGTACACCAGCTCCCCACAGTCTCTGCACATGTACTCATACATGTCACTCCGCTTGAAGTGCAACTTGAGGTAGTGCCGCCGCCAGAACCCAACCGCATCATCAAACTCTTCACGGCAGTCCTTGAAAGGACAGCGGATCTTGATGGCGGCACGCTCGTTTTTATCTTCTTGTAAGGAATTTGCACCAACTTCACTTTCCTTGTCGTTTGATCCATCGTCGGGCAGAGCCCCAAAGTCTATGTCGCCTCGCACCTCTGTGATGGTGAAGCCAAGCGACTCGTCTGTCTCAGTAACCGGGCCCAACTCCAAGTCCTGGCTACTGATACCGAGGCTCTCCAGTACAGAGTTGTCAAGGCTGATATCTGAGGGACCGGTGGCGCTCCTACTGGAGGGCGGAGGTGTCTCCTGGGCTGCTGGCTCCATCTTGTGTGGAGTGGGGTAAACAGAAGAGAGCCCCACAAGGTCAGACACATCCGCCCCTCCTCCTGGTGTAGAGTCGTTAGACTTGTCAGAGTCTACCGGTATGCCTGCCACTGGTTCATCATCCTCCAACTCCTCCACAGGTAGCAGCACTGTCTTGGACACCAGCGTGCCATCTTTCTGCGGGATGAACACTTTCTGGGGTCTGTATTTCCGCTCTATCATTTTGGGTTGTTTGGGCGGCGGTGGTGCAGCATGGCTGGGTGCAGCAGGCTTGGGTGGTGCAGGCTTGGGTGGTGGGGCAGGCCTGCTGGGTGGTAGGGCGGAGGCTGCGGCCGCTGCAGCAGCTGCTTGCTGCATTTGCTGCATCTGCCTGGCAGCAGCCTCTGCTTGTCTCTTAGCTGCGGCAGCCAGCATCTTGGCTGAGGGCGGCCGCATCTTGGGTTTGTCTGGGTTGGCTTCAGCAGCAGGGGCAGGGGCAGCAGCAGGGGCAGGCTGGAAGTTAGGCCTGGGGAGGAGTTTAGGCATAGGTTTACTGCTACTGGGCTGCGGCAGGCCCTGGTTCTCCCCTGTCTGGGCCTGGATGAGGTTCATCATCTGGATGGCCGCTGAGCCGGTGATCTCCGTGGGTACACTGATCTTCCCCTTGCCCAGCGCCGCCAGGATGTTGTTGGCAGCCATGGCAGGCAGCGGCACAGCCACAGACTTCTGCTCCTTCTGCTGCTGCTGCTGCTTGTGGAACAGGTTCACTACCTGTGGCGTCATGGGCGGGAAGAGACGGTCACCCATTATGGGCATCATTGGCACTTCTTTCCTCTTCTTGGACCTCCTGGAGGGCAGAGTGGGACCATTGTGTATAGACCTGATCACTGCAATCCACTGGTATTTCTGGTCGTGCTCACGTCCTCGCTGGTGGTGCTTGCGTGCATGAGACTTGAGACTGAAGAGGCTTGGGTATGCAGCCCCACAGTACTGGCACTCATACGGGTTGGAGGAGTGAGCCTTGAGCAGGTGCAGATCCAGCTGTGTGAAGGTGTTGATGGGTTTCTCGTCCTCACAGTGGTAGCAGGACCACAGCTTGTCTACCTTGTGCACGTCCTGGATGTGTTGCTGCATGAGGTTCTTGTGCACCTGGCCCTGCTTGGCTGACTCAGGGCACAGCGGGCAGCGCATCTTGGTGATGAAGCCTACGTGCTTCTTGAGATGTTTGGTGAAGAAAGTCTCTGATGCACCGTGCAGCCCTTCCCCACACAGCACACAGTTGGCAGAGTCGTGCCGTCGCATGTGCAGCGCAAAGTCGCGGATGTGCTCAGTGCGCAGGGACCAGTCACAGCCCACCAGCGGACAACACAGGTAGCGTCTCTTGACCCCGGCCACGCGGTACAGCCCCTCCATCTCCACCTCCCTGATCTTGTGCATCTCTATGTGGTCCTCCATGGCCTCAGCCTTTTCAAACATCTCCCCGCACTCCACACACTGGTATGGCCTGTCTGTGTGCCGGTAGATGTGGTCAAACAGCGAGCGGATGTTGGCAAAGAACAGGTCGCAGTATTTACAGCGGGCTTTTGGCATGTAGTTGTGGTGGGGGCCGCGCAGAATCAGCCGCTCACGGTACTTCTTCACTTCATCTGTCTCAAACTCTAATGGAGGCCGGTTTATCTGGTCCTGCAAGTAGAAAATCAGTCATTATTAGGGAATTCTTTATTGTACAAACTTGTCTAAAAACAAATACTTTATGATTAGACGTAGTTTTTCCCATTTCATTGTGTGAGAGTAACTGGTACAGTACAATGCAGCAAATTTCAATGCTGTTGTCTATGTCTATATGGATGTTGCAGTCAGCTGGTGAGTAGCATTTTGTCGAACACCGGGTAAAATACAAGGTAAAATACTCCATAATTTGGGTCTTTCAGTAGGAAAAGAACAGAACAAAACCTACTCACAAATGTTTAGTTTTTAAGGGATCCGATGTTAACTGTGTGCAGTAGATTATCTAAAGTGATAAAGTAATAAAGTAAGTAGTTACCATGACGCTGGCGGGAACCTGCATCCCATCCTGTATGACCACAGCACGCCCCTATAACACAACAATAACAGTCTCTTCTCATTTATTTCACAACATTTATTCAAATGAATTAAATTAAATTCCATTATCAGGGGGAATGAATTATATCTACCCATTAATGATCAAAGTATTGAAATAATCCCTTCAAGTGTAGAATGTATGTCACAATCAAAATAATAATTGCGCAAGGTACGAGGAGAATATTATTTCATTTCATTATTTCAAAGTTTTTTTTGACAAACTGACCAATTCAGAATGAGTAAATGAGCAATTTGGATATATATGGGTCTAGCCAGTGGCGAAAATAAAAATATCTCTCATAAAATTATCTTTTCAATAATTTCATTGCTTTCTGGTTTCTGTTTTATGGCCAATACCATGTGACTGATCAGGGCTCATAAGAAAATATGATCGGACGAGTATACATACAGAAAATCTCTAATATCTAATTGGTACTTGGTTGAATATCTTTTCAATGATAGTGGATGCAGTAAACAGTTAATATCTTTGTTCACTTCAGGAGTTCGGAGCTAAGATTTGGGACGTAGGTTGGGGTGCTATGAAGCAATATAAGTTATTAATATGCATATAAAATATACAGACTTTTAAATGTAATTAAAGGTGAAACGTTCAACGAGATTTAATTCATTCATTATTCTAGAACGAACAGCCACTCAGTATATTCTAACCAAGTACCATCTAAACAGGAGAATATTACTTACATTTGATTCCTTCTTTGATTTCTTGATATTCGTCTGTGCTTCCGCCTCCTCAAAGTCATTGCCTTCCTCCTCCTCCTCCTCATCTCCATCCTCCTCCTCCTCTTCCTCTGACGACCCCTCCTCTTCTTCCTCCTCCTCCTCTTCCTCCTCCTGCTCCTCAGGCTCCTCCCTCTTTCTCTTCCCACTGCTCGCCCCCTGCTTCTTGTACTCGTCGTCCTTCTCTAGTTTCCACGTACCTTAGAGAAACAAGAGATTTCTTATTATTTTACTACAAACCTTAAGAGAAACAAGAGATTTCTTATTATTTTACCATGTACCATAGAGATCTATTATTTTACCATGTACCTTAGGGAGACAGAGATTTCTTATTATTTTACCATGTAGCATAGACACAAAGATTTCTTATTATTTTACCATGTACCTTAGAGAGACAGAGATTTCTTATCATTTTACCATGTACCTTAGAGAGACAGAGATTTCTTATTATTTTACCAGGTTTGAGACATTTAAATACATAATTAAAAACCGTTTTGCCCTAGAGTAACTTTAGATTATGGTGCAAGGTTACTTTACTTCTATGAGCGAGAAACTCAGTCTGAAATCTGTCTCATGAGTGTCTGAGTTATAACATTATGTTGGTATATAATGTCTGTTTAGTATTAAAGTTTTACTTATGACATTTGTCAACATATAGCTTTAATATTAAAGTAAAGGGCGAGCTCACTCTATTCTCAGATGCTGAGAAATTAGACATAGCTAACATTGTGTCACTATCAAGGTGGAGGAGCTGCCACCTGGTGAACGGTATAGGAAGTATGGCAAGTATCAGGGGTGAGAGTCTCAATTTCCACCTCCACATGAAATTATCTGCAGATTTTTTAATGACAATTTTAATCATTTGTTTTAGCTCAACTTTCAGGTATCCTAAACGTTTCCTCATTTCCCCTTGAAATAAAAAAAACAAATGTCCAGTGGACTGTGCTATATATAACTACTGGTACCTGTCCAGTGGACTGTGCTATATATAACTACTGGTACCTGTCCAGTGGACTGTGCTATATATAACTACTGGTACCTGTCTAGTGGACTGTGCTGTATATAACTACTGGTACCTGTCCAGTGGACTGTGCTATATATAACTACTGGTACCTGTCCAGTGGACTGTGCTGTATATAACTACTGGTACCTGTCTAGTGGACTGTGCTATATATAACTACTGGTACCTGTCCAGTGGACTGTGCTGTATATAACTACTGGTACCTGTCCAGTGGACTGTGCTGTATATAACTACTGGTACCTGTCTAGTGGACTGTGCTGTATATAACTACTGGTACCTGTCTAGTGGACTGTGCTGTATATAACTACTGGTACCTGTCTAGTGGACTGTGCTGTATATAACTACTGGTACCTGTCTAGTGGACTGTGCTGTATATAACTACTGGTACCTGTCTAGTGGACTGTGCTGTATATAACTACTGGTACCTGTCTAGTGGACTGTGCTTTATATAACTACTGGTACCTGTCTAGTGGACTGTGCTGTATATAACTACTGGTACCTGTCTAGTGGACTGTGCTATATATAACTACTGGCACCTGTCTAGTGGACTGTGCTATATATAACTACTGGCACCTGTCTAGTGGACTGTGCTGTATATAACTACTGGTACCTGTCCAGTGGACTGTGCTATATATAACTACTGGTACCTGTCTAGTGGACTGTGCTGTATATAACTACTGGTACCTGTCTAGTGGACTGTGCTATATATAACTACTGGTACCTGTCCAGTGGACTGTGCTGTATATAACTACTGGTACCTGTCTAGCGGACTGTGCTATATAGTGGACTGTGCTGTATATAACTACTGGTACCTGTCTAGTGGACTGTGCTGTATATAACTACTGGTACCTGTCTAGTGGACTGTGCTGTATATAACTACTGGTACCTGTCTAGTGGACTGTGCTATATATAACTACTGGCACCTGTCTAGTGGACTGTGCTATATATAACTACTGGTACCTGTCTAGTGGACTGTGCTGTATATAACTACTGGTACCTGTCTAGTGGACTGTGCTGTATATAACTACTGGTACCTGTCTAGTGGACTGTGCTATATATAACTACTGGTACCTGTCTAGTGGACTGTGCTGTATATAACTACTGGTACCTGTCTAGTGGACTGTGCTGTATATAACTACTGGTACCTGTCTAGTGGACTGTGCTGTATATAACTACTGGTACCTGTCTAGTGGACTGTGCTATATATAACTACTGGTACCTGTGCCTGCCAGTTCCAGCTGGTGCTGTACAGAGCTGGTGTCTGCTGGGTAGGGCCCCATCTGCCACATCATGTCTGTGTTCTCATTGATGAACTGGTACGGGTTGTTACCATCACCACGCTTGTTGTTACCCTCACTGCTGGAGCCAGCGCTACTGGCCGCACTGGGCGTGCTACCGGGGCTCTTGTTACTGCTGTTACCAGGAGTGTTGTTACCGGGAGTGTTGTTGCTATTGATGTTGCGGGCAGTACTCCTGGAGATGGGGAAGGATGTGGCAGGGGCACCACTTGCTGTCTTGAAGAGTTTGACCTGTGGCCCACTCATGAGCTGTGACAGTTTGATCTCTTTCCCGTCCAGGATGATGGTATCACCCGGCTTGCCCTTCACCGTCATCACCTTCTGTAACACACAGGTTCTCTCATTTTAAACAAATAAGTCATATCATCATTATTATTATTATTAATTCATCATTGTATGAATAAGTACAATGTAAGTACATGTATGTATGACTGTTACATATCAGCATAATCAGGACAGGTATTATCCCTCCTTTTAGATTGTGTTATATAAGCGCTTTTTAGTCTTCATAGAAAATCGATATTTGATGACAACTACTTATCAAAATATTGTTGTCCAACATATATCTCATAAAATAGTTGGTTGTCCGCTCACACTAAAGGTTGTCCACAGGACGCACATATTCCACCAATTTGACAACTTTCCAGGTCTGAGAACCTTGTCATCATGCAAAACCTAAAATTATTTTTTTCAGTTTGATATTTTGCGAGCATATTGCCTATATGCTGAAGTAGTTGACCTGAACGTTTGAAACCATTATCTCTTTTAGTTCAATTTTTACAGGAAGAGGAATATATACCTTAAAAATCGCAAAACTTAAAATACATTTGACCTTGACATTTGACCTTCGAATATGACCTTTTGAGGTCAAAATAATTTCTCTTTTTTTGTGTGTACGAGATTTCCCAAGTAAAGTTTATGTTCCATTAACATCATGCCAGTTTAGTGGATACTGTGCGTAGAATATGTTTCTATTGATTAAATTTGATATTTTTAACTTATATTTTCAACTTACTTTTAACATACATTGATAATTGAATTTCCCCAGGAGTTATAGACTATAGAGTTATAGTTATTGACGTGACAAAAGCTACCCCAAATGATTTTTAAATATAACTTGAAACGTGGTTCCTCACATATTTCTCAAATAATTATTGCCAAAATACTCATATATTGTGATATTTAATTGCTCAAAGCCATCATTATGTGAAATGGTCGGTCTTACAATAAAAGTCGTCAAATTGGTGGATATGGCCATTTATTATACATGCATTACTCTGAAAACAATGTTTCTAGAGTGATTTACACATAGTGCGTATTCCACTTGTGATTTACGTGGGGTTGTCTTGGCAACCAATAAGTTTTTTACTAGGATTACCGTAAAACTTAAATTTATAACACGTTTTTTTTCTATTTTCATGATTGAAAGCATGTATGATAAATCTGTTAACTAACTCGTTGGTTTCAGTCCCTTAGAATGCAACTCGTGCAATATTCACGCTCCTTCAACCAACTTGTTAGTTAACCTGTATATATATATATATTCATTTTGGGTTGTCTGCATGGCTGACATAGGCAGTATTGGGTACCCCAGAACAGAGCATTCCCCCTTTACTCGATATTAGGTACAGGGCATTCCCCCAGTTACTGGATATTAGGTACAGGGCATTCCCCCAGTTACTGGATATTAGGTACAGGGCATTCCCCCAGTTACTGGATATTAGCTACAGGGCATTCCCCCAGTTACTGGATATTAGCTACAGGGCATTCCCCCAGTTACTGGATATTAGCTACAGGGCATTCCCCCAGTTACTGGATATTAGGTACAGGGCATTCCCCCAGTTATTGGATATTAGGTACAGGGAATTGCCCCAGTTACTGGATATTAGCTACAGGGCATTCCCCCAGTTACTGGATATTAGGTACAGGGCATTCCCCCAGTTACTGGATATTAGCTACAGGGCATTCCCCCAGTTACTGGATATTAGGTACAGGGAATTGCCCAAGTTACAGGATAATCAGTTGGATCAGTTGGAAGAAATTCTTCAAAATGAGGATAAGATAAATAAAATCCCTTCACTTTACAATTGGCGACAGTCTAGCACACTGACCATATTGCTGGGAGGAGATTTGGAACTGGCTGTGGCACTCCCTGCTGCACTCGTTCCAGTGGGAGATGCTGCAGACATGGATGCTGATGGTGACCTCACAGACACTGATGGTGACCTCACAGACGCCGATGGTGACCTCACAGACGCCGATTGTGACCTCACAGTTGGCGATAGTGACATGAGAGACGGTGATGGTGATGTGAGAGACGGTGATGATGACATGACAGAGGCAGGGTGTGGCATGCTGGGAGGAGCACGTGGAGAGAAGCTGGTGACAGAGTTAGGCAGGTGACGTGCGTTCCTGAGCGCCTCAATACGGGCAGACAGATCCTCTGATACCTGTAATATACAACATGGTGGAATATTGGATTCAGTAACAAATGTGTATAGATGTTCTAATGTGAGTAGTTGTGTTGGGCGCTGGTTCGGTTTTATTAACAAAAAGAAGGTTCACTGGTTGAATGAAACTAAGCGTGGTTTATCGTCCAATAACTATTCAATCATCAGCGGGAAAGAAAATTTTTGGTTAAAAAATTATCTATCAGACAGGAAACAAATTTTAAGAGTTAATGGTCTCACTTCCACCCAAGAAACCATTACTTTCGGCGTACCTCAACAATTTTAACAAACAATGTTAAGGCCTATACTCTTCTCAAAATATATAAATGATTTACATGAAATAGTAGAAAATTCCATTATTCAACATTATGCACATGATACGGTGCTTTTTTATAGTAATAAAGATGAATAACAAATTGTCAACCAATTACAAGAAAATCTGAATTGCAAGATCTCCGTGAATGTCAGCAAAACACAATTTATTAATCTCAAAACAAGGAACAAAATAATTAGCCAACAAAGGACAACTAAAAATTAAATTTTGAGTTGTCCTTTGTTGGCTAATTATTTATCATATTATCAAATTTTGATCCTGGGAAGTGAAAATCAACTCAAACCGACCAGTACAAATACTTGGGATTAGTGATTGATGAGAAACTAACATTTAATAATCATATACAAAACGTAATCGATAAAGTAAGATGGAAAGTAAACTTACTCAGAAAATCGAGCCATATATTAAATAAAAAGGTAAAAACTGACATCGTAAAAATATTAATTATACCAAATATTGATTATGGTGATATCTTTTATTCATCTGCCTCTACAAAGATGCTTAAGAGGTTACAATCTCTGTTAAATTCATCTGTACGATCTATTTTGAAAGTGAACAAAAAGACAAATGTAGACAATGTAGACAATAAGTTAAAATATTAAAAAATGAAAAAAGAATAGGAATTCATATCCTGGAGAGAGCTTCCACCTATCACTTTCGGACAAAAACCTAGATAGAAAGATCATTAATAACCAGAAGCCTTAAAGAACAGGAGAAATTGTGAAATTGTAAAAACTCAAATATTATGAGTGTTTAAAATACTTGACGGTGCTATGTATCATGAAAGATGAAATAAGTGAGTTTTTGTATTATTTGTTTTATAACTTGTTTTATAACGCAATAACTTTATTTATGTCTTGTTAATAGCTTGTACTTATTAGACAGTCACTCTCTTAGTATAGAAATCTTTTTTTCTCTAAAGGAAGACCTGGATTTTATCCAGAAGCCTGGTTACCCATTTGTTGATCTCATACTTGTAAAACTTCAGACAAATATTTTTCAATTCAATTTAATCATCAGCGCCTGGTTTGTAAAGTCTCTGTTCTAGAAGAAATAAGCGCCAGTGAAAAGTGAAGATCAGGATTATGAGAAAAGACGAGGAAAGAAGCTTACACCAACATTACTGCCATGACTTGTAATTTTTCTTTAAAATATAGTTGAATGTTTGAGAATATCTAGAGTAGCCCTCGTCTCCAAGACCAGGTAGTTTCCCAAATAAACAATCCTCAACAAATACAATCAGATCAACTGGAAGAACTGCACAGCAGAAGGTGCTGCCCATTTCTGATTGTCTATTTATACCAAATGGCACGATGTAGGTTTATAATCGGGTCTTAAGCTCGTCTTGACCCAATTATAAACCATGCAGAGTGCCATTTTGTTATTTATCACATACTGATTTGGCAATTTATTTAGTATTTACCTGATTAATAAGTAAAATCTTGCGAAAACTTTTGAAACTGACAAGCCAGTGTTACACAGCAACCGCTAAGAGCGCAACGTCATCAAACCAATCAAATTGCGTCATTGAGTGTTACCATGGCAAGTGTAAGAGCAGACATGTGCAATTACAAAATGCTGAAGGCACCCTGAACGGCACAGTAGTAACTGATGAAATATGTAATAATGTTGTAAATAGGAATAATTCGCCCCTTCCCGCCTATGTCCTGGGTTGACTTCCCTCACTTCGACAATAATAAAACCCTGTTAAGGCTAAGTTGTGGGTGCGTCATTTATTACACCCCTGTGATGTTGCTTCCTATACCTTCAGCATTGTATGTCACACTTGGTCAAAGTGGTGCATAACATGTGAGTTATGTCACCCTTGGTGCATACAACAAGTAGGTCCACCAAAAACTTAAATTACTTCTTTTATTTTTAATTAATTATATTTTTTATTTATTAATGGGGTGTAATAAATATGGAACAAAGCTCGGGTGAAGTCTGTACACTTGTTAGTGACCTCGGGAGCGCAGAAGATCTCGGGCTAACGCCCTCTATCTTCCCGCGCTCCCTCGGTCAATAACAAGTGTACAGACTTCCCCCTTGCTAGGTTCCATCTATTTACCTGTCCAGTGAAGTTGTTGTACATGAAGAGTGTGGGGCAGGGGTGGGTCTGGGTGGGACCCCGCCGCCCCACAAAGTGCAGCGAGCAGATGCGTGCATAGCGGGACGGGTCAAAGTCTGGCCTCTGGATGAGCTCCAGCCACAGTCTGCGCAGCTTGGCCTCCCGGGGGAAGCCATGGAAGGACACGCCCCGCAGGAACTTGTACTTGTCTGTACTGGTGTCCTTACGTGAGTCTGCCGCACACCCCGGCACACAGCAGTGATGGTTCGTCATTCTGTAACAATAAGTAAAGCAAATGATATAAGGTTAGGCAAATGAGCAAGTCTTGAGGTTTATAGAGATAAAGCACAGATAATATTAGGGTTCTCGCCAAATATATTTGACAGTGTAGGGGGCCCAAGCCACCATCTAGGGTGCTCCGGGTGCATGCTCCCCCAGGGAAATTTTTGCAAAAATGAGTGCTGTTTTAGTGCGTACTGCTGGTTTTGGGGGCAATCAGGGCAATCACTTAAGCATAAAATAATCATATAAGATCCTATTATATTTTTAGTCACCCTATATATGGGTCAGATTTTCGGAAAATGTAAATTCGTCTTCACCAATCCTCTCAAATAACCCACATGTAAGACAAAAATGAGCTTCAAAATGCAGTTTAACATAACAGAACTGATATTTTAAATTAATGCGACACTGGATATACTCAGATATACCTGGTATTCATCATTTTTCAGCCTAGTTTAGCAGAATTTCCTAAATGTGTAGATCTGCCAATTGTACATTTTCTGAAAATCTGACCCATATATTACCAGTGTTCAAATGGCCATACTTATCCACACTAATTAATTGTGAATTTGCGACATAGGAAACTGCTGAAAGGCTTTATACTTACTGAATGTACAGGGCTCTAACTTTCGGGATGGCTTACATAGATTTCAAGTGGCTGGGGCTTTTTTTCCCCAAATAATTTTTTCAAGGAAGTGGTTTTGAAGCGATTCCAATGTTATTCCATTGGGAACATCACACATGCTTCGTAGCATACAGCGTAAAAAAGGCTGGCATACAATATAAAGCCTTTATCATGCTGAACTGTTTCTATTCTAAGGCGCGGGGGGGGGGGGGGAATCAGTTGTTTTACGCCCAGTTTTGACACCATACTTTCCGTATATTTTTTCGTATATATCAGGGCGAGAGAGGAAACATGCTAAAGGGATACGATACCCTGCTCTTTTCAAATATTAGCAATGGCTGTTTCTTTTTTTAAATATTTTTATTGGCCAGACATTTAACAGGGTAATTAGAAAATACGCATAACCAGCTAACGTGATTGTTTTCATGCGTTGCCACAGCTTTTACATGCGTATAACCATAGGCAGCTATACACATGGCCGACTTTGGTAACCCAGTCGGCGAGAACTGGGGTGGGAGGTGAAATGATGCTTTTGGTAAGTCGCTATGGGATTTGAATGCTAGGGATTCTCGGTTTAGAGTCCAATGCCTTAACCAGTAGACCACGACGCCCCCAACATTTTCTAAGGAAATATGTGGAGCATAACACCTTGTTTTATTGTTCTATTACAGAATGTGACATTATTATAACTGAGGAACTATGTCAATGGCTTTTCCTTTATTTGTCGATTATTTATCTATTTTTGGGCCGCCTGGAAGAGTAAGCCCAATGTCTGTGAAAAATTATGGAAATAAAATCTACCATATATAATTTCATCGAAAATGTTCTAAATTAAAGAAGATCATGAGATGAACGACAGACAAAATAGTGGGATTTTGGTGTACACCGAAATTATTTGTGAGTGAATTGTTAAATGCCGCGGCGATAACCGAGTGGATAATTCACGACAGAAAGTATTTACGGGATGATTTGGTTTTACATGAAGACAAAATAAGACCCAATAAAGACATTTGGGTGTGTTGGGAATGAATAACGAAAACCACAATTTTGAAACAAGATGTGGACTTGAACCCTTTTTCCAATCATAATTAAATGTTGCCGAAAGATTCAGAATGGGGGAAAGATGCATTCATGAGAATCTACTATATTTTTTCGATTTCGAGAAAACTATTCGGTTCCCACAGCAACGATTACCAGGGCAGATTACGCGAAAATGGATGAAATTTAAAGTTAAAAATGGTCTAAATAGAAAGGTTTTGACAGATTTTAGAATTTTAGAAAAAAGCGAAAAGGCCAACCATCAAATCTCGAGTTATGGACTGTATGACTGGTTGTGTTTAGTATACATGGATGAAGTCGTCAGAAAATGTACAATCGACAGCTCTACACATCTAGAAAATTCTGCTAAATTAGGCTGAAAAGATTATATATAAATACTATAGGCCTACCGAGTAGGCCCTATACGGTAACAGGGCCTATCTGATTATATTTGCCTAATTTTGTATTGTGTTGTCAAACAAACTGCCTGAACTGCGTTTTCAACCTTATTTGTGTCTTGGAGTGTACATTTTCTGACGACTTGACCCAGGAGTGTGTGTTTACATGAATGCACATGAATGAGGTGTAGCGGCCCCGCACCCGGGCCCCGCACGGTGGTATAAACACACGCCCGGGCCCAGTCTACGCTAGCAATGTGTAGTATTTACAGCCCGGCTTTACAGTCATTACATCGCATCAACATGTACCCCCAACATGTATCAAACTTTAAAGTATAAAGATGGAACAAGTATAAGTTAGTGTATGTAGGACGGGCCGTAACGAGGGGGAACTATCCTGTATGCTATACACAAAGTCTAGTAGACAGTGACTACATGTACAGCACAGTGTCGGCCATGAGCCGGCGTACTGTAGATCTATGTAGTACTCGTCACCACCACCACACTATACCAACCTCCCCCTCCTCCTCCTGCCGGGATGATCTCCACCTCACCTCCTCCTCCTGCTTCCACTACACTACGCTTAGTGTCTGGGTGGCAATCTCCGGGTGAGCACGCTGCTGCTGCTGCTGCTGGTGTGTTGAAGGCTGCTCTAGTGCTGGTGCTTTGTGTGTGCCACTACTACCACTAGCGGTGAACACCACACCACCACTCCTCCTCCACTACCTTTCCTACCTCACTCTGCCCTCCTACAACTCCACTTCCACCACTAGGCTGCCTTCTTCACCTTCCTCGCCTATTCTAGCCCTAAATCGGGCAGATTTTCCTGATGTAGAATTTAGGCCCTCTTGGTGGCAATAATGGCGTCAGATTTAACCGGAAGGTGGAGGGGTGGCGCCCCCTATCGCCTTGTGGCGACCTGTCCGAGAGATGGCGCGTCAGGCCGCCAGGGGGACAAGATGCCCCCTGTTGGCACACGGGCGAACTAGAGGGACGCTGGCTGGCGTCTCCATGCTTTGGTGTCTATGACTGCCGTACAGGGCCCATTTAAAGTAAGAAATTAGGAAGGAAAGGACAAGGCCGATTGTTAAACAAATAATCATACGGTAGGCCTACTATTGAAGCATTTCGCGTGCGCCATTTTATTGTGTTTGTTCATAGATCGGCGATTAGGCTAAACAATAGGCTATAATTCAACGCGGCTTTCCCGAAGAAGTGCGCTTAGATCTTTGTTAGGCCTAATATTTCTCCACGATCGCCCATGTCAGGAAACCGATTAGCGAAGTAGGCGTCCACTCACTGACATAGGCTACCATTTTTATCTGATCTGAGGGTTTGGGCCTGGACTGAACAACGATTATTAATGGTCTCTTTGTTATACACATCATGAGTTAAATATTGTAAATTGTGTAGATCTATCCCCAGAAACAAATATACGTGAGTTTTAAAATCTGACAAGAGAGTGAAAACATCCCTTGATATTGTAAAAAAAATGTTTTTAGTTTTCACACACTCAACTTCGTAATCATTCTCTGACTTTAATAGCCTACTCTCACGACATGTTTGATCAATGCAGTTACAGACTTACATACACGTTGTGCTAATCAGCGGAAGCAGATAAGTGCTTATATCGACAGGGAGCAGTGTGTCTGTCAGTAACCTACGGTACCATAACTTATCGGGTTCGTTATCTTTTTTTTTGTTTTTACGTCAACTTCTTTATTCAATATATCAACAAAGCTTTCCACTTCGCCAGAGCAAGTCCACATCGAGAAATACATATATATGCTCTATTCCTGCTGGTTCCAATGTTTACGTGCTTGGTGAACAGGGCATTTCTTGCCATATAATATTGATACTTTGTTTATTTTTCACCATCTCGTTGGTTTCTAACCGAGCTAAGGGGGCTTACTATTAAATATTTTATTTATTAAGCTCTATCAAATCCGTTAGATCCGCAAAAAACCTTTTCCATAAAACACTTTCTTCTTTGCTCACCATGGTAATTCTGTTTTGATATAATACCGTAGAAATCTTAGACCTTAACTCATAGCAGTATATCCACTCCAACCTACCCTTATGACACACCTTCTGGCGATGAATAAATACTTTAGTCGTCAATACAATCCAATGCGTGACCTTTACATCCATGCCCTTCTTGTCGAAGCCAAACATTGTTCGCTATCTTTTATAGTTTGCTACAATCGGACGTACGGTATGTATCATTTGACGACTACAATCAATGGCACGTATATCTAAGTATTAAAACTCGTTATTGATAATAATAATAATACATTCCAGTCCTCCAGCGTGTTCCCAACTACTTGGAAATGATAAAAGAAATTTTGATTTAAATGGTATGGGCCAAAAATAGTTGTGAAGGCTATTTTTCTAGAGGTCTAAGCTAAGCATGTTTGGTTATTGGAGAAGTAATTTATAATAACAATTTATTTTCGACCTTTCGCCAATATTGCAACCGTACTAATGACGCGGATAGACGCGCCAATGCAGAAACGCGGGAGTCGTTGCCCCCAGCAACAATGAACATGCATAAAGACAACTACGGTGGCCCAACAGGTGAGGCAGGAGAATGGCAATGACATAATTATACATACATTCAACAAATATATCATATTAATGTAAACAATTTTGTGATATGCTGAGAATAGTGTACTATGTAACAAAATGCTATCCATACAAACATGATTTGATAAAGTTAAACATTTACAGTTTTCAAAAGATAATGATAATGGTCGCTAAAATAGAGCCTACACAATTAAGCATGGCCTTACAGGTATTATGTTAAAATATATCTTAATTAGTACACATCACTGTCTCTGAATATGAGCCTTAAAACCGAATGTATTTTTTGTTGCATAGTGATTGGAATAGTCGTCAAGGGTCACTAAACGGGTTCATGGTCACTTTTGGGGAAACAAACATTATGGTTCCATAAGTACAACATCCAAGTCTCAATTGTTAAGATTGTATTCCCCACTGACTTAGATATAGTGACTTACACAGGGAGAAAGCTGAGGTAAAAAGGTCTGTTTTACACAAGAGGGCATTGTGACGTCAGAGGGTGGCTCCTCAAATGTACACAATGCCCCTCCCGACTTGTGTATTATGTACATAGCATGTTCATTTCAAGATTTAGCCACATTGTGTCTAAAATTAGAGGTTCTTGGAGTGTGTGTGTATGTATGTGCGTATGCATACATGTATGTATGTATACATGGTATGTACGTATGTATAATATATTGCATCATGGAAAAAAGGATACAGAACTATAAAATATTATTCTATTTAGAACCATTTGTGAAATCACAGGTCTTCCAGGTCTCAAGTCAGTTGCGGATTCAGGCATGGCCTAAGGTGCACTTGCCCCCCCCCCCCCCCCGGGGCCGGGCCCCCCCCCCCCCAGGCCCTACCTCTGAAAATGATAGGCCCAATGCAAAATAATGAAAACAAAGATCCCTTATATATATATACAAAGACCCAATTCTTTGGAACGGCATCCCCATAAATTCTAAGTATATTTCCGATTGTGTTTCTGACAGAATTTATGCTATATATAGATAGCTGAATAGCTTTGCAGCCTGAGTCACCTCACCAAATTATGTTGACAATAAATCTGAACTAACAAGCAATGTATCCAGTAGGCCTACTCTAATATCAAATTAGTATTGTAATGCTCATACCACTAGATATATTAGAGCAATGTAAAAAGAATGACTGCAATTAATAGACTACTAATCATTGACTTGGGTCACCGTGTAAGGAAGCTGTAATAGTTTTTTTAATATAATCAGCAACATACATCTCATTTAGGCAACTAAAATCTTTTATTTTAACAAGCAAACTTAATGTTGACAGAATAATTCCTTTGAAGTGAAGAGCTCTTGTGCATTTTAAAGACAGGTTTTGGCATATATACAAATAACTTTATTTAAAAAATATAACTAATTAGCCCCCCCCCCCCCAAACCAATATACACAAATGATGTGAATAGCTGACTGCCTTGTCCCGTCCCCACCCCCTAGGGTCATCCGCAGTCCTGAAAGTTCAATAGATGCAGTCTGTCGGTGGTTGTGGGCGGAAACCATCACTATAATGATAAAAGAGTAGGGTACCGAACTTTACCGCATTTCCTGATATGACCCAATGTTCCCAATGTATGTAACTAAGTATAGGTTAATGGGGAGGGGTAGGAGTTAGTAACCCCCACCAACCCCCGAGACGTCACTCAACCTTTTAACTTGGGATTTGATTTGTGTTACTTCTTTTTTTTAAATCGATAATTCTGGGCCGCGTTCATCCCCGCCTTCCTACCATTGCCCAGTAACAGTGTGCAACCCTCCCAGCCAACCCCCTCCCCACCCCCTCCCAAAACACTCCTCCTTACCCGCACCCCCAACACACACACACACACACACAACTCCGTCATGTTGTTCACCCGCTGGACCCTGGGAACAGTTCTGTGATTATTTTGTTAAAAAAATAAGGTTGAAATTACCTACTGGAAGTTGTGCACCGTGTGAGAGTACCTCCCCCCCCCCCCCCCCACACACACACACACACTCCCTTACACATTTAACGTCAATACAAACAAAAACGCATAACCAACAGTGGTGTTTATTTTCATGCGTTGCCAGGTTAAGTCAGAGATATCATCAGTATTACAAAGTGGCTAAATACAGTACAGGATTCAACAGTCTTCCACCAATTAGTTTGTACACTAAATACTTAAGGCAGTCTCCCACCAATCAGTTTGTACACTCTATACTTAAGGCAGTCTTCGACCAACCAGCTTGTACATTCTATACTTAAGGCAGTCTTCCACCAATTAGTTTGTACATTTAAAAGAAATATTTAAAAACAACAACAACAAAAAAATGAGTGGTCTTTGCCATCTTATCTTGCTTGCTGAACCAGGCCATGGTTTCCATAGACTTTTCACTGTCAGAATCACCGCCAGATTCACAAAAACTCCAAGCAAATGCATGGAGAACTTTTGGGATATTATAATATAGGGCACAACAAGCTTATTATTCAATAACTCTTAATTAATGGGGGATAATATGTTATATCTCGTTGTGTCATACCCCTAAATTAGCTCCTACCTGTCTGGAATCTAGCTCATACTGACGTATACTGTATTTCTATTGGTCGCGCCCTACCTGCCAATTAATTATTCAGGTATTTAAAAAAATGTTACTTGCCATTACCAATTTAATCAGGTATACACCATTCTTACACGGCAATAAATCATCGTTCATACTCTACAGGTTCTTCACTCCTTTATGTTACATCCATTATAACAATGCTGATAAAATGTAGTGCCCCTAATGCCGGAATGAAAAAACTGTTTGGGGGCTCAGCTGATGGCCTATACGTCAGAACTCTGATAATCAAGGTTTATTTTATTGTTCAATGTGTACACTTTGCGTTGCTCAAATCCATGCCTATTTCACAATACTTCTCAGTGGGATTTGTGGTTAGAGTGGTCTTCCACTCTAACTTCATATGACCTTTAGAAAATCATTTCACACATGAAGCAAGAGTCGGAATGAGTCGATTGACCATTAAAGGTATACAGGACAGCTCAATGAAAATAAATGATCAGTCTGATTTTCAAAAAATGATCAGTCTGATTTTCATAAAACTACTACATAGGAAACAAATTAATTGAATTAAAAATATAAGTCAACCCAGGGAGGTATATACAGAGGGAGTGGAAGTGGCACACTGATTCATTCAAGCAGAACATGCATGTCATATACATGGTGTAGGCACTGTATGCCAGGTGACACTGCAGTGTTGTTGTTGGCACTAACTACCAACTAGCACAGGTTGTTTTGATTGCCATTTTCCAGCAACAGCATACATTACTGAAATACTTCTAAATAGTGGCGCTAGTAGTAGTAGTGGCATTACTCTTAACTATTTGGGTGACACACATAAACCTGGCTTCCACTCCCTATTCATATACCCTGGTCAACCTGGTATTTGTTTTCTAGAGTCACTTGTAAAACATGGTGGTTCACTAAATCTATAGGATTCTATGGGAAAGTATTTTTTCATGTTTTACTGAATAAAACAAAAATTGTCAGAAAAATTGCCATCATTAGTGTATCAATATGTTTGATAGACAGATTATATGTATGTTAAGATATTCTTACACCTGTTCTTTTGTATATTTACAAACTATATTGAGTTATTTCGGTTATTTCTCATCAAAAGAATATGTATGTGCTATAGGTGATGCAATAATTAAAAACATGATTTATCAATAAAGTGATCTAAAAACCTAGTCTAACAATATTACTGTTTGTTTGTCATTTCTGTTAAAGCTGCATTCTCAGCTACTATGACAAAACAAATCTTACCAAATTCACTCATATGATGACTTTTAGGACTGGATTTATCAATATTCTGGAGCTGGTATATGATTATATAAGAATTGTAAGTCTAATCATCGAGAAAAAACTATCTCTGGTGAGCGATAATGTGTTATACAAAGAAAGGCAGCTGGGCGATGGAAACAATGAAAAATTACAGAATGATCTTAATAACATTGTTAGATGGTGTTCGGTAAATAAAATATCCCTTAACATTAAGAAGTGTAAGAATTTAACTATTAGGTCAAAGAGCGACCCAAAAAATATTGTTGATTACTATATTGGTGATCAAAAACTTGAAAATGTCTCCGAATATAAATTCCTTGGGATGGAGGTTGATGAAAGAGTTAACTATAAATATTTTCTTAGAAAGAAGATTTTCACCGTAAGATCAAAAATACATGCGATGTCGAAACTGTACAATTCTTGCGATAAGAACACACTTCTGTTATTATACAAAACGATGGTGTTACCAATTATCGATTATGGTGATTTGTTTTATCGTTCGTCGACACTGGCCCAACTGAAAAAACTGCAAACATTACAGAACTCAGCTTTTAAAATTATTTTAAAATTGCCAAAGTTAGCCAGTACCGTTGAAGTTCACAAATCATTAAATCTACCCTCTCTTTCAACAAGAAGGGATAGTCACCTATTAGATTTGGCTTTTCTTAGAACGAGAAATGATGATAATGTTGATAAAAGGAATATTGGCTTAAGAAGATTGTCAAAAGGGAAAAAATTGTTGGTCCCATTACCAAAAAATGACATTTTCAAAAAGTCATATGTATATTCTCTAACCAGTTTGTGGAATAATCTCCCTGATAATATTCAGGAAACCAAAACGAGGATACAGTTTCGGCAGTATTTAAGGACAACATATTTATGTGATTATGATGAATATTTACCAAATGATTGAATAAATTGTTGTTGTTGTTTAACGGTCATTATGGTAAATGATCAGCCATCTGATAAAAGGCCTGTAAGACCTTATTGAAAAATCGATATAACGATATATATATATATGAATTAACAAATCTGTCTGTTTAACTTTGAATTTCAATTGGAATACTTCTGTGATCCATTTGATATAAATCCAGAGTTTCTAAATGATGCTATTGTATAACTGTTATGTAGTTGTTAGTGACGATTTCAAATTGTTGGAATCAGAATGTTTGACCGGAGCCTTGCTTGAGAAATAGTGATATTAGTGAAGTATGAATAATGATGGGTGGATATATCTTTAAACTGAGCCGACTGAACACTGACTCTGAACTCTGAACAATTCACCAACTAAAAATGTCGGATTATTACTATTAATACTAAATTAACAACAGATAATCTGTTGCACCCGTAGTGAGATGTTTACAAATTTTGATATTCTGACTTGGCTCTGGATCTTGTGTTACTTTAAACCCTAGTATTGTCTTTGAAACGAACAGATTTATGTACAACTTAATATCCCGTAACTAGTAGCAGGTATTAATAACTGTGGATACCCCAGGAAGACCTCAAATCCGAGAGGCTGGCGTCCCATTCTGAGCTATGTAAACTGTTTCGAATCAGAATAAAAATACGATATATATATATATATAATAAGTGAAGTCATCGCATGGAAAGATTTGGGTGGGTCCTCCAAATACAAATTTGTACAATGGACGTTTTAGAAGATCTAATCATGGGGGTGGCCTACGTAGTCTTTTTTTTAAAACGCAATTTCAAAATATTAAAAACTACCATGTGATGGTCAGCTACCATGTGATGGTCACTACCATCTCAACAAAGGAATCAAAGTGAATTGGGAGCACTATACCTGCGCTAGGGCCCTTTAGTCGCAGTTCTTTGGATTCTGGGGGATTGCTGGATGGATGTAACCGCCCTGGTTTGCACCATGCTAGGCCGTTATAAGACTATAAGAGTGGGCATTTCCGACTGGCCTGTTATTGATGTCTATGGAACTGGTGGCGCCACCTGGTGTGTTTGAAGTGAACTAAGGTTACCGCCCAAGCTCTTGGGTTTAGCACTGATTTTTCTCTCTTTATTCTGGAGATTTGGATCATTCATTCCGGTTCAGGTTAGATTACTTATATATAAGTTATATATATCTGGCTGAATTCAGAAGTTGTATAGGTTGAATCCAAAGATCGGCGACTAAAGGTATTAACTCCCTCGGTTTGGGGGCTTTGGCTGTTTGTGGTGACATAACGGCCTTGGCCTTGGCCGGCCTTGGCCGTCATGTCACCACAAACAGCCTTAGCCCCCAAACCACGGGGAATTAATACCATAACAAACAACCCTGTCTTGGGGGTCAGGGCTACTATAGCTGGGGCTGGGGGAGGGCATGATTGAGATATTGATTAAGATAATTATCTTAGATGAAATATTATTTAATGATATAAATTGACAAACGATAAAATGATGAAAACATAAGGAACAAGTTATTCCCAAAATACAAGCATACAAAGATGGAAAGATATGATGAAGAACTCAACAGAATTGATGCAAATTATTAATATTATTCACTGCATGTACGGTTTGAAATGACTTTGATAACTAATCTGATGTTATAACGTTAATATGTTCATCATCAGAATGAGTATTGTAGACTAGAGTGACAATGAAGAAATGCGGGTCCCTCCCCTCCCTTCCCATGTGATCGACTTTGAGATCAGACCTGGACCTCACCTGTACCTTTGGACTTTGGAATGATAAGAAATCCGCGAGTGTTGTGGCGGTAAGAAAGTGTATGGAGCCTTCTGGCCGGTAGGGGCGTGACGAATGTGTGGCTGAATGAGACTACTTTAACTTAAAAACTAGACAATTTATGCTTGTCAATTTTACAACAATATATGTCGGAGATAAAGGGGAGAGTTTTCTTTTTTAAGAGCGATATATTAGAGGTCAGATTTATTTCTTATGATACATATTATATGTAGATTATGAGGTTAGTTGTGTGTAGTGAGTTTTAAGGCAACGCTTGAAAACGTTCATGATGAAAAACTGTGTCTTTTGTATCATTATTACATATGTTATAGGCCTTCAAAAGGTACATACAGAGGCGGTTGCGTGTGTGTGTAGGTGTGTGTGTAGCAGTCTTATCAGGGTGAGAAAGAGTCGTTGCGGTTGGTCATCATGGTGTCAGCATAAACCGTCGCATGTGTGTGTGTGTGGGGGGGGGGGGGGGGGGGGGTATCTATACATGTCTATACACCACTGGCTGTATAGATATGTTAAATAATATTTTTTTTATATGTTGAGAGACACCTGAATAAAGGCCCGGGAATAAAGGCCATACGTGCAGGCTAGCCCAGAACCCCACATGTGCGAGGAAATAAATGTTACGTACAGACACTGCACGTGCCATGTACGTACCCTCCTGTATCCCGCCCCATGCATGCATGTACAGGCGATGCTCAGTGATACCTATAGACTCCCGCATTAATTTACATGCTTCATCAGAGAGAACCCGCATAGATTAACGTTACAGCGGACGGTGGTGTAGGTGTAGTGGCCATGAACGGCACAACCCCACCCCCTCATTGCATATTCATATATTCCAGACTTACTTATAACACTGCAGCCTATATTACCCCCCTCCGCCCCCCCCCCCCCCCCCCCCCCCCTCCCGTCCCTTTTCACGTGGAGATTTTTTGTTACCGCAGTAAGAAACCATGGTAAAACTGATGATATGTAAATAGCTTCTTTGTGACCGCCGGGCCATATTTGATGGACGGACCCACGAAAGGACATTTTAGTACCATAGATGACCACCAGCGTGTGTGGTTGCTGGGATCCAAGTCTTTGTCTACCAGCAGGAGTACAGCACCTCGATGTGGGATCCAGTGCTACCAGGCCAGGCTCACACTGTGGGTAGATGTGCCACCCGGCCCGCCGCGTGCAATACACCAGCATTAGCGTAGTTTGTATCTTATTATCTTTTACCATGCAGGCTGCATGTGACGGTTTAGCTCCTGTACAAGCTGGTCTTCTCTTCCACTAACGCCTGCATGGGGTAGTATACTACCATCTATTGTTGTGTATAATGTTTTACCAGGCTGTTTAGTTCAGCCCCTCTTCCACTAAACTCCTGCTGGGGTAGTATACTACCATCTTGTTGGAAAGGACGGATAACATTGAGAAGAGTGATTACCTAGAACAGCAGGAGATGGCAGAGCAAAAAGCTGCAGAACTCGTTCAGGAAGAATATTCCCCAGGGAACGAATCCCAAGACCACCTGTACACTGAAGTCTCCAACATTATTGAAAAGCTCTTGGCTCTCCCCAACATAAACATAAGGAGATATTACAGAGTAAATAATTATATAGTTGTTGTTGGATCCAGGTTAGACTGCCCAACATAAATCAGGCAGCTTCTGGCGCAGAAGAATAGGTTGAGTGTTCTTGTTCTAGAATATAATATTCCTCATAATTCCTTGAAATGGTGATGGAATGGATATGATACAATGTATTATGAATAAGGTGTTATAAACACATAGCAGAGACAAATCGTTGAACATTGTCCTTTCATGCTTGAGTCATTTTTCATGTGCCATTTGTAATTGAGTATTATAATAATGGCACAATATAAGAAGTAGAAATACGTTTTAATGGAGGTGGGATTTAATGACCACCAGTAATGGCAATTGATAATGCCAAGATGAGGAGCAATGAGGAGCAAGACGGAGCAACGAAACCGACTTTTCCAAAGGCGCAGCCAACCTATTTCGCATCCAATCTGTTGCCCCAGGCCTTTACGGTTACAACCCATACTTAAACAGATCCCAAACAGATCAACCTGTTTTCATAGTAAACATACCGATATTCTACTTTCTTACCCAGAAATGGCAATTATATTAAGTTTCATCAATGTTTTGTTCGAAGAAATAATCCATCTAGAGCTTAATACAAAGGCTTATCGGTAATTTCGAAGTGGTCGCATGTATCCGAAATGGTTAGTGGCTGCCAAGCACCCTTAAAACAAATGAAAAATGAAAAAAATAGAATAATACACTGCATCAATCTAGGGCGGATACTTTCTGGATGATGACGGCAGTGTGTAGAAGTAGAACTAGCTCGAGTAGTTATAGCCTATATAGCATAGAGTTAAAGCTGCACTCTCAGTTACATCTATCAAAATGAAAGATTTTCTACTCTTTGTTCTACTCTTTAAAGCTTTCCAATCCATCTAAAAGTCATTAGTTCAAAATTTTGAAGAATTGTGTCTATTCGGCTTTATGGACATATAACAGCTCAGTAGAATATCGATAACTTCAGTCATACAACTTAAACAATTGATTGGTGAGATTGTTTTTGTCGTAATAACTGAGATTGCAGCTTTAATGAATTGAGCTCATTAGGCTGTATTACACTTCTAGCACCCGTGCGGCCACCAGTGCACGTGTACTGGCAGCAAACAATATACGTCACGTGCTTGAATTATTACCTACTCATCGTGAACAATAGGGGACTTGTTCTTATTTGGGGATAATTTTACATTAAGATAATTGCTTCTATATCAATCATCCTCAATTCTTCATCAATTTAACATAGAATAATTGCATAAAAAAGTTTTAGGGTACCGTAATACTATACATGTATATATTTAATAGTGGATTGAAAAATGTCAGATGTTATATTTGTCTGGTTGGAAAAAACAAGGAATTACTGTAATCGGTGATATTTTCAACGAAGATGGTGGAATGATGACAACAAAAGAGTTAGCATCGAATTATGATTTTATTCCCTCATGGTATTCAAGATAAATACTAATTAAACGTTGCCATACCCTTAGAATGGTGTAGCCTATAAACAACAATTATATAGGGGGGGGGGGGTAAATAGGAAACTCACCTATTTTTTGTTTTGGCCTAAATTCGAAAAGTGGCGGATAGGCTTGGGTTAGGCCTATCTCAGCAAATATGAAGGTATCGAATGGAGAGAAATCTTCACTCGTCCATATAAATCTTCTATGGAGTCAAGAATCCATGTTTTCCAATACAAGATATTGCACGGTGTGTTGTCATGTAAGAACGGGGCGGCCGGCGGGAGGGGAGTGTCATTGAAAATGGGAAAAGGAATCCATATTTATACAACTTAGGCCTAATAGCCTAAGACTTCCCCACACTCACATGAACCTATTGCGGTTATGCTTCTGGATATATAAAGCATCAATTCTCACGACTTCTTTAACTCGCACTTCAACAAGCTTCTAACAAAACATCGATGACGGAGCATTAAGCTTTCCCTGCCTAAGCTGCTCTTGTACAGACAGCTCCATATTGCAGCCCTTGTACAGACAGTCTCGCACAAAATAGACAGAAGAAGATAGAAGACCTTGGCACATCTAAGTATCGCATAGTAACAGACACTCGTGCCATTTACGGCGCGGCCCTGGCCTCCCCCTGCCCCGTCATTGGTCAGATTCCCGGGCCTGGGAACAATCTCTGGTTGGCTACATGCAAAACAGCTAACGTGGCCACTTGATCAAGCGCTCCGTCTCAGCCAAATATCGCCATTCTACCTTCAACTGAAGATGCTTTCAGCCCAAGATACGTCCCAAAAGGATTTCATACCGGTAGATTTCCATATGCACTCTATAATTTTGCATGTTATGGTGTGTTTAGTGGATAATAGTAAAAATGGAAGGCTGACAAGCGATGTCATTGAATAAACATTGCACGTGACAGATCAGGAACTAGGTCAACCAATCGGCGTCGAGATGTGGGTCTATGAAAGTCACGTGGGGTAGAACTGACCAATGGGCGGCGATTAGTCAGAGAGGATATGCTCATTCACCTTTTTTAGTGAGGATACCGATGGAACACGGAAAAAGACCATTAGTGCAAGCAACTGGATTTACCTAGTGATTACAGGTAAGAAAATGTGTAGAAATAGCGACTATTTGCCCTCCATTAATCGGGATTTGTGATTAACTCGTCATCTTTGGAGTCAGGCGTCGCGGTAATCTCATTTCATTGTTGTCCAGTTCGTCGGTGGCTCCGTCGCCCCCGGATTCAAGGACCAAAGGCCAGAATTTTGGTCCCAAAATAGTAATATCTGACACGAGATCGGTACAAAATCAATGAAAACAATGACTTATGGACACAATATTTGATATGCAATGTAGTTGTGGTGAATCAATCCATTCTGGAGGATGCATTTCTGCTAATTCTGACATGGAGTTGAGAGTGGCGTAATTTATGAATCGCTGCTGTTCGGTTTGTATTCCTGCGCCACACTCATGGAACCGACCTACTTTATACGTAGGTTGCAATTTACCCGATATCTACCTCAAAACTTCTTCTACAACCCCCCGAGGTAAGATTTGTTTAGTTTTGAACATTGGTCGCCCGATTATGTGATGCAGTCTGTGTTTAGGAAAGCAAAAGGGAGGATTTTGTTGGTTTGGTAACCGGGTGGTCTGTCGGCCAGCTTGTTTACGCCATCGTACGCTAAGCTCCACAACCTAACCTACATTTCTTACTGCCACAATGTTCCCACAATTTCTTGATTTATTCTCTCAAATAAAAGCTGAGATTCTCCTTTTGGTATGTTGACGGGTTGTTGACGGGAGAATAGGATGTTTTGGTGGGGTTGAGTTGGGAATGCTAGACTGATTCTACCCTCTGTCAGCTGATCAAAGCGTAGGGAGGATTTTAATGTATGCAGCCGAGCTAGACTACGTCAATGGTAGAGTATGTGGATTGTAGGGACATGGAGGTGGTGGTGGCGGTGATGATGTGGTGGTGGTGGTGGTGGTGGTGGTGGAGGAGGAGGGGGAGCTCATAGGAACATTTCTCGTCGGGTGGGAGGGGGTGATCATAGACTTAACTATAACTTAATAACCCTGATAACTGCCCATATCCTCATATCTGTAGGTATCCATGTTTTCTAACAGGAATAGTTTTTTTTAATTCATAATATATTTCTGCCTTGAAGTTGATGACGATGTAGGCAGTCTGAGAATTAATTCAATAAATGTCTAATTTAATATATGAATCCAATTCCAACAAGATTCATGGTTGGCAATTATTGTTTTGATTTTCTCAGATGGAACTAGTATAACGATACCATATTATACTAGGCCTATTTTATTTCAATACAAAAGGGGGCAGGGTGGTTGGTACCCCATCCCCTTATCAAATTGGGCCCAACATCATTTTTTGTGATTGTGGAACATAACTTAAACTGAAATCTCTCCCCCCCCCCTCCCCCCAACACATAGGATCTCCGCCTTGGTTAACCAGTGATCATTGCCTGGCTGACCTGTAATCTACCAGATTTTTGACAGATAAGAATTAGGGAGAGAGTGGCAGTGGGAGGGTAGCCTATAGGAGTGGGGCCGGGGGGGGGGGGCAGAAGATGATATCATATCATATTATTAGGCCTACTCATGACTCTCATCTCCCTTCTTGTGTTCAGTCCAGCCCAATCCCCCAGATCAGATAAGAATGGTATGTCAGTGATTGGACGCCTACTTTCACTGATAGGTTTCCTGGCCTGGAACTAGGCGTTCTAATGGGATTATAATGACATTTTGCGGTCTCAATGGAATTGTAATGGTACTTTGCGGTTTGATGCGAGAGTCCTTACCTTGAAGGGACTCTCTCATCTTTGGGCCTAGACTGTGTTGTGATGGGAGAGACTGAGACTGAGAGATATATAATTTATTCTCAGAGTCATTGTTGTAGATTTGTGGCCATACCGCGCGGTGTGGTGCTCCTGTGTTTACCTTTGACGTGTGGTTCCTCAGTCTATATATGCGCTGAGATCTAAATATAGACCCATGACCAGCCCCACCTTGCATCATAGCGCCAGCATCATAAATAGTAAAACTTCTGGATCCTTGTTGTTGGGTTTCCCCTACAGTAGGAGTCTTTTACTGGTATAACTGCAGCCTGTGTGTGTGGGGGCTGCGGTGGACACACGTTAGATCATCGTGTAATTTTGGATCATTTATGTGAAGTGCTATTTTTGGGTTGGTTGGGATGACATCAGCTCAGGCCACACTAGAGGCTAACTCCACCACCTGTTTCCTCCTGTTCAACGCTGGATAGCGCCAGGAGGAAGGGTGTGTGTGTAGGGCGGGGGTCGGGGGTATATTCATTGTTGTAGGTTGATTGAGGAATGCAGAAATGGTGTTATTGATAGTATCGTATTGTTATCGTTAACATGATATCATATATATATATTTATGCGATTATTTGTGTTATAAAGGTTCTCTGGTTTTTAGCGGAACGACGTATTAAGATGTCCTTAGGACAGCAGTCCAGGATCAAAGTTGAATGAATCCCTTCAAAGTTGAATGAATCCCTTAAAACTGAGGGGAAAGCCTCTCGTCATTAGCGCAGTAGGCGTCCAATCACTGACACCATTCTTATCTGATCTGAGAGGCTCTGAGCCTAGACTGACGGGACCAGGAATGACTTTCTTCGTTCATTTGATTGTGTGTATGTGTGAGTGGTCTCACAGAGGTGGAGTTAAGGACAACCTATGGATGATGTCAGCTTCACAGGCACAACATGATAACAACTTTATAACGCCATTTTGTACTTAGGAGAAGTTAGGAGAGCTGGAGGGATTGTAGACATATTGTATATTTCACAGTCGAACCAGTTTTGCCTTCACTTACTACAAATAGTAAAATTTAAAAATTTATTTCTCATTTTGGGTCATTTTTATTTTTATTTCATTGGTTCGAGTAGTGGTTCCAGTCCTTATCATTCACTATTATTATTAATCTTATTCCTCTCACTTTACCCTTATTATTATTAAGTATTTCTGTATTAATTTTGAACAAACTCTAGATTATATCTCCAAGGTCTGAGCTGGCCAATGTCATGCACTCATGGTTTACTTGAAATTAAATATTTAAATAATGGGATTTGGGGGGTTCGGTAGAAACAGACAGGGAAATAACTCTAGACTGTAGAAACTGCGTATCATTTTTTAACGGTAAACAAATGCAATGGGGTGGTGCATTATTTATAGGTTTGTACCCGGCGCACAGGGCAGGGCAGGACGTCATGGAAACATGAGGAAACGTTGCGCAATACAGGAGCGTCTGGTGTTGGTGCGAGGGTGAGGTCGGCCGCGGGGGGGGGGGGGGGGGGGTGGTATGCGAGTATAAATCCTTCATCGGGGGAATCGAGCAATCGGGGGGGGGGGAGGGGAGGTGAGTATAATTCCTGTATTTGTTGGGCTGCGTAGCTGTAAATTTAACGTGCGTTTAAATCACTTCATCATTCACGGATTAGATAAAATATTTAAAAAAAGGGATGAGGGAAACGATGATGAATAGAAGCTTATTTGGCATGCTAGTGACAGCGGTTAACTTAATCCGGGACCGACCCCCGCCTCACATTATGCAACACACTCATCTTCCACATTACAGGTCATGTAATGTCATTATGTCCTTAGCCACCTCCAACAAATATAAATAGTATGAATTATTGTACCTGTCAGCTAAAAAAAACAGCCAATGTCAATCTTTGTAGGTGGGGTATATTTGTGCAGGTAGGGTTGGGGTCACATTGAGATAGGCTAGTTATGTCTGGCCATTGCCACAGTTATATAAGGCCAAAAAAAAAAATAGGTGTGTTTCCGATTTATCTGGCTGAAAACTAGGTTGGGGGGGGGGGTGGTAACTATTCTTTTTTTGTTAATTTTTTTTGTTTGGAAACCACCTCCCAGGAACTGAAAAAAATGTCTTTTTCATAACAATAGTTGTTTTAAACATGGGAAATGTGCCTTTTGACAGTTCCGAGTTAGGAAAACCCGTTTATAAGCTTTTTTTGTCAAAAAAGTAAGATATGATGGGGAAAAAATCAGGTATGGTAAAAAAAAATTTAGGTAGGGTAAGGTTTTTCTAGGTAGGGGGGGTAAATCGGAAACACACCTATTTTTTTTTTTTTGGCCTAATCTGTATTGCTCTTAATTTATTTGGGGAGGTCATTTTAATATAGCCGCCAGGGTTGTAATATTGACATTTTGGTGTGGTGCCATATCTGAAATTGATTTTAGGACCTATAGAGTATAACTCTTTGTCAAGTTGCATGCTTTTATGAAAAAACCCCAACAATTCTGCTACATTTCCGCCTTACTACTATTGGAGTTGTGCCTTCTTAGCTTGTTATGGACCACCATAGTTGATAATTGCATGTATACCCGTTTAAAATATTATTTTTGTACTAGATACAAAAATAACCTTTAATGGGCAGCATAATGGGTGGTGGGGGTTGCAATGTACACTTGCATAATAGCAAAGAATGTAAGGTCAAACTAACTTTAGTTTAGGTGGTGTACGCTTTTACTAGGTAGACAGACCTGTTGTGGTGGTGGTGGGGGGGGGGGGGTGTTGTACTAGGAAGGTGTGTCTGTGGTGGGGGGGGGGGGGGGGCGGTGTACATCGAAAACACACCTTTTCCCTATTGACAAGCCTTGGCCAGCAGCTTGACTCATGCACTCCTCCCACTCTTTAATAACAGACAAAGTATGTGGAAACATGATGTTTACAGGATGTAACATATTTATATTGCCTCTGGTGGTGGGGGGCGGGTTGGGTGTCTATCTACAGCTGAGTTGTTATGTCTTGTTGTGCTAACTGACCTTTATGTGACTTGTGCTTTTATTGTACACTAACAGTATGGGGAAGTTCTGGGTTGTAACAAGAGGTAGATGTGAGAAAGGCAAGGGAGAGGGGGAGAGAGAGATGTGACAAAGGCAAGGGAGAGGGGGAGAGAAATATGAGAGCAAAAAGGAAAGGAGAGAAAGACTAGATTAAAGGATTAATGACCTTGATTACTGGCCTTCACCAGCAGCCCTCAATGTAGGCCTCTGCGTTTTTAAGAACATTTGTGAAGGGATGTCAGGTGCTATGCCTAAACCCTGTGGGTATACCATGGAGGTCAGTACAGAGGATGGAACACCACTCTCCTCATAGCTTCACACCAGTGGTATGGATCAGAATCAGGGTATAGCAATAGAAAGAATGGGAAAAATGCCTCGTGTAGACCTGGAAAATGTCTTTAAAATGGTTCCAGGGCGGACAGAATATGTGTGCTGATAGGGAAAGAAATTATCTTTAAAATGATACCAAGGCGGATTAGATGTGAGTAGTAGAAACTGAGATATTTAGCCGGGAAAGTGAGCCCATAGCACCTCCCTGTCTGCTATTACAGTTATTACATAATAAGACAAACACACACATCCAGTCCATTCCACCCTCGCCCGGTCATGCTTGGGTGCACACTGTTGAGTTCAATCAAGAGCAAATTACATTAAGTTAAAGAATGAATTGTGAGTCAATGCAGGGTCTGACCCACAACCATTGTTCCCATGCACTGTCACCACACTGGATGTCCGTTTCGCGCTGCACGTACATCCTATTTGAATAGCCCAATCAATGCCGCCGAAACATTTCCTTAGATATCTCCGTTTCTAGATCATCTATTACAGTGCACGATCCCACACACCTTTAGTACCCCAGCATATCGTCCTGATTACAACATAATAATACTCATAGCTGTTTGTCAAGTTAGAGAAAACGCCTGTATTCTATTGTAGTGGGATGTACGTGCAGGTTTTAGAGGGTGTCCGTGCTACAGAATTTGTAGAACGGACACCTATGAATTTTGTTTTTGAAGGCATTGTGACAAACTAACGTAGATTTACAGCATGTATTATACACCAATACTAAGCTTAGGCCATACAATGTGCCTCCTATAGTTGGGAAAGACTACCATGCTCGAAATCTGGAGAAACAAAGTGAAATAAGTTACCAATGGAACTTAGCATCTGCTATCGTTTTGATGTACGCGCAGCGCGAAACGGACATCCAGTGTGGTGACAGTGCCATGGGTGGAGGAATGGTTGGGGAGTGGCTGCCTGCCTTATAGCTTACTGTCAATCATATCTACACAGGTGGACCAATGGAAATGGCAACCAGTTGGTGACTTGGAGTGAATCACTGTCAATCAAAGCAGTTGGTGTCTAGGTGCGAAATGTATAGGCGGGACAAGTGGAATAGATAAGTGATGCCGATCTGATGTCATCTGATTTCACATCTGATTATAACTGCATCTTTGTCTTATCTGATGACGATGCTAATCAATGATTGGCACTCGTCATAGTAACTCAATTATTTTCTTGTTCCTGAGAAAATAAAAACGTTATTCAATTCAATGAATACCTTATTGTAGCCCCCACAGACACTAACGCAGGACCATAGAATAAGGTGTTTTACCTGGCAGTTTGTGACTGTTCTCAATAGGGGGTTTGCATGTACCACTGCGCATGTCTATTACAGTGCATCCTGAGATGGATTCAGTTAAAATCTGACATACAAATATTTGACAACATTTTTACCAAAAATTTCAAGAATGTTATCACAAATTTCAAAGCTTGTATAAATGATCTATGAAAACCAAATGCATGATGCGAAAGATGCAGACTTGTGTCATGGAAACATGTATAACACATGTATATTGACATTAGAGCATTGATAAATAGTCCATTAGAACATGGCATATTTTCTATGGATTTTATACTGTACCAATAGTGCCATAATTCCATGCGAATCAAGATTCAAAATGAAGTGGTGTTGTGCTGGGTGCCAAGCCACATTGGAATAGAAGGAAATGAGGCAGCAGACATTGCAGCCAAAAATGCATTGAGGCGCCCTGTTGGGGCTGACCAAATGCCATACACAGACATTGTACCTGTGGCGCAGGCACATGTCAAACGTAGCTGGCAGCGCACATGGAATGGTGTTAACAGTAACAAGCTGCGAGCAATCACACCATCAATCACACCAAAATTCAAAGATGATAACTTGACAAGACCCGAACAGGTGATACTGACCCGTCTTCGTACCGGTCACACCAAACTGACTCACAGGCACCTTCTAAAAGGTGAAGTGGCTCCTGTATGTCAGACATGCAACACTCAACTGAGTGTAGAGCATCTCTTAATACATTGTCAGGTAACCAAGAGAAACAATAAAATTCCTGCAAAATCGCAGGACACTGCAGAGTATTTTCCGGGAATCTGGGAACAAAAATATTCTTGATTTCCTACGGGAAACCAAATTGTACGACAAAATTTAGGTAACCTAAATGAAGCCTGACTTCGTCAGGCCAAACCCTGTTTCATGAAATAGGGAATTTCACAGAATAAAATAATAAAACCACAGTGTATCTGCTAACTTTTAATTACTATTAGCGGAGGTGAAACTAACCAAACCAAACCAAACCAAATGGCGGCTATGCAAATCCCCTATTATAGTGACTAGGTTTGCTGGAGCATGTGTCATGGTGGTAAATTATGCATTATGTATCAGAGTGCAAAATTAACACCTGCCCGTCGCCAAATGCGGGTAAAAAATTATGCGGGGGGGGGGGGGGGGCGGTAAAACCCTAAGGTTACCTGCCCTCCTTGGCTGGTGAAAGAGACAGACAGAGAGAGTAGAAATTAATGTGTTTGAATGATTCAGTATTCAAGTATATTGTAATTATTATAGTGTATGATGATCTTGCTTAAATATATCAAGATAAAAATATAGTTTGAATAGTAGGAAATTGATAGCTAGCCAACACATGTAAACAACCTGTTGAAGGTTTTGCGTTTTTAAAAAAATCTTTGGCCTTTATCTTGTTCTTTATATAATATTAGGAGATAGTTCTCTATTTTACACAATGATGTAAAATTAATATCGTATATATCAGCAGTCATCAATATCTATTTAACATTGAAATAATTGATGGTTAAATATCAAGGGAGAGGGAGAGAATTTATATTATTAGGCCTATGCAGCAAACCTTGATTTGATTACTTATGGGACAATGCCCCAAAATTCTTTTTCAACCAACTTCATCTGTTGAGGATTTCATTGAGGAGAAATTTGTGAGCGGGTAAATTTCTTCCCTCTCTTTCTCCCTCACTTTCCTGCACGTCCCTCTCTCTCAGAGGGAGATAGAGGTCAGACAGAGAGAGAGAGAGAGGAGGGGATAGAGGTCAGACAGAGAGAGAAGGGGGTGGGATCATGTCTCTCCTATTTGTTACATTAATGGAACTCAAGCATCTATTAGACATTTAGACAAAAGCTCTATCTTGTTTTGGTACAAAGAAAGGATGACATTTCATAATTTGATTGTGTGATTGAAATCATGTGTTGCAGGATCATTTTTCAATTTATTCTTCTTTCTGAGGTGTAATTTGAGGGCGGGTAAATTTATGTGTGGGCGGGTAAATATCTGATTTCACCTGCCAAGTTGGTGGATGAAGAAAAAAGTTAATTTCGCACACTACTGTATTGTTGCTGCTATTGCTATATACTGGTCATCTACTGGTCAGGCCTGGTGCTAGTGGGCTAATGTTGACCACCATGTAGCGGTCAGGGCCTTACGTCTTGTCCTCACCTCAACCCAGTCTATATACAGCAGGTGTTGCCTAATCCCTGAATCCACGCTCTCTGTCTTTATTTTTTCATTCATTTATTTATTCATTCATTTATTATTTCAATAATTCTTTTTATTCATTCATTAATTATTCATTCATTTATCAATTCATTATTTATTTATTCATTCATTTATATTTATTTATTCATTCTATATTTGTTGTTCATTCATTCATTCTTTATTCATTCATTTATTCATTTATTTACACATATTTTATCCCAAATTTGTTACCAATAACAATTATAATCTTTTTAAATTGAACTAAAAAACGTAATGTCTAATAATAATAATTCAATAATTAAATGTTGTTTCACACCCAATTAATATGATTGATGATTAATAATATCATTAACTACTGAATATTTGGAGTAATTTGTTTTGAAAAAAGTGAAGTCGCTGACCTCTGTTTGTGTACTTTTGGGGTTACCCAAGGTCTCCACCAACAACAATGTCACTGTGGACACACTTAATGACTGCAGTCCTGCGCATACATCACAAAGATAGCAGATGCTAAGTTCCATTGGTTACTTATTTCACTTTGTTTCTCAGGATTGCGATCATGGTAATCTTGCCAAACTCTAGGAGATGTATTGAATAGCCTAAGCTTAGTATTGGTTTATAGTATAAGCTGCAAATCCACTTTATTTTGTCACAATACCTTCCAAAACAAAAATCACAGATGTCTGTGCTGCAATTTTCATAGCAAAGACGTCCTCTAAAACCTGCACATACATCCCACTACAAATTTATTTAGGAGTTTTCTCTAAATTCAGATAGAACTATGACTATATCATTTTGTAATTAAGACAATATATATATAGGTTTACTAAAGGTGTATGGGATCGTGCACTGTAATAGGTGGTGTAGAAAACGAGATATTTAAGGAAATGGTATGGCCTATTCAAAAAGGATGAATGCACAGCGCGGCACGGGGCACCCAGTGTGTACCCAGTAAATGTAGTCCAGGCAAGTTGTTACTGCCCCTTCACCCCCAGAATTTATGTTTGGAGACAATTCCCCTGTGATTGAGTGGGTTTTACTTCAGGGAAGAAAGTCTCCAGTAGTTCCCTTATAAAATTTACCCTGTATTGCATCTCATACTGTTTGTTCATGTGTTGCAGAAGCTGCAGGATGAGTGTGTGGCCAGGAGGCACACATGCAGGCCACACTAGTGTAGTATACTTCAGCCATTCTGCACTGCTTACATCTGCTCAGTGCTGAGTAATGTCGGCCAAGAACCGTCTCGGTGGAATTTCTGATTTTGATGAGGACCCTGGCACGCCAGGGAGCTCAGGCAGTGGCAGTCGGAAAATGATGACCCCCGAGCCTAAAGGGTCAACCCCACCGTGTAATGATATAAACCGTAGCACACCAACCAGAACTGAACCTCACAGGAAGCCCATAGTCAAGCCTCCCAAGAAGAGGCACGGCAGTGAATATGAGGCACCAGAGAGTACGTCCTCATCAGTTATACAACATGGGCAGCAGCATCACCTCAGTTACCAGACCCAGTCATACACCCCCCAACACAATGTGGTACAGCCCGTTAAACCTGCCTCCCCTCCACAACAGAACATTGGTAGCTCCCTGCATGCCCGCCTGTCCTCCCCCACTCCAGGGCGGGCCCATGTACTACACTCCTCCTCCCCCCTACACCGGGTGTCCAGCCCCTCCTACGCCCCTCCACAAACCCCGCCTGTCTCACAGTATGCCCCGCCCCTGCCACATATGGTGCACAAACCCCCGCCCCCCCACCAGCAGCAGCCTAAGTACATGTCTCACTACATGGGGGGACAAGGCACCATCCCGTCCTCCCCACACCCAGCCTCATCCGCCACCTCCATGGCTGCCTCGCCCCCGCTACAGTCCCGCAAAACCCTGATAGACCTGCAGGAGTGGAAGGGCCACCGCGTGCTGGCCAAGAAGGACAAGACTTACCTGCCGGGAGTCATCAAGGTTGTGAACAGTAACTGCCACCTGGGCATCCAGTATGACGGGGACAAGGCCTTGACCTTCTACAGCAACATACTGGAGACTGGGGGCGGGGGGCTGGACGTGGTGAGTGACCACAGCCCCTCCGCCACCATGGTACAGGTGGGCATGCTGGTGTGTGTCAGGATTAATCCTGACGACTCTGTCTTCTACCCTGGCCAGGTGGTGGACAAGAAGGGCAGCCCAGCCTCATACAGGATCAAGCTGGACACCATGAGCTGTGGGGACAGTGGGGAGGGGGGTGTGTGGGTGACTAGGGCTCATCTGCGCCTCCTCCAAGCACCTTGGCACGAGGATCTGGAGGAGGAAGAGATTGTCATCATCACATCCAGAGCTCAACAGGTAACGTAACAACACTTGTATATAGATAGCAGGGCTCGAAAAAAACCTACCAACTTCACTTGCCCATTGGGCAAGTGGCAGCCAAGATTTATTTGCCCGACACAATTTTTACTTGCCCGAATTTATTTCCTATAATAACTTCATGTTCGGAATAAACAATGTTTTGGCCGAAGATTTAGTGAAAGTTTTGTACATTTACAGGGGCATTTCATTGTAAGTAGACATCACAACAGGGGTTTGAAATCGGCGCCGTAGAGATTTTAACTTGCCCGCTTGGGCAAGTAACTTTAAATTTTACTTGCCCGGAGCCATTTTTTACTTGCCCCGGGCAAGTAAACATTTTTTCGAGCCCTGGATAGTCCCAGTTAAACACTTGTATATAGATAGTCCTACAGTTTAACACTTGTATATAGATAGTCCTACAGTTTAACACTTGTATATAGATAGTCCTACAGTCTAACACTTGTATATAGATAGTCCTACAGTCTAACACTTGTATATAGATAGTCCTACAGTCTAACACTTGTATATAGATAGTCCTACAGTCTAACACTTGTATATAGATAGTCCTACAGTCAAACACTTGTATATAGATAGTCCTACAGTCTAACACTTGTATATAGATAGTCCTACAGTTTAACACTTGTATATAGATAGTCCTACAGTCTAACACTTGTATATAGATAGTCCTACAGTTTAACACTTGTATATAGATACTCCTACAGTCTAACACTTGTATATAGATAGTCCTACAGTCTAACACTTGTATATAGATAGTCCTACAGTCAAACACTTGTATATAGATAGTCCTACAGTCAAACACTTGTATATAGATAGTCCTACAGTCAAACATTTGTATATAGATAGTCCTATAGTCTAACACTTCTATATAGATAGTCCTACAGTCTAACACTTGTATATAGATAGTCCTACAGTCAAACACTTGTATATAGATAGTCCCACAGTTAAACACTTGTATATAGATAATCCCACAGTTAAACACTTGTATATAGATAGTCCTACAGTTAAACACTTGTATATAGATAACCCTACAGTTAAACACTTGTATATAGATATCCCTACAGTTAAACACTTGTATATAGATAGTCCCACAGTCAAACACTTGTATATAGATAACCCTACAGTTAAACACTTGTATATAGATAGTCCCAAAGTCAAACACTTGTATATAGATAACCCTACAGTTAAACACTTGTATATAGATAGTCCCACAGTCAAACACTTGTATATAGATAGTCCTACCGTTAAACACTTGTATATAGATAGTTCTAAAGGTAACCCCCAAACTCACTTCTATAGTTGCCTGATTATACACACTGAAGAAAATGGCATCAACATTTTTATTTGTAAAAGAAAATTTTGGGCCAACAACATGCCATGTTCCAGTAGAATGCCTGCAAGTGAGAGGAAGGCGGAAGCTTTTGAAATAGAGCTGCGATGTACATATTTGATGTGTGTATTGAATGCAGTGATGTATCATGCCCTGGTCTACCTGCGTCTACATTGCATCAATACTAATTCATGCATGATCAATTATTGATATCTCTTTGTCCTGTTTCCCGCTGTCTAGTTAACCAACACAAACGTACAATAATTATTCTGCTCAAAATACCTGCACAAAACATTACTTTCAATGATTCAGTGATCAGTGCTACACTGAGACCATATAGTGAATGGTACATTAAATTCGACATGAAAACTCAAAAAACTGACCAGCTTGTCAGAATTCAAAATTTTGTCCATTTCATGAGATGTGCATTAGGTTACTGCCAAATAAACCCTTTCTCATTTAATTTAATCTTTATTTCTTAAATAGAAACCTGTAGCTCAATAGTGAACAATTCAGATGTTGTGGCAGAATACTACACACCAAGAATGAAGATGAACAGTTTTATAAGACTTAATTGAACAGTAAACTTTGTAAGCAATACCGCTTTCATATCATTCAATTATCATTTGTCTCTCCTTGTTGTAGGCTGAGCCAGCACTGGTCAAACCGGACATATCAGATGTTGACCAGCCTAAAAAGGAGGATGCATATGAGTTCAGCGAGGCCAATAGTGGGGGGTCAGCCACGCCCCGGTCTGGATCCATCACCCCCGCCATGCAGACGGGCAGCGGCATCATGGCCAAACAGATCCCCAAAAAGCGCAGCCGCAGCTCTCAGTCCCTAGAGAGTCCTATCAGCAACCCTCGGTCTCCCATCACAGCTCAGAAGCACAAGAAAGGGGATGTAGTGTGCACGCCTAATGGCATCCGCAAGAAGTTCAATGGGAAACAGTGGAGAAGACTTTGTTCCAAGGAGGGTTGCTCTAAAGAGTCCCAGCGGAGAGGTTACTGCTCTAGACACTTATCACTAAAGGGAAAGCACTTACGGTCTCTCGGTTCTTTCCCGGGGCGACGAAAGGGAGAATTAAAAGAAGGTCAAATAGAATGGGAGTTAGAGGCAGCAAGAGAACCTGAGCTTGCTCTACTGGAGCAGGCAGACAGGAGACTGCAAAGTCAGTTTGATGAAACAGAGGCAGCCAACATGCTTGTGTCGCTTGGCAACTCCCATTCTGGTACGCCTGGTTTTAGTCCACCTCCGATGTCGCCCCACCCGGGCCACCGCTCCCCACACCACTTTGTGTACCCAGGGGCGGGCACCACATTCACCCCCATCTCCCCACACCCCATCCAGGCCCACCATGGCATGATGGGCTCATCCCCCCAGCGCTGGCCTGTCTCCACATCCAACAAGTCTGGCCGGTCATCAGCAGAACTGCTGACCCCCCGCTACTCTACGGGGGCCTACCAGACCGCCCTCAACTTCAACACACCCATCTCACCCCAACAGTTCAAGGCCTTGCTTCCAGCAGCAGCTGGCGGCCGGCCCCAGCCCAAGCTGGAGGCCAGTAAGTCTGAGGGAGGAGACTCAGGTATAGATGTGCTGACCCCGCGCCACCTGCTCAGCCCTGCTAACCACAAGCAGCTACTGTTCAGGGGCAGTAGTAGTGGGGACAGTGAGGACAGCAAGACACATTGCATCCAGTCCCTCTCCAGCACCCGTGACTATTCCACTGTGGCTGCTGCAGCCTTCAACCCTGTCTTCTCAGTGGCCTCACAACCTCCTAAACCAGAGCCCAGCTCTTCTGTAGCCTCAGCAGCTACAGCTGGGGTGGAGGGCGCCAAGGAGCACCCCGGGGGAGGCAGCATGTCTATGCCAGTGACCACCGTGCACCCGTCCCCAGCTGCCCTGCTGCCCGTTATGCCCGTCATTGAGGTGGAGGCCCGAGTATCAACAGCCTCTGGGGAGCAGGACGTCTCTGAGGCTAAAGCCACTGCAGGTAAGCAGATCTATAAAGCACTTGTCTCACATTTATGGGCACACTGTTGCCATGCCATTTTCATGCCATTTGCCATTCAGCTATATGGGTTAAAACTGTTCCTTTCTAGATTATTGAAGGCATTCAAAATGTAAATAACTGTTAACTAACTTGTTTAGTCACTTAGAATATGGCAACTCATGCAGTATTCACACTCCGACAACTAACATTAAAAAGTTAAATTGTAAATAAATCAACAAATTAGTAATTAATACCAAATGGCACTCACTATGGTTTGTGATCTGGTGGAGAGACACTGGAGATCACGGTTCTCGTCATGATTCTTCCAGCATCATGTGGGGTGGTGGAGTTGTCTAAAGCACTGAGTCAGCCCAGTCGCATGAGTAACATGTTGTGGGTTTGAATTTGGGTGCGGCTATAATTTAACCTCCTCCCTCCAGGTACTAGAGGAAGACCACCATTGCAGTGATCTAGTCCTGGTAAAAAAATGTCTTAACCTGATTACAAACCTCCTGATATGTAAGGAATATCTCTGAGTTAGGGGTGCTAGTGGTAGAGTGTATTGGAGATATAATATGGTAGCATTTGGTATTATTGGGACCATTCCCTCCTACAGTGTAAAGTATGACAATGAAAGTAATGTGACACTATTGATGCAGCATCAACAGCATTGCTGGGCCCATCAATGGTGCACTTTAACAGCAGTCAACTCACACCAGTTTTTTCTTTTCTTTTTTCATTTTATAATTCATTTTAGTTGCAATTTTTGCCATTTTTATTATTATCATTTAAACATGTGAGAAAGCCTGGTGTTTCATATCCAATCACATTGGTGATTGTCCATCATTTCTCCGGTGACAGAGTTGATTATTCAGATAAGCAGGTCTAGCAGACAAGCCATATTTCCACTGGCCTTAGTTGCTAATTTCTTTATGCCATGATTATTTTATAAGCTGTAATTATTTTACCTGTCAAGCCCGATACCTAATACTGCTCTAGCTCACTTTTACCATTGCTATTTCAATTTATACACTCAAGGCTTTGCACAATGTTCTTTGCTGCCCCCTCCCCTTGCTCCCCCTATTCCCCCTCCCCAACTTCTCCCCCTCTGTCCATTCTCCCCCCTCACTTTCTCTCCTCTCCCTCCCCCCTCTCTCTAAGCTGTAGTAAACAAATGGCTGTTTGTTCTACTGTGAAAAAAATTTGTAAAATAAGTTTGATTACAACCCTTCCCTTGACAGACCCTTCCCTAACAACCCTTCCCTTGACAAACCCTTCCCTTAACAACCCTTCCCTTGACAACACTTCCTTAACAACCCTTCCCTTGACAGACATTCCCCTCACAACCTTTCTCTTGACAGACCTTCCCCTAACAACCCTTCCCTTGACAGACCTTCCCCTTGACAACACTTCCCTAACAACCCTTCCCTGGACAACCCTTCCCCTAACAACCCTTCCCTTGACAACCCTTCCCTTGACAAACCTTCCCCTTGACAACCCTTCCCTAACAACCCTTCCCCTAACAACCCTTCCCTTGACAACCCGTCCCTAACAACCCTTCCCCTAACAACCCTTCCCTTGACAACCCTTCCCTTGACAGACCTTCCCCTTGACAACCCTTCCCTTGACAACCCTTCCCCTAACAACCCTTCCCTTGACAACCCTTCCCTTGACAAACCTTCCCCTTGACAACCCTTCCCTTGACAACCCTTCCCCTAACAACCCTTCCCTTGACAACCCGTCCCTAACAACCCTTCCCCTAACAACCCTTCCCTTGACAACCCTTCCCTTGACAGACCTTCCCCTTGACAACCCTTTCCTAACAACCCTTCCCTTGACAACCCTTCCCTTGACAACCCTTCCCCTGACAACCCTTCCCTTGACAACCCATCCCTAACAACCCTTCCCCTAACAACCCTTCCCTTGACAGACCTTCCCCTAACAACCCTTCCCTTGACAGACCTTACCCTTGACAACACTTCCCTAACAACCCCCTTGACAACCCTTACCCTAACAACCTTTCCCTTGACAAATCCTTCCCTTGACAGACCTTCCCCTAACAACCCTTCCCTTGACAACCCTTCCCCTAACAACCCTTCCCTTGACAGACCTTCCCCTAACAACCCTTCCCTTGACAGACCTTCCCCTAACAACCCTTCCCTTGACAGACCTTCCCTTGACAGACCTTCCCCTAACAACCCTTCCCTTGACAGACCTTCCCCTAACAACCCTTCCCTTGACAGACCTTCCCTTGACAGACCTTCCCCTAACAACCCTTCCCTTGACAGACCTTCCCCTAACAACTCTTCCCTTGACAACCCTTCCACTAACAACCCTTCCACTATCAACTCTTCCCTTGACAACTCTACACTAACAACCCTTCCCTTGACAGACCTTCCCTTGACAACCCTTCTCTGGGTGGGAATGTAAGTATGCTGAGATATATGTTGTAAATAGACGATGAAGCAGACAACTTAAAAACTAAAGCAGCTCCTCTCAAAATATCTCAGTCTTATTAGACATATGGTGGTGGCTACCAAGGTATGTGTCTGTACCTCCTCCCATCCCCCTACTTGTCCCCCCTCCAGCCTACCTGCCCCCCCCCCCCCCCATTCCCCCTCCCCATCCCTCACCTGCATCCTCACTGTACACCCACTCACATTCTTTGGCACCCATACACTCCAGTCTGGACACTCCCTCTCCTCTACACTCTTGTCTGTGCTTTTAGTTTTACTCTAAAGGTCTGTGTCTGCCTGTCTTTCTGTCTCTAGCTCTCTCTCTCTATTTTTTCTCTTTGTCTGCACTCCTTGTCTCTATCGCCTCCCTGTCCTCCCAATCTCCTCTCTCTTTGTCTGTCTCTCCCCTCTTCTTCCCCACACTATGTCCTCTCTCTCTTCCCCTCTCCCTGTCTCTCATTCACCTGCTCTGATCTGTTTATTTATCTTATCGTGTCTTTCCCTTGTTCTGTCTGGGTTGTAAATATTGGACATTGATGAAACGTGTGTCTGGCTATTGATATGTAAATGATATTATTTCCACACTCAACGTTGTCAGAGTCCCTTCAAACTGAGGGAAAACCTCTTGCTGCAAACCGCAAATGCCGTTATGATGCCATTACGACGCCAACTTCAGAGTCAGAAATGCCATTAGCGCAGTAGACGTCCAATCACTGGCATACCATTCTTATCTGATCTGAGACGCTGTGACCCCTTGACTAGAAGCTACTAGAGTAGGCGGGGGGGGGGGGGGGGGGGGGATAGGGTAATATGAGGTCAGAGGCTCGACAGATCTGAATAAATAATGGGAAAAATGAATCTTTAAATGGCTAGATAGACAGACACCACACAGACAGAGGAGAGCTGATCATGTCGAATAGAGTGATTGCCTAAATCATAGATGGTGTAGATCTATGCCTAAATGAATAGTCATTCATAGAATGAGCTAGTGTTGGTGGGCAGGCGTAGGGCCTATAGTGCCATATCGCCCCCCCCCCCCCCCACACACACACAGCTCTCCCTGTAAGTACTACTTACTCTTCCACCCTACAGCCTTAGCGTAAACCACTCGCCTTATCTCATAAATGGAACTAAGCATATATATTGATACTAGTAGTGATATTAAAGGGTTAGTATACCCCTTTTCTCTCTCTCTCTCTATCTCTCTGTCTTTCTCTTTTTCTCCCAGTCTTCTCTTTCTCTCTACCTTTCTCTCCCCATCTCTCTCCCTCTCCCTCTCTCTCCTATCTGACTCAGTCTGATCGAGTCTCTGTCTCTCTGTCTGACTGTCTGTCTGTCAGTCTCTGACACTACTGTCTACACACTACAGTAACACTCTACGCCTACGCACAAATGGTATCCACCCCCTCCCCCACCGTACACTAGTGACTACACACCCACACACTCGTATACGCATTCATGCTAGCATGGGAAGGTCTACCCTACACAGTTACAGCCCCGGCGTGTACATGCATGCGTGCATAGTCGTCGCATTCCCGCACATACTATAATAGTACACTGCAGCATGTACTGTGAATAATTAAATAAATCATACCGGGGCCAAGTGGTAGAGTTGGTGTACATTATTGTCGAGCCTATATCTCGGGCTATATCTATATGTCCGGGTTGTGTATCTGACACAAGCCTAGCTCTATCAATGAGCATAATCATCCACACTGCATGGTGCTACGTTATTTCATATGCTACCAAAGGCTACAAAACATATGGGGGGACAAAGTCCATCGACATGATCAGCTAGAGGTAGTTAGAGGTCAAGAACTGACCACTACTAGATCCGTGCTCACTACCTGGCACCCATAAATGAAGTAAATGATGCTTCCTTCACCCGGGCCTTCACCTGGCTCCTCAGCGTATTATTTCTGGTGCCAAAGGCGGGGGGGGGGGGGGGGGGGGGGATTGTTAAAATATGTTGATCGAGCTGCCCATTTGTTGTGGTTGTTTAATAGCTCCCGGGGGCAACGAGGTGAAGACAAATAATGCAAGAAATCATTAATTGGATTGTCGTCGCTTTGAAGTCTGACAAATCTCACTATTTAACACTGGGCTTTAAAGTTTAATTTCAAAAATAGAAGCTGTCTGTCGTTGGTTGTTAATATGGTTGGTATGCCAGGGACAGGGAAGGCAGCGATTTTACCATCTTGCTCTCACACACTCACACGGTCTCCTCTCTCTCCCTCCTCACTGAAACCGTATAGAAATATCCAGCCCCCTCCCCCGCGTCCTCTCTCTCAGCCCAGACCTCTGTACGTTTCTACCGCCCACGGACCCTGGGAGACGCATCCAGGGGTGTCTTCATTCTGATTGGCTGCCCCAAATCGTCGATAGTGCATGCATAATTAATGAGTGAATGTCTCCACCAATGAGGAGAGACGTTCTGTTGAATGACGTCATGGACCAATGAGATGGCGCGTACTGGCCGGGCAGCGGGCACCGGTGTTGTAGATTTCTACCTCACATGAGTAATGGGACAGTGACTGGGCGGCTGGTGCACACTGCGCAGGCGTATTGGGTCAGCACGTAAATGAGCGTGTGATACTATTTTTAGCCCAGTCTCCAAGCGCCGTACTCCACCAGCTGTTCCAGGGGCCCAGTGTGTGAGAGAGAGGGATGGGAGGGGGCAGTAGCAGCACATAGTCATCACATTATACCAGAGAAAGAGATCCTGTTTTCAAGCTGAGTTGTAGGAATGGAATGTGGAATTTTCACCCCTTAATCATTACAGTCCCAAGTCTATAGATGAAAATCACCCCTGGAAGATAATTGAAACATTAATTCATCAGGTCAAATGTAAATAATTTGCTCAAATTGACTCGATGTCTCATCTTAGGCTCGCCAAATATTGTGTTGTCAAAATAGCTTTTGTGGAATATTTAATGCGAGAGAAGGCAGAGGGTCCCGCCATGCTGGTTAACGTACGTACGTACACACCTCCGTAGTGTCGGGTACGTGCGTGTCGGGTGGGGGTGGGGGGTGGGGCTATATGCTGGATCTCGGGGCGGGGTGCGGGGGTTCTTGTCTGGTAAAACTGTTTTCCTCTACCTTTTCTAGTTTCTTTCTAGTCCCTGCGAAATAGTTGTTTTGTTTACTCTTTTCTCCCTTACCTGTATTCTTTATTTTTTTCCTCCCCTGGCCTGTGTAGCTCTGTGTGTCTGCTTCTCTCCATTCGTTTCTAACTGATAATTTTCTTTCCTCTGATTTCTCCCTTCTCTCCATGACATTGCGACATGGCCTAGTCGTCATTCCTTATCTTCTATTTTTTAAATATTTTATTTTCGTATAATTTCTCCTTTTGAGTTTCCTTTTTTCTCTCTTAAATTTTCCACTTATCTAAATGAATGGGTATGTGGGTGTGGGTGAAAGGGGGTGGGCTGCCCCTCTCCTGCACATACTTCACAAGAAAGTGTGTCTGTGTGTGTGTGTGGGGGGGGGGGGGGTAATTAGCTATAATCACATGGCGGGAGGCGTAACAAGCTTGAGTGGAATCATTCATGTGTAAGTAGTAAGATTCTACCCCAGTCTCTCTCCCCCTCTCTCCTCTCTCCCTTTCTCTTCCCCCTCTCACCCCTCTCTCTATCTATCTCCCTCTCACCTCTCTCTCCCCCTCTCTCCTCTCTCCCTTTCTCTTCCCTCTCTCTCCCTTTCTCTATCTATCTCCCTCTCGCTATAAATGTTATTCTATCTGCATCAATCCCCGCCCCTGCACTGCACTATTGTCGCTGTCCTGGTTTCAGGACATAATATGGCCACAATTGTAGGATGGATAGTTCAGAGTTTTATCGCGGGAGGTTCACCAATATCATCTCTCTCAATGTCGGCCATTACTCCATTTATTCTAATCCCATATAAAATTATTTAACTAATAAACTAATGAACTTACAAACTTTGTTACACATATGCATTGTACCAATGGGGGTAAACATGATTTTATTGTTATCCATATTATGACAATGCCCTGAACATGTATCATGTAAAACTCATTGATCGTTCATGTTGTGGCCGCGGTTGAATCAGGTTTATGTGATTTCATCAATTATTTTATTTATTTATATTCCGTGTTATGCCTCTCCTCCATGTTTGCTCTCATTATTTACACTTTCGACTTATTTTATTTTCAAACTTTGTTTTGGTTATTGTCCTATTAATTCAATATATATTTCATTTAGTTAGTATATGGCAGTGCCAGTGTAGAGTATGCGTGCTACCATGGCGTAATACTCATGTATTCAACATTGGGTTCTTCTCTGACTGTAAAGTGAAGACAAGCTGATTCACTTTAGTTAATATCAACCCCAGTTTGTTTTACGTTTTCCAAACTTGCATAACTACACTACAACACTGCTCTACCATATATTATACAGTAATTAAAGCTGAGTACATGAAACCATATCAGACTTGGATGAAATCTCATCTATTTCATATATCTGATCAGCAACAATTATAATCTGTGCCTTATCCTCCCCCAGCCAATATATACCCACATTTACCCCACTATGATATACCCCACTATACCCACGTTAACCCCACTATAATATACCCCACTATACCCACATTTACCCCACTATAATATACCCCACTATACCCACATTTACCCCACTATGATATACCCCACTATACCCACATTTACCCCACTATAATATACCCCACTATACCCACATTTACCCCACTATAATATACCCCACTATACCCACATTTACCCCACTATGATATACCCCACTACATATATACCCACATTTACCCCACAATGATATTATACCCCGCTATACCCACATTTACCCCACTATAATATACCCCACTATACTCACTATACCCACATTTACCCCACTATAATATAATATACCCACTAATATATCCACATATACCCCACTAATATACCCACATGTACCCCACATATACCTGACTCTATGCCCCTGTATTCCCCTGTGTGTCAGTGAGTACTCCACTTGCCTTGTGTCCTGTTCCTCACTCCTCCTCTCATACAATCACATCTAGCTGTGGATCTCAGCTCTACTGTCTTATATTTTTTATATTATATCATTTAGATATATTGAGACTATTATTTATTGTCATTATATTATTATTATTATCCTTATTCTTATTCTTGTATGATTATTAGTAGTTGGCTGCTTCTATTACCATTACCTCCTTGATGTTGTTGCAGTGGTTGCGAGTGTGGATGCGCGCCCCATCCCCGTCTTTCCCTGGCATTCACTGGTTCCCTTTCTTACCAACGCACAACCAGCAACAGCAGCAGAGGCCGGTGGTAACCAGCAACAACCGCAACAACCACAGGCCTCCCAGGGACCCCCGCCCCCACCCCCGCCTCCCCCCGCCCCTCCATCCTCTCAACAAGGACCTAATTCGGGGTCAGGTTCAGAGGGGCACGGTCAAGGCCAGGGACAAGGTCAGGGACAAGGTCAAGGTCAGCAGCAACAACAAGACCAGCAACAGCAGCCGCCACCTAGTGATGGAGAATCTCAAATTCTTGGTAATTTTGCATTTTCTTTTTAGAGGATATTTATTGCAATTGTGTGTAAAAGATGGGGAAGAGATTCCTTTATTCTTGCACAGCTCACAATTTGAATTGATGCTTTTATGACAAATCAGTTCTCATGTCATGTCTGTCTATTTAGAATTCTTGACCTTATATAATTAAAAAGATACAGAGTTACTGTGAGAGAGGTTACATCTCGGGTCATTCAGGTGAAAATGTACTCGTGTTGAAGCATGCCTCAGGGCTCCGCCTGTCGTCTATCTCATCCTGTCACCTGTAACCATATACATATGATTTCAGTATTAACATTGAAAGCATAATATCAAGCAAGGTACAAATAGTACATTTCAACAATTAGATGAAACATATCGCAACCTGTACATTTTTGTCAATAAAATTAGTTAAACCGCCCCTCCCCCCCGAAAAAAACCCCCAAAACCTTTGCCAGATGTGTTTATAAAGATATTGTATTTATTACACAGATGTGGGTAAGATAGAGGATGAGGTGGTGTTCACTAGTGTTTATAAAGATATTGTATTTATTACACAGATGTGGGTAAGATAGAGGATGAGGTGGTGTTCACTAGTGTTTATAAAGATATTGTATTTATTACACAGATGTGGGTAAGATAGAGGATGAGGTGGTGTTCACTAGTGTTTATAAAGATATTGTATTTATTACACAGATGTGGGTAAGATAGAGGATGAGGACGACGATGTGTTTGTCATCACTAGTGAGGCGTTGACGGCCGCCATGTCGCCCTCCACCAAGCGCCGCTCACAGTCGCTCAGCGCGCTCACCACCGAGGAGCCCTGCAGCCCCCGCAAGGTACAAACCTTGTAAACGCCTCTTCTTTATTTCAGGGGTGAAAGTCTTATTTTCCCGCAATATCTATGATCTACACATTTTTTTTAAAAATCTCAAATTTTAACATAATATTTCATAAAATTTGATTCAGCAAATTTCGTTGAAACTTTCAAAAGTTTGAATGGGATGTTTTCAAAAGTTCCCAGCTGGCTATTTCCCACTATGTGTGCTTTTCCACTTGCCAGAAATATTTCTGTATTTTGACCATGATCCCACTTTCATCCTTATTATTCCTGTACCAGGGATGCAAGTAAAATAATTGTACTGAATTTAAAAACTTCCAAAATGTTTATATATACCCCAAATGCCACCATTTATAACCAAATTTCTCAGAAATTTCCCAGAATCTAATTTGCCAAATTTCATCTAAATGTAGAAAGTATCAATTGTCACAAGCAACAAACAACATCATTGCAGACTTGTAGTATAATACTTAAGAATTAATATTAGAAAAGTCTCCATATGACCTCCAGATTACTGGTTTCTCTCTGTCTCTTTCTCTTACCCTCTCTGACTCTGACCTTTCCTTCTGCAAACCTTGGTCAAACTGTTAAAGTAAAAAAATAAAAAAGGCAATCGCAGATTGTAATCATTTGAACGTTTAGTAATCAACCTAAAAGAATGATTCAAATTTTGTTAAATAAAAAAAAAATTATTTCAGACCAAAGACAAGGATCACATTCGGCGGCCGATGAATGCGTTCATGATCTTCTCCAAGCGACACCGCGCACTGGTGCACCAGCGACACCCCAACCAGGACAACCGCACTGTGTCTAAGATACTGGGGGAATGGTGGTACGCGCTGGGGCCGCGCGAGAAGCAGAAGTACCACGATCTAGCCTTTCAGGTAGGCTCACCATGTTTGCTACCTTCTCTGTCTTTCCTTGTAATCAATGTCCGAAGTTAAGAAAGTAATGATAGGATATAATTGAGTATTTAAAGGACTAATTATATAAAAGAGAATTATTCGGGGCAACGCACAAAAACTTCTTTTGATAGTTACCTTGGTATTTTGTAAATTATTAAATCTACCTGGCCAATGAAAATATTTAAAAAAAAATCCTTGAAATTTTCACAGCGGATTTGAAATGCCTTGAACATTGTGTGCCTCTACTGCACACTCATAAAATCCATCCATCACCAAATAAAACTTCAGGAATACCAAATTGATGAGGTGATAGCTGCATTCTCAGCTATTACGACAAACACAATCTTGCCGAATTTACTCCTATTATAATTTATAGGTCTGAATTTATCATTATTCTGCTGTTGTCAGCATAGAAATGATTCGGCGGGTCCTCCAAATACAAATGAGGATGTTTTAGAAGCCCTGTAGCAAAAACAACTGTACAAAATCCTTCGCAATTTTGATCAAACGACCTTTAGATGGGTTGGAAAATAATGGAACACAAAGTAGAAAATGTTTAGTTTTTGAGCGATGTTAACTGAGAGTGCAGCTTTAAATGTAGAACTAAAATTGTGAGGTTTGGAAGATGGCATTTACTAAAAATGAGAGAGAAACGTAGGTCTTGCTTGTATGGTTTATTATCCCTCAGTGAGGAGGCTTGGGCGAGACCGGTGGTATACATAAAGACATACAAGTATTAGCATATGCACATAAGGACCTCCTCCTGGGTCGGTGCTCCCTAAATATACCTGGTTTTAATGTATGCAGTTACGCCGAGGAATGTTGTGACGTCATATCTTTAATATCTTACATGGATAATTAGTATACATGATTCATGATTAATGATGATAATAATGATTACACAATGTTATGTAATAATACAATATCCAGATCTAACAGAATCTGTGTGTTTGTGCTTCAGGTGAAGGAGGCGCACTTCAAGGCGCACCCGGACTGGAAGTGGTGCTCTAAGGACAGGAAGAAATCCGCGTCCGGGACCAAGAAGTCTGAGTCGTTTGATGATGGTCCGTCTGCGCTAGGTCTGTACACTCACTACTTGCTCACTCTTTGTTTTAAATATATTTATTCAGCTCAGTGACATTATGCAATTTTACATTTTCTCAGTCCTAGCTGTTATGGAAAATATATACGGTAGACATTATGTAGCACTATCAATCTACAAATATATAGTTTATTGTCAGGGAATCTAAAACAAAATATTAAAAATAGTAAGATTATGGGAGGAGTGACCCAGTTGATTTTTGCATGGTTGAACAGAAGAATGAAACAACTCTAGAATACTCTTATCTTGGTTTGAAGACTGATGATAAGCTTACCTCCAAGAATCACCTTGTGTCTAAATTAAATGTCGGCAGGTCTAATCTATAACTCCATTCGTGCAGCTGTGAAGCTCCCTAAACGTACTAATGTAAAAATTACATTCTCTCTTATTTTTCCCGATTGCCCATAAAGTAGCTAAAAGTTAAAAGCAGAAGTTGTAATTTATCTCTCACCCCGCGTACACTCATTGCTTGTTGACAGTTTATTGTCAGAAGATTTGTATGTGCCACTGCGCATGTCTGTTACAGCACATCCGTATGTTAGTACAAAACTGACATACAAATATTGAGCAACATTTTTATAAAAAAAAAAATAATTATGTAGTATGTATTTGATAATAGTTTCGCTTACAAACAATAAATATGTGTTTTTCAATAATGATAAATGTAACAATATTAAACGTGCTAGATATGGAATAGTTTCAGTACTTAAAAAATAAAAGATGGTACCTTGTATATTGCAGATGTAGAGGGGCTACCCGGGAGTTCACAGACAGACGGGGCCTCGGGCACAGACGACGGTGTGAGCGACACGGTTACCATGACTACCGCGTCCTCCACGTCCATGAAACAACGCTCGGTTAGTATGTCTGCCGTGGTGCAGGTGGAGCCACAGGTCGGCGGGGAGTTGAAGGTGGACAGGATGACTAAAGCTCATGTAGGCATTATTATACGCGCTTTCGCTGCTTGTGTCTGCCCTGCAACGTCTTCTCTACGCTTATATTTACATTCAATTCATTTTTGTTTATTATTTATACCATCCCTCAACCACACACCTTTCTTTCAATAAAAGCGTGGAGAATATATATAATATATCTTTTCCCCCGCTGTACAATATACATTTCTCGGACGCGAAAAAGAGTATGTGGGTGAGATAGTCAGAAAATGTACAATCCTTTAAATCTTTCTTCTTTAATCTTACTTCAAAACTTTATTTCAATCCAGTAAAGTGTACCATACTAGAGTAGGAGTGCTTTACCGTGGTTAGGTTATATATAGTGGTCAAGTTAGATATTTTGTGGCCTGATCACGTGACAGCAGCAGCAGCTGTTCTATTCAACTTGCAAACTTGTTGCATGTGATGGGACAATGCTAGCTATGTAAACATGGCCAGGTAGGCTTACAGCCCAGGTAGAGGCATGTGATGGGGCAATGCTAGCTATGTAAACATGGCCAGGTAGGCTTACAGCCCAGGTAGAGGCATGTGATGGGACAATGCTAGCTATGTAAACATGGCCAGGTAGGCTTACAGCCCAGGTAGAGGCATGTGATGAGGCAATGCTAGCTATGTAAACATGGCCAGGTAGGCTTACAGCCCAGGTAGAGGCATGTGATGGGGCAATGCTAGCTATGTAAACATGGCCAGGTAGGCTTACAGCCCAGGTAGAGGCATGTGATGGGACAATGCTAGCTATGTAAACATGGTAGAGGTATGTGATGGGACAATGCTAGCTATGTAAACATGGCCAGGTAGGCTTACAGCCCAGGTAGAGGCATGTGATGGGACAATGCTAGCTATGTAAACATGGCCAGGTAGGCTTACAGCCCAGGTAGAGGCCAACCTTAATGATAGTTTTGATTTAATGTGGTGTGTTTTGGAAAATTCAACTGAACTAAGGTAGCCTCCGATTCCATACCCACACCCTCGTCACCTACGACCTAAACTGCAGTTACCAGCATTCAAAATGGCGGAAGGTGGGTTCCCATTAGAACAAACAAAGTTGGTTTTTAACTATCAAAAGCCGTTTTCAGTAGCTGTCATGTTTTGTGGGTGTTTACTATAGTTGCATTTAGGTTTGAGTGTTATCAGATACATGTATCTGGCTTATACTACAGTGTAATCTAGGTCAAAAACATTGAGTGGCATACCCATAACTGCATTGAAGTAAACACAAGGTATGACCTTAACTTTTTCTTGATATGACCGTAACTACAAAGCTATTTGCATCTATGAATGGTTGAAAACATGTGTTCTGCTACATAATCCATGATATTTGTAGGTTACATGCATATGTAACTTAAAATCAGAGTGATTCCAATGACAGGTTTCCCTGAATTAGGCCGATTTACTCAAAGGTGACCTAGTTCAGTACTCTAGGCTAGTGTAGGCTCTAGGGATCACTGTAACTGCACCTACCACCACAACTGCACTCCACCTCCCTATTAGTATAGCTGCCACCATTTGTATTTCAGTGTTAAGTTATGACTAAGTTCTACACAACACATGTACATGTAGGTTATGTTTATAGCAGTCATAAATAATATCTACAGAATAAAGTTTGGTCCTATTATACAAATGACACACTTGCAGTGATACTTTTTGCACCAGTTGGGGTCATACTTTTTGCACCAGTTAAGGTGATACCAGTGAAATTCAGTTATACAGTTACGGTCGTAGTGGAAATCAGTTGGGGTCATATTGTGTGCTATTCCAAGTACAAAATACAAGTAAACTTCAACCCTGGTACATGATTTGAACCCATCACAATGGTGTCATACCTAAAAGGAAGGAATCTATCGATTCAGTTTGTTATATAAAGTATTTTTAAGCAAGATTTCAAAGAAAATCAAGAGTATCAACAATTTACCTTCCGCCATTTTGAATGCTGGTAACTGCAGTTTAGGTCGCAGGTGCAGAGGGTGTGATACCTTTCAATTCATGGTAGGGACCGCAGACTTTCATAGGAGAAAAAGTCAGAGAATGAATGATCCGTTTAGGGAGGCGTTAACTATATTCGCATTTCTGAATATTTGTAGCGCCGGTCCCGATGTTTGAAAGCTAGCATTCACTTTGCCCACAAAGCAGTTTTGGGCGCATCTCGTCTAGAATAAATTAACCTTAAATATTAAAAAGATAGCGTTGAGAGAACACATTGCTGGCGGCCTGCCTGCTCGACATGCCAGCTTGCCCTGTCTGCATTGTACCACCCAGACATTTTATTAATTAAAGCTTAATTTTGGAACGATTCTGATTACTTGTCAGTTATTTTATTCATAAAATGCTTCGTCACCTCCTGCTCCTGTCCCTTTGTTGCTCTGTTTGCCTTATCTTGTATTTATATTTTTATAAAAAAAATTTATCAATAGAATATTTTCTATTGTTGCCAAGTACATTTGATTTGACTTAAAACGTTTTCCTGAGTATAACCACTAGTGCCTCTTTAATTTTAATTCGTCAAGAATTGTCATTTAATGTTTTAGATATGATAAATATTAGTAATTTTCTTGTCTTTAAGAACTGGATTGTTACATGATTTTTTTTATTTATGTCATTTGCCATTTTAAAGCTTTCAGTTAATTCCCTTTCGGTCTCAAACAATTCTTTCAATTCTTAGATTAGATCGTGATAAAGTGCAAATTAAGTTAATTCAAACATTCATTAGAGAACTTGACATTTATGACAAATTGACCAGAATGTAAGATAACCATGACAATATATATAGACAATTAATGCAGGGTGCAGGTGACCGTGCAGTCTACTGCACTCGGTCAGCTCACTGGCATGTCAATCCTGGTAAAACACCAATAAGAAATATACAATTAATAGAAAGTAGAGAGAAAGGAAAGGTTTGTCATTGTTTTGTGTCTTGTCCCTCACCAGGACACCAGCCATGCTTCCACCCGCACCAACCAGGTGGCGCTGGAGTCAGTGCCTGAGTACCGTGACGATGAAGATGAGGCTAGCGATGACGAGCAGCGCATGATCATCTGTGAGGACCGGGACAGCTTGAGTAAGTCATTCCTGATATTATGTCTACATCAGCTTGAGTGCCAAGTCATTGGTGATATTTTGTCAGCTTGTAGTATGTGGCACACTATAGTGTTAAGACAGTGATACTAACATGAGTAAACATTATATACCCTTGTATTTGGCACACTATATTTGGCACACAGACTGAGGAGTGAAGGTTGTGAATAATTGTGTATGTTTGACCTTGTAGATGATGAAGAGGTGGCCCAGGTGGAGGTGAAGGAGGCTGTGGTGGCGGTGGAAGACGTGGATCTGGACACAGGCGGGATTGACCTCAACTGTAAGGAGCATGTGTCCGACTCTGAGGTGGACAGCCAGTCTGAGGAGGAGAGTCTGATAGAGAACAAGGTGTTCCCTCAGCAACGCTTTTCCCCTGTGCAGAAGCTCAGCATGTCTGCAGACATCACATACAGACCCAAGCCCATGAAGCCTGAGTCTCCGCTGCGGGCTGACGGCACCAAGGGTCACTACAGTGACCAGCTTATCCCGCGCCCGGCCAGCAGTGGGGCTGTGTTCCAGCCCAAAGGCTACGCATTCAAACCCAGGAATCCCAAAGTGAGGTCTGACCAGCGGACTGACCTGAGTGGTGGCGGGGAGGCGGGACTTAATGGCAATGACAGCCGTCCATCAAGTGTGAAGAGTGAACCTGGAGTACTAATATCACAGAGACTGGCGAGTGTATCATCTGACCGGACATTACAGGAACGCAGTCGCAGTATAAGCAACGTAAACATAGCCTCAGGAAATGAATCACAAACTGCCTCCTCCTCTGCTTCTGCAGGGGTCCAAAGAATAGTGATGAAGACTAACCAGATTAAGTCCATACAGAACATTACCATGACCACACAGGACAGGCACAACATTGTGCTGTCGTCCAACATGCAGATGACGCTGGGCAAGCCTGACAGTAAGAATAACCCTATCATGGGCAAGATGTCCACCCCCAAGTCTAACAAGGCCGCCAATAATAACAAGATCATCGCCCACCTGCAGCAAGGCAGCAAGAGTATGCAACAACAAGTTCAGCAGCCCGCCACTGTAATGCCCTCGCTCCAGCAGCAGCAGCAGCAGCAGCAGGCAGTGTGTAGTACCTCACAGTTCCTCCCCACCACCCAACAGCAGCAGCACTACCAGCACCAGCTGGACCAGGCCTCCAGGAACCTCACCAGTGTGACCACCACCTACAAGACCATCACCACGCCGGTGCCCATTGCCTCTAAGCCGGTGGTGAGCCAGCAGCAGCAGGCCGCCCTGCCCTCCCCCATCCTCAAACACACCAGTAACATAAACCTCCCCCACCAGGGGGCCTTGCTGTCCCCTGTGGTCACACAAGGGGGCGCTGGAGTCATGAAGAATGTGGGAATATTCGTTCAGGGTAACTTGGCAGGGGGCAGCACCAGTCAGTATGGCGGGGTCACCTTGGTGAGTCCCACAGTGAGTAGTTCTACTGGTAATAACCAGGTGATGTATTCCAGCACCAGCTCGCCAGTGACCAGTGGCTATCTCAACTCCCCAGTGACCAGTGGCTATCTGACCACCACACTGAGACATATTGCCCCTCCCCAGAGCCCGGGACTAGTGGCTACTGTCCCCCACAGCCCAGCTGCCACTAACATCCGGTCCAGCCCACAACAAGTCCCAACAGCTGTGCTCACAAACTTTTTGTTCAAAGCAGCGCCACAGGGTGCTCAGGCGGTGGGTGCAGTGCCGGGGACAGGGGCCGGCACCCTGAGTCTGCAGCAACAGTCACAAGCACAGCAGCAGCTGCCGCGCACCCCAACCCATGTGCAGTACATCCTGCCCTCCCTCACCGTGCAGGCCGGACCCAATGGCAAGGTACAGAACGTGCTGCAAATGGCACTGCCGGGCTCTCACATACCTCAGGGAAACATCCAGCTGACACTACCGGGGCAGACCCTACAGACCGCCGCCGCCTCTGGTCAGGGAAAAATACAGATTGCCTCTCCTGGCCTGATGAAGGTGGCCCAGCCGCAGACTGCTAAACTGGTAGCCCAGCCCCAGTCTCAGACTATAGCAGCTGCCAACCTGGGGCAGTTGATCAACCAGAGCGGGCTGGCAGGCAAGCCACAGACTCAGTCAGTGATGGGTTCACAGATAGTGACCCTGGCACAGCCCACTATGACTCTAGCCACGGGCCAGCACCTGCAGCTCACTGCCTCAGGCCTCACACCAGTCAATATCACCTCTGCAGCTCCACACCAACACCACCAGCACCAGCACACTCAGGCAGGACAGATTCAGGTGCGTTCCACTGGAAAATCTCACACACATTATAGCCTATATCCTAATTTCATCAAAACTTGAATTTCTTATTGTCATCAAAATGTTTTTCCTTTAAATGAGTTACAGATAGCAGAGGCTATAACACAAGAATTCACTCTTTTTTTCCTCTCAAAAGTTTCAGTATTTTTCACATGAGCCCTGAATACCGTATTTCCCCATTTATAAGCCCAGCCTTAATTTCAAATGGTGATAGACCAGGCTTATATTTGGGGACAGGCTTATACTCGGGGTTAAGATTATAGTGCTTATTTTACCATAAGAATGTGTATGGGTGACCTACCCGGGGTAGGGTGGGGGTGGGGGCTTATAAACAGGGCCCAGCTTATAAATGGGGAAATACGGTTTATATGATATGGCGCATAGATGACATGCAAATACATGTATAATGCAATAGACAATAGTAGTATTGATGGTAACTCACTCCTTGTTGCCTCCTGCAGGTAACAGCACAACCAGTTACAACACAACACTTCCAACAAGTGCAACAAGCCCAATCTATACAGCAGCAGTTACAGCAACAGCAACATCAGCAGCAACCACAGCTGCAACAACAGACACAGCAGCCAGCCCCTGCCACTGCACAGAACCTCCAGCAACAACTGGCAGCACAACAACAGCTCCAGCAACAACAGTTGCAACAAGCTCAGCTCCAACAGCAACAACAACAACAACAGCTTCTACAAGCTCAGACTCAGAAAATCCTCCTCCCACCAACTGCCAAGTAAGTTTTCATTTTGTTCTACTGCTCCTTCTCCTCTTGCTCCTTCTACGTTTGCTCCTGCTCCTAAGTTCTACTGCTGCTCCTTCTACACTTGCTCTTGTACTTCTGCTCCTGTTCCTCCTCGTCCTTTTTCTGTTCCTCCCTGTGATCCTCCTTCTCCTGCTTTTGCTCTTCCTTCTCTTCCCCATCTTGCTCCTTCTCCTCCACCTCCTGCTCCGTCTGCTTCTGCTCAACCTCCTTCTCCTTTTCCTCCTTCGCCTGCTTCTTTTCCTCCTTCTCCTGCTCCTCTTCTTCCTTCTGCTCCTCCTCCGTTTCCTCCTCTCCTGCTTCTGCCCCTCCTTTTCCTACTCCTGTCGCTAATACTAAAGGCTAAACCATTATGGAGAAAGCCATGTGGAAATGATAACATTCTCCCATGGATTGTACCACATGCTCTCCCATACAACCAGCATGTGGTACAAATTCCATCATGGTGTTGACAGAGCATGAATGTCACATAAGTTGCACAGCAATGCATGTTACTCTTACAATTAAACTATATGCACTAATCACACATCAGATCCAATGCATTAATTCATGTATAGAGAGAATGGGACGAGCCGGCAATAATCGAAAATTTATAGGACAGGATTTGTCCACATAAGCACGATGCCGTAGGCAGAGTGCTTATGTGGACGGATCAAGTCCTATAAATTTTCGATTATTGCTGGCGAGTTCCATTCTATATTTATTATATGTGCATAACATTTGATCATCATCAGATATCACTGAAAAATTATTAAAGAACTCTCAGAGAGCCCCAGCTGCCCCGCTGAGAGCACCGTCAGTAGGCTACAACGGTGAGCTGTCAGGACTGGGTGATCATGCAGTGTTTACTTACTGACTTGGTTGAACTAAAACGTTCATATCGTAGCCATTTCTTGAGCTACAATAATAAACATTACATCATTTGATAGAGAATTTAATTCTCTATTTAATGGTGTGGTGTTTATTATGTATTTTTATAATCACAGGTGGATTACCGATCGCGGGGATCTCCGCGGGGATCTCCGCGGAGACAGCGGAAGTGCTGAGTCAGAGCTATTTTTAGACAACTACATTTTTATAGGACGCGTCCTATATGACTATTTTTATAGCACCCCACTTATAGCATCTCTCATATAGCATGCGCGTATAATAAATTCAATGATTGTTTTGTAGGGTGACATATGTACCGCCAGGAACACCAACATCTCTACAAGTGACACCCATTGCTGCTGTCACCAAGAAGAACGAGGTTGCGCTGAGCCCTGCCTATGTACAGGCCTACCTCACCACCGTCTCACAAGGTAGGCACATGGCTGGCATAGGCCAATAAGTAACTTCAACTTTAGTTTAGACTCCACTATGTCATGATAGTCTTATTCATGTTTAATATAGCTATGTTTATTCATTTACCTTTCTTTTCTCATAAGTGATTTCATATAAACTACATTCCATACAATGACAACATTACCACATGGTCTGTAGGCCTACCACATTCCATACACGCCATGTAATAATGACAACATTACCACATGGTCTGTAGGCCTACCACATTCCATGCATGCCATGTGGTAATGATAACATTACCACATGGTCTGTAGCACATGCTCCCATACAAGCGGCATGTGATGATAGTACATTATGGTGTAACTAACTTGCCGCTCTAGTGTATAATGTATAACACTGATTATGTGTTTGTTCCACAGGAGGGCAGCCCCAGCTGGTCATCCAGCAGCCACCAATAGCCAAGTCTCCTGCCGGCTTCCTTACCTCCACCTCACAGCCCCCCACCCCCACCACCACCTCCCAGCAGCCCCGCCCGCCCTCCCAGCCCCTCACACTAAACTCTACCGCTGCTGCTGCTGCTGCTGCTCCTAAGGCACTCATTAACCAGGCCACCCCCATGTTCTACCAAGGTGTGTACACTTCTTACTGCTATACATGTTGTAATGGGGCACTTCACTCATCATGGTGCTTCACAAATTCTCACAAAATTAGGAGCTTAAATAATTTCATCATATCTCAATGACCTCAACTGTATTATAACTGACAATGTACAGCGTACATGGCTTATTGTTATATCTTTGTATTGTCTTATTATTGCTGTATAAACATACTAAACAAAAAAAGTTAAAAATCAGCATTTTTTTGATTTGTTGCGTTAGTCTATAGACCAAGTATTTGTTGGTGATATTATTGATAAAGCTCTTAAATAAACAAACTATAATATTTCCTGCAGGAATGATGAACCTGCGCTCCCCCAGCATCATCACCATGACGACCAATGATGGCAAGGGTGAGATCGGCATTATGGGCCAAGGTCAGCAGAAGCCGCTCAAGGTCAAGGCCACATTAGCCACCATCCCCGTGGCTACGGAGAGTCTCCAGACAGTCAAGCCTGCCCCGCACACCTCCACCAGTGAGTCCTTCCTCTACTTCCTCCAATAGACCCTTGCTGGGAATAGAAGCCTGCTTTACAGCTGGCAATATAAGGACTAGCAAAATAGTAAAACTTTATAATTGGCTGAATTCTCTAAATTAAACATTTATTTTAATTAAACATTTATTTTGTTATAGTTGCTGGACTTGTGCATGCAAACAACACGCAGTACATGATTTCAAGCAGCCAATCAGAAAGCTTGTTACAAACACCTCTGACGCCAACCACTAGGAGTGCAGAGGATGCTGAAGGTGAGAAAGCGCTGCGTGCGGGCAAACTAAAACGAGGCAAGGAGATCTTGGCAGAAAGTGGCCCTCGGTCCTTGAAGCGGGACCACCGCAAGGTAAGCATGAGTTTCAGGCCTTCGGTTAACTCTAAAGCTGAAATTCTATTGGTTGGCACACTGGTGATGCTTGTCATCAGCCAAGCAGCCACACTTTCCCTTTTGTATCACATTGTGCAGTAGTTACATGTACTTATACTGTATCACATTGTGCAGTAGTTACATGTACTTATACTGTATCACATTGTGCAGTAGTTACATGTACTTATACTGTATCACACTGTGCAGTAGTTACATGTACTTATACTGTATCACATTGTGCAGTAGTTACATGTACTTATACTGTATCACACTGCAGTAGTTACATGTACTTATACTGTATCACATTGTGCAGTAGTTACATGTACTTATACTGTATCACACTGCAGTAGTTACATGTACTTATACTGTATCACATTGTGCAGTAGTTACATGTACTTATACTGTATCACATTGTGCAGTAGTTACATGTACTTATACTGTATCACATTGTGCAGTAGTTACATGTACTTATACTGTATCACACTGCAGTAGTTACATGTACTTATACTGTATCACATTGTGCAGTAGTTACATGTACTTATACTGTATCACACTGTGCAGTAGTTACATGTACTTATACTGTATCACACTGTGCAGTAGTTACATGTACTTATACTGTATCACACTGTGCAGTAGTTACATGTACTTATACTGTATCACATTGTGCAGTGTTACATGTACTTATACTGTATCACACTGTGCAGTAGTTACATGTACTTATACTGTATCACATTGTGCAGTAGTTACATGTACTTATACTGTATCTCATTTTATTTCACCTTTGGCTGTGGTCAATACGTACGGCCCATTGACCTAGCCCTGAGACTGCAACTCAGGCCTGAGGCCAATACGACGGCCGTATCAGGCCTCAGGCCCGATACGGAATGAATATAGTTCTCTAAAGATTATAGTATCAGCACCTATAAGTCAGTCGCAAAATTAAAATAAATACTTGAATATGTTTTTAGAGTAATTGAGTCCAAATCAATAAAGCAAAATAACCGTAAATGACAGCACAGGATTAAGTAATTTTGCGTTCTAAAATATAGTCCCGACCCCCGTGGGTCGGAACAAACGGCGCGTAGAAATATAAGTGCGTCATGACGGTAATCATGACGGGTGTCATGATGTCAACAAAGACGTCGCTGTCGACCAAATGAAAACAAGTTTAAGTTTATCACTAAATCGGTTATGCTTAATTACAAAATAACGGCGAAATAAATACAAAAAAATCCGCGGTCATTTTTGTCTTAGTGCAGTAGTTACATGTACTTATACTGTATCTCATTGTGCAGTAGTTACATGTACTTATACTGTATCACATTGTGCAGTAGTTACATGTACTTATACTGTATCACATTGTGCAGTAGTTACATGTACTTATACTGTATCACATTGTGCAGTAGTTACATGTACTTATACTGTATCACATTGTGCAGTAGTTACATGTACTTATACTGTATCACATTGTGCAGTAGTTACATGTACTTATACTGTATCACATTGTGCAGTAGTTACATGTACTTATACTGTATCACATTGTGCAGTAGTTACATGTACTTATACTGTATCACATTGTGCAGTAGTTACATGTACTTATACTGTATCACATTGTGCAGTAGTTACATGTACTCATACTGTATCACATTGTGCAGTAGTTACATGTACTCATACTGTATCACATTGTGCAGTAGTTACATGTACTCATACTGTATCACATTGTGCAGTAGTTACATGTACTCATACTGTATCTCATTGTGCAGTAGTTACATGTACTCATACTGTATCACATTGTGCAGTAGTTACATGTACTTATACTGTATCACATTGTGCAGTAGTTACATGTACTTATACTGTATCACATTGTGCAGTAGTTACATGTACTTATACTGTATCACACTGTGCAGTAGTTACATGTACCTATACTGTATCACATTGTGCAGTAGTTACATGTACTTATACTGTATCACATTATATTGTCCAGATGGCTAAGGCAGACTCTGTAGATGAGAGGACGACCACCATCACTACCTCAGTGGCGCACTCTACCGGAAATGGAGCCTCAGCTGCCCAAGCCACTGTAAGTGTAGTGACCTTGGCCACTGCTGCATGACCTTGGTCCCTCATGCACCAGATAACCTTATCAATGTCTGACCTTAACAATTGTAGTTTTTAATTCACGAAACGCGTCATATTGTTAAATAAAAATGCTTCAAAACAACTGTCTGGATCAGTGATTTGTGGAGATTCTCTTACCTTTACATCTTTTAAGTTCCTGCCCGTGGACTGAAAATATTTTGTTGAAAACACGCTTTCATGTTGAACATGAACTCAAGTATTTAATTCTGTATGTAAGTGAAATGATGTAGTATGAGTTAAAACCTTTCCACCACATCCCAGTAAAGCTAGGAATTGTTTCACTTTGTAGAACACTGGCTACAGCAGACAGAAGCCCATCCCGCCACCACTGCCGGTGACGTCACAGATCCTGGCCTCTGCACCCATCATGTCACCAGGAGCCATGAGCCCCAGGAAGTCTGTGCTCAAACGTAACATAGATGACGGCATGGAAAAGTGAGTCCATTTTACAGATAATAGGGCACTTTGTAAATACATTCAGTCCCGCAGCAACAGTTGTGGCCTCAATCCTAGCTTGGTGTCATGGCAAGAGCTTTTCCAGTGCTCTCATACCTCTACTGTAGGTGCCAAACTTTGCCTGCTTGTCCCAGCGATAATTATTGCTCTATGCCTAATAAATTGGGCAAGATTATCTAAAAAAAAGTTAAGATTAGTCATGCCCAATTCCAGGCCAATTCATCCACTAAATTTTAGAATATGGGTACTTTAGTCAGAGCGCACAGAGACCAGAGCGTAATTCCACACTCACTGATGGCAGAATGTGTGAAGTAGCCTATTAGTTTTTGGATTAAATCTTATGACCAACAAATGGTTTTCAATCCTGGAGAATTTCAACGTTGACGTTTCCTTGTTTATGAGCGTTTATGTGTAAATAAACAGGGATATCTAAATGCTGTAGAAATCAAACTCCTACCGGTGAATTTGTTGTGAAATATTATGAAAGTGCTGGAAGACTTGCATATGTAAGCAGAAGACAAGTATAATTTGCTATTCTATAAAATCAATCAAACGTAAGCTGATGAAATAAATGCAATGACTTGCTGTTGCAGGGTGCTGGAGGACGTGGACTTTGAGCGCAGGTTTGAAGAGTTGCCACAGTTTAATCCCGATGACTCAGAGACGGGCACGCCACTCCCCAAGTCTCCACGTGCCATTGTCAGCAGCTACCGCAAGAAGAGGAAACTCTCCATCGGTAGGTGGCATGGCAGTAGTTGCTCCTTATACTAGCCCCAGTCTTTCTCCCAACGTGTACATAAAGTGGTATTTGACAGGATTCATGTACTGGTTATGAATCAATTGTTTAGCATTGCTTTCATCAACTGTTCGTTATGGGGAGTTGTAGTTTATATATGCAGGGAGGTATATACAATTTATGTATGTATATTGTTTATTTCCAGTTCAATCACAGTTACATCAATATAGTTAATACAATATCTGGAAATGGGTACCACATTCTATGCTAATCATAGCTCTACCAGGAGGTCCCTATTACAAGGGAGTAGCAACGAATAATATGCGCGGGTGGCGGGTGGTTGAAAGTAATGCCACTACTACTACTAGTGCCATCTATTTATAAGCGCATCACTAGTATGCTCTTCTATTGTAAAGGGCAATCAAACTACCTGGGTTATATGTGGTGCAACAATACTGCAGTGTCACCTGGCATGCAGTGGCTAAGTTAAGTCCCAGTTGCGGATAATTTGGTTCAGTAAATGAGTTGTTGCATATATTGTATATACCTCCCTAATATATGAGAATATTTATATATGAAAATAGCCGATTGTACTGTATTTGCTGTATGAGTAAACCATGCTGGTGTGTTGCAGATGCTGAGGGGGGCGGTGCTCATGATGGTGATGACCTTGTGTCCCCGCGGGTTGGCCCGGCCGGCCGGCAGCGCTGCATGTCCAGCAGCTCAGATGCAGGCACCCCCAAGACTCCCAAGAGCGGACGCTTTGAGGACGCACGCTTCTTTGGCTCCAACTTCAACCTGGAGGCACTGGCTGAGGTGGCGGCCCTGCAGAGACCCGGCATCAGTCAGTACCTTCTCACACTCTCTTAGTTTGTGACCCATCTTTGGTGCTTCAAATCTAACAATATTTAATACACCGCACATGATTATATTATAAATATATTATGTAATTGTTAAATGATACTAGAATATTCAATACACTTCACATGCTTATATGATATTCAGGGATGAAAGTCTTCAGTATTTCTACTGAAATCAATATTTTTTAAATAAAAAAAGTCATCATTATTAACCTAAAACTTTCAACAAAAAGTTCTCAATTTTTCCTGAACATTTCACAAAATGTAATTCACCAGATTTCGTGAAAGTTTATTATCATCTAAATAACTTTTCAATTTCCCCTTTTCTACTTGTCAGGGATATTTCTGTCCTTTTCCCATGGCCCCACTTTCATCCCTGTATAATATTATAAATGTATCATGTACAATTGTGAAATAATGCAAATTGTTCTGTTTAGATGAGATAATGGAAGGGGATCTGAACTCCCCGCTCACACCCCGCACACCATCCTCTCCCGGTGGTCAGTCCTCACTCCGCCGGACACTGGACCAGCGACGACAACTGGTCATGCAGCTCTTCATGGACCATGGCCTCTTCCCTTCTGGTAACCATTCTTATGTTATATGTATCTCCATTTGTTGCTATATATATATCCCCATTTATTGCTATGAATATCCCCATTTATTGCTATAAATATCCCCATTTATTACTATGAATATCCCCATTTATTGCTATGAATATCCCCATTTATTGCTATAAATATCCCCATTTATTACTATGAATATTCCCATTTATTGCTATAAATATCCCCATTTATTACTATGAATATTCCCATTTATTGCTATAAATATCCCCATTTATTACTATAAATATCCCCATTTATTACTATGAATGTCCCCATTTATTGCTATAATATCCCCATTTATTACTATGAATATCCCCATTTATTGCTATGAATATCCCCATTTATTGCTATAAATATCCCCATTTATTACTATGAATGTCCCCATTTATTGCTATAAATATCCCCATTTATTGCTATGAATATCCCCATTTATTGCTATGAATATCCCCATTTATTGCTATATATATCCCCATTTATTGCTATAAATATCCCCATTTATTGCTATGAATATCCCCATTTATTTCTATAAATATCCCCATTTATTACTATGAATATCCCCATTTATTACTATGAATATCCCCATTTATTGCTATATATATCCCCATTTATTACTATGAATATCCCCATTTATTGCTATATATATCCCCATATCTTCTTGCAGCACAAGCCACCTCCACGTTCCAGGCCCAGCATCAGGATATTTTCCCCACCAAGGTCTGTCTTCAGCTCAAGATTCGTGAGGTGCGGCAGAAGATGATGGCGCAGGTTCCCATGGACGAGGTCGAGGATGACGGAGTTGGTGATGGTGGCGCTGCAGTCGCCATAGCAACCACAGCTTCCGCTTACACCGCTGGAGGAGATGCTGCCGCGATGGGAGCACCACCACCAATAATGACGTCCGTTAGTACACCAAAACTGGTGACGTTTACAACATCTCTGCCCCAAACCATTCCCTCCACTTTACCTGTGGTAGAGACATCCAGTGGAGGCCAGCAGGAACTAAACAGAACTAGTGCCATCACAAACCACCAGGGTGTTCTGGTGGCCCAACCTGTGAGAGGGGTCACGCTCAGAGGTCAAACAGGAGGGGTCAGGCCTTAAAGTCACCCAGATTGACCTTCATTTGACCTTAGAACTCTTGTCATTTTCCACAGGAGGAGTCAGGACACACTTCATCCCTGATTTGACCTTAACACAGTCTGTGAATTTACATTTATCATTGGTCATCACAGCGAGGGGTTAGACATGATTTGCCCTTGATGTGACCTTAAACCTTGAACATTGCTACTCCATGAGTGTGTAGCAGCACTCTGTGTGTAATACAGGGAGGTGTATATAGAAAGGTACTACTGTAGCACACTGTGTGTAATACAGGGAGGTGTATATAGAGGTGTAATAATGGCCGATACTTCACTTGTGCTTACTAATGTTACCCACAATCCTCTGGGAGGACAAGGTCCTGTCGTCTGCCATTAGCAGACAACAGAGAGGGAGTTTTTACTACACTTGGTATATATCTGTAATAGTCTGGTGTCCAGGAACGAGTAACTTACCAAGTAAATGACGGCCATTTTGTGCTGGTAACATGTGGGAGCCGTGTAAGATATTAAACGCGTTCTCCATCATACAGCCGCAGGTTGGGGGTTAGACAGGGTTTTACCATGGCAACATGTCTGCCAGCTAAATGGAGATTAATACACTCACCTGGGGCTACTTACACCAGACGTTGATATTTAAAGCTTTTTACAAACCACCTTGATCTGCTGGTAACGGGCATACTAGCGTTTACTGAGAGACTTTTACCAAGTTTTGTTATTTATGTATACAAGAGGAATAGGCCGTATTTCTACACGTTTAATATCTTAAACACAGCTAGAGTGAACGGTTTGTTAACGTATTTAAATATTGACAATTGAGAAATCCTCTTTGAATGATCACTTTGGGATCTACAGACAGACAGAAAGAAGGCAGCTTTTTGATAAGGGTCAGGGCGAGGTTTTATTGTTGGAGTCTGTACAAATGTAAAATAATATGGCGGCATTCTGGGAGGAACCGGAAGCTCTGAGAGTTTCTGTACCTTCGATGTAGGAGAGTGTATATGGGTTTATACTCTGTCCACAATGTGACAGGCCTAACCCGCCCCACATCGTTCTCTCTGTATGGGGCATGTAAATTACTCTTATGTATATTACTCAACTATTTTGTATCAAATACAGGTACGCCACAGTTTAAAGCAAGGCTAATGGTCAGCCATCTTGAAATAAAGAAAGCACTAAAGCTTGGTATATTTATGTCCTTGTAATAGAGCGGGAAACCCTCCTGACCTTGGGTTCACCTTTGTATGGAGAAAGGAGTTGTAACCATGGAAACACAATACACTACCCCCATGGTGTTCTGATCATTAACATTATTACAAGTATGACACTGTGACTGTGCACAAGCAGTGAAGGGTTGTTTTATAGCAGGCTGAAACCATGGTATATTATTATCATTATTATTATTATCATTATTATTATTATTACTGTCATGCCTATGACCATTATTATTATTTGTGTAGTTGAAGGGCAGGTAGTGTTTCTGGTTAAACTAAAGCAGCACCGCCCGGACGGCAATATAGAGCTAGGCTGTACATAATCTTTTTCTGTGATTGATTTAAAAAGTGACTCATCAATGATTCAATGAGTTTTGTGTGTGTTGATCTATACAATGTGTATAGGCGCCATGTATTGCACGCGTCTGTTACACGCACCCACTCAACACCCGCCCCCCTGGCTGCCTCCTACACTCATTGTCTCTATTGAGGGAAGGCTTGTTGTTCCTGCTAGGATGCCATAGCAAGTGTCTGTGTGGGTGGTGTGTGCCTGGCAAGTGTATTACACAATAGACAGGCTGCAATCCTGATCTACGGTCAACTTTAAAATTGTTTTGTAAAAAGCGCAAATGTTCAAGAAGTCTTGTCATGAACAGTCGCATACTTTTGTTGTCTCATTTTTCAACCATTCATGAAAAAGCGGTTGGTAGTAAAATAGTTTTAAAGTGAACCCATTTGTAAATTAGAGACATACGTGAATTGTACAAATTATTCTGTAATTGTGATAAATATCTGTTGCCGATATGATGGGAAAATGTGCAAATATATCACTTGTAAACAGTTTAAACTGAGCATAATTCTGACGATGCTGATGTAGGTCACAGGTCATGTGACCTAAATAACATCTGGCTGCATATCTAATGAGGTAAAATATAAACTAACAGTTTTCCTAAAGAAAGATCTTTCTCATGAATTTACTGATGTCATAGCTTCATGAACATTAACACAAGAATTTTATGTAATCACACTAGGAAAAATACAATTCAAAGACGACAGTATAATGTTGATGTATATCCCGTGCTTATTTTAGTTCCCTTTGGATAGCGATAAATAATGGGAAACTCAACCTAATTTATGCCTGATAAATCAGTCGTCAAATGAAACCATGGAACATGTGGCCCTGAATGGTGCCACCATCTATAGTCTTGTGCTCTTGAGACTTTTGTAAATATACTATAAACAAAACTGAATATAGTTTGCATCATTTTGAATTTTGTATAAACTATTTGTGTATAGACATTGGGTGTTTTGTGGACATGGAAGTAAACCTCACCAGTTGTTGGCGCCACATGGTGACGATGCAGAACACTGCTTTTAAACCAACCATACAATTTAGTCCCTTGGACAAATTCACTTATCGACATTTGGAAAGCAATGTTGAAATAATAAATTTAATGATAAAATTCCAATAGATTGACTCTTTAAACGTTTATTTGCTACTATTTGTTGAGTAAGCAGTTTTGTTATACCAAGGGTTGCCAAATGGCCCTGGGCTGGAGTGAGCAGATACTGGGGCTATATATAGACACAATACAAACATGGACTACAGGTGCTTCCCCCTGCTGTTACACAGTCTCATCACCTCCAGCCATGGATGAGGGCGTTGGGCAGACAACTGAAATCATCCGCAGTGGCACATTCAGACTAATGTGAGGTTTCATCTCTTACCATTGATTGATTGATTTTTAAATATTTTTTATTGGCCTTGTACATTTAGTCGGGGCAAACTATGTATACTGGAAGGCACTTGCCATAAGGCCGCCAATACTACTAGTATTTGCCGCCTCAGACCAGGCAATGCATACACCTCAATGTAGTCATGTATCTTGGCCTGAATTAGTGAACTCCAATATAATATAATATTTTCAAGCCTTTTTAAAAAAAGAAATTATGCTATTGCAATATTTTTGTAAAAGCATACTTTTGCATTTGAGTTTGTGTAACTCGCTGATAACTCCCCCAGATGGGTACCGCTGCTCACTGTGTCATTATTATGATTTCATTATTTTAATGATCATTTAGTAACATTCTCACTGCTCAAAAGCTGATGTTACCACTAGAGTAATTATTCTTCTCAGATTACAATATTTCTATAACAACACTTGCTTGTACACACATCATTTTACAATAACTATGATTACAATGAATTACGTTGCCCTGCTTAATGAGCCTACCCATGCTTCTGCCTCAATGTGCAGGCTTACTACCAGAGAGCGTTACTGTGGTGTAGGGCAATGAGACCAGTGTTTATTCTCTTGATACTAAAACAGGCAGCTTTAGCCCCCCACCTTTATGTTTGGTGGATGTTTGAAGGCCTGAGATATACATGTTTGGAGGATGTAGTCATGACAACACATGATCCAGATCTACCTCTGCACCTCTACCTCTGCACCTCTGTTGGTCTTATTAAACAAGTTGTACTAGGCGCTGCTAGTACACAGTCCCAGGGTTAGAAGGACTGGAACTTGATGTGGCATTACTTAGGCGCCCACACCAAACACTCCCATTTACTGGCGAATGCATCTCTCTGCTAGGGACATACTTCATATCACTGTGTGACATTGTATTTGTGATAATAGTTATCCTTGCTAATATATCATATCCTACAGGGAGTATATATCAGGGAAACATAGTTTAATATTTCAAACTTAAACTGAACTATAGATTGGCAAAGTATGACAAATGTCAGGTATGACTAGAGTATATTGTGTATATGGTGGCCTATATATATTTCTACAATATCATTCATTAGTTTTTATAATTCATTCTCCCTAGTGAGACCTAACAATTCTGTCACTTCCTGGTTTTAAAACTTACCTCAGACATGTGCCGCAAGGTTTGTGTAGTTGAGTCCCCGCCATTATACTCCGTTCCACTTACCCTGAACTTAAGGGAATGAGAAAAAGTCCAGATTAACTGGAAACTCAGCTAAAGAGAACAGATACATTAAGTTGGAAGTCTGCAGGGAAATAGTAAAAGGTTGAGGTAAAGTGAGTTCAGGTTAAGTGGTGTACTTCCCTACCACGTCTACAGTGTGTTCCAGACTAAGTGCAGCAGGTGACACTGGTTTAAGGCAGTAACCTTAGCTCCGAATTCCCTTACGTACCTCTGTAGATGGCAGGCATTATAAGTCTGCTGTTGAATTGTACAATGTTGCTGTTTGGCTCTTTGCATAGTGTCTTAGAATAAAGAGGACAATTATCTAAAAACACAAGTGGTGCAATCATTTGATGATGGCAGCATGGAAGACTGGTATTGGAATAATAGCAAAATAGTGTTGAACCATCGCCATAGTGTGACAGCAAGAATTAACATAAGCCAGTTCTATTTTGCACATTTTGTCATAGCAACTGTGCTATCATAGGGACTAGTGGGTTATCGTTAACTGATTAGATGCTCTGAGCGAAGAGAATATTGAAATAAATACCTTTGATTTTGGTTCTGAATCTCCATGAAAGTTAAAATGCAAAACAAATTCTAATTTTTGTTGTTAGGACCCCTTTAATGATATGCTTTATACAGCATGGGCATATGATACACAATGTATCATAGCTCATTATTTTCCACCTAGCTTTGTGACCTTGAGCTGGTCGTTAACCTGTAGTTAACAAGTAGGTTAAAGGTGTGACCTTGAGCTTTAGTCCCTGCAATCTGGCCCAATTCATGTAAATTTTCAAAAACCCTATTTTTATGAGTTTATTTAAAACAAAGTTTCTCATGACCCTGGGTACAGCGTAAAGCACTAAATCACTCGCTCACTCTACAACATTACAAATTGTCTGATTACTAAAGAAAGTTTCCATGACAGCAGAAGAGTCTTTGTGTAGGGAAATACAGCTTGTACATAGTGTATTATATGTATGTATGTTGATAAACAACGGTTATCACAGGCAGACACCATGTACAATATAGTAACTTCACAATTTCTCCACTAATTTATGAAAAGATTGATGTCTATTGTAGTTATTCTGTCTGTATACACACATGTACAAAGTTCACACTTCTGTGTATAAAATGATGCACAAAATGGTGGTAATTGTAAATTATTTACTACAGCTTATTGCAAACAATATTATATTATAACAATAATAGACACTTTTATTGTTGGGTAGAAACATCTATGTATGCAAATTATGGTATCACTTATCAACTCTGGTGACTTTTACAACCGCTGAAACTTTAACAGTATGTATATACGTCTATATGTGATGTATCATTGAGAAATGAGTGATAAGTCACAAAAAATAGATTTTGAGTTATCATCATATTTGAAAAGATGAAATCAAGCAGATTCCAATGATGGTAAACATAAGGGCATCTTTCAGGTTCTAACCTAATCAATAAGCCAGTGAACCATGTAGGGAGGACCTCGCCACCCCTCTCTGCCTACGGAACCAGCGCAACAAGATAAGGGCATCTAATAACATAAATATACTCCTTAGTATCACCTCAGATATTACTATTTTCTGGCATTTATGACTCATTTTCTTGTCAGACATCACAAATGATAAATTAATATTCTAGATGATTTACCTTGATACTGATGCATAACAACACATGATGGTTGATTATGTCCATCAGGAGGGGGAGGAGCTTAGTGACGTGTTTGTATCAGGAGGGGGAGGAGCTTAGCGACGTGTTTGTATCAGGAGGGGGAGGAGCTTAGCAACGTGTTTGTACAGACGGTATTTACACCACACAATGATGTCCAGAAGATGATGCATTGCAGCTGATGATGAGAAAACGAAAAAGAAGTAATTATATTATGATGGATATTGGAGAATAAAAAATATCTGTACTTTAGTCCTTCGTTTTTGTCTTTTTTTATTTATTTATCTCAAATCCAGCCCTCAAAAGTAGTTCTTTAATTAAATGTGTTCAATCATCCCCACAAAAATAACTCAATGCGTACCCATAATGAGCCTCACATGTTAAGGCTGCATTCTCAGCTATTATGATAAAACAAATCTCACTGAATTCCCTCATATTATGACTTATAGGACTGAATTTATCAATATTCTGCTGCTGTTATATGTTTATACAAAAAATTTACAAAATCCTCCAAGATTTTATTCAAGTGACTTAGATGTGTTGGAAAAGAATGGAACAAGAAGTAGAAAATGATTGACTTTTGACCAAAATTAACTGAAAGGATAAATAAAGGCTGTAAATCCAGATTATTGGCGGGAGAAGGTGAGGAGTAGAGCAGCAGCCAACAGCAGCAGGTTCACCTGGCTCACCCTCCAGCCACTGTTGTACGGTCCCAGCATCTTGATAACGTCACCAAGCTCATCTGAATTGATCAGTTTTATGCCTGAAAATGTAATATGTATTGTATATTGTACATAGCTGTATAAAAGATTGACAGTCCAGATGAAAACAGATTAAAGGTTTTGATTTTGATACCTGGTTTGGTTGTTTTTGGTTTTGGTTAAAACTGAGGCTCGTTTCCTACCAATTATACACATGTCACTGTACTCTACAAGAATAGATTGTATATTGTCATATTATTTTGTGTATCGATTAATAAACGTTTCTAATAAAAAAAAATAAAAACTGGTTCTAACCTGTCTTGAGCATGTCATCTTTTGCCAGCTCTCCAGTCTTGACTGCCACGGGGCGGGTAGCATCCACCACCACGTATGTGTCATACTCTTAGTGGTAGAGAATAGACGACCATTATGATGTTTAGGAATCATGGACCACTTAAGACTTAGATGCCGCCGGACAGGCCTAGGTCAATGCACTACAGTGAATAGAAGCACGACGTAGGAGTGCTTCTATGAATACTGTAGTGTCTTTGTTCTAGGCCATGTTCGGCGGCATCTAAGGCTTTTAGCATACAAAGGGCGGTTTCACTATTAAGGCAATAAAATACAAATTGAGCAATCAAGATTGACCACCCCTCCAGTGAGCCATTAGAGTTGACCACCACTCCTTGCAGACAATCTTCATCCCTATCATCACTCATTTATTATACTACAATAAAAATGACACTCATTTCCACCCAGGAGGTTACACAGGTCTGCATTTGTTTTTTTCTGTTGGAATTTCATTTCCACTTTGACAAGGACATAAGGACCTTAGCATACAGCAGGCCTATTCTTTTAAGCTTATACATCTCTTGAGTCTTGATTGTTTAAAAACAAATTCATTTAACAAATTCCAAAGTTCACAGTCACGTTTTAAAATGAACTAGATCCATTTGATATTATTAAACAGGAAACTCCTTCTCCTGATGTAATCCTGTTTTCTTAGGATAGCTAAGCTCTTTGCAACTTTTATATCAGCTTTCATTCACTCCCAGCCCAGGGCCCAGCAAGCCATTAGTGCAGTAGGCATCCAATCACTGACATTGAATTTGAATTTTAGCAACGTTGGGAAACTGAATTTCTGAAAATGTTAATTTTGGAAAATTGTGGCTACTCCAGGGCCAGGAAAGCCATTAGCGCAACAATTTGAGCTTGGGAAGATCCCACATTTAAGGATTAAGGATTTAAGTATAGTATATATCCTGATTTAGAATATGATCGTCCAGTAGGTTTCACTTTTCTAAATTAAAGATATTTGAAAGGCACTGTGATCAGCAGTGGTCCTCTATCAATGACCATTTGTATTATTTAAAACATGTTTATAAATAATCTTATATATGAGCTACAATAATGAAAAAGACATGAAAATGTTCGGGAGTTTAAGCACAATGCATCTAGAACCATTTTGATTGGTTTTGTTAAAGATTTAGCCAAAAATTAAAACTGACTAATGGAGATATCCAACACCAGGAGGGTCGTAAAAGGCCATAAAGCCAATAGGGGGAGAAGGCTTGGCAAGATGAGATGGGCATGTGTGGCCTGATTTCCCAAGTCAAATCTCATGAAAATCGTACAACATTGCTTTAAAGAATGTGTATATTTTCCTACAAAAACGCCCTGAATTACACCAAATTTGTGCTACAATTTCAATCAAACATGTCAGCGCCAATGATAGTAACATGTAGTATACTAATTCAAATGTTTTTAACTAAAATTAGCAATTCCTTAGAATGTGTATTCACATGAGCAATGTACACATGTCATGAGATTTTGCCAAATGGGTCTCCAAGAAGGATGCTGATGTCCATAGAAACGGCCATGCACAAAAAAAACTGTGGTGCATGGCTAATAAAAATTCCTCCAGTTACCACATGGGGCTGTAAACCACCGGATTTATCCATGCCGTTTTATTGAGAAAATAACGAGAAAACCGCCCTGCCGTATGCTAAACATATATCATTATAGTAGTATAGGAATATATAGATATAGGAAGTAGTATAAGAATCATGCACCACACATGCAGTAGTATAGGAATCATGCACCACACATGGTAGTAGTATAGGAATCATGCACCACACATGGTAGTAGTATAGGAATCATGCACCACACATGGCAGTAGTATAAGAATCATGCACCACACATGCAGTAGTATAGGAATCATGCACCACACATGGTAGTAGTATAGGAATCATGCACCACACATGGTAGTAGTATAGGAATCATGCACCACACATGGTAGTAGTATAGGAATCATGCACCACACATGGTAGTAGTATAGGAATCATGCACCACACATGGTAGTAGTATAGGAATCATGCACCACACATGGTAGTAGTATAGGAATCATGCACCACACACGGTAGTAGTATATGAATCATGCACCACACATGGTAGTAGTATATGAATCATGCACCACACATGGCAGTAGTATAGGAATCATGCACCACACATGGCAGTAGTATAGGAATCATGCACCACACATGGCAGTAGTATAGGAATCATGCACCACACATGGCAGTAGTATAGGAATCATGCACCACACATGGCAGTAGTATAGGAATCATGCACCACACATGGCAGTAGTATAGGAATCATGCACCACACATGGCAGTAGTATAGGAATCATGCACCACACATGGCAGTAGTATAGGAATCATGCACCACACATGGCAGTAGTATAGGAATCATGCACCACACATGGTAGTAGTATAGGAATCATGCATCATACTATAGGCCCCAACTCCTACCCCTAAAAGCCCCCTCCAACTGATTTTCTTAGAAACAAGTGATAGCAATAATGACTTACTGAATTTGATCTTGGCCTCCCTTGCCGTCCAGTGCACACAGTAGTCCAGGGCCAGCCCTGTCAGGAAGAGTGTGTTTATTCCTGCCTCGCCCAGTAGCAGACTCAGGTCAGTCTGACTGAACTCCCCGTTGTCATAGAACATAGAGTAGGAGTCTATCTGTGGGGAGGAGAGGGTCAGGGTTGAGACTGCAAGCTTCAACAATCCATCTTACAATACCTGCCATGCTTGGCTTCATAGACAGTCTGGGAAACCTGCTAATAATGCAGACAATGATGTCTCCTGTCAATAGAATTACAATTATAAAAGTAAATCTTGTAGTTTCCCCCATATTCTGGGTATAAGATGTTACCTGGCAGTGGAAGCCCTTCTGTACCACAGTGTCTGTGCTGCGTTTGTCCAGCCTGGGGTGGAAGTCTGCATCCGTAGTGTGCTTGATACAGTGGTCCGGCCACAGCGTCTGGTTCAACTTGTGACGTATATCTGATGTTGTGCACGCATGTACATATTCTGCTGTCACCTCCGGACCCTTGCACAGGTTCCCTACGCAATCATCATACTCAGTGTTAGCGATTTTATTTATTATCACAAGTGGAGCCCTACAAAGATCATGGATAAATAGATGACTAGGCCTACTGTTGTATATTTTCAGCCCGCCCCCCCCCCCCAACACTTAGGGGTCAAATGTGTAAGCGTTATTGTTCCCATTTTTGCGGAGAAATGGGTCATTTTTTACTCACACACGCAGATCACGAAATCAGAAATAAGGGTACCAATTTGCAACTGGTTTCCACGAAATGCTGATTAAGTATTTTTGTAACCAAAGTCAGCAAATTTTTTTTTACTCACTTTGTGGCACAGAATAGCCTATAATTATGACAGAAACTCTGGGCCACTTCTGTTTTTTTATTTTATTAAGGTCGATATCATATTTCAGCCTAATAATTTACAGAAAAACGCACTATCCTTCAAGGATGATCTCAGATGTTGCCAGTTGGAGGTACATATTACCGATGACAGTTATACAAGACTCCTTGAAATCAGAAAAAGGGGTCCTTTTTGGCATAAGATTTTCCGCGTTTTGCCACAAAAAGGGGGGTTTAAATGCCTTGAAAATTCGCGGAAAGGGGGTAATTTTCAAATGCTGGAACAAAAATGTGTACATATTTGGCCCCTGAGTGTGTGTGGGGGGGGGGGGGGGCGGCTGTAAATATACAACAGTAGGCCTAGTCATCTATTTATCCATGATCTTTGTCGGGCTCAGGGATTTTCAGCCTTGGGTTCAGTATACTAACGTTGCATAAATCCTATTATACATAATTGTGTTGGGGCACATTCGGGGCTGTACTTAGCCTACAGTGAGAAAGGCTCTGATCCTTGATATCACATCTTACAAATAAATAGTTAAACTCCATTCTGCTCCAAGGAGGGTGGCATTCTGGATGTATGTGGTATGGTGGGGCCAGGGATACAGGTGGTGTATTTCTCCAGGCCTTCTCCCCTAGTCCTGGTGTCTTCATAACCACATTTTGGCAATTCCAATTGCTAGGTCCTTGTATTTGGACAGTTTATTTTTATATTTTTATTCTCATCATATGATTAAATTTAATTATATAGATATATGTCAAAGGATCAAAGGATGAGTTATGATATGAATGATATAATTCCTAATATGTATATAATATGATGTAATACATAAAACCAACCAACTTCTCTAATATAAGGTTCATATTGTTGAGTTACAGTTGATGGTTGGTGTGGTAGAGAGTGTACCTACCTGCACCATTATAGTCCAGTTCTATGTTATCATACACGCCATGGTTAGGGTACATGGAGGCAAAAGAGACATGGTTGTGGCAGTGCCAGTCCTGAGAGTGCACCACCATGTTAAACTTGTTTCCGTGCTCCTTCCTCATGTTGTTTATCACATCCACTATGGCATCAGCTGTAGAGTACATCAAAGTAATAAAGTTTGAGATATAACTGTCATTTGACTTGGCAGCCTGGAGATAATAATAAGTCCAAAATGAAGGCCATTAATCTATTTTGGGATGATTTCAAACCTCTCTAATAAGGAAACATGTGTATTGATGAGGAAGATGTCCTCCCAGGGCAACTATAGCTTCCTGAGGGCACTATTATAGGTCTATAATGTCCTCCCAGGGCAACTATAGCTTCCTGAGGGCACTGTTATAGGTCTATAATGTCCTCCTAGGGCAACTATAGCTTCCTTAGGGCACTGTTATAGGTATATAAGTCCTCCCAGGGCAGCTATAGCTTCCTGAGGGCACTATTATAGGTATATAAGTCCTCCAAGGGCAGCTATAGCTTCCTGAGGGCACTATTATAGGTATATAAGTCCTCCCAGGGCAGCTATCGCTTTCTGAGGGCACTATTATAGGTATATAAGTCCTCCCAGGGCAGCTATCGCGTTCTGAGGGCACTATTATAGGTATATAAGTCCTCCCAGGGCAGCTATCGCTTTCTGAGGGCACTATTATAGGTATATAAGTCCTCCCAGGGCAGCTATAGCTTCCTGAGGGCATAATTATAGGTATATAAGTCCTCCCAGGGCAGCTATAGCTTCCTGACGGCATTATCGCTCTAACTAATAGCTCTAACTAAGAGCTCTAACTAAGGTCCAGCGGGTCCCAAGGGCCAGAGGCCCAAGTGTTCCCCTGGCCAAACACGGCGGGAAATAATGCCCAAATAACTCCTCAGCACAACAAGGTAAAGTTTTAGATATAACTTTCATTTCACTTGGTAGGGTGTTTCGAAAACCGAATTGATATTCTGAAGCTAACAACAATGTTGATTTGATCAAAAGACTTATGAAGAGGGCCCGATTCTTGTCTGAAATAAAGGTCATTCATCAATTTAGTCTATTTTGGGTCAATTTCAAACATCTGTAACCAGTAAACAAAGTGTATTCACAAGAAAAGTACAGCATTATATAGCTATATAACATCTGGCTTCAGCATGCAATGTTAGCCCCGAATTGTGCCAAAGATTAAGTGCAATAATACAAAGCAGGTTACACTTACCGTCAGTGATGGCTAGGGTTCCACCACGTGTGAAGCATCTCTGTACATCTGTTATAAGCAGCGCTATCTTCCTGTCCTGCCCCTTCCCATCATCCTCTGCAGTCACGTGACTCAGGCTGACAGCCAATAGGAATGTGAGCCGCCAGAACATGTGTTTGGACGCCATCCCCATACCTGTCTTCTGCTTAAATTATAAAGTCACTTTTAACAATGAAAATCGGTTTTTTCTGTTTAATACATGAAATTTGATCAGGTTGATGGGGCCTGATATTATATTTTATAATTGATGAATACTTTATACAGAAAGACAAATTGTACATTTAGCAGTAGCATAAACATGGAGTTGTTCCCACAGTAACCTCATTATTTCAGCTGACTCCCTGCCAAGGTTAGCATCTCGTTTGCCAAAGTTACTGCTTATAATGTACTGGGAACACAGAGAGAGGAGGTGGGGTTGGGGTTACAACCAATGCACCTTGAAGCCTTCAAACATGACATTAGACTATGCGTACCAATTGTGGATCAAATATTACACGTGTATCCTAATGTCCGCTGTAACATCTCCACTGCCTATGACACAACACCATGTTGCAGCAATGGGAAGCACCATTACTAGAGCCCGGAGCAAAACGCAATACCGGCCAGTTCCAGCAGGGGGAGACATTATACAAACTGTCATATACCTATACAGACACCTTCCTGCGGATGGTAGGTGAAGCATGCTATGCTTCACGAGGAGATGGGACCGTGCTTGACACTACGGATTCACGCCCAGCAGGCCCAACCATTCTGTTATTTAATTCAAGTTGTTTATTGCTTTGACCTGAGCATAGAGTAGAATAAAACCCCATGAAACCATATCTCGCTTCGTTACTGATTGTTCTTTCTCGAAAGATCTTCTTTCTCGAAAGACCCTTACAAATCTGCAGTTCACTACACTAGTGATTTACAAGTTTATCGGAGAAATTAACAACGTATGCAGAGGAAGCTCTCTCACAAAATCTTTAAAATCCGTTAAAAAAAAGCAAAGAATAATATTTTGAGGTGCCTTCAAGCGGACATTTCATTCTCGGTGTGTATTATAATATTATCCAGCGGGTGTAGAGTATCACACGTCTCCATACAGCTATATAATATATACTCAGCTCTGTAATGGATCCAACCAAGAAAACCTTACCTTCCCAATGCAGCGAGTGTTGAATATACAGCTCGTTGGTTGTCTATACAACTGTTTAACTGCGTGTGTATTCTCAGGACATGTACATGAACTATACTCTGGGTAACGCATGGTTGACAGGACAGTGGTGGAGGTGGGGGGGAGGGGGGAGGTGGGTGCTGGGGTACAGGGAATAAAGCTGGCCTTGCCAAGTGTGGAAAGAGACAATAATAACAATTGAATTGAATTGAAAAATACTGTATTTGTCAGGTGTGAGGTATAACTATTGCTAGACTATAAGATTGATTGTCTGATAAGTAACCGATATGATATAGTATAATAAGACATAAACCAAGTTATAAATCAGATGATATAAAACTCGCTAATATTATCATTCATGTTAACAAAATATAAGATCCTGAATCCTATAGACGTAGCACCGCCAGTTAATTGAAATACTCATAATATAAAAGTATTCACGATTTAACTCCAACTTTACAATAATATTTTAAACATCGATATTTTCTCTATAACTCAGATTTTCGAATATTGAGAATTAGATTTTTCCTGTTTTGCAATAACATATTCATTTCTATTTATTTAGAACAACAATTACCAATTACATGTGAATGCCAGTAAATGTCGTGAATTTAAATCAGCAGCTTCTACTGAGATTAGTGCATATGGTCAATTCTAATTTCTTTTCGGCAGCGGGTTTTTTCAGTCAAGAATCATTATACATAGGTTGATAATCCTATATATATGTTTATTGGCTGCGGCCTGTATTTATAAAAGTTATCGGGGGAACCCTAGTCTTGCTAGCCTATCTGCAGAAATCTGACTTCTACAGTCCAAAAAGTAAAAAAAACAAAAAAAACCTTTTTTTCAGGTCAATTTTCTACATATTTTCTTAGTATCATTATCATTTAAATAAATATCAATTATTTAGAATTGAACAACAATATCGTGTTGCCATATATACAAAATGTCTGTGGCTGGATAAAACTATTTAAATACAAATACACGTTGCCCTGTTGTTGCCTTATAGGTGGCCATGGCAGTCATGCCCTACAGCTTTATCCGGAAATGTTAGTAATGATATAATTTGTTCTTTTTTGCGTATCAGTTTTATTCAAAATATCCCGCAATCTTGGCTTCTACAATGCTAAAACTGCCTTACTTACTTTTTCATTTATTTATTTTCCAAACATTGAACAAGTGCAATGAGGATCTACAATAGGGGATTTGTTCAGAGTAGCCTACGTGGAACCTCGCATATATTAGACAATTAACCTCGTTATAGAGACCAACTCTCTATTAAGACCAGTTTCTCTCATTCCCGAATCGTTTTCCTCTTATTAGATTAGCCCCTCTAATGAGACCACACATCGTTCAGTACAAGAGTGATCACATTAGGGAGGTTCCACTGTAATAATGTGGTATACCAAAGTTAGAGTTAGAGAGACATAACTGTAACTATTTAAGGTATATATAAGGCTAGCAGGGCATAAACTGGCAGAACGTCACAACCTTTTTCGTCAACATTACACCTACTGAGGCAAATACAAAATCATCTTATCTTATAAACTAGAGGGTTAGTGGGAAATTTAATGAATAATATTTATGTAAATCAACCAACTTAACACAAGCATCTTCACGGAACATGAATGTAGAACACATGACTATTCCGCCCTGATTCACTCTGTAGTTAAGCGCAAATAAAACATTCAATAAATCAACGACGCCCTTTTTTTAGTAGAAACAGAAAATGGGGAGGTCAATATAAAGTCCTCGACGTTATAGTTGGGGTTAGTAATGAAAACGTGAATAATAGAGTGGAGTGTTCTCCAAGTGAAGGCATTGGTACATGTATAGGCAGAAGCTGGTGTATCGGTGTAATCATCTTCCTCAACGTCTGTTGTAGAGATAAGACACACAGGGAAATCATTGCCATTCGTTGCCATTGTTACTCACTTTCTTTCATTTTCATAACCATTCTTTAATTTTATTCCCAAACTTTCTCATCATAAGACGGTAAATACAATTAATATATCACATTTAAAAAAAGATTGAACAAGTTTTTCTGTCATAAAAGAGCACGTTAATCTAGCAATCCGATCCAGGATGCCCCATCACGTCATATTAATCAGCAGCCTTTTAGTGATCAGCAGGACGACTTAGCACAATGGCATAAAGATGTCAGTTAATGTACCCAGGTGTAGAACAGACTGACCATTTTCACCTAAAGTGTGAAGATATGTGAATGTCTATGAAGTCACCGCAGATTATTAATAGCCTTAATTAAACCATTGAGGACGGGCTGATGCCTCAAGGCATCAACATCAAAATGGCTCAGGGGACGGGCTGATGCCTCAAGGTATAACACATAATTTGGCTCAGGGGACGGGGTGATGCCTCAAGGCATCAATTCTTTATATTAATTGAAAGGGGCATAACTTAATAAAAAATGAATGGATTTTGATGAAATTTAAAATATATGTATATAAACACGCTAGAAATATTTGTATAGGTATGTTGTCATGGAGACAATAATGATGACGTCCTAACTAACATATGTAAATGCTGGAAAGGGAATTTGGAGCAAGGTTGCCGCCATATTGCACCCAATTGAGACCCATTATTTTAATTATTGAAGATCAAATTCAAGAAATTATGAAAAAATATGATCAATAACTGTTTACACCTATTAAATGAGGTACATATATTATTTGAAGAAAATATTCTTAAAGTGTTTTTAAACCTTAAACCTCATGTTAAACACCCGTCCTGAAGCCCAAAAAGGAGGAAAAGGGCCCGGTCAGCCAGGCAAAATATGTGTAAACTGCCCCCGCCTTGAATGGGCTAAAGATGTATTACAAACTATCTCCCTGTAATTCTCCAAAATCCACCCCTACTCTCTGTTTCTGTTTCTTTGTCTCTCTTCTGAATCCACCTTTCCTTTCTCATCTTTCTCCTCTTTCTATCTCTATGTCTCCCCATACCCACCCTTCTTCTCCACCTCTGAAAGCCCATGTGGTGAGGCACTTGAGTTGAGGTGGAGTCTGGTGGGAAATGCAGGAATTAACAGTGCTAGCTCTAGTTCTTCCATGAATCAGTGGGTGTCAGGTGTGAGCCTTTGGCTAGTATACTCTGCCTCCTATATTCTCTGCATATTCAAGAAAGGGTTGACAATTAAGAGTCTGAAGCTTATCTTTCCTCTGTCTCCTCTCCCTCCCAATCAATAGTTCACTTTTGTCAGTCTGTCAGAGCCTTCTAGAGGGTCATTTCCTTAAAATGTATGCCTAGTTTCATTTCATATCCATGCTATTTGAGCATGCCTCTGTCCTCATACTCTGTACACCTCCCTTATCTCCTCTCCCATCCTCTATGATCAACTACATCCGTCTTTCTGCCAATATGTGTCTATCTGCTATACCTTTTATTTATTTATCTTTCTCTCCCTCTCTATCAGCACTCCTCCCTTCCCTATAGATCGACTGCCCTTTTTCCATCCCCCTGGAACTTTTTTAACCTTCCTACCTCAGTCTGTCTTCATAGACCCCTCTAATCGCTCTCACTCGGCACAATTTTCCATGCACACAATCTCTTCTTTCTCTCCCCTTCCCTAGCCCTTTCTATCCTCCCTTCCCTTAGTATCTTTTCCTATCCCATCAACCTCCTCCTTCTAGCCCCTGGCTGAATTCCTCAATCCCTTGTTCTCTCTGTTCTGTTCCTCTCCTTTTAAAGATCCTTGACATTGAAAATCCCAATAGACATTCTAAAGATGTATCACAAACTAAGCCTTCCCTCAAAGAAACAGCTAAACATAGACAGGTAGAAAATAGCGATTGAATATCAAATTAAATAGTCATAAAGTAAATTCATATTGGAGTATTTTATTGTAAATCGGTTTTGGCAATAACCAACCACCAGGAACCGACTGGAAGGCTCGGAACCCCTACTCAGGCAAGCCGCCTGTGACTACCGTTTTTCCCTGAATAAGCGCAGGGGGCAGAGTGTTAAAATAAGGTTTATTACTTTGCAATATTTTAAGATTCTGGCTATTAATAATAAGGTTTGCCTGGGGATATAGTATTTCTATTCTTAGCTTGTGTGTTGGGCTCCCACGATTCAGACCTAGTTGCCACTTGAATCTCCTAATGACTTGAGAATTTAAAGAGAAAATGAGAACCGTTCTTTGTCGTATGATATATTTCTTCAATTTTGTCTTAGTTCAATATGCTAGATAGTAATTCTTTTCGGGGCAACGCGTGAAAACGTCCTGGTAGGAAACTGCTTTTTTTTTTACCATATTTGCACTTATTAAATGTGATCGGCCTTAAATGAAATAAATAAATAAATAAATAAATGAATGAATGAATGAATGAATGAATGAATGAATAAAGAAAGAAAGAAAGAAAGAAAGAAAGAAAGAAAGAAAGAAAGAAATTAAATAAAGAAAGAAATAAAGAAATAAAGCCGACTACGTATACTTTGGAAATTATGAAAACCGTAAAATATTCATAATAATTAGTGTTTCATTATTATTTAATTAAATTCAATATTATTCAGTTTTCCTATTTGTTTCAGGGGAGAGGGATCATGTTATATAGGCATAACCCTTATATCTAATAAACAAGGAGAAATGACATTGTGTATGAATATATTTATTTGGCTCGGTTGTCAGGCAATGTATTTTTCCTTACAATTTCCAAAGGAAAGAAGTGAAAAAAAAACCAGCTTCACCGACTGAATGACAGCTTTAGAGTGAGTCAATGTTCAAGTCTGCCGCGTCTAGCGTTACCAAGTAGCGAGAACTTCCGGTTGACCAGTCATGTTTCCGTTCGCGATATAAACGTATATATACATATACATCACATATCTAATAAACAAGGAGAAATGACATTGTGTATGAATATATTTATTTGGCTCAGTTGTCAGGCAATGTATTTTTCCTTACAATTTCCAAATATCCAAAGTAAGGTGAGGAAAGAAGAATAATTAAATAAGCCTGTCCGAGACCAAATTGTCAATGTCAGCACGACGATTGGGGGTCATAGAGAGATAATCGAGTACCGATAAGCTGTGCCAGTCCCCAACAGCCTTAATATCAGATAGATTAACACCAATGGTGTGTAGGAAGGTAGCACCTGATCGGCGAAGGGAGTGAAGACTAGCCTCAGAAGATGGTAAACTGATGCTGGAGACCAGGAATTTCAAGAAATTCAACAAAAATCCAGCTTCACCGACTGAATGACAGCTTTAGAGTGAGTCAATGTTCAAATCTGCCGCGTCTAGCGTTACCAAGTAGCGAGCACTTCCGGTTGACCAGTCATGTTTCCGTTCGCGATATAAATGTATATATGTTTTGTAACATTTTTTAAAAAAAAAATTTCTTTGATCATTTTCATCTTTTGTCCATATAATGTCGATAATATATTTATTAATCCCTGAAAATATCATTTCTTATTTCTCTATATTTAGAGGAGGGTTGATGGTTGAAATACAAAGTGAATTTCATACTTTTATACTACGAATCTATTGATTTATGCTGCTTTTATGCTTTTCTTTACCCTCTATGAATTGATCCTGGTTATTTATCGATTAGTCCCAGTAAAAGGAATGTTTTGGCGGCCTGAAAAACAGGTGAGAAAGTTAATGAACTTCATTCTTTCATATTTTCATGACATTTTTAATCGGGAGCTCCTGGAACCAGTCGAAATTGACATTAGGTTGTGGCAAACCCAATAAATAATAGGACAGAGGAGTTAGATAATAAAGATTTCATGCTAGTCCAACCTGAGAGTTGTATCTATGGTATCATAAACTTTTCACGGTGCTGAGATCATCAATAAATTCACTATGAGAGACCAAAGAAATGGATTCGTAATATAAATTTTAAGCAATGAATCTCTAATTTTGAAATATATGAAATGTTGTATCGTTCCTGATTCCAATATCAATCAAGTATAATTCCTGAAACTGTGTGTAGAGGAAGCTGTCAGCATCTGTAAACATTTCTAAAATGAAATTGATGTTAAATGATATTATTCCCTATGTAATTACGTGGATTCGTAGTATAAATATTCTCATAGTGTATTCGTAGTATAAAATTAATTATTGAAATTGAATGGCTTGATTTTCATCCTGTATGTATGTTCTAAAATTATTTTAATCTTCATCCTTGGTGACCAGGGATATTGTAGCATGGTTTCAGGTATATTTTATCCATCTATGCGAAAGCAATTTATTTTTCTGGAATGAATCTCTAATTTTGAAATATATGAAATCTTGTATCGTTCCTGATTCCAATATCAATCAAGTATAACTCCTGATACTGTGTGTAGAGGAAGCTTTCAGCATCTGTAAAACATTTCTCAAAAAAAATTGATGTTAAACGATATTATTTCCTATATAATTACATGGATTCGTAGTATAAATATTCTCATGGTGGATTCGTAGTATAAAATTAATTATTGAAATTGAATGGCTTGATTTTCATCTAGTGTGTACGTTCTAAAATTATTTTAATCTTCATCCTTGGTGACCAGGGATATTGTAGCAGGGTTTCAGGTATTTTTTATCATATTGTCCTAGAAGCATTTCTCTTCCCACAGCAAGCATTTAAATCAGACAGACATAATGGTAGTAATAATAATAATAGAAATAAAAAAGCATATATGATACGTCTACTGGCATCCAATCAACTAAATTACCTCTAGCAACGTTCATTTCCTTCAAAATGATGGTAAATATGCCAAGAATTTGAGTGAAAAATGCTTAAACTATAAATTACATTTATACTACAAATCCATGTATACTACGAATCCACCTATGTTAACCATCAATACCAAAAGAACCAGTTACAAATAAGCGGTGAACAGCTCCTATTATTGCTCAGGCCATATGGCTAATGGATTCATAGTGAAAATTTGACTTAAATATGGCTAAAACGTAAATTATGGCTGAATTGATCATCCTGATCTTTAATATTTCCGACTTTATGAGACAATCTATCAAGAAAACCAGTAGAAATAAGACTTACATTGGTTTCAATGGCACAAAGCTTGAATGGTCATTGACACTGGATAAGTCAGCTAAGCAGTAAAATGGTAGGTGGTTGCACTGTTCATCAAACTAACACTAGATGACATTGTGGATTCGTAGTATAAATATTTGGCATTTGGCTTTTTTCAGACTGGCTCCCACCACACCGAATGTATAAACACTAAATCTTTAAAACTTTGCCCATAGCATCACAAGAATCTAACAATGATAATTTGAAAAGCTGGATTCTTATTCTTTTTTATTTCTTTAGATATCTCATTTAGAAGTGGATTTGTAGTATAAAAGCTTTTTTGGTCCATTTTTAGGCATTTTTTGTCTTTCCCTGCTCAGTCCTAAGATATTATAGCCAGGTTACAAATCTTATGCCACACTTATTCTGACATGTGGTGGGTATCTCAGAGATATATTAATTAAATTATAATTAAAATAATTTTACTGATTCTTGTGCCATGAAAATGGATTTGTAGTATAAAACTTATTTATATCATGAATCTGGGGCTATAATTGATAACTAAAGACATGGACTACAGTGATAAAATTTTCCAACATCATAAAATACATATTTTCGTATACAATGCAAGAAAAAAAATCAAGGTTCGGACATATTTTGCAAAAACTGTGGGTATTTTTGTAAAACAAACCAAAAATGTTACAAAATTTCCGGATTTGACCATATACATATACATCACATAATGTACCAACCCTGTGATGTATAGTGTCACTGTTAACACAAACTCATTAAGTTGTTGTTGAAATATTTTTTTATTGGGGCAGACATTTTTAACGTACATCAGTTAAAAAGAAACCATAAAGAAATGCGCATAACCACAACAGATGATTATTTTCATGCATCACCTCATCTTCATGACACTTCAAATAGAATGTCCCAAAAGTTAGAATGAAAGTTACATAAAGTACATAATAATATTATACATCATATTGTGATAGAGACGGTGTTTTTTGCCGTAGTTAAATTAAGATCATTTTAAAAATAAACAAAAAATAATTTATGCAACACAATCCACCATCGAGTTAGGGCTCTCATTTATTTCTCTTTCTATATTTCTATTCCTACATCTACATAACAACGCAAACAATTAGAATTGACCATATACTCTTAAATTGCCCTCATTCCCACTAGTGAGCATAACATGTTAAATTCATACTTGTAAATTATTATTTGTTCCCATACCCACTTAAATATCTGAACTATGATTCAATGTCATTATTCACTACTCAAGAAACCCTGCCCCCTCCCCACGCTCAAACTAACAAGAAATTGATGCACCCGGCGTATGATGGTCTGTGTACGACCATTTCCACTTTTTGTTTAACATATTAATACAAGTGGAGTAACATAAAGGTAATGAAGTAGTTGAAGTAAGAAGATGTATTTATTCCTGGTACAGGTATATGATGTAATACCTAAAGCAGGTAACTCGAGCTAACTCAAGAAAGCCTTCCATCTCACTGTATCAACCACATTTTTTATGTGACAATTAAAGTCAGGTTCTTATCGATGGCTATTGATCAGGCTAGGCTAACTTTTCACTTCCCAAGGTTAAAGGTTAAAGATACTTTTTCCCAGCACCACATATATCCTGTGACCACACAAGTAATTCCTGTCACTATAGTTAATAGGACCAAACGCTTGGCCAAATTCTGAAATGTTGGGCACAATGTTCTGATGTCCATAAATAAGTGAAATTCTCCAGAACTAGCCCAGCTTAGGTAACCACCTTTCGGACAGCAATTTTAGGTTGTCTAGGGGGCCAGTCCCTTTACTTTATCTTAAATCGTCTTTTCAGGCCAGGCCAGTTCCGATTTTGAAGACCCCGATCTGGGGGACAGATAAGAGCATGCCACCAAATGACTGGAGAAGGTGGGGGGCTCTAAACCACAGGACCATTCCTCAAATTTAAGGCTCCCTACGTGGGACAAACAATACGAAGAGTATTTAATCCAAAGTAAATATATCCCAATATATCCATATCTGCGATTTAGCATCCAGACCCCTTTCTCTGTAACTCTAACCACTTGCGGTCAAGTGATAATTAATTTATATACATTGGGTCAGCAAGGTCGACAGGTGGCATAAAGATGGATATCACAACTCTCCGGAACGGCCCTGGTTTTGTTTTTTTAAAAAAACGTTAAACTTTATTTCAATATGCCCTCTTGGCGAATACAATTCTAAAACATTTCTTTCAACGGATCACTTGAATATATATGATTTTTTGGAGACTTTCAATTTTCTGCTTCCCCCTACCACCTGTTACATAATCAATTCTTCATACAGCAACACTTAACATATCAATACACTCCTGAGTTGAATCAACAATAGCAAAGACCTAACACCGCTAAAAATTCATTATTGTGCATATATTTCTTTCTCTGCAGCATATCCAATACCACCTTCCGTCAACCGTTAACACAAACCGTCTCCACTCTCTTTTCTTGAAACAATATTTACCTTTTCTCTTATTGGCACTCAGCCAAACTCGCCGTAATTACAAAGATGGTGGTTATGCGGGACTCTACTGTATATACACAAAATAGTGCAAGATGTAGACGGGTCAGGTCGTCAGAAAATGGACAATCGGCAACTCTACACATTAAATAAATTCTGTTAAATTAGGCTGAAAAATGATAAACATAAGATTTATCTGAGCATATTTTGGTGTCACGTTGATTTAACAGATCCGTTGGTCCCGAGATTGTATTTTAGTGTTACATAGAGTGCTACATATGTGGAGAACTCCATCCGTTTGGTTACTTCTCTCCCTAATTGTTCAACACAAATGTTTATATGATAGTGCAATCCTTTTCCTTCAGTTCCTGCACAAGACCTGTCTCTCTGCTCTTGCCAGGGTGTCCATTGGGGTAAAATACCTTCTCTAATCGTTCATTGAAAAACATGCCTTTGGGATCTGCATCTGACCTCTCTAAAGCACTGAGGAATTTGGGTATCTGCTCCGAATAGGCCTGCAATACAAAATGTTATGCACGTGATACTGCAAGAGTCTATTATTTATGTTTTAAAGGGTCATTACACCCAAAAATATTATAAGAAAATCAACTTCTTTGTTATTATTCAAATGTAGCGTCCCCAGTGGTAGCTAGTGCGAACTAACATTCAGTGAGTTTTATCAATCTAAATGAGGGAAACAGTAGTTCCACAATTTAACACTGCATTCAGGGCGCCACTGTTAGCCTACGTCACAAGGTGGCTAAATCTTGAAATGAACATGGCAACCAATGCGTTCTTTACCTAGTTTAGCGCCAAAATTCAATTTTATTACATAAGAATGTTTTCTATTAAAATTATTAAAGCATATATAATAAATCAGTTACAGTAGTCGTTTCTAATATTCACGCCCCATCCACCAACTCCAACTTAGTTAACCTGGCTATAGCTGTCACTCACCTGTCTAATAAAGTCATCAATATCGGGTAGGAACGCCCACTCCTTGCACCAGTGGGGGCGGGCGCCCTGCAGCTCCTTCCATACATTGTGCACCTTGATACAGTAGTCCTCCCACCCAGGTGTGCCTGCCACTGTGATAACCTCCATGTAACAGGTCACTCCTGCACAAAGTAAAGCATTAATTGCTCAAATCACAGCCTCTATACATCTGTACATGCATGACATGTGTAAAAGTCATTTTGACTACAGGGCAAGTATATCTCCCTGCAGCCCTTTACTAATTCCTATATCAGCTATGATATCCATAAATTATTCATATAAAAAAGAAAACTGGACTAATTCATACTATTGTTCATGTATAAAAGTAGACAAAAAGATTTATAAATATATATCATATTTGTAACTGACCTGTTCCCCCATACTCCTTGTTACCACAGATGGCTGGGGCAAGGTACGCGTTACTGTCAGCGATGAATCTCATCTCTAGCGGCATGTTCATCGGGAACCGCCCTTCTTTGGCTTCAGCAAAAACTAGCTCTACCACTTTCTAATAAGATAACACCAATATATGAATGCGACCCCAAGGGAATTATCTATTTTCACATTGATTGATTGACGAATACTTTTATTTCGACTTACTTACAGGTCTTCCTGTTACATCCTGTATCTATGGTAACAAGAAAATACAAAGCGACAAGACATCGACAGGGTCGACACGCGTCTTTGTTAAAAACATATAAATGTATTGGCCTTTATTTGTAATAAAAAAAATCCTAGATTTAACATATAATAACATAATATTATACTATTTTAATATTAAGAATTATTGTGACCATTTTGTTTTAGGGTATTTCCATATGGCATATATTATGCTATGACGTGTACATGAAATTGTCGGAAGTCGGATTCTATTTGATTTAATCAGATTGTTGATTACAAAGAAACAGAATGTTGGATTTTCTTTTTCCACAATTATGATGTATTACAGAAAAATGAGTCACAAGTCGCAAAATCGAAAATTTTGAAAGTGATTTATTCAGAAGATGCCTTTGTTGCAATATTTTCATTTTTGGGGTGTCTGGTCCTTGCGGTCGTATAAATACATGTACCAAACCAGTTATTTAAAATATATATCCTTGCGTTTCTAAGGTCATCCTATAGGGGAAATTTAGCTACTTTTCTAGTAATTAAGTGTTCACCCAGAAATATTGCCAACTTTTTTCTTTTTTTTTCAAAAATAAAAATATCAAATTGAAAATTTAGAACTACTTTTAGCTGTCTTATTCTCTACCACCATTGGAATCGGCTTGATTTCGTCGTCTTAAATATGATGATATCTCAAAATTCATTCTTTGCGACTTGTAACTCATTTTCCTATAATATTGATTGTGGTAAAGACTAACCTGTGTGGCAAGGCAGAGGTTGGTGCAGTCGTCGTCTACACTGAATGCCCACTCCATGTCGTACACTGGCACTGCCTGCACATAATCCCTGAAGTGTACTGCATGCGGCAGTTGCTGAGTCATCTTCTTACCGTACGTCTCCTTTAGAACGGAAATCTACACCAACGTAGTAGACCATACATATAATCACTACCTACATTTTATCATTATTATTTGGAACAGCATTCCCTCTTTTCAGACCAGCAGATTAACGATTTTTGATACAATTCATGTTTAATTTCTTATCCACCATCATTTTGATAGTTATCACAATGTTATTAGTGAGAAAATTCAAAATAAAACACCAATCCATCGCCATTTTCCCTTACCTGTTTCCTCAAGAAAGAAGGCGCAACTTCTGGATTAGAAGAGACAAATTCATCCACGTTATCAAAGTGTTTAGATTGCATCCAATCCCTGAAGTCGGTTGCTTCATAAACCTTATCTCCAACGACCTCTCCTGCCTTTACAGGCTTATTAACTATCCTCACCAGGACTTCATCCTCCATTGGATCCCATTCTCCCTCGTCGATCTTTTTCGTCATGAACGCTTCCAACGCTTCCCACTTAGAAATGCCATTGAAAGGGAACCAAAATATTTCTACCGACCAATTCTCCCTGAGAATCTTTCTGAAGTTTTGTTTGTCGTAGAAGATGTCTTTTACTTTTATCCATACGTTATCCGTCTCGACTATGATCATGGGGTCTACCTAGAGTAGGGTGTTTAAAGTTTTTTATTCAGTAAATACATTACATCGGTGATTCTGTTCTCAGAAAAATGCTGATTTACTGCATACACAAAACCATTGATTACTAGAAATGAACATAAGTAACTTATATTGTAAGGTTGTTGACAGTAGCATAAAATTGTAGTAAAACCTCAGACCTCCTTGGCCTCAAGCAATGTCTCATTTCCATATACTACTTCCTCCCTAACTATGCCCACTTTTTTTTTTATTTTATTTTATTTTTTGCCAAACATCTGGTCTTTATTCAGTATATCAACAGATTCTCTTCCCTCAAGGTGTATAACACTTTTTACATTACACCCATTCATTTGTCCTCATCGGTTGCTGTTTGTTTTACATGTCTACTCTGTGTATTATTAATGACAATAAAAAATATTCAATCGTCATTTTGTTTTTCGTCGTTCTTACACATGTTATATTTGAGGTGCGTCTTATTAAACAACATTTTATACATATCACAAGACAACAGAAGAATTCTCTCCTTTGTGAACCTGCTGGGTCGTAATTAAGCAGTTGTGGATTTCAAGACATGTTTTTATAAGTTTTCATAAAAGTTTACCCATGTTTTCCACTCTCTCTTGTGAGCAGAATTCATGAATGAGCTATCGTGTAACGTTCTCAGCTTGCCTTTTAGCTCCCGAAGGAAGGCAAAAATGCATATATTATTTTGACCGAATAGTTTGGTTTTGTATATATAAAATCTGGCATATATTAAGATGTAGTTCCACACACGATATTTCTCTTCTATATTGGGTATGCCAAGTATCATGAATACTGCATTTAAATCTTCAGCTATTTCACGATCTAACCATTCATTATTTCTGGCCCAGTTTTTTAAGCTGTGCCAAAAATCGCATGCTTTCTTACATTCGATGAAAAAATGGAATAAATCGTCCACTGAATCGCAGTATCTACACAGATTGGACGGTACAATACGCATATCATTGAGGTGTACATTACACACTATCAACTTATTTAAAATTTGATATTGAAAAGATTGTAGCCTGACATCTCTTGTGCAGTTGAAGGAAACTCTATACCACATCTCAAATTCCAAATTGGAAATATCTACATCTATGACAAGGAATCTTGCGTACCAGTCGCTGTTCCTTTCTTCGTTTGAATATAACACTTTTTTAATGGCATCGTACATTGTTTTAGTGTGTGCTGTTAATATATCAATTTCATTTTCACCTATCTGACAAAGCAGCTCGTCTTTGTAATTTGTGACCTCGCCAGTTTTTACAATATCCAACCAGTGCTTCGGGATTTTCCCGTTTAAACTTAACTCCTCCAGAAAATTAATCCTGATATTAAAGTCGCATAGTATTTCGTTTTTGTTCTTAACCCTATTATAACATATCAGGTCTTCTACTTTATGTATTCTTTTTCTCTTCCATAGTGTTACATTGCATAGGCCGTCCTCTAGCTTAATCCACCTGTTGTTCCAAATGTGTTCACACCAGACACTTTTTTTGCTCAAGGGTTCTCTATCACCATAAAATCTCTTCCAAACTTTAAATACTTCAGCATAAAATTCAGAAAATTCCGCTGAAATAATATTTCTAAAGCTTAGTATTTCTCTAAGATTATCTCCAAGATTTTCTCTGAGTATGGCTACCCATTTGCTCAAAGGATTATTTATTACTCTTTGCACCCATTTTAATTTACAGGTTACTAGTTTCGCGCGCACATCGTGTAACTTTAAGCCTCCCTTGTCTATCTCTCGACATAAGTAGTGATTGGCGACCCTATGATTACCACCTCTCCAAATGAAGTCGCTTACAAGTTTTTGAATCTCACATACTTTTCCTTCTTCGATCACAATTAAGTTGGCCACATACATGAACAGGGGTATTATTAAGACATTTACTATTGTGATTCTGCCTTTCAGAGAGATGTCTCTCTTACTCCAGTGTTTAACCACTGTTTTGGCTTTTTCAAACGCAGACTCAAAGTTAATATTATTTTGCAACTGCTTGTTATACGGGTACACTAGGTGGACACCAAGAATCTTCATACAATTTATCCAGCTAATATTTTGGGATATTGGTTGTGTTAGCACCATTTGACCAATATTAAAACCTCTGGTCTTGCTAGTATTTAAAACAAGTCCGGAAACTTCACTGAATTCATTAATTATCTGCATCATTCTAGACAGCGATCTTTCATTTTCAACTATTATGGTCATGTCGTCCGCAAATTGTATAATTTTGTTTTCAACACCGCCAAAGATTACACCATTACACTCTGGGTCCTCTCTAATCCTGGCTGCGAGTCTCTCTACTACTAACTATGCCCACTTTTACATACTAATCAAACCATGTTAATAAACCAATTCAACAAATTATATCTCTTTCTCACTCTCAATCGGGGACCCTTGCGCAGTCAACCAATCATATCTCTTACATTAAGTGCTATATATAGAGAGAATGGAACAAGCCAGCGATAATCAAAAATCTACTGGACGAGATTCGTCCGCATAAGCACGATGCCATAGGCAGAGTGCTGATGCGGACGAATCAAGTGTCAAGTATTGCAGGTGAGTTCCATTCTTAATTTATTATATCGGCATATAATTTTAATCACAAATATATCATGTGTAAATCTGAAAAAAGTAGCCGACTTGGGGATGAACTAGTTCGTATTGTACTCATACTATATGAATATTTTTATATTGTATTGTTCTTCTCATTTTTGCTATATTTCACTGTATGTCTCTGTATATTTCATTATGGTTCCTGTTGAAGACTGTATTCTTTTTCTGGTCAGTTTGTGTCCAGAAAGTTACCGCTTGCGAAATATATTTATTTGAGTAAATCGGTTATGTTTCACAAGATCTGTACGCTAACTAGTACTAATATTGTTTTTATATTTAAGAATCAAGGATCGTCGCAAAAACGGCCCTCGCAAACCAGCCGGAAGTTTCCCAGCTACTAAACTAAATGTTCAAAATCAGACCAAGCATTGTCAGGCGTTTTGCCTTGCTCGATCTGCTATCGTCTTATGGATTCATAAGATCGACAGATTTTAGGAATCAATTCTGTATTTCGTTACCTTTTTAATGGAATAAATGATAATCCCGGATTTTCTTCCTGCAAAAAAAGCCTATGAGCATTGTTTTTCTGATCGTAGGGCTTCCCCGGCCTGCCACTATATATGACGTCATTGTGCCCATGGTCATGTGATCGCATCTCATGATCTAATTGGCTTAGAGCGGCAGTGGCTCTTGTCTGGTTGAAGAGCCATCTACTTTTTGTTACGGCAGCCGTTTTTAACACACCTCGCTTCGAATATGCTAGCTAACTCAAGCTAGCTTCTGGGATCGGTTAGAAAGTTCCAGCCTAGAAAAAGCATGAAAACAGGTCGATCATAGGGTGGTTCGGTTCTTCCCTCTGGTCAGGGCACCGGTCACGTGTCTCAATAAACATAGCGGAGCTATTCCTAGCAGAATAGCGGTAGGGTCCCTGCTCATCTAGCTTGGTCTTCCCTTAGCTCGGTCTTCCCTCCCTGTGGTGCTGTGTGTGGTGGTGCTGAGTTGGAGCGGTTCTTCCCGCTCTGGCCCAGCACCGCTAGCCAGCCGCCCGGCTCCCCAGTCAAGCCAGCCAGTTCTCCAGTCTTGACCAGCCAGGCTGGACGCATGCTGTCTTTACCTCCTGCTGCAGGGAGATAGCAGTAGATATCGCTACCTGGGTTTTATATTGTATATTGTATATTTTACATTTTTATGTCTAGTCTAGTTTTATTTACTTGTCTATACACCCTTTTCATGATATCTGTGATTGTTCTTAAACTTTACACCCACTTTTGTGTGAAGTTCGTTTGCCTGTAGAACATCCGGGTGAAGACTGTATTCATTAGGTTTAAACATTAGGTTTGAATAAACAGTGAAGCTAGCAAGGACTCAGGGATCTGTGTTGTTTCAAGTGTTGTTATTCGTAATCATTCACCAAGATAATTAATAGCAGACACTACAACCCCACTTATTGCACCTCTCATAATTATGGTATGCGCATATAATAAAAGCTTGCTAAAACCTGCTGAAGTCATTACACCCCTGAGGAACGCCCAATAGGGTCGAAACGCGTAGGGTAAAGAATAAAAAGAATTTCAAACTTGATCAGAGTAGTATTTACTGGAGTTTCCATACCTTTGTCAGTACCAGTTTATCTAATTGTTGACGTCTTTGTATAAATGCAGGTAGCGACCTATATTAATGGTTCATCTTTTTTATATGTTAAATGGCATAACCCTGAATAAGGTTAAATCTATAAGGAGGAATGTTGTTATTATCATAATTTGTTGCTTTAATATAACTAGTCACAGTCTAGACTGGTAATGATGTACATAGCATGATGTCTTTGCGGAAATAAAAATCTTTAAAGGAGAACTAAAGTCCACACCATTTTATTACTATAGAAGTACTATAGGATGTATTCACTCGATTCCCAACAAGTTATTGACTGATGGGATAATAATATCAGAGAAATCAAGAGAAACAAGTGCCAAATAACCCATTTGAATAGTGCCATTACAGACACTGACGCCCTCTAACAGGTCTAAGATTAACTTTACCCATGACGTCAGTCTTGAACCGAGGGAGAGTGCATTTCCCGACTTTATGTACCAAAACAAAGTTTTCTCTGAACTAGTATGCCATTAATAAAAAGGAGTTCATAAACATACTTTATATCAAAATGAAGCTTGAATAATCCTGTTGCCAATTCTGTGTAGTTTCCGGCAATTCAATGAAGCAAAAACACAAAAAGCGACCATACACAACCCTAATTTGGGTGGCGATGGGATTTGTTCAGCGTGCCTGACAGTGAAATATATATGAGTGTAAACAAGCACTAGCACTCTCCCATGGTCACTCTCACACTGGTATACTTTCGTTATAGTGGTTCTGTGTGCTGTATGATACACATTCACATGTAGATAAGGATGTTAGGCCAGTTAGGAAGCCATGAAACATGATGAAACGTTTATAGATCCAGTCATGGGCAGGCTGCCGGGCCGGGCCGCCGGGAGGCCGTTGGTATCAGCACAGACCCACTGGACACACAGTCCATGGCCCTGCATCTCCTCCTCCTCCTCCTCCTCCTCGTTTGGGTTTGATTCTTCTGACAGAATTGTACCATCCCATTGCAATTCATCCAAGAAAAGGTAGCCTTTGGGCAGATGGCGATTCATGTCAAGGATATTCAATTTAAGTATAAGCTAGTATAGGATGTATAGGGCCTACATACATTGTGTAGCCTACATGCCTGCACTCACAGCTGAGTGCATGGCTGTGCATGGACGGGAGGTACCGCCGGTGCCTCCCGTGCTAACCCCTGGCCATAGGGCATACACTATGCAGTCTTTTGCCCGAGATCGCTCGTCATGACATAAACACTATACCCATAACTTTATTACTTGAATCTCTATCTTATTATAAGTCATACAGTTAGTCCTTCTCATGTTTTGTAATAACAAATGCCTCCTAGTTTCATTGAATGCATGTTTCCAGAAGGATTTTGGTAGAACTAGAAAGTGATCTACCCATAGTGTGTGCGCCTCGCGGTTCAAGAGTGACGTCACACTAAGTTGTCCATTCTAACCAGCTAGGTGGCACTACCAGTCAATGGCGCACAAAATGGCGCAATTCAAATTGAGAATTTGAGCACTTTAGGCTCTTGTTACATTGAAGCTGTTGGGTCTAAAAATATTAACATTTTGGAAATCGATTTTTTGCATGCTCTAGTACTACCAAACAAAATATGTAGTGGACTTTAGTTCTCCTTTAAATACAAAATAAATACTTTGTAATGAATAATAAAACATGTACCTTGCATGTCATGTCGATGATGATGCCCCATAGGCCCATGCTACACTGGATGGCTCGCATCATGTCTGGATCCTCATCCATGGAGTAGCTTCTCAACTCCCCTTTACTGTCCACCACTCGCATGCTGACAACACTATCTGATATAGTCTGTACATCTATACCAACTCCCTGAAAATGAGTCACAAGTCAGAAAAATTGATATTTTCCAAAGTGATTTATGCGTGAGATTTCTTTGTTTGAATGTTCTCATTTTGGTGGAGTTTAGTGCTTGATGTGGTATGAATGATTGTAGCACATTTCAAGACTGTGTATTAAATATGGCTGTCTGTGCTACAGAAAGACCTCAGCACTAAGAACATTACAACAGAATCCGCAAAACATATTGGACTGGACAGACTATTGTGGAGGCGGGTGGTAAACCAAAACTAGGGCGCCATGTGCATGCGTCACAGAGAGAGAGATTAAATATGATGCACCAAACACTAGGCCTCCCATTGTACTTACATGCACCAGACACTAGGCCTCCCATTGTACTTACATGCACCAAACACGAGGCCTCCCATTGTACTTACATGCACCAAACACTAGGCCTCCCATTGTACTTACATGCACCAAACACTAGGCCTCCCATTGTACTTACATGCACCAGATACTAGGCCTCCCATTGTACTTACATGCACCAGACACTAGGCCTCCCATTGTACTTACATGCACCAAACACTAGGCCTCCCATTGTACTAACATGCACCAGACACTAGGCCTCCCATTGTACTTACATGCACCAAACACTAGGCCTCCCATTGTACTTACATGGCATGCACCAGACACTAGGCCTCCCATTGTACTTACATGCACCAGATACTAGGCCTTCCATTGTACTTACATGCACCAGACACTAGGCCTCCCATTGTACTTACATGCACCAGACACTAGGCCTCCCATTGTACTTACATGCACCAGATACTAGGCCTCCCATTGTACTTACATGCACCAGACACTAGGCCTCCCATTGTACTTACATGCACCAGATACTAGGCCTCCCATTGTACTTACATGCACCAAACACTAGGCCTCCCATTGTACTTACATGCACCAAACACTAGGCCTCCCATTGTACTTACATGCACCAAACACTAGGCCTCCCATTGTACTTACATGCACCAGACACTAGGCCTCCCATTGTACTTACATGCACCAAACACTAGGCCTCCCATTGTACTTACATGCACCAAACACTAGGCCTCCCATTGTACTTACATGCACCAGATACTAGGCCTTCCATTGTACTTACATGCACCAGACACTAGGCCTCCTATTGTACTTACATGCACCAGACACTAGGCCTTCCATCGTACTTACATGCACCAAACACTAGGCCTCCCATTGTACTTACATGCACCAGACACTAGGCCTTCCATTGTACTTACATGCACCAAACACTAGGCCTCCCATTGTACTTACATGCACCAGACACTAGGCCTCCCATTGTACTTACATGGCATGCACCAGACACTAGGCCTCCCATTGTACTTACATGCACCAGACACTAGGCCTTCCATTGTACTTACATGCACCAGACACTAGGCCTCCCATTGTACTTACATGCACCAGACACTAGGCCTCCTATTGTACTTACATGCACCAGACACTAGGCCTCCCATTGTACTTACATGCACCAAACACTAGGCCTTCCATTGTACTTACATGCACCAAACACTAGGCCTTCCATTGTACTTACATGCACCAGACACTAGGCCTCCCATTGTACTTACATGCACCAGACACTAGGCCTTCCATTGTTCTTACATGCACCAAACACTAGGCCTCCCATTGTACATACATGCACCAAACACTAGGCCTTCCATTGTACTTACATGCGCCAGACACTAGGCCTCCCATTGTACTTACATGCACCAGACACTAGGCCTCCCATTGTACTTACATGCACCAGACACTAGGCCTTCCATTGTACTTACATGCACCAGACACTAGGCCTCCCATTGTACTTACATGGCATGCACCAGACACTAGGCCTTCCATTGTACTTACATGCACCAAACACTAGGCCTCCCATTGTACTTACATGCACCAGACACTAGGCCTCCCATTGTACTTACATGGCATGCACCAGACACTAGGCCTCCCATTGTACTTACATGCACCAAACACTAGGCCTCCCATTGTTCTTACATGCACCAGAAACTAGGCCTTCCATTGTACTTACATGGCATGCACCAGACACTAGGCCTCCCATTGTGACAGCACGCAGTATAGCATTAGCAGGGAAAGTGACTCCATATTGCAGCTGGAACTTCATGAACTCTCCCGTTGTCACACCACTTGCCATGGTCACAAAAGATCCCCCTTGTCCTGACAGATCCTGTAAACAAACATTAGTGTGTGAACAGTTTGGCTACTATGATTCACCAATAGTCCTCACAGTGTGGTCACCATCTTCACATTCAGAAATGGCACCTACCGCTATATATATATGCAGGAAAATAAGTCACAAGTCACATAATTGATATCTTGTAAAGTGATTTATTCACAAGATATATTTATGGGAATGTTTTCATTTTTAGGGTGTCTAACGCCTCAAGTCGTATGAATACATGTACCACATTTCAAGCCAGTGTATTAAATACATCTATTCATTTCTAAGGTCATGTTATTGAGTATATTTAGCTACTTTACTAGTAATGGTCCCTACAGAAATAATTGCAAACTTCGAAAATAAGAATATCAAATTTAAAAAATAGAAATAATTATTAAATGTCCCAATGTTTACCATCATTGATATCCGCTCGATCTCATTTTTTCAATTATGATGATATCTCCAAATTTATTTTTTTGCGACTTGTGACTCATTTCCCTGTAACACAACTATTTTCAATCAATCAATGTCAGGAAACAGGGCATATTAACCTGGGTCAGCTCGATTCTTGGTGCCCCATCAGCCCTCTCAATGTCCGCTATATATATCAGTATCTGTCGACCACCAGAGTGAAAGAAAGGAGTCCATGAGTGACTCGCTCCTGTTGCTCGTACGTCCAGCTCCAGTGTATTGGCGGCCATAATGACAGCCTGCACCTCCGCCACAGTCTTAGGCCTCACTGTCACGGCTTCCTTTACCACCTGAGTCTTCGCCCAGTTAGAGAATTTCTCAACCTTTTAGCAAATAAAATACAGACAATCCCATATGAAAGGTAACACTATAGGCTAGAGAGATGTGATTTTCATAATTCCCGTGAGAGAAGCCCAACCAGGGGTAAATACATTGTTGTAGTCATAAGATGATAAACCACTTTTTGTCAGAGCATACAATTAAATACTTTTTTATGTCAATTATTAAATATCCGGGAGATTTACATCAAACAGAGATTTCCGAAAAAAAAATCCTAAGAAATATTAAGAATATTCCACAAACATGTTCATAAATGACAGTAATGAGTTTGGCCTCTGCACTTTTGTTGTTGTTAATGTGGGGTCGCCACTGGCTACGATAAGCTCTGCAGTAGGTTTCGCGATGGTGTTGGGCTGGTGCTGGAGGTGGAGAGGAATGACGAGGTCCTGCCTACATGGTAGGCTATGGTACACTCTGGCCATGTAGGCAGGACCTCGTCATTCACCACCATCACAACACCATCGCAAGGCTTACAGCAGAGCTTACCGCAGTCAGTGGTTAAAGGGCATAATATAAAGTGGGGTCTCCACTGGCTGCGGTAAGCTCTGCGGTAAGCCTTGCGATACAAAATCAGGATTTTTTTTCTCAAACGCAGTACATGTGCAGACCAACCGTATCAGTGGAGACCTGTTCTGCGGTTGTATCTGCGGTTGGATTACGGTTGAATTGCGACTAGAAATGTGAGTTTTGTGTGCTGCGACTGTCACAGAAATCTTTCAACATGTTGAATATTTCCTGCGACTGAAGCACCTCTGCGACGTGATTATTATATGTAATAGCCCGATGGAGGTATCAAATCGATCGAGACGGAGGGTCAAATCGTACGACACCCCGAAGGGGTGGAGTACGATTTGACCCGACGTCGAGATCGATCTGAAACCGAACAGAGGGCTATTACATATTTATTTCATACATATTCATTGATATATTTCTTATGATTACCTTCTTAGCAGTGTTTTTCTTGACAAATTATCGGAAAACTTCCGAAACGTGCAAGACAGCGCTACGCTTCTGCCGCTAAGAAGCGCAACGTCATGAACCAATGATGTTACGTTATTTGGGTCACATGCTTCCATGACAACCTGAATCACATACGTATGTGATACGAGATTTCTAATGGCACCCCCGAATCAGGCGCTCTAAATCATGTACGTATGTAATAATAGCCCGAGTCGCACACCCTGAAGCGCGTTGTGTGATGAAACCATCACTCACTGCGTCACCTCTGCAGTCCCATTTCTCCGCGCATTCGGCGCTCTTATAATGCTCTACCCCCGTGGGGGTCACTGTAGCATAACCAGGAAGCTGTCTGATTCCCTGATGCAGTCCTATACCTACCTATGTAGATATGTAGAACTGCAGCCAGGAATCACACGGCTTCCTGGTTCTACTGCAGTCATTGAAAAGTTCTTTTTCTGGGCATAATGATTGTCATAATTTATATGATTTGTTTTGTAATCAGAATAAACCAGTCTTGTGTGTCAGTACCATGTTTAACATGTAATGGTAGGCTATATCAAAACCCATGGACCCTGTTAACAACATTGGAACATAACTACCATGTACATCATAAGGTAATACATCAATTCTTAGGCTATTTTATTACTTCCCAGATATTTCTCTAGGCTTACTATTATCCTTTCTTTCTCTTCATGATTCAGAGTTTAAATAAATGACCTGCCCCAACCCCTCTGCCACCCCAATCCTTCCAATTAATAGCATCAGTTATCCATCCTGGGAAAGTCCCCACTACTTCTTAAGCCCCTGAACAAACAGAGCCCCATGCAGAGCGGAAACAGGAACAACAGCCATCCCCTATGTACAAAGCCTAGAAACAAAGGATTCATGGCTTTTGGCGGGAATTATTGGCGTGGATACAACAGATGCTGTCTTGCAGTCACAGAGGGTAGGTGTCTTATATGCTACATGTATTGTATACCGGGTATATACCTAAAATATTTTCATGATTCACATGCATTTATTCTCTGATCAATTTAGGGTTTATATTGTATTTTCTTATTTCAGATACCACTCTAGGTGATTATGCTATATGTGCTATATGTGCCCCACCACACAGGTAAATGAAATAACTTTTCTTCTCATTGTTCAAATTCAATACATGTGCTTACTTAGGCTAACATTGTCAAACTTTTGTTTTTCTAGGAGATGAAGGAAGCAGGCCTATAGACTGAAATATCTACTGACCAATGGGGCGTTTTTCATCCGTTTTTCTTAAAGGCAGTTAAGGAGAATTGATATGAAGTGACACATGATAATGGACACAAATACGTGTATATATTACACCAAATATAGCTGTGTTTCATTCATTACAGACATGAAGAAGTATGAACCAATATGACGAAATGATGATTTTCTGAGGATGAATAAATAAAAGAATAAAAGTCTATCCCTGCCTGCCCCCACTCCCCCCCCTCCTCCTCCAGCCCCCCCCCCCCCCCCCCCCCCGCCCCCCAGCATATTAATTAAGCGCGGTCCAACAGCAGCATATGTGTGATGTCTGTATAGTGTTTTACAGCAGTCAACGCGTTCACATGTTGCCGTGGCGACCGCGGTGATGTGATCGCATTACGACGAGTAACGCTTGCCGCTGTTTTGCTTCCCACGATGACTGCATTAAAATTGGCGCGTTGCAAACTGCAGTTAAAACAGCAGCGGGGTGTGTCGGGAGGGCTCTGCAGCAAAGGGTTGCGGTTGAAATTTGCAATGGAGATCGACTGTTCTGCGCTTGATGCGGTTGATTCACAATTCATTTGACTTTAAAACATTCATTAAAACATGATTTATTATCCACTATTCATGAATAAAAGATATGACAACTTTGGTTAAATATTAATATTAAATCATGTCCGCATTTTGAACGACAACAACGTTCATTAAATATTTCAAAATTTATATTTATGTATACATTATGTATACATATAGATAATGACACATGATACATGTATATCCATGTATTATAGGCGTATAGACATATGTATATGGACATGGCAAGGTGCAGTGAAAAATGTCGTCTGCAACTTGCTTGCCAAGCGCGGGAAGGCCATCCAGTCGCAGTCTCTATCGCATTCATGAAATCTAATAATGACCCTGTGGTAACCTCAGCGTTTGACCTGTGGCTACAACATAATCTTCATAGAATCGCAGGGTTTGAAACACAGACCAATCGAAGACCAAACGCAGAGCTTACCGCAGCCAGTGGAGACACCCCTTAGGTACAACAATATGGGAATATCTAACATGTTGTATAAGAACTACAGAAGAAACATTATGCCGTTAACTGTATACATCGGGGTGTATGAGTGGTAACCTGCATATCATAACCGATTGGCCTGAAATTGAATTTCAAAAAGAAAAGATTTATTCATAGTTTATGGGTATGTTTTCTATGCATGTGTTATAAATGCTACATGCATATTACAATGTTTACTTTTCCAAACAATTTTACAATGTAATGAATAGTTTATTATAATTTAAAAATTGTTCTTTTAACAAACATGAGGGTGGAATTATAGTTACCTTGATCTGAGGGTTGGGACCAATCATCTTTTTCATCTCTTTCGCAATGGCCCGGGGGCTTTCTGAATTATGCATAGGCTACATCAGCACTTGGTACTATACAACTCAAACATTAAAACTAATAAGAACTGGAAGTATTGGTGAAGGCGAATAGGGGATTTGCATAACTGTCATTTTGAATCTCGATTCGCATGGAATTATGGGACCAGTGGTACAATGTAAAATCTATAGAAAACACGCCATGTTCAGCATGGAATGTTTATCAATGCTCTAATATCAATATCCATGTTAAACATGTTTCTATCACATGAGCCCCATCTTTCCTATCATGCATTTGGTTTTCATAGATCTATTATAAAAGCTATGATAAGTGGTAAAAAAAATCTTGAACGTTTCAATTAAAATGTTGCCAAATATTTATATGTCAGATTTCATCAGAATCCATCCCAGGATGCACTGTAACATACATGCGCAAGGGCACATGCAACTCCCCTATTTAAGCAGATATTTCTTTAATACATAAGGATACAATTGTTCAGTACCAAATCTTTATTATAACAACATAAGGTTACACGTTCTAGAAACACTCTTATTTATTGTATTGTTCCCATATTTCTCTCTGAACCAACTCATATTGCGACTTGTGACTTATTTTCCTGTAAGACATCACATATCAGAGTTCAGAGTTCAGTTCAGGACGCCATGGTGGGTGGTCGTGCTCTGATCGCCTCTCGCGACTACAGTACACGACAAGTGATCTATTTGGACATTTATCATAAATCAGATTCCTTGGATCCGTTTTCAACTCATACAGTGATACATAGTTACTCCCTGTGAGTGAGTGGACACTTTCCAGAAAGTTGCAAGTACATTTATTCACTCTTTAGAGTCTATTGTTTCATATCTATCATTGTGTCTGCACCGCTGTGCTAGGCCCCAGTATGGGAGAGGCCCGACCACGCATATTTCTAGACCAGGCCACGTCTAACAAAACATTTGTGGAACCGTTACTCCCTGATCTCACTAAACGTTTTGATCGTATCAATATTGAGGGAGCAATACTTAATCATATACTAAACGATAGGCGTCCTGATAATCTAGTACTAAGCAAATCTCCGGGAGAATACGCTCTAGCTGATATTCAAAGCACTCTAAACTCCACGTTAGCAAATCAACACGAACTATTGTCCACGGTTTGTACATTGACCCATAATGAAAAAAAAATGGTTCAATTCATTGCAACATTGCAAGACGAGAACGCACGATTAAAACAAAACCACAGCGAATTAGAAGACGAATTTCTAAAAGCCCAGATAGAAAATAACAGAGGACGCATTATTATCTCTGGTCTCTATGAATCGCGCAAAGAAGACACGCTCGCAAAAACCATTGATTGTCTTAAATCACTTGATCCTCGTATTGGGCCTGACAACATCATCTATGCTAAAAGGCTCTATAGCAAAAGTAGAGGTTCGAGACAGATAGCGGTAAAGTTTGTCATATATGCCAGACGCACCCGACTGAAGCTTGGTGACTATTATGGAGTTTACCTTAACGCGGATATACCCGATAAGCTGTTACAACGCAAGCGTAACATTCAGTTAGTAGCTGAATTAGCAGATAAAGATGAGGATTACAATGTTGGTAGAGTAACAAACGAGTCCATTGATATCAATGATATCACTTACACGCACAACGATTTAGCCTCGATGAAGCGGTCAGACCGAGCAGCGCTAAAACCAAGATAAAAGGAGATTCTGTATTTTTTCAAAGCGACCTCAGTATCCTTAGCAATTTCAAATCCTGTGAGCTACGTCTAAGCGAAATGTCATTCGCTTCAGTGGAAAATGCATATCAGTATGCAAGAGCGAACTACTTCGGCAAAAGAAATATCGCGAATAAGATCTACCGATCTAGGAATCCCCGTCAAGCAAAGGCACTATCTAAACAACTAGTTTCAGATGAGGGATGGAATAAGATCAAAGTCTCTGTAATGCATCAATTAATAGAGGAGAAATTCATGCAAAACGACGATATGCGCCATTATTTGCTCTCAACAGGTAATATGCCTTTGTTGGAGGCTACCACTTGCCCATTTTGGGCTTGTGGGGCCTATATCAATTCACCACAGCTCAGAGAACGTAATTACACAGGCGCAAACATAGTGGGAAAGATTTTAGAAGATGTTAGGGATCACATAAACTCTGGATATACCTCTGCGTTCAAAGAAATCGACTTGGCAAAACCTAGTGGTGCTATAGCAAGCCCCAGTATTAGTCTTTCACCAAAACCCAAAGCTAAGAAAAATCCTCGTACTAACAACGCTGTGAATGCCAGGGGATTAGGAAATGCTATGGACGTTGATCTATCTGATTCACATTCCTGGCCCACTCCCACTTCCACTCAATCGGACCACGGCACTAGAAATAAACAAACAAGCCGTGAAAACACAGATGCCCCGGCCCAGGGAAACGTTTCTTTACCTAATCCGATCACCGCTATACCGACCGTCGCCAGAGTAGTCCTTCCGTCTGAAACAGCTGTTATAGATGGACCTATTTCGCGTGAAAACTCAGTAGAAAAAGGTAGATCCTCTTCAAGGCAGATTAGATCGTTGAGACTACCGAGTGAGTCACGTTCGCGCTCGTCTAGTCAACAGAAAAGGTCGATTGAAGAGTCAACACCAGGGATTGATAATAATCCTTCAAAGAAATCGAACCTTAATCCAGCTTCGCCTGACGGCTGTACGAAAACTGATATTGGTAGGCCTCCACCTGTCAGTACCACAGTTGAGCGCTTAAATAATTTCCTGGGGCAGGAAGTGTCTGAAGATAATTCTATTGATCCTCTGACAAATTATCAGTATGCTAATCCTGAGCAGAGGAGTCAGGTAATGGAACATTATACATCACAAATATTATAATTACTGTCCAACCTATTGCATCATGCCCCTAACAATTATTGTTACAGACTCAAGAGGCCGTCAGTTAAATCAATACTTAAATGACCCAGAGATATTGATCTTTGCATATAGCGGTGCTAAATTAGACTTCTTAACAACAAGAGCAATTGATCTCTTTTGGAAACATCACCCTCATATAATTATTATAATCGGTGGAATATGTAACTTCACACAGCTAAACAAAGACACTCGAGAAATTTCTTTACCAACCAATGAAGAATCAGTACTTGTAAATAATGTTACATCTGCAGTGGAACTCTCACTGGAGAGAATGTCGAGTATAAACCAATATTGCACTCTGATATATGGTGGTTTGATTGGGGTTCACCTCAACAAAGCAAATGGCATAGATGGTTTTGCTGACTCACAGAGAATGATTAATTCTGCTATTTTGAAGATTAACAATTATATTCACAATTTAAACGAGTGAAGAGGGGTAAAGCACCTGCATCTCATAGCAAGAGTACACACATATTTCAAAAAGAAACCGCGGCACACGCTCACACGCCTACACGATGGGGTGCATTTAGACGAGCCGTTCTCTCCAGCTGGTCGACTGAAATAGCTGCCATAATAAAGAAGCCTATGATCGATTAGAAAACCAGGCACCTAGCTCATTCTAAAAATAAATCCAACTCTCACAGTAATCGCCCTATTTTATTATGCCCTCGACATGAGAATTTGTGACACAAATCTTGCGCTTAGAGCATAAACCTCATGCAACTATACACGGCACCTAGCCCTCTACATATATGATTATCTTTATTAAGTCTCTCTGAACCACCATACAGCTGCAGGACATAATCACTACTTGACTGAAGGACGTTAAAATGATTGTGAAGTTGGCCAACTCTCTCCTTGACCCGTGCATAGACACTCGTCGCCTGCAGACATAAAAAACTGTAACTATGAACCACTACCTAGCCTATTCTAGTCATAAGCTATATACCGTTACATGACCTGCGGCTTTATAACTCTCTAATATCCTATAGTTGAGTACATATGACACCCGGAAATTTGTGACACAAATACCAGCGACTCATAGGTATTAGCAAATCATTAATAAAGCGTTATCGATAGAATGTCTACCAGCAATATCCTGTATTTGATGCATGTATTGAGTTGTCATTCATTGTATAAACCAATGAAGAAACATAAGTGCTAATTTTGTCAGAGAATTTGTCTACACAAATCTTTGCCGTTACTCCTGGCTCCATTTCCTTAATCTAAATAAGGTGAACATAGGTGTATGTGTGAAATTAATGTAACTATAGGGTGTCTGTCTGACGGCATGTAGGTGTTATTGTTACTTAGGTCAAGATAAATATATTGTATAACGAAGTGTTTTTCAACACTTTGCAATGTTGGGGGTCTTGATGCTTTGGAAGCAACAGGTAATATATGCTTTCTCTCCGCTGCGGTACTGGGAATGTAAATAGATGATGATTATCCCTATATACTCCGGCGATGTATATAAACCATGATACCTGTATAGAGATCCTATAATGTTAAGCTTATATAATATTGGTTTTTTGTGTTTTTCTTATTTTTCTTTTCTCTCTTCCTTTTATTATTATTATATTGAAAATAGCAACCTAAAATTATCTAGGCAAGAATATCAACAATCTTTGATCTTCTGTGGAGCTGGCATGTTGTCACACAACACCGTGTGATGCAGAATGTTCAAGGATTATATTAAGTACGGGGCCTCTCCCATACTGATATCCTATCTTTATACAGCAAGCAAGTAATAGTAATTATACATGAGTGTAAACTTGAACACCTGGGACGAACTCAGTAACAAGAAAGGCTTTAAAATAATACAATACAATGTAAGATCGTTACTGCCCAAATTTTATCTAATCACTGAGGATATTCTCTCTCACAATTACGATGTTATAATATTTACCGAAAGCTGGTTAAAAGCTGAACTCCATAATAATCAGGTAGCTCTCGATAACTATAAGCTGGTGTGTCTAGACAGGAAAATATCATCCAGAGGTGGTGGCATTTGCTGCTACATCAGGAGTGATTATGATTATTTCTCGAGCAGTGACTGCTGTGTCTCTGACAACAATTGTGAGGCATTAGGATTTGTGATAAAAAGGAAAGATAATCCAACCTTTACTGTAGTTGCTAGCTACAGACCGCCCGATTGTAATATTAAGGAGTACTTCAATTCCCTTCGTTCCATTACAGACTACACTGTCGCCCTCCTCCCTCCTGGAGGGGAACACTTATTTGTTTGCGGTGATCTGAACATTGATTTATTAGATACAACTAATGGGAAATACAAATCTCTGGTAGAATACTGTAATGACTATTCGTTAACTCAAGGTATAGATGTTATAACTAGATTCGGTTTGCACCGAAATACCATATTAGACATTTTCCTATTACGATCGGTAATCGACAGCAAGTCTGGTACAGTCAACTATAACCTGTCAGACCACCAACCACCATATCTAATAGTTAAAAGGACCAGACCCCCTAAAACCAAAGTTAATTTTTCAGGCAGAAATTATGCAAATTACACTTTTGATGGTTTGCGTACAATACTAAATAAAAATAATTGGGAACAACTGTACAGACATACAGACCCTAATGAATGCTGGAAAATATTATATGACAATCTTCTGGTGGCTGCCAATAAACTGGCACCAATAAAAGTCTTTAAAATCAAGAATGATAGACCGGTTTGGTTCACTAGGGAACTCACTGAGCTTGGTGTAGAAAGAGATAGATTATATAAGAAGGCTAACAAATCAAAAACTCCTGAAGACCTCTATGTAGCAAGACAAGCTAGAAACCTATGCAATAGAGCTGTAAAGCAAGCAAAAGCAGTGTACTATAGAAATTTATTGCAAGAAAATAAAAATGACCCCAAAAAATTCTGGAGGACAATTGACGAGATTGAGAATAAGAAAAAAAGTGAAATCACATCTATAGTAAATGAAAGCAATGAAACAATCACTGGAGCAGATGCAGCGATACTGCTAAACAAATTCTATTGTAATATTGGTACCAAAACCTCCGCCACTATCCCAGATGTACCGTATCAGAGAAATGCATATAACATTACATCAGAATATACCTTGCCTACACTTGACAGAGAAATTATTCTGGGGCTAATCAGAGACACAGCAGTCACAAAAAGCTCTGGGTGTGAAAATATATCTACTCGAATTTACAAAGATGCTTTTATCATACTAATTAATAGATCAGTTAATGTATATATACAGACTATCTATAACCAATGGGGAATTCCCTAAGTTATGGAAATGTGAAATTGTGAAGGCACTCCCGAAGAAGCCCCTTGCTAAATTACCAACCGAAACTAGGCCAATATCTCTTACCCACATAGCGGGAAAAATATTAGAAAAAATTATAGCAGCCCACCTTACGGAATATTTACAGCTTAATGATTTGCTCAGCAAACAACAACTAGGATTTCAAAAAGGTCATAGCACAAATGAAGTGATTTACAATTTGATTACTGATATTAATTCTGCAATGCATAAAAAGGATTATACGCTGGCCTGCTTTGTGGACTTTAGTAAGGCCTTTGACTGTGTAGACCACAAGATACTATTAATGAAAATGCAAGATATAGGAATAAATGATATTGGTTTAAAATGGTTTAGGTCATACTTATCACACTTTTAGGGGCTTATCATGCAAAATTGCCATTAATTATTTGCTATAAAGTGAAAGCAAAAGAAGGCTCCGATATACCCTTGGGCCAAAAGTGTTCATTATTGGATTTTAGTAGGATAATAACGAACACTTAAGAGTTGATATCACTCGTACACTGCTATGGCTGATAGACGGCTTTGAAAATGATACATTATACAACATGTTATACTCCCTTCTGCTATAAATGAATATGTTATACAACACAATATAAAGGAAACTGAAGTAAATGAGTTGATTATTGACTCTCATTCCTATGCGGATGCTTTATGACAGTGGCTGGCACTGCTGAATAGAATGTTACATGTTATCTTTTTTTGCACTTTTAGCTATCTTATCCAGTGGGCCTTATCTCATTTCAACGGGGTGGGGGGTCTGCTTCAGTTTTAAAGACAAGGTAGATGAAAAAAAATGATTAAAAAAACAAATTCTGTCCTAATGGGATTTTAATGACATTTGCGGTTTGGAGCGTTTCAATGGCATTTTGCGGTTGGGAGCAAGACCTTAGGCAAGGTAGATGAAAAAAAATGATAAAACAAAAATTCTGTCCTAATGGGATTTTAATGACATTTGCGGTTTGGAGCATTTCAATGGCATTTTGCAGTTAGGAGCAAGACCCTAGACATGGTAGATGAAAAAAAAATGATAAAAATAAAATTCTGTCATAATGGGATTTTAATGACATTTGTGGTTTGGAGCATTTTAATGGCATTTTGCGGTTGGGAGATAGATAGATTGGGGGATGGTGGGTGGTGATGTGAAACTGAATTAAATGAATTGATTATTGGACTCTCATTCCCTGAAGTAAATGAATTGATTATTGGACTCCCGCATTGATATATACTGTTTGGCCCAAAGTGTTCATTATAGGATTTCAGTAGGATTATAATGAACACTTAAGTGTTGATATCACTTGTATGCTTCTGTGGCTGTATGGATGGCTTTGGTGGCATGTGATAAAGTAGTTAATCAATGCTTGCTGGTTCGTGAAAGTGTTGATGTGTTGATTATAATGACCTCGCACTGATGTGCTCGTTCATTATATACAACAAACAACACTTTCTCTCAGCAAGCAGTGATTAACCACTACTTATATGATCGAACACAGAAAGTTAAGATAGGCGAGGCGGCTTCTCCGGAGGAGTCAATATCAATTGGTGTCCCCCAAGGGTCAATATTAGGTCCGTTATTATTCCTTATATATGTTAATGATATTAAGAATCTAGATATAACCAGCAAATATATTCAGTACGCTGACAACACTGTAATCTACTGTTCAGCCAATACTTTAAAAAGGTGTGAAGATTCTTACAGCTGATGTAAATATATTTTACGACTGGTGCATTTGTAGCAAGCTGTCTTTAAATGTGACCAAAACAAAACTTCTTGTCTTTAACACTAGGCATAAAACCCATGGGAAAAAAGTCTCGGTCAAGGTGGATGGCTCCGAATTATCTCTAATCAATGCTTACGAATATTTAGGAATTAAATTGAACTCACACTTAACTATGTGTGGGCAATTAAACTCAGTAATCAAGAAGATGAATTTTAAATTGTACACTTTTAATAAAATAAGAAGAAACGTAGATACAAGAACAGCAATTATGCTAGCAAAATCGAAGATTATATCACTTTTCGATTACAGCCTGTCGACATTATCTTGTATAAACAAAGGTGACTTAAGCAAACTGCAGAAACTGCAAAATAGAATCCTGAGAACGCAACAGGTTCCGGTATTAGAACCCCAGTACGCGAATTACACATACAATCAAAAATCAAAAAAATGTATATCACTGATAGAATGTTCTACAATAATATGAAATTAGCACATGGCAAAGCTTACTCAAATACAAATACTATAGAGAACCGGAACACTAGACAGAATACCGCCCCCACCTTGGCCACTTTCATCCCTAGAACGGAAAAAGATAAAAGATCACTTAGTTACCAATGTGCCAGAGATTGGAACAAGCTTGATCCAACTCTGAGGCATTTAACCGAACCCAAAGTATTTAGTATGGCACTAAAAAATCTTATTATTCGTCAAATGTCTCTAAATGAAATCGCACAAGTCGAATGAACATTTGTATAAGAACGATATCAATGTATTTACATGTAACTGAGTTTGTCCCTCCTCACTTATGCTATCGAAACCACTCACTCACCCACCACCTATAGCCACCTTATGACACTAAGTTCAGAATATTATCACTTTCACCCATATCATCTCATCTCCTCATTAAAAATCATTATCTCAGTATCATGTTATCTACAAACATCCTACATAATGGAAATTGTGGTTGAATTGACTAATTTATGTCATATACCTATTCTAAAGTGAAATATGAATATATGCATGTGATCAACCTTTCAGTATTTGAATTCATATAACATCATGTCACCCACCTATAATTAAAACGGCAGTCCTAATAGCAACAAAAATCAGGGCATGCGGAAAACTGGTGTATGCATCGAAATTGTTTTGGTTAAAATGTACCAACCTTCTGAATAGAAATTTTTTCCCCCAAAAAACATATAATGTAGTATTTGCCTTGTGGTGCATTGTTGGCCGAGACACTTCTATGTGTGAATAAATACAGGACCAAAACACGCGGTAAATAAGCAGCGCAACCTTTTTAACCAAAGTATCCATGTGTCCTTTTCAAGCTCCTGTCCCAAAATCAGAGCAGCTGAAGCATATGTTCAAATTTTGCCGGATGTTTACTTGTTTTGTTTGTTTTTTTAAAAAACCTACGTTCGAACTCTATACCAACTATTATAGTACATATAGGTATCAAATGTTTAAAGTGCTTATAATTTGGGAATTGTTTATTAATGGTTTTGATATAAAGAGTCAATTGGACTATAGACTTGCTTCTGTGGAATATCTGAGAAATGAACTGGTTCTGTCGCATGTTCATGTTAATACTCTAGACATTTCCCAATAGTTTTATTAATTTAACAATGCTATTTGGGAGAAGTCTGAAAGTAATTCAGAGCTATTGTTATACGTAGTGTATAACACAAATTGATAAAGAGATGTAGCGTAGAGTATCGTAGCGTAGTTTATTGTAGTAAGATGTTAAGTGAAGTGTGAGGGGTCACATCCCTTGACAGATGTAGGAGGCCAAGGTAGAATGTTATTTTATATCAAGTTATTATAAGACTAAGCAACAATAATGTAAAAGGAGTGTGTATAAAATTATTGAAGCCCAACATAGTAAGGTAAGAATATATATATATATATATATATATATATATATATATATATATATATATATATATATATATAAAAGGGGGTAGTAAATAATGCTCGAAAAATGAAAGTCGGAGAAAGGTTAATTAACAACATTCAAGTGAAATGTGTTACAAGATGGCAGGATAACGGAATAGAACAATTGTGAAAACGGAGATTATCTACCAGCAAAGCATATAAAATCAAATTTTAAAATATTAAAGCTACTCACCCGGTTTTCCGAAAATATCTAGCATAGCTTGTGTTTGATGTTGTTGGTGGGCACGGCTGTGGCTGGATGCCTGCACGGTATGAAGCCTCATGTAGCGTTTGTTCCATACATGATATAACATCAGTCACATCTGTATGATAACCTTATTGACTCAGCTTGTAGAAGCATGGTAACTGCATAATTATTGACAATGGCACATATTGATGTGTTAATGCCAATATGTATGTAGTCTATACAGATGCATATGTATGGTAATTCTGGTGAACATTCCATTTCCAAAAAAAGTACTAGTCGTGTAGATCAAAGAATTGCAAATTCATGGCTAATATCTTGACAGTGATGTCTGTCCCAAAATAATAAGATACTATGACTTGTGGTTAATACGGGGTTATTTGAATCTGCCCACTGATATATACCAATTGTCATGTGTTTCAGAAAAATGAATCGCAAGTCGCAATAATGATATTTTTCAAAGTGTTATATTCACAAGATCTCTTTGTATGGATATTCCCATATCAATGCTCGTAGTAGCATGAATACATGTACCAGATTTCAAGACTGTGCATTGAATATATCTATACATATCTGAGATCATCCTAGGGAGTGTATTTATCTACTTTACTAGTATTTTCCACCCGGGAATATTGCATTTTTTTTTCAAAAATATGGAAATGGTTAATACCTGCCTTAATGTTTACCACCATTAGAATCGCCTTGATCTCATTTTTTAAATATGACGATATCTCAAAACCCGATATTTCAAAACCCATATTACTGAATAATGTAGAACATGATGAGAGAGTCCCAGAAAGTTTCATATTCAGATGTTATATCAATAACCGTTTTTCAAATTTTACTTTGTCCCCCTCTATAAGTTGTGAGAGGGGTCAGTCAGGGTTAATAAAGTGAGAAACGTATCTCCAGGCCATTTAATAGATTCTAACAGAATTCGAGGCACACACAATAATTTCCTGGGCCCTTCGGCCAAACACTTTTTCCAGGCTTTGAATATTTTTTTCCAGATTCAAGGCTTTTCCAGGCCCCGCGGAGACCCATCCCTTATGTACCGCTCAGTCCTTGTGATATTGAGGTGGAGATTTGGGGTGGGGACTATTAATGAAATCAAATGACACTAAAAAGGAATTTAATTTTTTTTTAAATTCCCAGCATGAGATAAAAAATGATTTTCTAAAGTCTGATAAACTCCTTCCTCCCAATAACAATGTCATCGCACTGTTTGGCACTACATGGTTTCGTAATAATAGCTCATCAAGCCATTGACATCAACAAGCTATCTTAATACTAAGGTAACGGCAGGAAGAAATGGAACCTAATTGCATATATGTCAGCATTCCGATTTGTCGAACTCCAACTTATGTATATATACTCAAAGGCAAATGCAAGATTTTTCAATTCTATTCAAGTAATATCAATGAGGGATAAATGAAGATGGATGAAAACAAGGTCACCCTAGTTTTATTTTTCTTGGAAATAAAAGATCAGATCGGTAATTTTCACAATATACTACGTATTATGTTTTAAATTATGAACAAAATGACACGTTGGCCCAGTTGTAAAGGTAACATACATGAGATGCGTGCTATGATCAAAAGGTTTCTTATGTTGTGAATCTTGCCTATGTTCTTTCCAGTGAGATGATTTGCCAGTGCAGCACTTTCTGTGTATCAACTCTGGATCTCTTCCAGGCTTAAATACTATAATTAATGATAGTGGTACAAGGGTAGTGGAGGAAAGAACTATGTCCATGTCAAAGGCCTAGGGTGGATAATATTATGTTTTAAAGCACTTCTCCGGAAAGAATAACATATAGAGAAAGTACTTTGTAAGTCCAGTTTATTCCTTTAAATCCTTGAGGTGAGGATGAGGTCCTTGTTCCCCAACCTGACATACACACAACTCAAATGCAAGGGTCATGAATATTATAGCAAGCAACATAAAGTGTTATAATATGAATCAGGAATGTATAGATAAATACAATGAGCAAATAAGTATAAACTTCATCATAAATTAGAGTCATATATAACATAAGAGATGGTCGAAGTCTGGAAGCTCTATCATTAACCAATAATTAGTTATAACATAATGAACTAATATAAGCAGAGAATAGCGGCAGTCCTTGATATGTAGCCCCTGGTGGTGGCCGGAGATATTATGGAGGTTTCCCGGTGGTTTCCTGGAGGTTTCCCGGAGATTATTCCAGTTATTTCCCAGAGGTAATTCCGGACATATTCCGGAGATTATCCAGACATATTCCGGAGAGTATCAGGACATATTCTGGAGATTATCTGGATATATTCCGGAGACTATCAGGACATAATCCGGAGATTGTTCTGGAAGTTTCCCAGAGCTTCACAGAATCATCACACATTCGTTACACCTACATACTACAAGCCATAATCTTGTGTAAGTTCCAAGTGATTATGATTTTTGTATCATTGAATTCAAATTTGGAACCTTAAGATGGAAACAGTTGAAAGTCAGGATTTTCATGACATTTCAGATGCGGTTACCATGGAAACAGCTGCTAATATGAAAAAGAATTCTTGCAATTGTGCATGTGACAGTTTCAAATATAGATAGCCCTGAATCTTTTCTTTTATTTGATGTATCACATATTATTGTATAATAAAAACTCATAAAGTTATCATTGTTCATATGAAATAAGTCAAGGCAACTTTAAGTTTTAGTCCCTAACTTGGCTCGCACCACTATAGTCCCCCAACATTTATTTGATTAATCTTCCTAAGATTTGTAATCCTAGTTGAAGAAGATCAGATTTGAAGCTGGCGGCCCCTATGTCCCCCTGGTTGAACTGTGATTATTATAGAAATGATCTCGATGTCACTCTTCTTAAAATCTGATTATGTTTTCTACAACTGTTTCCATTTGGATCCCAGGAGAATATGATGTTCTGCTAAATTGTATAAAAAAAAATGTTGTCTTATAATCAATGACGCGTTGAATGGTTAACTCCGACATACATGGTTCCCGCGGTCGGTAAAAAGTAAGTCATTGTGATTTGGGGGTTTCTAAGGACCTTATGAAGTGGGGTTGGAGAACGTATACTCTACTCCCAACAATTTTCTGTGCAATCAGTAAAAAGTCAGTAATTTTCAATCTGAGCCCTGTAGAAATGTAAAAGTTGCCAAAGATAAAGAGCTAGTATATTAAAATATTATGTAATTAAATAATTTTTATACATTCTAATCAATACCGAAGATCTTTGCCAAACTAATTTTGAATTTGCATTTATTTGCATGACCTTTGATAATTGAGATTTGTTCCCACCCATCCAATTCCCTCTTTAAAAATAACACAGCCAATAGTCATTTTATATATAATCTCATTTATTATCATCAATCACAATTGTCAAATGTCCTCAATTACCCTGATTGTTGACATTATAATAATTTAACTCCTAATTATTATATATTGTATTTCATTCTGAAATTGTTGATATTACGATAACTATAACAATGTCGTCCAAGTTCTGCTTTATCGCTCTATACATATCTATTTCATAATTCAATCTCTCTCTCTCTCTCTTTTCTCATTATCGAATAATTTATAATAACTTTAATAAATCACATTTATCGGGGAGGCCACTAATGCCATCTGATACAACATCTGATGCGGAGAACATTTCTTTTAGCATATACAATATGTTTCAATACTGCTAGAAAAGTTAATATGCCTATGGTCATTACAAGTCAGTATGTATTAGCATGTGCATCCTCAAGTATGCAGCCCCTACACACGTATAGTTACAAATAGTACATCTTTTATGTCGACGACTCTTGCTAGACGAGACATGTGTACTTATCATGTGACTCCACAGGAAACCAGCCCGTGCTGTCCTATAGCCACACACACTACATCTATATGGCCTTTCTCCATGTGTGTCTCGTATGTGTCTCCTCAGGAGTCCAGTCTGTGGTGCGCTATAGTCACATAGAGTACATTCATAAGGTTGTCTACGATGCGCATCCATCATGTGTCTCCTCAGGTCTTCAGGGCTTGTTCCCCTATAGGGACACATAATACAGTTACGCGGATCTGTTTGTACCCCCGGGTATACCCTTACGTGCTCGTCCTCTGTTTGTGCCGCCTGGTGTACCCTTGTTACGTGTTTGACCAATCTACTGACTGCTCTGAATCCTGTGACACACGCACCGCACTTCCTCATTCTTTTCGCTGCAAATAGGTAAAGTTGGTCAGTGAACAACAAACAAAGTATTTGAAGCAAGATTCAGCAGGAGGATTTAAGTCTAAGCAAGATTCAACAGGAGGATTTAAGTCTAAAAATAATGTGTCTAGTGCCAAAGGCCCATCACCATTATGCCAAGCTGGATGTGCTTTTCATTTACCTTTTTACTCTTCAACATGTAAAGCATTACACCATTTATTACACACATGATCAGTTAGAAAGTGCAGTTTGGGGGTGCAATTCGGTGGATCCAAACTGTTCACGTGATCAGTTCAGGCTGCCATGGTTACACATGACTAAGCGCAGGCACGTATACGTTACACAGCAATAGAAACACATAACAACATTAGCCGATACACTACTGGACACCATAGGAAAACGAGAAATCACCCCTTCGGAGTTCGTTCTGTTTTCTGATGGGTCTCGGTCGGTTTGAACCTGCCATCGTTCCATTAACCAATTCCAATAAGGGTGAAATCGCCAGAAAATGTACAATTGGACATGGGCAATCCTCTCAAATAACCCAATTTTCAGACGGAAATAAAGTTCAAAACATTACACATTACATTACAGTTCAAAATAACCAAACAGACTGTCAGAATCAATGCAATGCCGAATATAATCGAATTTACTTAGTATTGGTCAAATTGTAGCCTGATTTAGCAGAATTCACTAAATGTGTAGAGCTGCTAATTGTACATTTTCTGAAAATCTGAGCCATAAGCATGCTTCTCCTGCCAACATCATACCATGCATGCTTCCCCTGCCTCATCCATTGAAACATGTAGATATGTATTTATGAGGTCTACAGACGTTAGGGCCCAACGACGATAGGGCCCACTTTCCCTTTTTTTTCAGACGTTAGGGCCCACCCATCATCATACGTTAGAGCCCAAACCTCGGATGCTAGGGCCCACTTTCGCATATTTTCGGTAATATTTTCCATCCCCATACGCTATAGGACTCACCCACCATCAGGCACTAGGGCCCACCCACAATAAGTTGAATAAAACTATCAAATAAGGGCCTATCCCAGTTACAGCCAAATAATCATTGAGTATTGGTAATGGCAATAAAATGATATGAAAAACAAAAAAAACCAATAGAATACATTCTTAACTCTTGAAAAATGTCAGTCCACATAATTCAGTGAGCAAAGCAATCGTTCTAAGCCTCTATGTACCGAGATGGTTAACTTCTGCCAAGCCATTTATTACACCATCACACCGTATCGTTCCTTACAGGACTATTATAATCAAGTGAAGTGGCAATTATATCCATATTCATAAATCCAGTCTATTATTAGATCTGGTCACACACAGCTCTCCCCTATATCTCAGGGCTCTCCACTTGTAATACAGTATAACTATAACATTGCATGTGGACATGAAGTGAGATCGTACCTAACCTGTCTACCTACATTGTACCTATACAGTACATTATTACACAGCAGTTAGAAAGGTACTGTTCGGGGGTGCAGTTCGGTTGATCCCAAGTGCACACGCGATACAAATTGCATTGAATCCAGCCTCTTCAAGCTAAACTTCAGGCTAAACAAGTTAAATCTACTTTTTAACATCCAAATTCAGTGTGTAATAAATAGCAAATGTTTGGGTTCAAACTGATCTCGACATGATCAGAAAACAGGACTCACCCCTTCGATCGATCGGTGTTCAGCCCATTTTATGATGTGTCTCAATCAGTTTAGACTCTCCATTGTGCCATTTGCTATAATACACCCATGTCAACAACAACCCTGCCATGTGTGCGGAGAGCCAAAATGCTTCTTGCTCTTAGCCAGAGTGAGACCTACACCTCTCAGTGGGATCATTTTGACTGCTAAACCACTTGATATTTTAATACATCCGCCTTGAGGAATAGATATGAATAAATAAATAAAAGCATGTGTACCATATTTAGGGGTAGGTTTAGGAGTGGTGCTGGACTCGGGCTGCAAAACTGCTTTGTGGACAAAGCGAATGCTATGCTTAAAGGGTATCACGCACAATAAACTGGTCATTTTTATTTTTATTTCTTCATCTACTCATATTTCCACATATATCTCCCGGTTTCAATTTGAGGTTGATGTGAATACAATGCTAAAAAATCCCAATTTATATGAGCTAAAAGACAATGCCCCACCCTCGCTCTGGAGAATTATCCTGGGTCCATATTTGTGATGTCATGTGGGGGATAACAAAGTTTGTCTCACAGACAGAGTGATCTCACTAATTAATAACATATAGGGGTCAAGACCTACTTCAACTCACTCCCCTCCACCTTTTAGAGGAATACAGAGGGATGTCCCCCCCCCCCCCACACTGAGCCCAGCTCCAGGGTGAGACCAACAGCTGCTGCTCATCATATAATTTGAACCACTGGAGATGATGGGGTTTGGTCATGTGGCACCATGCAGAGATGTTACATAATTGTGGTTAGTCCCAATTAAGATAGAATTCCAAGTTGAGAACTGGCTTGAGAGTGATCAGTGAATAATGTAAATAACTTTTTCTTTACCCTAGTAATCATGTCTACAATTCGTTTATGAATAAGCCATTCATATGAGAGTAAGCTACACTTGTGCTTACCATACTGTAGGTATTGGCAGTAAAAACATGGAGGCTTTCCTTGGGAAATAAAGGGTTTTGTAGGAGATATATCACTCAAGTCGTCATCTTCGAAAGTATCATTTTATTCATCCAATATTTTGCCCTATGGGGGGGGGGGGCTTCATCAGGGATAATGAATTTTCGATCGGAATGCTACATATATAGGAAGAATGTGTTGATAATGTGTTATGAATGTGTCATGGAAATAAAGGGTTTTCCTATCCTTAGTGGCCTTTCACTGGACACTCGGCAACCACCGCTTTTGAAAAAAGCTGCTATCGGCTAAGAAAAGAGGAAAAAAGACGTTGCACCGGGTCCCTAAACTAACGCAATAGGACATGGATCACCCTTACAGATGGCTCTGCCCAACAAATAGATGCGCGTTCAGCTTTTTCTCAGGTGTGAGAACTACCGTATATTAGTAAGCAACGATATTAGCTAGTGATTACTGGAACAATATTGTCTAGAAAAGAAGATATAAGCCCATTTACCACTTTCAATTAGTGTGTTATGATTTGAATCGATCGCGATTGCCGCATTTTAGTTCCGAGACAAGCCGCTCTGGCACTACAGTACGTCCTTGAACTTGCAAGCTGTCACATGATCAGGAGACTAGGAAATAGGTCGTACAGATTCGTACAATGGCTTCCAAATCAAACGTCGAGAATTTATTCCATTAAAAAGGTAACGAAATATAGATTCTTCTGCTAAAATCTTAGTGTCTGCTGGTTGTTGGGTTGGTTGAACCCATACGACCTGAGCAGACAGCTCAAAGCAAAACGTCTGCAGACGAAAACGGCTGAAGCCTTGCCTTCAAGGCTTCAGTAAGTCTCCCGGAACGGGTGGTGATGCCACTGATGGCGGGGCATATTCACGGGACGGCTGGGTGGAGGAGAGTTCGTCGGCAACTGTTTTTCTTTATTATTGGCCACTACCACCATGCTCATGCTTCCCTCCCTGCTTCCCCACGGTAGTGGCGTCGGCCACTACTGTAGGGAGCAGGTATTACACTTTAACACTAACAAGGAAGAGAGAGTGGTGGAAGGAGGGCGGGGTGGTGGGCAGTCATTAAAAGTGAGAAAAACGACAACTATCAGAACAAAACAGAAAATAAAATAATATCCGCTAGCGGCTAAATTTCTGGACCGACCGGCGTCAACTGGCATATTCATATGCCTCAAGCATTTACCAACAATTTGAGCCACGCCCACTTACTTATCGACAATATACCAGTAGATTACCCGATGGTCCGCCGATCCGGCCAAAATCATATTTCCCCAACTCCAAGTCACATAAACAATGTTTCCAGGCCTAGGGAATATACATAGACTGCGATTACCTCCAATACATCAAGGTCTTTCTGGTATAATAAGTGAGAAATAACCGATTCCCCGATCCCTATATGCTAAAGCATGAACGGACATTTACCCTGCGTACGGCCACATGGCACCTTTGGTAAACACTCGGCTTCGCATCGGTAAAACTCGGGGGAAAAAATTGACCAATCACAGGGCGCGTTACATTAACCTTGAGCCAGGCTCTCAGCCAATGGAATCACTGCTTCCAAACGTTACTCGTCACGCCATGTTGACAGCCCCATAGGCGGCCGGCAACATGGTGGTGGGTGGCGGTGGGCAGTCGGCGGTCGGCGAAGCCTTCTAAATAGCCTAAAGTTTCATTCTTGGCCAAACGGTATAATATCCTAGTTAATTTAAGAGTTATCTGTTGTGACGATTCTACCCTAGTGCCAGTCACCCTCTAGACCCCTGTAGGACCAGCTGTACAACTACCTCACATGACGTCACATACTACCGTGTTTTGCCTGGACTCTTCCATGACAACCGCTTCTGAAAGAAGCTGCCCATCGGCAGGATCACTACCCATTACAACGTCACACCTGCCATTACGGGTCCAAACGCTAATAGAGAGAGATGTGATACTTATCCCCCTGTTTGCCCACACGATCTTGCTCATCTGCATATTCTAGCTACAATGATGACAATCTAAAGACGTTTTCCTCGCAATTTTGGTCGGAATCGATACGTCATTACTGTCTATCAATGAAGATATAAGCAGATTTAGCCACTTGTTTTCAACATAAAATAAAATAAAACGTTAGTCAAAATATATCAGATGGTTAATTTGAGGTTCAACAACCACAGCACGTACAGGTCGTTTCGTAGCATTACGCATACTATAGTCTTTTTCAGTGAAATCCTTATATCTTTCTAGTCCTGTGTATGACCATAAAGTGCCTTTCTGTCACTTTTCTCTGTGTATATCCCTTCTTATCTATCTCTTTTTCCTGGGTATGATCATAAACTGCCTCCCACTCAGCTCTCCCGCCCTTGATAAAACACTCTTAAATGTGTTGATAAGGGCGTTAAGCAACCATTCTCACTCACCCACCTTATATCTTTGCGAATATTAGCATTTAGTGAATATCATTTTTAACATGGAAGGTCGAGGCCTTACACTATAGAATTGGTGAGAAATGAAAACGATTCTGGGCTATCAAAACTTTCCAAAAGTGCACCTCTTTCGTAGGATTCGACCCTTAGATATGTATACATGTACATATTTGCAAAAATTGTATAGATATATTATATATGTTTGCAAATGTGTACATACATATATATTATACATACATGTATGTATACATACATTGTATACATATATTGTATACATACATGTATGCACATCAATATATATACATGTATAGACATGTATGCATGTGTATCAGGGAGGGAAGTGAGGGTGAAGGGAGAGAAAGAAGGGAGAGAGAGTGAAGAGAGGTAGCAAGGAGAGAGAGAGGGAAGGGAGGGGGGAGAGCGATAAAGGAAGGAGGGCGAGGACGGAGAGAAAGGGAGAGGAAGGGGGAAAGAGAGGGCGCGCGAGAGAGAGGTAGAAGGGAACCAAAATATCTCATCTAAATACCATTTAGTCCCATCATGTATCAAACACAAATATTTATATTTTGAGACAACATCCCAGCTAAACTAGGCTACATGATATATCTCATACCTATAACTATACCCCCATAGTTTTCACAAAAAAACGTTCAAATATAATATTGTACACTATTGAATATGAACGAAGAAACATTAATACATACACTTCTAACTGTTTAGATACTATTCTGTATATATTTAAGAAATAAAATCTTTAGCGGAGGCCAAAAAAAATTCCGTTAACTTAGCGGAAAAAAGCGGAAACATAGCGGAAATTTAACGTTTTAATTAGTTATGCAACGCAATTTAGCGGATTTAGTGGAAATAGCGGAATTCCGCTATTTCCACTAAATCCGCTAAATCCGTTACATAGCGGATTTAGTTATGAAACGGGCCCCAGGAGTCCCAGGTCTGATCACATGACCACTGGCGCACCTACAGCAATGACGTCATAGCAGTGGACTGCATAACCCCTCATCTTCAATAAGAAAAACAACTAAGGAATGTCCCTCTCATATTGAAGGTAGAAACTCTGGGATTATCCCAGTAAAAAGCAAATGAATTATAGAATCTAATCCTAAATCAAAATGTCTGCAGTCGTCTTATGGAGGATCCATAAGATCGACTGCAGACCTTGTCAAGCAAAACACCTGACAGCCCTTGCTTCTGTGACAGTTTAGTAGCCGGCCAGAAAATGAATCCATATTCATACAAGTACATAAGACTTCCCCAGACTTACATCAAAATAAATATCTAGTGGTTTACACTTCTGGACTCTTCGTGACAACCGCTTCTGAAAGAAGCTGCTATCAGCAGGATCACTACCCACAACAACGTCACACCCGCCATTACGGGTCCTCACGCATATATATACAGATGTGATACTTATCCCCCTCTTTGCCCACACAATCGTGCTCCTCCCCATATTCTAGCTATAGTAATGCCAATCTTAAGACATTTTCCTCACAATTTTGGCCGGAATCGATACATCATTACGGTATATCAACAAAGATATAAGCAGATTTAGCCACCAGAAAGATGCACAGAATGTTTGAATGTAGCACCATTCCTGCCCCATGCTACTCATGCTGCCCGCGCTCGCCACCCATGCACCCACCCTCCCACACACACACTCACCCACTACCATTCCCAGCGCAGTTGGTCATGCCTCAGCAGAGGTGTGACCAACAAGTGTAATTAGACACTAAAACAAAAGCATTTCAAGAGACGGTGCGGTACGAAGAGGAGGGGTGCGGGGGGGGGGGGGGGGTATTTCTGTCATATGAGACATGACTACCACTTTTTCTGTGAAAAAGCCAACAGGCTAACTCCCTCAGCTCCAAGAACGTCATACCCAACATCGCTGAATGCTAAGAGAGAATGAACCACCATTTATTGCCCTCTTCTGAACATAAATCTATAGAAATCGTGAGTTCCGTCTGCCATAATCACATCTTAAGACATTTTCCTCAGAATTGTGCCCAGAATCTATACGTCATTAATGCACACAAATGATGCGAGAGTCAGATTTAGCCATCTCATAGGCCGTAGCCCCCTTTGTAAATGTGCGCCATGTTTAGGCCTATAGTTTCTCCCACTACCACCATGGGTGCTGCATCCAGCCGGCCCAGGATGGATACAGCTATTAGACAATAGGAGGGACTGAGTGGGGGTTGGTGGGAGGGAGAGCAGGGCGGGTGGAGGGGAGTGTCAAGGCAAATAAGAAAAAATACCTATATTTTTGACAGAGGATAGGTTCTTGGGGTCCACGAACTTCCTAACCGATGTTATACTTGAGGCAATCCTGCCCACCCCAAGACTACGCTGCATTCTTACTGATCCCATATTGGCTGGAATAACAAATATTTTCAGAACATTAATCATATGTATTAGCTATGTGTGGCATGTATGCATGTACTTGGTCATATCAGGCAGATACAGGAATGTGATGCCCTACTCTACTTGATCGTTATCTTTAGTTCTTTTACATAGTGATCCACCAGTTAGCCTGGAGCGAGAGATGGGATGAGACTTCGGCAAGTTAACAACAGCCTGTAACCATCATATTTACATATCCAGAATTAATGTTTAATGTCTTGCATAAATTGATCAAGTTATTGTATCATTTGGGTAATTTTGTCTCATATTGCCGAGTAAAATTTAATTAAACTAAACTTAGTAAACCAAACCGGCATGAGTACACCTCCCTGGTTGCAATACAATCTTTTAGAGGAAATAATGACTCATTTCCGTCTCTAGGATTTGGTATATGTAGCAGTAAAATACTATACATTGACATATATGAGTGAGTGATTTTTTAGTATAGGTTAATGGCAACAGGTTCGAACTCATTATATCTTTGGTGATGTTGAAATGCAATTCTTTTTTTATTTGATCGGAGAACTGATTTTGAGGGGTGGGGGATTTGTCAAAAGCCAGCCGTACTGTTATAAATGAATGTTATATGGGTTCCCAAGGAAAGTAAATATACTGCACAATCAGCTTGCAGTTCAGCCTTGTTTCATGCAGTAGGAATCGGGGATGCTATACACCAAATAAACCTCAATTGGGTTTTGATGAAATTAACATATTGCTGATATTTGGGTTTCTCCTGTAGTATCCAATGATTAGTTCATCTCTAAATTGTTTCTATTATAAATTGTGTAGGTTTTTGTATGATGATTTCAATGATTTTGGTGTAGGTGGCATTATATAGTTACTGAATGTCAAAATATACTACTAAAATTACAAATCTCCTTTGTCAGCTCAGGGATTGGAGGAAGACCACCGCAATGGTGAGCCGATGGGCTGTTTTATGAAATGAACTGAATCTAAGAATGATATTTAGCTCTCAACCTGAATAAAAACGAATTTTAAAAAAATACCGTTACAAATAAAATAGTTCCCATTTCTGCCAATGTCATATTTGTTATATACATTTCTTTAGGTTAAAAAATGTTGAGTGCATGTGTCCATTTGTCTTTTTTTTTTTTAAAAGAAATTTTATTGAGCTGGTTTCAATGCAGATACATAGATAATCTCACAGACTCAAGTCTTCAATTTCAGTGAGTGAGTGAGTGAATGCCAGAGTGAGTGAGAGTGAGTGTGTGAGTGGAGTGAGTCAGTGACTGTGAGTGAACGGATGAACTCACCCAATTGGATTTCTAATTGGCGTTTGGGACCCTCTTTATTGGTCTTTATATAATCCGCGTACAGTTGAGTTAGTTGTTTCCTATGCATTCCCAATGCATGGTCCTGTATAGTAGAAAAGTCAACAATGTATTAGACAACATATGAGGAGATTGTGCATCTAAAGTGTAGTAGTAGCCGGTTGCAAATTTCACCACGAATAAATGTCAGAACCATAGCAAAACCAGTATTGTCATTATAAGCTACTCAAATTCCTCAAATCTGATTTATTATTCTTACCATCCATGCATACCACCACAGCATGAAAAATATATTCTTGACCTTAGATATTTTTGCTCAGTCTATGATGTTTATTTCATGTCAAGTTTCTTTGGTTAAAATTTTAGAAAAATCCATCAGTTTAAAATTTCAGAACTGAGCCATCTTAGGCACAGAAGGAGAGAGCGAGTAAAATGTGGAGAATACAGAGGGGAAGAGCCTCATGAGATTGAATACACTTTACAGCAGAAATCTGGCGTAATACTTACATCCATGGGTTTGCAAAGTTTGACTTTGCCCAGCCCGCTGATGGTTACATGCCCATCCATCTTGGATCGTGGTTCTTTAATTAGAAAAGGTGGCGGTTAGACATGTCTCGTACAGATGGGAGGGACAGGAGTGGGGAGAAGTGGGGAGAAAGAGGATGGAGAGAGACAGGGACAGCCCAACAGACAGAGAGATTAAGGTATTAAAACTGTATTCTCAGATATTACTACAACATTCCTAATCAATTTATTCATATTATGACTGAATTCATCGATATTCTGATGCTGTTATATAATGAAGTGACCGCATCAGAATGGGATTTCAACGGGACGCCGAAATATAAATGTGGCCTTTTAAAAAAGCCCTGCAGCAAAGTCAACCGGACAAAAAAGAAAATGTTTAGTTATTAACTGAGAGTGCATATTTCAGTGGCTTCCTTCTCTCCTCTGCGTTGGGAAAACAATTCATCATTCGTAAATACAATTTGTGAATTACATATCCGTTTATATAGGCAGATATAGATGCCACGACTATTATATCAACATACATCATTAGAACGCCATTGCCACCGGAGGGCGCTGTGGGAGGCACCCTATCGCCACCTATCATGACACTGAGACACTGTCCAGAAAGTGTACCGCCTTGAATTGAATTGTTTTAATAGTTTGGTTATATTTCTGAAGATCTGAACGCCTAATATTGTTTTTATACGAACTCCCCTCCACCTCCACCCAGCCGTCTCACCCGGGCCTCGGCACTGTTCACTGCTCAGTCAGTGAACAGCGCCCCTGGTGTCAATTGATGAAACTAAGTGGCTGTTCCCTGCGCCCTGCCCTGCGGCTGTGCCATGAACCTTTCTCCCTCTGCTTGTTTTTGTTATTTTGTTACGGCTGACTTCACTCGCTTGGAATCTTCGGTAAGCGATAACTTTGTATTTTATCAGTAAATGACACATGTTCCCATTTGAACTTGGCTACTCTTGGGTGAGTCTAGCTTCTGGGATTGGTTAGAAAGTTTCCGAAAAATAAAAAGCACCGAAACAGAGGTTCGGAAGACAGTGTCGGTACATAGTCGTTTATCCTCTCGGGAGGTCAACCGGTCACGTGATTCTATAAGCATTGCAAATGCTATCCTAACGGATAGCGGTGGGTTGTGCTCGTCCAGAAGTATCAAACCGCCCATAATATGATATTTTTTCCTGTGATAAATGAGGTGCTTGTGACTGACGTTTACAGATTGTTGAATGATCCCCCCCCCCCTGCCCCGTCCCACCTAGTGTCTCCCACCTAGTGCTCCCCGCACACACCACGGTGTGTGCGGGGAGCACGCTCTATTGCATCATGCTAGGGTGCCCTTAGGGCTCCAACGTGGTGGCGCAAATGGCGGTCGGCACTTCCCAACGCTTCCCCATAGGAATAGTATAGGAATCTCGAAAATCAATTTTACAGCATAGATCGATTATTTCTTCGGACAATCCTATCGTTGCGATTTCTGGGTAAGGATGTCGGCTATCGGTATGTTTAATAAGAAAACGACGCGGCCAGGTTGAGATGTGGAAGGTATTGAGCCATGGCTGTGAAGGCCCGGGGCGACAGAAGGGTTCGAAATATGCCTGCTTGCGCACCGCCTTCTTAAGGCGGTTATTGGTCGCCTCTCGTCCAGCCCAGACAGGCACCAGAAAGCTCCGGTGACTCACACAAATTACCAGACATTTTTTTTGTATTCTTTAATGGAGGGCGGTTTGTTTTCATAAACGGCGTAAATATATGTACATAGTGGATGGAGAAAGCTTACCAGTATATATGATACGGTTGGAATAAGTGATTTGGTCCAGGGAAATGAGTCATAAGTCGCAAAATTGATATTTTCACAAAGATCTCTTCGTGGGACAGTTTTCATTTTGGGGATACTTAACGCTTCTTATAGCACGAAATCCAAATCTCAAGTCATTATATCTAATATATCCATACATTTCTAAGGTCATCGTATGAAGCATATTTAGCTACTTTACTAGTAATTGTCCATCCAGAAATATTGCGAACTTCTTTTTTCAAGACTAAAAATATCAAACTTGAGATAAAGAATAGAAATATTTATCAAATGTCCCATTGTTTACCATCATTGGAATCCACTTGATGTGATCTTTTTAGATATGATGATATCTCAAAATCCATTTTTGCGAATTGTGACTCATTCTCCTAAAACACATCACTAGCCTGATCGTGTATAATTTTAATTTCGTTGGTATTATTATGGGGTTGACTTTAAATTGACTTTAAATTACTGGAATTCTGCCAAATTCCTGTGTTCTGAATTATCCCAGGGAGTATGGCCCTGTCACCCTAGCTTTTTTCTCTTTAATCTTTATTTCTCGAATATTTCACAATTGTGATACGTTTTATTTCGAGAAGAAATATTTCAATACTAAATTAGGTTCTACACCAAGATAAGGGAATCACTTTTTAAAAACATAATCATTAACATTAATTCGTTCTCTATACACGCACAACAACATATGTACGGTTCCACTAGTACAATATTTTGTTTGTGGGGGGGGGGGGCAGAGAAGAGACTGTTAAAACTGGTACATCATATGGTAAAAACAAGTGAAATGCATTTTCACTCATTCAGATTTTTGCTCCAGCATTAAATTATATATAACATATAGTTCATCTTACCCTTCCTTACACATTTCTCCTATCATTTGGGGCTTTGCATAATAGCCGGGACCAGATGATCAGGAATTCATGTCAACAATCTTTATTAGTTCAGTATTATTTGATCGATTTTGGATTCGGGCTTCTCCAGAATCCTATGAGAATCCATCAACAGATCTCGGCAGTCCAAAACAACTCTGAAATGAGGGGTGGGAATTCGCCCAACTAACTGATGAGGGTGAAATCCACGATTGTTGGTATGCTGATAGTGCTATGGTATTTGGATTTACTGTTGTTTTATTTTTCCCAACGTTTCGGACACCTTCCACCCTTCTTCACGGGATAGCTGTGTTAATCCAAAATGAGTTGGCTCATCAAACCGCAAAGTGCCATTGTAGTTCCATTAAAACTGCAAAATGTCATTATATTCCCATTAAAACGCCGGGTCCAAGGTCAGGAAACGGATTAACAAAGTAGGCGTCTAACTCTAATCACTGACATACCATTCTTATCTGATCTGAGGGTTTGGCCTAGACTGTGAGGGCCATAGACACCCACACATTGCAACCTTTGTCAAATACACGTACCTTAATTCATGATCGAAATGACAATATGAACAAATACCCAACTTATAGGATTCAGATAGGATTCTACACACAATCAATGTCAATCGAATTGGACACATAATATTGTATAAATAAACCATATCTATAATATATGTGCGCAATTCGATCGACATTTCTGTGTACAATGTTGATAACAGATGTCAAATTTATACTCAGGTATCTTGTAATAAACAGTAAAATCGAGCTGGTTCAATGAATGGGACACAACGAGGTATAACACTATAGAGCCTACCTTCTCCTCTCGCCTCAAACCGCGAAGTGACAAATCAAAATCAAACCCAAACGTCTAAACCTCACGTCAGCTGTGTTTAAAAGCCTCGCCTAACTCCTCAGTACTTCCCTGCACTAATTACACTAAATGCCAGACGACCAGTGCGTTCACACCTACAGCATCCGACGCGCAAAGTCAAAGTAGGCCTTACAACGATCAGATCAGAGCAGAGCAATCGACACAAGGTCGCTACAACCAAATGCTAAAACTCGTACATAGATTATTCAATTGAAGGGATCATTGCCAACAAGCCTATGCCAACATATTAAAATTCTTACTTTCCAGAAACCAGAATCCTTTTTTTACAACCTTTATTCAATCTGTCAACAAATTCATCCGAACGGTTGCCTCTCCTCATCATGTTGCCGGAAGGAAGAACAAAAGATATATATATGCGAAATAACCACCGTGTCAACGACTACCATTTATCCTATAACCATTATGTTTGCAAATCATGACACACGAAATTACAGGCGACTGACTTCCAATTAGCGAGATACTCTAAAATCAAATCCTTTCGCCTTCTCCAGGGGAGGGAGCTAACCATTTTGTTAATATTAATCGTCGCAGGTTAGAAACCAGAATCTCATATTTTTGAAGATATCAATTACGCTAGTCATAATGGATTAATAGTTTAGTCGACTAATTTTCCTCTCACATTTACTTCGAAGATCAGAAGAAACAGTATTCATCACAATAATAATTTATATGTATATGTGAAATTAAAATATTGAAGTAGCAAATTTGATATTAAGACGAACAATAGAGCAGGGTAGTAATTGTAATCTGTAAGCAATGGACACAACTAATTTCTTGATGCAAAATGCATAGAAAATGGGGGAAAATCGAAATTAGTTCTTTTATTTTGATTTATTTATATTCTTTATTTATTTTAGGGGTGTAATAAATATAAAACGTACCACCGGTTCATTCTGTTATATGTTAATGGGGTGAAAATGTGATTTTGAAGCCTTTTCTAAATTGGGATCTCCACACTCTATTTATAGCCTGGGATTGGGAAAGCCCCTGTGAGATATTACGTCATTTCTCACAAGCTACTATGTCACTTACATGCAGCGGAGTGGGAGAGGGAAGAATGAGTGAGTGAGATGCTTGCTTTACGCCCTTATCAACACATTTAATATGGTTATATCAAGGGCGGGAGAGCTGAGCGGGGGGCAGTTTATGATCATACCCAGGAAATAGATATAGCGAAGAAGGGACAGAGTGACAGACAAAAGAGTGGGAGAGGGTGGGGGTATTGAAGAGGGGGTGGGGAGGGAGATGGTGTAGGAGGGGGAGTCAAGAAAAGGGAGAGGGAGAGGAAATAGGAGAGGGGGAGGGGGAGGGAAAAGAGGGGTGGGGAATGATCTAGGGGAAGGGAGAGAGGGGAGGGAGAGAAAGCGAGGAGGGGGATTATGAGGAAGGGGGGAGTGAGAGGGGGAAATCGGAGATGGGCTTGGGAGAGCATAATTTATTTCGATGTATTATTTTTGTTAATTACTATTTCTAAGAGAATCTGTATTACTGAAAATAACGTCTTTATAGTGACGTAATGTCTTGCAGTATAAACTATTTAAACAACTATTTTTCTAGCTGCTACTCCGTCCCAGATCTACTCATATTTGGGGATAAAATTATATTATGTAATTTTCGATTTCGGTTAATAATCTGTATTTGTGTATTACATTTTTCGCTCATATTGTCCTTTCGTTGACTTGAAACGTACCACCTGTGTGGAATTGTTTGTCGAAATAAAATATGTTTTTAAAAAAAACAAAGAAACACATCGTATATTTTAGATGTGTAAGTGGACCACGCCCCTTTTTTGTATGATGGTCACATGACCGACAATTTAAGTAGCTGCCACTCACATGCAAGGTTTGGCGCGAAAGTTTGAAAGACGTTGATGGAGTTAATTGTGTGTGGACCGGGAAACAATATTTTACACTTACAATAAAGCCATAATAGTATAGTAAAGGTGGTATTGTGGTATCTGTAACATTATTTCTTCTCTAACATATGCCATATGTTCCAGGTCGCAAAAAATGGATTTTTTTAGATATCATCATATTGTCTGAAAGGATGAGATCAAGCCGATTCCAAATGGTAGCGAATATAAAGGACATCTAAGAATTGATTCTATATTTTAAGTTTGATATATATTTATGTTTGGAAAAGGTATCCATAGTATGACCTTTGAACTTCTGTCTGGACTTGCATTTACAGGATGAATGGATACACTTTAAAAAGGATCGGAGGACCTCTTAATAATCGGGTCAGATTTTCTGGGTATGTACAATTGGCCAAAGTCGCACCTTTCTTCATTCCGTCGTTCGACGTTTCAGTAAAAGTCGTGCTATTTCTTATATTGTTGTTTCATTGGGACGAAAACAATTTAACGAAGATAATATGGTATCTAGTCTATGACATAGTGTTTCTCCACGAGAAGAAAAATAAAATGTTTCTTCTCTATTTAAAAGACTGATCAAGAGTCCAAGGAGCCCTTTCCAAATTTATTTCTGTCCCCCAAATATCATCACAAATGGCCGCTAGGTGGTGCTTATTTCACATTCAACGTATTAATCCTACAGCTTGATGCATATTAAATCATGTGTAGGCAATATAATTAACTTTTGTTTGATGTATAACACCACAAATACGGCATGAGTTACATAATTTGGGGTTTTCGGTGGAAATTTATCATTTAGTAATATGTGATGTGTTACAAGAAAATGAGGAACAAGTCGCAAGAAAAGAATTTTGAGATACCATAATATTTGAAGCGATCAGATCAAGTCGATTCTAGTGATGGTACACATGAAGGACATCTAATAAGTATTTCTATATTTTAAGTTAGATACTTTTACTTTTTGAAAAATTTGCAATATTTCTGGGTGGACAATTACTGGTAAATGAGCTCAACGGCTTAAATTTCAATATATTGACCTTAGAAATCGATGTATAATATTATATCAGAATTTGGTGCATGTATTTATTACGACTCAAGACATTAGATATCCCAAATATGAAAACAATTCCACAATGAAATCTTATAAATAAAATACTTTGCAAATATAAATTTTGCGACTTGTGACTCATTTTTCTATTCACATCACAGTTGTTTTGTGAGGGAAACTACTATTTATCAGATAGCTTAACTTATGTTAAATCAATTATAGCGTTAGTATGTCTTTTTTGATATGCGATATAGCACTCCATTCTATGACCATTATTTGATAAGATTTTAACCTTACAAAGAAGACACTTATTTACACTCTCCCACTTTCTAACATAACCGCCGTCATAGCGATACGATAATAGCAACTAGTCTGCGAAAATGGTCTAAGCAAGAAGTTATTAAAAAGGCCAACCGATTGATGGTTAATAACGTATCTGAATATGTTTAATATCATTAATAATGTGACATACTGTTCATACACAGAAGGGCAACACTGCATGGTCACTACTCATGGAAAGAATTAACGTTGGTAAGAATAGCAAGAATGGGAACTGTGCGTATGCTTCTAATCTAGTCAAGTGTCAGTCTGCCTCGTTGTCCCATTCATGGTAAGAAGAAGCCCTGACAAAAACATTTGTTTACTGAGACTCTCGGAAATACTTTTCTACATAAAATGTGTTTATCAACTTAAAATGTGCATAACATGGTGTAAAGAATTGTAATTCTTGTGGGTTAAATATACCAGCTAAAATGGCCGTCCCCCCTTCCCCCTCTCCCCCCCCCCCCCCTCCCCTCCACCTGGGCCTCAACTGCCACGCGGGACCTGGGTGGAGTGGGGGAGAGCGGAGCGTTGGACACCTGTTGTTATGTGTCTACCTGTTTGATTGTCTTAGCAACCAAAATAGAATTATCTTGTGTTCCCCTGTGCGAAACTCATTAGTGGGTGGGGGGAGGGGAGGGATGGGACGCTTCATGCTTGGGTCAGGGATAATGGGAGGGGAGGGGGGGCTGAGAGCAAGGGATCCTCTGTCATGTGAACAGCACATGACCTTGGCGTGGGAGAGCGCTGGGAGGTCATGTTCATGGGGCAGGAAGATCCCTCTCAGCCAATCATAGGGGTAGATCGCCAGGAGCGCATTTGCTAAAACCCAGTTGATGCTAATGAATAATTAACTTGTGAGTATAAATAAAGGGGACAGCGTAAGCTTGGACACACCTTGCTGCCTGGCCGAAGACTACTATCATCCGACTTCTCTGACTTCATCATTTCCATACCGAATCTCTGGGCAAATTGCCTTTGCATTCTCACAATGGTATGGAAGATCCTTCGTCATGCTGAAATGTGACTTCGTAATGATCTATAATGGCGGATTGGAGCGAGTCTTTCCCTCAGTTTGAAGGGACTCTCGCAACTTAAAATATCTATAAAGCAGAGCGTAAAACCATAAATTTATGTGTGCCTTAGCCTTATAGCTGATGATAAGGATATATATTTCAATATAATTATATTGACTGCACTATATATTTATATAAATCAGAGGTTGGCCAGTTTGGTCGCCACCTAGGGTTGTATTCACATACCATCCTCCCCTCTCACCTGGGTCACTTACCTGTCATCGACCAACAACTCCACACCTCTCTCACAGCACCTCTTTGTTGAGAAATTTTTTTTCTTAATAATCAGGGCGGTCACTTGGCAAATTACATCAAGGCAAATTACAGTTTCAGTTTCTTTTCTCCACTCGCCATTTATAATAGCATATATGAGCATTGATGAGGCATGTATTATACTGTGCTATACATACAACCTATTCAAATGACTGGGCTATACTGTGCACTGAAGTAAGTACCTCTATATCTTCAATTATACCTTCACCCTTTAATGGTGTATTATGCAAGGGTTATATCCTTTCATATATATATATATTGTGATTTCTATCTATGGTAACCAATGTTACATAGTTTTAATATAAGCCCTACTGTATTCATATGTTAAACATTCTCTGAAAAGGTACCGAAACGTTGGAATCGCACATCGAAAATACAACTTGAAAATAAAAATCATTATTATTTAGTGACTCTTTGACGTGGCTAGAGTACATTTCTCGAATCAATGCAACACTGCATGTATTCAGATCTACCTAGTATTTATAATGTGCCTTATTTAGCAGAGTTGACTAAATGTGTAGAGTTGCCAATTGTACATTATCTGACGATTTGACCCTTATGCATTGGCCCGATTGTTCATTTCAGAGGTGTTGAGCATGGGTATGTTTTGCCTGTACAGGGAAGTATACTGCCAGTTGGCGTGTGCACTGCCCATTAATCTGGTGACAGGCTTCCCCAGTAGCGCATATAATAGATTGCGTGCCAGCTGAGGAGGAGGCGTTATAAACCGTTATAAAGTAAAACACCCATAGATCATCAGATAAGTTTGACGCTAATGGACGTTCCCTGTTCAAGCTGGAAATACACAAAGTGATTAAAAACCCCATAGATCACCAAACGCATATATCATATACTGATGGACGCTGAAGGAGACGCCCGAACTGGACGCCAAGTGAATTCCGATGGGCGTGTTCTGCTTTGTCGACCAAGATAATTACTATGGCGTCTGCAACCAGCGATCCTATGCGCGTCCAAATGGACGCTCATATTGAACATGTTCACATTAAGCGTCCAGAATCCAATCCAGAATTACACAATGCAATGCCCAACACCCTGGACGCCAAACGCCCTGTATTTTGCTTGTTACGTGGATTCTCAGCTTAACTGTCAGAAGAACATGTAAGATTTGTGCTGCTCTCGTTATTACATTCCTTTGGCACGTTCTTACTGCACAATTATCTAAAGGGCTATTCTTCAAAATTTTGAGTGTGACTATTATGTGTAGAATATTTCTACTATATATGGCAGAAAATTATGTCTGGCTAAAATCGCCAGAATGTGGACAATTCGCCTTCACCTCTCAATTACCCCACATTAAGAGAAAAATAAGGCTTCAATATACAGCTCAACATTAGTGAACAGACATTTTAATTCAACACAATACCACATATACTCTCGATCCATATCGATCGATTTGAAACCTCCATCATGCCATTGGATCATATGATATATGTGATGGTTTACAGGAAAATGTGTCACAAGTGGAAAAAATTGAGATTCCATCATATTTGAAACGATGGGATCTAGCCGATTCTAATGATGATAAATATTAGGACAATAAGTATTACCAATACGTATTACCAATTAAGCGCAAGGAATGAGGTCACATATGCCAAGATGTCACCGTACGGGCGGGGAGTTACGTACAAAAATAAGTAAGAAGTCACTCCTTGTATTGGGGCTACCTAACCATTCCATCTAAAATCTAGCAAGTTTATCAGGAAAACAAGTGGTTGGTATCAATCTTAAATATGTTTGTAAAGTCCTGACCAGACTTTTTCAGGATGATTCAAGTTTTAGCTGAGAAAACATGATGTAAAGAGCACTACTCTATGGCCTGAGAACCATCGCTTGAACATTTTTTGGACATCTCATCTCATTTCATTTTCAATGTCTTAGGTACGGGTATGGTCCTGTTTCGCTTAAACTCGCTATTAATAAACCTAATACGTCTAATAAGCCGTTTTCCGAAAGCCTTAATCTCCAAAACCTACCTCGAACACTAGACAACAGTATTCTCTCTATATTATTAGCAGAAGGCTTCGGGCGGTCAGTTAAAGCTGAACGATGCTCCGAGGTTTTAGAGGCGCCAAAATTGCACTCACCACGGCAGCCATCATACTTTCTCACCGCGCGTAAATCTAGGTCATCCAGCTCCATAACGTCTAGCGCGCAGCTGCGTCAGAGCCTTGCCCTTCTGCTTTAAAGTGATACATCGAGCTTCGGATCGAGCTCTCTGTTCTGGCCATTATCTGGCCATTCACCAGTAACAGAATTCATACTCAATCTTCTAATGTCTGGTACATCTTAACCTTCCTAAGTAATCCCTGGTGATATCAAAACTATGTAATCCTTAGTAGACCAATATAAGATATTTGGTCAAAATAATGAGCAAATTCATTTCGATGTGCACGTTAAAATCCAAAAGTGACAGTTGGTTTGGCACCTGGAGTTATGTAACCCCAGATCAGAGCCCAGGTCAATGCATCACTACTTGGGGTGTGGTCACTGACACAGGGTGGTGATTGGTGAATAAGATGGAAATTAGTTTCTTTCCTGACCATTTTTGGTGTGGGGGAAGCACTTTATGGTGGCTGAAACCTTTACTCTGTGATCTGTAATTGGTAGAAGCTCATTTTGCTGTAAGTCTAAGACAAAGGTATCTAAATGCAAACGCAAAAAAATAAAAGAATATTCAGCAAAGAAAATAATGTGGTTTCCTTTAGCCCTAGAGGCATTCTCTTTGGGTTGGAGAGGGGTAATAATATGGTCAGAGTTATGAATTGGTTAATCCTGCAAACTAAGGCCTTCATTCATAAACAAAAATTGTTCGACAGGGGAAGGCCGGGTACTTTATCCACGTTGTATGAACTAAGATCCAGGTGTAATGTGTTCAGGATAACAATAAAAAAAAGTGAGGCGAAAAGGAGGAGAGGCAGCTGTGGACCCCGCTTATAGTGGTTGATATAGAGGAATATTTAGATCTCAAGGCCTAGTAGGCCTAGTTTATGCTGGTATTTTCTTTGACATTTACATTGCCAATAATCGTGCTGTTTTTCGCTGATGTTTATGCCCAAGCCTGTATACATGTGTAATGGAAATAAAGGTATTTGCCAAAATAAGAGACTAAGACAAAAATTCCGAAGGGACTTCGCGGGAAGCCATATCGTCGCGCGGCGGAGGTATCCAACCAAGTGTGTGTAGCGCACGCGGTTGGATACCGGGGCCAAGCGACGATACAGACTTCCCACGAAGTCCCTCGAATTTTTTGTGTTTATTTCGCCGTTACTTATTAAAATGTACTTCGATATGACAGATTTTTTTTATGAAATTATATTTGCATTCGTCATGGTGTCTGACGTCTTTGTTTACATCATGACGCCCGTCATGACGCATTTGCGTATTCCTACGCGCGGTTTTTTTCCGACCCGCGGGGATCAGGACTATATTTTAGAACGCAAAATTACTTAGGGCTAATTCTGTACAGTCATGTAACAGTTATTCTGCTTATATTTTTGCTTTAAATTGCTCTAATAAACATATTCAAGTAATACGAATCAGACATACTGCAAACTGTAAAAATGCTGTCAATAAAATTTATTTAAAAAAAAAAGTATTTTAAAAATTTGGTTACTCGCCTACATGCACTAATAATATTATCATTAGAGAACTATATTCATTCCATATCAGCCTGATATGGCCGTCGTATCGGTATCTGGACTGAGTTGCGCTCTCAGTGTTAAGTCGAAATAAATCACATTAATTTATCAATGTTTCAATGCGAGGATACTGTGGGAACACAAGATGCTGACTTGGCGCTGATGGTAAAGAGTAGCAACTAATAATTATTTCTATTTTATAGGATGATCTTAGAAACGCAAAGAAATCTTTAACAAAAAAATGTCTTGAAATTTGATATATGATTCATACTACCTAAGGACTAGACACCCGAAAAATGAAAATATTCCAACATATCTTATCGATTACCGTATCATTCTTGGGACAAGTAGATCTTGTGAATGAATTACTTGGTAAATGTTAGATTTGCGGCTTATTTTCCTGAAACACGTCACATTTGTTTAATTTTTCCACTCAGGTGTGGGCGACAATATACTTGCCGCCACACTCCGCCAGGGGGGGGGGGGGGGGGTAGGTGTCTGGACACAGGTAGAGTGTGCCATTACTCCACCAGTGGGCGCCGTGTACAGGAAACCATGTCTGGTAAACTGCATTCTCCCTTTTATATTTATTTTTTATCATACAATTCTGGTGACACTAGGTCGTTATACCGCTTTCCAGGTGACCAGTTCCACTGTACCATTAGTTTTAATTTTGATACAAAACACCGGTTCACAGTGGTCTTCCACTGTTGCCTGGGTTCGACCGACGATCCAAATAGTACAAACAACATAAAAACGATACAATTTGATACTGAATACTGGGATTAAACCCTTTAACGACAGATATTTACATCTTTGCTATCTTGCCCTTAGCCGCCGATTTAACTTCTTAAAATCTGCCATTATACGAATTTCTCTTGGAAGTTCATTCCATACTCTACAAATGTTTTTTTCGAATTTATTTGTTCTTGGTATAAGGCATACACTCAACGGCATAATAAAGCTGAACTGTCAGCATCGAGTATTTGTTCTTGTTGACAACGTTTTTATCGTAATGATCTCGGGTACTGTTAACTTTTTCATCGATTGTATTCTGTTCGCATGGAATGTGCATAAACATGAAAATGCTACTAATTCAACTGTACTAGTCTTATTTGTGCGCCGCAGACAATGCGGTAATTTGTTTTATTAACGCTATTACAATATCACTTTCACTGATTCCTTTATATTAGTTTTATAACCCATAATCGATCTATGTATTTCGTATATATAGACTAAGTTCATGTAATATAATCAGGGTTTAAGATACCATATATTCTAGCTTTATTTCGTAGTTCATATTTCCCCCAGAAGTATTTTCGTTCCTTTGTTATTCTCAGTTTATTGAGTGATGAGAAAGCACCTACCACTATTCTTGATATTGAAATACAAATGTTGTAATACTTCTGCTGGAGAATCATATTGTATTGAAATTATTTATTGGGGCTCTATCATTTAAAGTACCATATAGTACTCATAATTTATAATGAATGATACATCTCTGATATGAAGAAAACATTCCCAAGAAGGAAGTAAATCTAGTAAAATGCAGTTATCAAAAGTCAGAAACATTTTGATGAATGACACACAAACGAAGCAAGTTTATTTAAGGAAAAGTTTATTTTTCTTCGTTCATACACAAAACATTTTTCACACACTCTTGTGATCCTCAAGAACAACTTGTACATCTGAGACGTGACAGAAGAATAGCTGCATCCAGAAATATTTCCAAGGCGTACTCATTTATACTACTTACCGTATTTCCCATACACATCCAACACTCATACTAGATAAATGCCACAGAATTATGCCTACATTTACAGTGTATACGGTAGACTACCGCACCTTCCATTTCATTTATATCCCATTCACCCGTTGAATAACACGTCTGAGATTTAATGATGAATGTATACCAAGACATGAAATATAAATGAACCAAGGTCTCCACAAGTTTATAGGTAGATACATCAAGGAGGTAAAAGAAATCAGGGAAATTAATTACCTTGCATTTAGAAGAACATCTCAGTTTAACAGCAGTATATAAAGTCTTCATTTGTTTTAATTTAAAAGAATAGTTTTTGCATATAACAGGGATGTAAGTGGGATCTTGTTAAAGATACTGAAATATTTCTGGCAAGAGGAAAAATACCTACAACCCCACAAATAAGCGATTTTCATATTTTCAAGTTTCGAAAATTGAGACGAAATCTGATAAAACAGATTTTGTGAAACATTTTTGTAAGCTTTCAGAAATACTGATGTCAGTAGAAATACTGAACTTTCATCCCTGGGTTTATAATCATATATACGTAATGCAATCCATATGATATGTGAAACATTCACTCAATAAAAACCTTTTTTTAAAAGAAAAATATAAACATATGGTATACTTAGTGGAGAACCTAGTTTTGACAGAGAGACATGGGAAGTGTTTAGAAGGCGAGCTTTTTCATGAAGAGGTAGACCCGCGCGTCCACCTCAAACCCGTGCAGGTTGTTAGCGTCCCCCTGGAGCCGCATGAGGAGTCCGCCAAACGACACATACGCCGCCCTGCAAGCACAAAATAGAACTAAATTAGTCTCTAGAATGTTCATGTCTCTACGTAAACAATACACAAATGCAACTGAGCAATTGGTGGGTAGTATACATCCAAGAGAACGATTTTGTGAAAAGGTAAAACAAATTAGATATTTCATTATTTCTATGTGAATTTCCGATAATTATATGAATTGTTTTTTATAATTATTATTACTATAAAATCATTTTTATTTCCATTAATTTAAAATAATTTCCGGTATATAGATTCTTTGGTATTTTATTTTTAAATTTAGAACATATATGAGATATTTTAACAAAATATTTCCGAATTTTTCCGAGAGATTATTTCAAAGGTATTTTTTTCCAATCTTCAAAAGTAAAACCAGTTAAAAATGATTTAGGAAAATGGAGGTATACCAGACAGTTGGTATTAGCCTTATATGCGGCGCACAGTTATTAGTGAAGTGATTATTCAAGGAATGAATCAATAGGACTATGCTCTCATGTAGCATCTTAACAGCTATAAGATGAGGGACATATGGCGGTAATGCTTATAACTCTTTTAGTTATATGTGAAGTGTTCCAGGAGAATGAGTTACAAGTCACAAAATGGATATTGTTCAAGGTGATTTATTCACAGGATTCCTTGCTCACAATGTTTTTATCATAGTGTTGCTAGCAGCATACACACATGTACCAAATTTGAAGACTGAATGAATACATCTATGGATATCTGAGGTTATCCTAAGGAGTATATTTAACTACTTTACTAGTGATTCACCATCAAGAATCTGAGCTAACTTTTTTTCACGCATAAAAAAAATACACAAGTACTTATTAGATGTCCTAATGTTGTCCATCATTAGAATCGGATTGATCTTATTTTTCCAAATATGACAATATCTCAAGATCCATTTTTTTGCGAGTTGTGACTCATTTGACTGTAAGACATCACACATATACATGTTAATAGTAAAGGAGCCAGCGCCTGCAAGGCTGGAGGAGGAATAAGAATAACGGTAACAAGTATCAACAGAGCAACAGTGTAAACTACATCCAACACGAGGCATTAGAACAAGTGGCAACACCCAGTATATTATACATGTATATTATGTGCAGTTGCTCCAAGTAAAACGCTCATTTCTCAAAAATGGAGTCCTCAAAGAAAACCAAGATTTCTCAATGGAAGTCATGTTAAATATGCATGTAAATACATGTAAAGACATGAACTGGATAGTATATGAAGAATATAAGGGACTAAAGATGGAACATTAGTCATGGAACTCTCCATACTCTATGGTAATAAAGTGCACACGTGGGTATTAGGCACACACAGAGGGCCAAATCTTACATGTACCAGAATTTTTGACGATTTTGAATGTTTTGAATTGTTAGAAAGCAATCTTCTTGATGAGCAAGTATGTGCCCATCCCATAATCGAGATGTTCCAGGTTGTTGGCGTCCCCCTTAATGCGCATGAGCAGGCCGCCAAATGAAATGTAGACGGCGCTGTAAAATACCCAGCATACATTTCAACGTCCTGTCTCCTTTTCCTTTTCAATTTTCAAATGAACATTGGTATTATTTGTTACCAAAATACAACCGGTGTGTCTATGCAATGAAAACCCACCATACACACATTTTAAAACCATGAAACCGTAAGTTCCTTTTAAATTACTCTGAGGGAAACGAATTCATTCCTTTCTCTGGGAAATTGTGGAGATTGCTATACACACATCATCTGAATTCTAATTCTGAACAATTCCAAAACAATGTATTTGATAATTGTGATTCAATCTAAGTGTTGCTGTGACGTCACTGTCTAGAGATGAGGTTGCCATGGAGACATCAGGTACATCCTGGTATTTCTACGGCAGAGCGCCTAGTGGTTGTTAGCTAATTAAAACACAACCAGCTAACCACACTGCCAGAGAAACAACCAAGGTCAAGGTCGCTGAGAAAGTCGTCTGTCAGTCAGCAAGGTCAAGGTCTTATAGGATACCGTCAAATTTGTCAGTCCAAATTTTAAAAAACGAAAGTAAATGAGTCAAAAAAACCTGTTATAATACCACCTAACCCCATAGAAAACCCCTCGATTATAAACAAGATATTTATCACAAAAATATTGACTATAATTGTGTTAATCATAGTATTGATTCATAACAAATATAACAATAGGATGCGTCTGATGACGTCAGAGCACAAAACCTCGGGAGATCTTGAGTGTCGGTCACGTGACCATTTATGACTAATTGCACCACAAGCAGTAATTAATAATTGAGCTGTTGGCGGTAGAGAGCATTGTCCAGGTGCATGTAGAGGGTCAGCCTCTGGACACATGGCCGGACACATGAGGGGACTGACCACTTGCACATACCACTGGGTCATCCACTGGACATTGACTAGACACTGACCGATGCGAGGTCGGAAAAATGTTGCTACATATTTTGTATGTCAGATTTCAACAACATCCCACCCCAGGATGCACTGTAACAGACATTGAAATGAATGAGGGGTGATATTAGACAGCGCATACTGTATAGATATAGCTATCTGGTGGACAGTGCGTGGGGGTCAACAGTAATTACTGACTATTGTCCATAAGTACATGCTGCATACTGAGTGTTATGCATCAACCATGGTAGTCTCTGGTCAACGTCATATATAGACATATGCACCAGAGGCTGCATTACGTCACACATCCATATGCGCCCTCTGGTCATCAGCAGCCGTACTGCAGCATATTGGCACTCGCCCATTTTATTTTTATCTAATTTTATTTTCCGGGCTAAATCCGGTACAACTCTATATAAAATCTGATATTACTTCCCCAAGAGGAAGTCAATGTCCATTCATATACAGTTGATGTAAGTTAATTCATCTTATGTAGCATTGATGATGTAATTACATTTTATTTGATGTAGAATAAATCTCTCTCCCCCCGCCCCCCCCCCAAAAAAAACCAACCCCTCCTCCAGTCATTCTCTTCTCCCCTGAGAGAGAACGAGTATATATGAGTGCAAGTTATACTATGTTATACTCGGACATTATTAGACATGTGACACAAGGCAAAACTAATAATGCCCAGTGACGTCACAGACCATGGAGGAGGCATTGATTGTGGTGACGTGTTGACCCAATGTTACATGGATATATGTACCTGCATGGGGGAGGTAACACAGCCTTATCTCTCATAGATCTCCTTATCTCTCATAACTAGATACATATTCACTAACACTTTGTAGGGGGGCAGTCGAGGCTCAAAGTTGCGAGGGTCCCTTCGAACTGAGGGAAAGTGTCTCGCTCCAAACCGCAAAATGTCAGTATCATCCCGTTAGGACCGTAAAAACTCATTAGAATCGATTTACGGTGCCTAATCCTGGGCCAGAAAAGCCATAGGGTATGATTAGCGCAGTAGGCGTCCAATCACTGACATACCATTCTTATGTGATGTCAGGGGCATTGAGCCTATACTGGGTGGGCTATTTTTAGACTTGCTTTACTTCAGGCAAGAAATCAAACTGAAATTAACATTTTATGTGATTTTCATGAAACCTATTATCCAAGCTCAGAACAATGAATACTTTCAGATTTCAGAAACATGATAATATTTTGATACTTGTCGAGTAAATCGATACCAAATATTGAATCGATCCAGAATCTAACACAAGTCTCAATACACTCTCCCTGAAGATAAGTTAGTATTTAAACACAATGAGAAACAGATATCAAGTAAGTTACTTTGAATATCTGTTACATTTCGTAGAATAAAACGTATCAATAATGTGAAATTTCACGAAATAAAATGTGTTAAAAATATATGTAAGCCAACTGGGTACGGTATAACATCCCGTGCGTAATTATGATACAGACCTTGCAAGTCGACAGGTAGAGAGCAAGAAGTGGAAGATCAATCAACCACACAACACAGTTCTGCTGGTTGGTGCTGAGGGGAGTGAGTGAGGTAGAGACCGGCGGCAGGTGACAATCCCCCGGGACCTGCTCGGGCAGGCCCCGGCTGGTTGTCATAGACCCGGCGGTCTGCCGGCGGTCACTAGCGCCTGCCCTCAGTAACTCCAGTGTGTTGCGCCTGTGGTACCTCAACAGGTAAGGACATGCTGTGGGCCGCCACGTAAGCGGGACCTAATCCCCCCTACACAAGCTCCAACAAATATTTGGTCCACTGCCCATACTACAGTACATGCAGCACCAACAATGTATTGCAACACACATAGAAACATTTAAACGTCAGCAGCATATACGGTGAGTGAGGGCTAACGTTGAGCCTGTACTGGTGTGGGTGGGGGAAGGTGAGCCAGGATGGGGCAGGCAATGAGTGAATAAAGAGACATGCAAGTACCTGGTGCTAGCAGCTCTAGGGTGGTACGCTGAGTCTACCCCAGTAAGAAGTATATGAAGTGTAGCCTTGGCTACACACCGCCCGCCATGGTGGTGGGAGGGGCAGGTGGGGCAGGACACGTGGACAGCCGTGACAGGGGGCGGGGGCAGGGTAAGTGGTTAAGGAGGAGGAGGAGGAGGAGGAGGAGGAGGAGGAGGAGGAGGAGGAGGAGGAGGAGGAGGAGGTGTGCACTGGGGGAGGATTAGCATGGTTCAATGGACAACATTGATACTGCAGTACCCATTTAGAACACAAGGGGGCACTGCGGTGCTTGGGCTGAAGGGGCGGACCCTTCACCGTATCAAGGGTGGACATACAGGAGGAACTGGTCCTCACATGTACCCTTATACATTATAGCACCAACACTAGGCACGTTCCGCAACCAAATCTCAATCACGTAACCGTATTCCTATATTTTTTGTGCGAAGTACGTCGCATTTTTATGTATAAATGTGAAATGAAACATTTTGCTTGATATGTTGTTACATTACGTTTTTACCGCCATGTTTTGCTGAACCTCTTCCTTTTAACGTAAGTTGTATCATCAGAGATACGAATACGTTTAGGTATAAGTGAGACTCGCTGAACCTGCCTAATATAAGTTGTCTTTACATGCACATTGACCTGCAGCGGAGTGTAGGTTAACCTGCGAGGTATGGCAATGTGTGCTTCATGCTGCAACATGTGAGCAACGGGGGGTGAGTGAGTATATATATGTAAGTAGAAGGTGTGTTTGTAGGCTGCTATAAAGTATACCTCACTAGGTATAATGTCCACTACATGAAGCAGGGGGCGGGGGGTCCATATGCATTTAAATGATCCAACCCAAGGGGGGGGGGTTAGCTTTTTAAATAAAAAAACAAATCCCGCCATGCCATACATACGGGAGTTATATAGACTATGGGCTATACTGTTGGCGATTACTATTATGATTAGTGGTCCTTAGCCCCCCCCCCCCCCCACACACACACATGACACGTGGCCCTGGGCTAACTAGAGTAACATATTTATATAGCGCCTTATAGCACATGTCTGTGTGTTGGGTGGGTGGGGGGCCGGGATCAATTCAACCAATATACCTGTACCCATACCCAATCTCTCCCTATATATTATATAGAGTAGATTATAGGTGTACATGGATTTAGTATTCAAGACAGTCGAGGCTCAAAGTTGTGAGAGCCCCTTCAAAACTGAGGGAAAGCCTCTAAGTCTAGGCTCAGAGTTGAGAGCGTCCCTTCAAACTAAGGGAAAGCCTCTCGCTCCAAACCGTAATCATAATTCCAGTGGGACCGCAAAATGTCATTATTCTCCCATTAGGACGCCTAGTCATAGACGAGGAAGGACACTGGTGCAGTAGGCGTCCAATCACTGACATACCATTATTTGATCTGAGAAGCTTTGAGCCTAGACTGGTGCTTTAAGCGCTGCTTCTATACCGATCACACTATAACTGCACATCATGTTTAGGCCTGTGTATTTCTGTGCTTTCAACATTTTTAATATTGTTTAAAATCTGCAGTATGACATGAATTACAAGTACATGCATTCTCATTACGGATATAACTGATTGCATATTGGTGTATTTTCACTATTTTTTTCTGGGTTTCCTCCCAATCTATGATCGCCCTCCTATACTATATGTACAAGTTGTCAATCGCCACATTTCTTCATAGAAAGAAAATATATCAAATCAAACGTAGGTAAGATGTAATGAACAGTGATTGAAGAGAATGGACCTGCATGGTTACCGAGTGTTTGAACGTTAAGTCGGACTTGTCGCGACCCGTATCGCTCTACAGGTCGCTTAGAGGAGGGGAAGAATACCTGCAATAACTAGAGCCAGGCTTATATATTAGTGTGTATATTGTATATATATGCCTACAGTCAATACAGGGCTAGCAGGAACGTTGTCGTGGCTATAGACGTTTACAGTCTAGGCCCAAAGTTGAGGGAGTCCCTTCAAATTGAGGGAAAGCCTCTCGCTCCAAACCGCAAAATGTCGTTATAATCCCTTTAGGACCGGAACATACCACTATATTCTATAATCTCATCAGATTTCTCAAGGCGAGGAAGAGGAAATCATTGAATCCGTTCTGCATAGCCTAGGCAGGAATTAAGGGTTATAAATTGAAAGATGTAACCCCCCCCCCCCCCCACACACACACACACACTAGCAGAGGAGCTAAATAATTTCTATTTTGTGATCCATTTATTCTGAATCCACTCGCCTAGATGGCGAGCAAGAGGCGAATAACTTGCACTATTCGTCCTTTTTACCAAGAATCTGAATTCAAAACCCATTGGGTTCTGTTGGGTTCAACAGATATATTGAAACAAAAACATTTACACGGATATACTTAGTATTGACCAGTATTCCGCCTAATTTAGCAGAATTGCTAAATGTCTAGAGCTGCCGATTGTACATTTTCTGACGATCTGACCCATACTATCTTCTGGGAATCGAAAACTAAGACAGCATAGGGCGGCGATATCAGAGATTAAAGTGAATAGTCCAAAACTATAGTTTGATTTACAAGTCGATAAGAGAGATAAATACTTCTCTCCAAATGCCACCCCGTATATGTGACTGTTTGGGTCCAGGTGAAACTTGCCCACCATCAAGTGCACTGAATAATATCGAAGGGTCAAGTGTATGATGACGAATGGTCAAGCATGATGCATAGAGCAGTGGAGTTTCCATAACACAGTCTAGGCTCAGAGTTTAGAGAATCCCTTCAAACTGAGGGAAAGCCTCCAAACCACAAAGTGCCATTATATTCTCATTAGACCGCCTACTCCCTGGTCAGGGAAGCCATTAGCGCAGTAGGCGTCCAATCACTACCATAGCATTCTTATCTGATCTGAGAGGCTGTCACATTCTCAGACATGTTTGCAAACTTTCATCGCAATGTTAGAGTGACATGTGCACAAGGCCTAAAACGGGAGCCGCAATGATGTGCACATAATATATAATAAATATATCACTACAAGCATATATAAGTTAACACATGTTGATAAATACTTGAGTTATGGGGGATTCTGCTGTCATAATGAGCCGAATAGTGTATATATGGCCGACTATATAGGTCTGTATAATATTTATAGATATGGGATGTGTTCCAGATGGAAAAATGAGTTATAAGTCGCAGAAAATTGATTTTGAGATATCATATATTTAAAACAATGAGATCAAGCCGATTCTAATGATGGTAAACATTAGGACAGCTATTAAATATTTCCATATTTGAAGTTTGATATTTTATCAATATCTTTGCAATATTTCTGGGCGGGTAATTACCAGTAAAGTAACTAACTAGGATGACCTGCGAAACACAAGGATATATTTAATACACTGTCTTGAAATTTGGTACATATATTCTAACAGTGCTAAACCCTTCAGAAATGAGAACATTCCAACGAAATGTGAATAAAACATTTTAAAAATATCAATTTTGCGACCTGTGTCTCATTATCCTGTCACACATATAGACCTGTATGTATAATATGTATACATATATATATATATGTAGGAGTTGTTTATCTGTATATCAATACTAGATAAGGTGGTGCATAAACCACCTTGTCCACGCCCGTCTGGGCCTTATCTACTGATAGGGACAGATTATCCCACGCGTGTCTAAACACGTCCCCCAGATCCACTCATCCTGCTGTACCTTTTCCCTACAGGTTAACGTGTAATACACACGTCCCATTCAGATACATTTAGATCGGCAGAAAGTGTACAATTTGCCTTCACCAATCCTCCCAAATAACTCACATTTAAGCTAAAAACAGTTCCACATCCCCCAACCGATTGGTTAAAATCAGCGCGATACAGAATCTACTGAGATTAAGTGCTATAAATAAGTTTGTCTGGTTTTAGCAGAATTTGCTAAATGTGTAGAGCTGCCAATTGTTCAGTGGCCCAACTCTCCAACATCTTATAGGGTACCTGAGATCTTAGACCCAGTCACTAAGAGCACTTCAAACTGAGGGAAGGCCCCTCCAGTCTAAGCTCAGAATTGCGAGAGCCCCTTCAAACTGAGGGAAAGCTAGGCTAGGCTCCAAACCGCAAAATGTCATTATAATCCCATTAGGACTGCACAAGACCATCATAATCCCATTAGGACACCTACACCTAGGCCAGAAAAGTCATTAGGTGGTGATTAGCGCAGTAGGGGTCCAATCACTGACATGCCATTTTAGTCTGATCTGAGAGGTTTTGAGTCTACACAGACTTCTGGCCCTTCTTCATGATTTCTCAAACTTACCCTGGTTACCCTGATTAGAGAGCTGATAATTTATGATAAGAATAATATATTGTCTATACATTGGTCTTTCAGTCTATTGCCATGCCATGATATTACGCAACATCACTACTTACTGCATTTCATTTTTCCTGACTAAAAAATCTTTACTAATAAGTAAGAAAATCATTTGCATACAGGGTTGGAACGTACATATATAATTTTGAAATCGAATTTCAGTATTTGATTTTGTCACCTTTATGCCCTTAAGGGCTATAACTAAACTATTTTATCACAGGTGATAAGACAGGTGCTTGAGATGACACTTCTCCAACAATAGGTCACAGAGTACAGGACACTCTCGCCATTGTACAGGCACAATTGTCTGGCGGCCATTTTTATCATTTTGTTTAAAAGACTGAATTCTTATTATTTAAAGCTTAGGACCAGAATATTTCGATCAGATTTCAAAAAGACAAATATTGTCGCGACCAGAATATATTTCATAATTTTCATTTGGAAAATTTGGACGCAAGTTGAATGGTAGTGCTCGACACATTTTGGAACTGATAATGAATTCAGTACAAATGCTGAAGACTTCTTTTCTTATTATTCATGTAAGGCCAATATAATATTTAATCATGGATGTAATATACGAATAGTAGGAGAATATACGGCTTTCTATTAAATTAATTAATATACCCGGTATGACTGTTCCTATTAAATTAATTGCATCTCACAAATACTGTTTAATTCAATATTAATTAAGCTTTAAATCATTCCATGGTAAAACCCAGGAAGGTTAATAATGAATTGATATCATGTAATATTCAAATCTCTGAGACTATAGGTTAGTATCAAACACATCACATCAATCTGAGTTATTCAGCTTTTATCAATATTAAAACTCGCTAAGGACACTAGGATAGGGGACACTCCATTCGTCAGAGACAAATGGTTTTCATCAATTAAAGGGGGCGGGGCATACGGCTTTACGATATAATCGTATAACTCTCATGGATTTTGTTTTCATTTTATTTATTTTTCATCTTATTTTTTCTTTTTGCAGGAGACGAGAGACACTGCGAAGTGGGCTAGAGAGGCGGAGAGATCTGCAATTGAAGAAATACTGGGGAGGGGAACATATTACATAAGATTCATTAACAATTATATATTATATAATATATGGGTCCATTGATAAAGAGAGGCCCTAGCATGGGAGCTTTGTCCATATTAATAGCCACAGAAAATCAAAGCACAACTTATGTTTAGAATTGTAAAAGCCCAGATGACAGGGACAGAAAATAAAGAATTTCCAAAAAAAGAAATCAAAGCATACAATCCCACTCTAATATCAATATCAAACGTAAAAAGACAAGAGCTGTTAAGCAATGGAGACTAATATAGGACTCTTACATTAACCTATAAACACCGACGAGACCAGAATGGAAGAGATCCGAGCACAGAACCCGACGGAAGACAACAATCCTGATTCAAAGATACATTCCTGGACAAGATCTAACACGAAACCTCAGATATATTCTCTATGTTATCAGTGCATAACACGTCAAGTGTGTATAATAATATTCCTACATATTTGTTCTATTTTATTCTACCATCAGTTAATATATTAAGCTGACTTTTTAAATAGTTTATTTATAATCAAAAGGTCAATTTTGTTACCCCAATTGTCATTATTTTTCAGTAATTTGCCTTTGTTAACATGACTTTTAACATAAATTGATGATGATTTGAGCTAAGTCTGATGTTGGCAGTCCAGGTCAGGTAGTCCATGGTTGCGGGGGTGATTGTTGCTGCCCATGCCGGCATTACATACCAGATAATGCATTTACAATTTCTGCACACATGTAGAATGCATATCAGGTACGAGTGCAAACATGGAATTCTCGTCGCCCCGGGTCTTAAAAGCGTGTCCTTTCAAATATTAAATATATTTTAATTAATTTTACCAAGATATGAATAAATAATTATGGCTATATATTACTCATTCTTATATCATAAGATAATCTTAAATTTGTCGATTGTTTAAGATCAAAGGTATAATTAATTATCTGATTCTGATTTTTATTTTTCTAAATACTAACAAGTGAAAATAAGACGCCATATTTAAATACACTGGTACCGAGTATTTAATAGCGTAATAAAGTAAGACAAAATGATTTAAAATATTAAATAAAAAGTCACTTAGAGAAATGGTTTAAACTGGTAACTATACTTGTCACATACAGTTATTACAATAGATATAAATCCAATGGTGGTTGCTATGGAAACAAAGCGCCATGTTGTTGGTTGCTAGGGCGCACAGAGGAAAGAGATACCACCAGCTGTGTTCACAACACGTGCGGACACAACAGGTAGCTCTAGCCTCCATGCGCATGTCCATGCGCATGCGTACTCACAATATGCAACACCAATACACATTACGACAACAATTAATGACAATCACGTGACTTGATATCCACTTATTTTAACTTATCATAAAACATGGAATTGTGCCTGACTGTGATGCTAAAAATCCAAGATAATATTTAATTATGGTCACTAATCAATCAATTCAATAATTCCGATGATCAAGCAGAAAGAAGAAGTGAACTATAGAGCGATATAACCACCAACTGAACCCCGGCGGCGGCAGGTGGACCCAGTAGAACAAATGCCAACACACCTAGTGACTGGGAGCAACACTAAATATACAAACGTGTCAAAAAATCCTTTTTTGCCGATTTGACCCAGCCAGGGTGAAATATATGGGTATGTCCCGGCTGTCCTAAAACTAGGTTAGATCGTGACCCGGCCATGACTCATGATGTAGCATGGATATATACATGTTAGCATGTACATCACGTGGGTAGCATGTCAATCTCGGCAGCATGGAAAGGGGAACGCAGAGACTAGACTAGAGAGAGAGATGATCGCGGAGGTATAAAGTGTGCCATTTAGCTAATCCCATTTAGTTCATTAGATAAATTTATCATTAGTCCAGAAAATGAGACTGCTGCAACGAGCACATATATGTGCCTGGTGTACAAAACAGAGCTACTCGTCCAGTACAGGAATGAATGCATTAATGCTAGCTGCTAATTCCCATGTCAATGCTTACAGCTCACCGTGGGAAAACTTTGTGGATTTTTCCCATGCCCTACCAATACGTGACTGTAGAGGATCCAGGAAGTGTTAGAATTGGAGATGTTGATCTTACTGCCCTTGCACCATGATAGAAATCCCTGCTAGCTATGTTACTCCTACATTTCCCTGTGTTTTCTCCATATCACTCTGAGGAGGACGACATAGAGGAGGATGAGGAGAGACAGAGAGAGTTGGAGGGAGAAGGAGGTTGGTGGCGAGGGTAAAGATACAGTTAGTCTAGTGTAGTTAGACTCCTACAGTTGCTATAAATAGGGGGACACCAGGGGACTGCTACCATTGGGTCAGGCCGCCAGAAAATGTATAATTCGCCTTCACCAATCCTCTCAAATAAACCAAATTTAAGGCAAAAAATGAGGTTCTAAATACAGTTTATCATACCCGAATAGATTGTTGTAATCAAGGCAATATTAAATATACTCAGATGTACTTAGTATTTATCATTTGTTCAGTCTAATTTAACAGAGTTTGATAAAAGAGTAGAGCTGCCAATTGTATATTTTCTGACGGCCTACCACCATGAGGCCATTGAGGGTGCAGACGCACGCTGCGTTCCCCACTTAGGCCAGTTAGGGTGACATCTGCACTCACCCCTCCTCTTCCTATAATACATTTTTATCCCTAAAATATTCTCCTAAAATATCTGAAAATTTAAACCAGGGGGGCTGGATCCGCACCCGGGGGCAGTCCAACTGGAAGGAGGAGGAGTTGGTGAAAGGGAGGCTGTAGACGCTGCAACATTTGAGAACACTTTCAAATCCAAACTTTGAGAGATCGAGGTCTACTTGTAGTAGTGCTACCAATGTAGGACCTCCAGCAGTAACGCTTATACTAGAATATATCCTAAAGTTGAAACTCTTCAAAATCGAGAGGAGAATCAGCAGAATAAGTCACCATTGCTGTATGCATGCCTATAATTGAACCAATACAGCATGTAAGGTCGCCATGGTCTAAATTTATGACCTATTTAAGTGTTCTTATGACCTTCAGTTCTCCACGACAAGGTGTTTCTAGCTGTTAAAAGCGTTCCCATACTTCACACCGTGGGAATTGGTACCGTTATTTTCTCATGCCTGTCTACCAGCCTGTGGTCCCCATTCACTGCATGGCCTCTTAACTTTCCCCTATTCTAACCCTGACACACACTGATCCCACTCAGCCAGGTATAAGCCCGGGTCGGATCTCTTGGTCAGGTGTGCATTATTCAGTCTAGGCCCAACGTTGTGAGAGCCCCTTTAAACTGAGGGAAAGTGTCATTATAATGACATTAAGACCGCAAAATGTTATTGTACCCCCATTAGGACGCCTAGTCATGGGCGATGAAAGACATTAGCGCAGTAGGCGTCCAATCACTGACACCCCACAACTTATCTGATCGGAGGGTTTGGACTACACTGTATTATACTATAGACGGGTATTAAGAGAAGCCGTGTTAATGATGCTATGTTTAAATGGCAGATTTTCTAGTATATTTACAGGTTCTTCCCTCGTGGCTGCCACCCGATCCCCAGCTATCAAGCACATGGACCTACCGTAATATTGCCACACACAATATTGTTCTTATGACCTTCAGTTCTCCACGACAAGGTGTTTCTAGCTGTTAAAAGCGTTCCCATACTTCACACCGTGGGAATTGGTACCGTTATTTTCTGCTGATTTTCACATTTTCACATTTTTTTTTACAAGATTATCTTTTAAAATGAAATTGTATAAGTGTGGAATGAATGATAGAAGTTGTGCAATATTAGTATTAATGCAATACTGTTGATGGAGGACGGTAACTCAGACTTCCCTGGCTCTGTGTGTAGTACAAGTTGCTGGGAAACGAGCAAGCAATATTGAGGTGGGCGCGGAGACGAGGAGCAAGTCTGTGCCCACCTGTCTGGGCGGCGGACAAGGTGGGACACGACTGTGGGTTGGCTGCAGGGTTGGTGGTATGGGGGGAGGGGGGCGCTCACCTGGGGGAGGCATGCTTCACCTCCCGCCTCTAGCCCTGATCCCGACCTGCCCGGGCAAGCTAAGAGCACTGGCCACCATCGCACCACCACCACCGCTACCCAAAATTCTTAACCCAGCAAGAAATGGGTAAATAGTTAAGGCTGTGTTTAAGAGCGAACACGTGGTTCAATACATGGCCTCAGGTGGATCTGTAAACAGGTGGGGATATGAGGAGGAGGAGGAGGAGGAGGAGGGGGTGGGGGAGGGGGGATTAGCGGCTACAACCTCCAGTGCCCCTCCTCCTCCCTCTCTCTACCTCCCACCTTTGCCTGCCAGCTGCCAGTGAAATGAAATGGTTTAAATTGTTAAAACAAACGTACATAGTTACACGCCCCGGGTAGAATGGCTTGATTCAATGCCGGCAACAATAAGCCATTGAGAGAAGTTTAAACAGCGGATAAGAGCCGCAGCTCGCGGCGGCTAGTTGCAGCTAAATGCAACAAGTTGCTACATGCCTCGACATAATCCAGCCAACCAGTCCACACACACAGACCACCAGTCACACATTATACGCCACCAATGTTGCAATTATATATTTGTTTATAAAATAGAAATAAATATGAACAAATGTCGTGAAAATAGTCAATCCTACACTGAGATGTTTAAGGGATAAAGTATATATAGTTACAAGTAGAGAGAGAGTGTGTGAGATACTGCTAGAGCATGGTATATCACACATAGACCAGTGGGAGGAGATCCCTATATAAAGCACTCGAGTGAACTTAACTATTATGAGGGAGTGTGGGATTAATTCTTACGTATAAATAGCAGCACATTGTCCCAGTCAGTATGTATGTAAACTTACCAGTCATTGTTTACCAAGGATTCCTTCACATGCGTCTTATTCTCTCTCTTTTCTCTTCCTCTGGCCAGCAGCAGCAGTCTTCTTCCTCCTCCTCCACCACTCCTACTGTACTCCTCCAGGCGCTCTGACCTAGTTCCCTCCAATGGGTTCAGTAGATGGGTGTCCACAGGTACAGTGTTTGGAGGTGGTGGAGGAGGGCAGAAGGAGAAGGTGGTAGTTGTGCTGGAGGAGGAGGTGGAGGTGGTGCTGGTCGTATTATAGTGGTTGCAATGGTGAAAAGTACACCTATACCACGTGGGCTGGAAGGCTGGCCAGACCCCATAGCAACCATTGAGTTACCAAGGCACATTTCAGTCCATTACCTCCTTATCCCCAACAATACTGGGTCAGCCAAATGAAATATACAAGGTACCAATGGAAATGCACACTTTGCCTGTCCATAATCGTTCGTGTATATATGTATATAGCATTGATATGCCAAGAATGTTGAATAGAATTGAATCTCGCTTTGATAAAAGGGTCTTATGCCCCTGATAACGATTCAATATCGATCTACTGCTCGACACATGGTTCGATGTCAAAGTCCATATGTGAGGTGACCAGGAATTAGTTAGAGACGAAATAAATAATTTGTCATATTCCTTGCACATGCAGAAGGCAGATAACTGGAGAACGTATCTCTGTTCCCAAGTCCAAGGATTTCATAGCAAATAATGGCAGATAATTTGGAATAAATCAAAACAATTCTGAGATATCTCAGGTATTAAACTATAAAAAAGCCATGCATCAACTGTGTACTACTCCAAACTCGTTGGTGTGACAGTGACAGTGACAGTGAAACTTACATCGTCAATATGAAGGTAATTCCAAGACAGGAGATCCCAGGCAGAGTCAGTGGAATATAACACTGGACGTACCTGTATCACTATTAAGGCCTGAACATATAGAATCCCAAGTCCTAGAGTCCAATCAGCCCTCCTATACACGTGGCACCGTGCATGATTGGACGCCTACTGCGCTAATGGTATAGCAATGCAGTAGCCATCCTGATATACACGTGGCACAGTGCATTAACTCGTGTATAGAAATGCAGTAGCAAATGCTGCAAAGATTCAATGGTACACAAATGTATAAGTCCATATGCAGTGTGCATTGGGTGTATGTAGTAGGTATGCTATGCAAGCACTACTCATACCCCTGCAGCACCTCCAGGGTTAAAGTCTGTATGTATGGAGTAGTATATACTGCATGTATGTATAGTAGTACAAGTCCAGTCCTCCTCCTCCTGTACCAGTTCCTCCTCCTCCATGGTGGGCTCGATGTGTCCAGCTCTGAGGCCAGAGTGGAACTGATTGACTAGACCTTGGACCTGAGGCTTTATATACAGGAGGTGGGCCTGGAGGAGTGGGGCTGGCTGACCGTCGCCATGGAGCACAGGTAAGGCTTTAGGACTGGACATGTAGGGGACAAGCATGCACAGGTACAGAAAGGTGTGCGAGCTGGCGGTGGTGGTAGTATTAGGGAAACCAGGGCTTAGCGGCAGGTAGCCTTGGTGTATGTAGCCTACACGACCAGGTGTTAAAGCGGGACGTATACGGCTCTTAACACCTTAACACGTAGCGTAATGTACAAATACAGACTTGTACATTTACAGTTTGCGGAAATATACATGTTGTGGTATTGGAGGGAAAGCCTGTAGAGACGGGCACATGCCTGTACTGTGCAGTAGTCATGGGTGCATGGTGATAAGAACACCACACCTCCACTCACCTGGGTTAAAACTGATTAATTCAGCTTTAAATCAATAGAAAGGTTTGTATGGTTGATTGATACACTGCATATTGCCATATTGCTTGCAAGAGTGCAGACTCAACCCATTGATGCTGGCTTGTGTATACGAATACATACAATCAGATATATTTGCCACACCACCGTACAAACCATGTTGATATAGGAGGTGAAATTGCATGAAAAGGAAGAATTCGCCTTCACAAGTCCTCCACTAATTTAAGACCATAATGAAGTTCAACATAACTTAGCAGAGTATTTGAATAAATACAATACTAAATATACTCAGATATACCAGGTATTTATCATTTTCCAACCTACTTTAGCAGATTTAACTAAATGTGTTATAGAGCTGTCAATTGTACATCTAGGCGATCTGACCCAATATTGTTCATGGTTTGTGTATAGACCTACAACCCACACCACCGTACAAACCATTTTGGTATAAGATTTTGAACTGGGGACTTCGTCTCAAGATCTGTAACAGCAACAATTATAACATGGCCGGAGATTATCAATTAGAGTGTTCAGTTTATCATAAAGATTCCAATAAATAGGGGAATGTGAACGTGTGGAAACGTTTGTAATCATTGTCAATTCCAACGAATTAACAGATGCTCTAATAAAGCCATTTTCTGGTGGCAATAGAGGGTAGGGATCTATAGTTTATCTAGAATGAAACCATACGGGACTAGGACCTATAGGTAATAAGTATAAGTGATACATTACCATGTGAGAACATGTTCATAGGTAATGGATGGATTCAGTCCAGTGCTAGTTACTTATCACAACCTCACTGTATAATCCGACCCCTCGCTTCTGATTCTACACATATACATGTTTTAATGAGACGTTTTAAACCAAGCTTTTCCCCTTACACCAGAACCGGTATAGTTAATGTTTTCACACCTAGCTTTCTCAATTCTAGGCTTGTAATGCCAGCTAAATTGAATGTTGAATTATGTGTAATTACCATTGTTTATATAACTTCACATTTTAGGTCATGCATAAAATGATCAAAAATTCTATTTTAACACATGTATGAGTCAAATCTATATACGCTGTTTAAAATGAAGCATGTTATTATCGATGAACCAGATCTAATCAAAAGAACCTCATCAGGAATAGGATTGACCTCAGTAATAATGGGAGCAAAGAGCACTAACAGTATAAAGACATTACGCACATGTATAATGTGAATGCCAATGCATGGATTGTGGATGAATGGACACAGAACACGTTTTGGTACGAATCAAAACTTACCCCAGTGCCAGAAGCAGGTAAATGAGTGAATGAATGGGTAGAGTGGGTGGGAGGAGGGAGAATAAGCTGAATGAAGGAATGTGTGGATACCAGTGACCACCAATATGCTGGCCTCCACAACCTGGCCCTGGAGGCGGCTGACGCTTGTGTGGTGCACCTATTGGCAGCGTCGACTTAGCGCCAATCCAGAGCTACATGTTCTCAACATGTAACTAGCATGTAGAAGCATGTAAATAGCGGGTGGTGACCGCACCACTGGATTAGCACACAACAACAGATTGTGGCGACAGACCCTTAACTTGACCACGGGGAAATAAGCCTAGTGTCACTGGGCAATACAACCCATGTCCTACAATGTGGGCCTCAAATCATTCCAGCTATGAATTGGGAAGAATTAATGAACTAGAATGAGGATAATAATAATATATTATCATTATAAAAGGTCTGTAATTGAGCTTGTTGATGGCAGACTGCGTGGAGTATTGGCGAGGCAGTGGAGGGGCACTGATAGTGTTTACTTTCACACAAGTTCAATGAACACAGTAGAGCATGAGGACGACATTGAGTAACCTGAGGGAGGAGGTGAGGAGGAGGGGGAGGTGAGGAGGAGGTCAACATTATCCATGCTACATATAACCAGCCAAGCCAGTAAGTGGTCAAATATCGCCTGAATACACATTGGCTGTAACACGTGAGTGACAGCTACCTTTTCCTTTGACCACGCCCCCTTCATTGACAGAGGGGAAACGATTACTTTCCATTTCCCTGTCACTCATATCCGTTATAGAAGCGCGTGTAGTTACTACTAATGTAGATATGGAGCATATGAAGTACTTGTATGTACAACTGATGGGTTATGTGTCCTGTTATAAAAAAAGCACAAGGTGTAATAGGTTGAGGGGTATTGTATCAAGAGAGGGAGGAGGGTGGATTAGTGGCATAAGTGCATTAAAGCCAGGGACTTAAGCCGGACAAGTTAGAGCAGCACACGAGCTGGGGGCACGAGGAGGAGGCGGCACATTCTGGGCGCGTCATTGCAGAATGAAGATCTGCAGCTCAGGTATACGCAGTCTAGGCTCAAAGTTGAGGGAGTCCCTTCAAGCCGAGGGAAAGCCTCCAAACCGCAAAAGGCCATTATAATCACATTCGGACCGCAAAATACCATTATAATCAAATTAGGACGCCTACTCCTGGGCCAGAAAATCCATTAGCGCAGTAGGCGTCCAATCACTCACATACCATTCTCATCTAATCTGAGAGTCTGTAGGTGAGAAATAACACTTTATCTGGAGAAGTGGTGGTGAATCTCTATTATTATTTAGTGGTGGTGGTGGTGGTGAAGGAGGAGGAGGATCCATATGGTAACACACACGTTACGTATCCACGTTTACGTTATGTAAGAGCACCGGTTCGTGGCATGGTCAAGGCCTGGCAATGGTCAAGGCGGTACAGTGGTCAAGTTGTGTATTTGGACACAGCTGTAGCAGACCTTTAAACCAATAGCAACCGTTGGACGAGGAACATACAGCTCGCCACCTCCTCCTGTACCTACTCACACACCGTGGAGGAACATACAGCTCACCATACAGCAGGGACTCACTCCACAGTACATATGTGCGGCTGTCCATCAGAACCTGTATCAGCAGATCGATTATGTACGCCTGGTTGGTGCCGAAACAATACAGCCTTAGTTACTGCTGTAAGCGAAAGGCTTGTGGGAGTGAATGAATGAATGAATGAATGAATGAATGAATGAATGAATGAATGATATGCTGAGGTATATAATTTTAAAGCCTACAGTTAGTACCTGTAAATACAAACGTCTCCATACAGAACATAGAAGATAAATGTTTACCGAGATCGCTGGTTGGACATGAGTCGGTGTGCTCATATAATGATACAGCCATACAATGTCACTCTGCACTCCTCCGCCCATGTATTCAAGGTACACAGCGCCAATGTAACAACCATTATGATCCATGTACAAGTGCATGTGATCTGACAGAAGGCCAGAAGTACAAGTTACAACCCGACTGTCTTGAGTCATCCCAACACTAGAGATAAGATAAGAGCCATCATTGTTATTACCTGATTTATAGACCAGCAGAGGGCAGCAGAAACCACCACGTGACTACTGGAGTTTTACATGCTTTTACATGCTGTTAATCTAGCATGTGACTTTACATGTGCTCCCACACAGACATGATTCTGACATGTATAGACAGGGATTGCCGAGTGCATGGGTAGAACTTTCTCTACCTCTGATACAACGTACGCACCGTGTGAATATTTCGGGTAGTTGTCTACATTTCATTGGCACATACAATGCTAGTCTAGGCTCAGATTTTCTCAGATCAGATAATAACGGTATGTCATCGCTAATGACTTTCCCGACCCAGGAGTAGGCGTCCTGATGGGATTCTAATGGGATTTTGCCGTTTGGAGTTGTATAGGTTGTATAGGGTGTAACAATGACTAGTGTGACGTCACCAGCACACGGACGCTGTCACAACATGTCCAGGCGCACAAACCGCCCGCACCAGCTGCGCCCACAGACTTATAAACCCTAAAACACAAGCGCCCTCAAATCCGCCCAAAATCGCGGATAAGACAACCCCGCAATGTGGGTTCTGGTCGAATGGTCATCAGACACGAACACGTGGACTGGAGTGGGCGTGACACATCAACTAAGAAATGAGATAGTGAGCGAGAACATTTCACATAGAAAGGTTATAACAAACAGTGACTATAACTAAAGTACACAGCACAAGGTCTAGTATGCGGGGAGAAGGCAGAGAGGGTGCTAGATAAATAGTTATATATATATATATAATATATTATCACTCTCCCAGAAATGCGACAGATATGGAGAACTAGTTTAAACCATTTAAATGTGACCCATTTCACGATGGGGCTAGTATGTATCAAGTGTCAATGGTGGTGGTGGGGGTAGATTTCAATCCATGTGACCCATATTATCATTCGGCCTATATAATATCCCCCTCCTCCTCATCATGTCGCGGCTAGCCGTTACAGAAGGGTTTAAAGTCGGTACAATGAGAATCAAATCATGATTTATAACTTTGTGGAGAGGAAAAAGTACATGCTGGTGCCTGCATGCCCCCCGCCCCCACCCCCGCCCCCCAGACATGTGACGCCTGATCCATATTCAGGCTGGCCAGGGCTAATATACTCCCGTCACACTCACTGAGACCCTCCTATGATAAATAAACGTACCTTTCACTACCATGTCTATTTCAACTAAAAGTAAAATGTACAACCCCGCGTTAGATCAAATACTGCTCATTTAGTGATACATTGACTGCATGTGAATGTGTGTAAGTTTCAGTCTGACCCGTGTAAAGCGTGGGATCCGTCAAGTACAGACACGCACGTTGTATGAACAGGCATGCACATGTACGCACACACCATATAACAAACACTTGCAGACTAACTGCTCTCCTTTACATTACAAACGGTCCTTATCAAACTAATAGACAAGCTGGAATAACACGAACTTAAGCAAATAAGTTGAGAAAAAACGCAACTGGTGCAACAACATATACACTGCCATCCACACGAGAAGAAGAGTAAGTGAGATATAGAGAGAAACCTTCCATGGTGATATATATCCAGACATGAATGAATAAAGTCCACATGATGAAGCATGTATCCGAGCTATCCAGGCTGAGGAGGCTAACAGTGAATTATCACAATATAAGCAATAATGTAGATATATGTCAGTGTATGGCTGCTGCTGCTGCTGTGAGTGTGTGTATGTAGTGTGGAGGAGGAGGGTTAAGGGTATAAAAGAAGATCAACCCACGCTGGACACGGTGAACCCACCTGCAGGACTATCTCTCTCTCTCTCTCTTGCATGAGGTGTGTGTGACTCGGGCACAGGTCGAGCCCGGTGTGAGTGAGACGAGGCCCACGACCGGGTAATATACGTGTATGTACGCATACATTATGCGTGCTACGATAAGGCCTGGGATGCTTGTGTGTGTCTGTGGGTGGGAGGGTGTGTGAGAGAGAGTGGGTGAGTGTGTGAGCAGGGGGGTGGGGGTGGGGCATGTATGGGCAAGTCAAATCAAGTCCGCATACATCAAACGTAACATACATACCGGCATGTATGTGTGTGTATGTGTATTATCCACTCTAAGGTAAGTTTGCACACACCGATACATACATTACACACCCCCTACACATGCATATGACAGGGGCGCTCCAAACCACAAAATGCCATAAGTAATCCCATTAGGACCGCAAACTACCATTATAATCTCATTAGCATGTTCACTCCTGGGTCAGAAAAACCATTAGCGCAGTAGGCGTCCAATCACTGACATTGCGTTATTATGTGATCTGAGAGGCTAGACTGGGGGCAGGCGGCGGCGGACTAAGCGGTTAAAATGCCCCCATCACTAAGCACATACATAAACCAGCATTAAAGTATTGGTGTGTTTTATTAAAGGGGTGCCCATGACATTAGCATGGCAAGAGGTTTGCCTAAATACCGGCAAAACGTGCCCGGACGGGCTGCACGCTGCCCCTCTAGGTCCATATTCTATGGGTTAGAGTGTCAGAAAATGTACAATTCGCCTTTACTAATCCTCCCAAATAACCCATTTTCAATCACTAGTAAAATAGTTATAGATATACTCCTTAGGATAACCTCATATACGCATAGATGGATTCCATACACAGTCTTGAGATACCAGCGCTAAACAATCCCAAAAATGAAAACATTCCAACAAGGAAATCTTTTGAATAAAACACTTTAAAAAATATCAATTTTGCGACACATTTTCCTGGAAGACAGAGCTATCTACATGTTCTGCCGATGTGCCCCATGCATACCGGCACTGGACATGTATGCAGTAATCTACGGCAGCAGTAAAAAGGTAGTGATAAATATGTGCAGATTTCACAGGTAATTAAACCAGGGGTAAATTGCCAGCGCTTAGATTAATTATATTAGAGCGAAGTAACATGCAAAATGTATGAGTCATTTACCAGCCCAGGGCACCACCACCACCACCACTAGGGTGGCATTACTCGCACTAGTGGTATGTGTGCCCCATATATACACCAGCACGTCTCACCACATCTACTGTCATATCTGGAGTTTCCCTCTGTTTACTGCATATTAGCACTGTATACGTGTGTATAGATACAGCAGGTTTTAACAAGTGATACATGTGTGTAAAGTACCCTTAATTATTCAACATAGCCTGCTTTATATGGTTACTTGTGATAAATGTAATAATTAATTACCAACTTTAAAATATAACAAATATTCAAATCACACTACAGTATATAATCTTGGAAATAAATACCCAGGTTTTCCCTGACTTGGTAGGTTTCTATCGGAAGACCTGAATAACATCTCCTGTTCTATCAAACTTATAATAAAACAAAAGTAATGATATATGATTATGGCATGACTGCATTAGCTGGTAATACTGGAGCCCGACCAGTGGGTAGAGAGGATGAGGGGCGATGGACGGGGTACATCATGGCACCTCAGGCAGGCAGGCTCCACTACCGTCACTTGGATCTTGGTCAAGCGAAAATAAACAAACAGAATTTGAGGGATGGAGGGCAAGTGTGGGCAGCTCCTATATACCACCACATGAACAGACGCATACCACCAGTCTACACAGTTGGAAGTTGGAAGAGTCCCTTCAAGCCTCTCGCTTCAAACCGATTATAGTCTCATCATTATAATCCCATTAGGATGCCTATAGTCCTGGGCCAGAAAATCAATTAGCGCAGTAGGCGTCCAATCATTGATATTCCATTGTTATCTGATCCGGGAGGCTTTGGGCCTAGATATATGTCCGCGTCCTTTTGCGTCTTATCTTACTTTCTCCCGATCCCTGAATTGCTGGGTTTTTATATGAGACAACATACATGTACTAGTTTACCACACATTCGTGCACAACAACTGTTGGCCGCCTCTACAAATCCTTCCTTGTTTTCCGCCCCTCATTATACGCGAGGATTTATATTGATACATTCCACCCATTACTATATATTTCCTGCGAAACTGAGAACACATAGATACCAAATTGGCCAAATCAAACATAAATAACCTTTGTTATCACCTATTGCGCTCTTCTTATCTCTCCTATCCACTTTACCAGCTGTTTTTCCAATCTTGACTAATAATATTTCTTTTGGCTTTTATCCCTAAAGTTGGGGGTATTTCTGCCAAACCAAATCAAAGTATATAAATTAATACCATTTAATTCACCTGTTCGTCTTCATCCAATCTCAGCTTAATTGCTGCCTCACTTGCTTTCTCACACATTTTTTCCAATTTTCTTACGTCAGATTCTGTTATGGTATGACCTGGAATACTACATTGGAGTGCACTGAGTTATGTACGTAGTGGCAACATGTATGAACGTGTTCTAACTCTGACGTACAACATTAAAACAGTGCATCTCTCTCTGTCTAGGCTCAAAGTCGAGAGGGCCTCTTTAAACTGAGGGAAAGCCTCTCGCTCCAAACCGCCAAGTGATATCATAATCCCATCAGGACAGTAGAATACCATTATAATCCCATTACTCCTGGGCCAGAAATACCATTGGGTGATGATTAGCGCTGTAGGCGTCCAATCACTCTCCCTCCTTCTCCCCAATGCCTAGGGTTTTATACGACCCTTGTGCACCCAGAGAAATAAGCATAAAGCACACACGGTGCATGTATGGGACACCAGAGCTGACCTGGTTCTCACTAGAAATCTGTGGCGTTTCAAAACTTTTTCTGGAAAATCTCTCTAAATAACTGGCGTTATTTTGATTCAGAAATTATCCACATTCTGAAAATAACTCCATTACGTGCCCCCTCCCCGAGATGTTGAAGGTATTAGGTCGGGGAACTGTATTTACATCGCGAGTGGTTTGAAAGACATATTAAAAAAATGTGACAATGATTCTGCATTAGGCACCAAGGAAAAACCGACACACTGAATACAATGAGAAATAGAATTGAGAGAAAGACTAGAGAGAGAGAGGAAGAGAGCGCGAAAGCGAGGGGGGAGAGAGACAGTGAGGGGGGAAGAGAGGGAGAGGGAGAGCGAGAGAGAGAGAGAGAGAGAGAGAGAGAGAGAGAGAGAGAGAGAGAGAGAGAGAGAAGAGAGACAGAGACAGAGACTGGTATCACGGACAAGACCTAGTTTCTTCTACAGAGTCAGAGGTCAAAGACTAAGTGTCGACACCAGCAGCAGCATGTAGTGGCGTACATAAACCACAAGATAACAAACACAGCATAGTAACCCAGACTACAGGACGGGCAAGTCTATTAATACTTTAAATATATCTAAATTCTCTTTTCCCCATGATTTAATATAAGAATTCAAGTATACTAATAGTGTGTGGTATAATAATTTGAACCATAACAAGAAGGCACAAAAATGCCATTATGAGCCCATTAGTACCGCATAATGCCATTATAATCACATTAGGACGCCTACTCCTTGATCAGAAAAACCATTAGCGCAGTAGGCGTCCAATCACAGACATTCCATTCTTATCTGACCTGCGAGACTGTTTTTTGTATATGTACATGTGTGTGTGTGTTGCAACCCTAATAACACCCCAGTCATATCACAACATCATGAACATGCACACAGGAGCAGGTGTTAATGAAGCACATGTATGATGATCTAGATCAACAGGTTAGTCAAGCTATCTATCAATGTCAGGTGACAATTGCTGCATGCCGTGTATGTAGAAAGGCCCCTGGGCTGGTGTACATGTACATGGGTCATACAACCCTGAGAGAGAGAGGTAGCGAAATGAACACAACCATGGAGAAGCTAGGAATAAGATACATGCCAAGTACTGCATTCTCTCCCTACCTTCTACTTCTCTCCTCCTCCGCCAATTAGCTGTGCCGTAACACCATTAAATAAAGCACTTATACACGGGGAAACACCGAGATCCACATGACTACCATTCAGGCCTCAAGTGTTGACCTCCTCCTCCAGTATATGTAGGTCTACACATCCTCCAGGGTTCTGGGGGGTTGTGAAATATACAGCAAAATCTGCAAAGTATTTCCCCAACGTTGTAATTGGGACTGGGCTATGCTACCACTGTCCAATTCCCTTGTTTATAAATGAGTATTATATTCCCTATGAATATATATCCTCTAATAAATAATTCCCTGTGAATATACCTCCTCCTATAATAATTCCCTATGAATCTATCTCCTATTTGCACACACTGCTGTCCATCGCCTTATCCCAGTACGGCTGACTGATCACAATGATGCAGGGGGGGGGGGGGGGAGTGAAAACAATTGTCCAACAATGACCCAGCCTCCCGTCCTCCTGGATCCACATGTCTCCGCCGCATGATCCAGGGCCAGCAGGAGGAGGAGGAGGAGGTGTACAAGTAGGCCATGAAGCATGGCGGGGGGGGGGGGGGGGGGGGGCAGCCCTTCTAGTTCTAGCTGCTGCTGCTGGTCTATGTACGCATGTATACAATAGTCGCCCGGACGCTTAGATCCCAGATTCCAGATTCACTTGTGTGCAGGGTCAAGACAGGTTATATTTGTGAGCAGTATTTACCCCCACGGTCTAGGCTCAAAGTTGAAAGAGTCCCTTCAAACTGAGGGTAAGCCTCTCGCTTCAAACCGCAAAATGCCATTATAATGCCATTAGGACAAGTATCACTATAATCACATTAGGACGCCTACTACTGGGTCAGAAAAATTATTAGGTGATGATTAGCGCAGTAGGGGTCCAATCACTGACATACCATTATATCTGATCTGAGAGTGAGAGGCATTGAGCCTAGACAGCCTAGAAGCTATCTGGTATATACACATGCTTCTGCCATATTAATAAAATATATATATATATGCAATGTCTCTTTACTTTTTAATACATTGTTGAATCTACCATAACCCTTGGGATTGGTTCCGTCTCATGTAAAAACATGGGGTTAATTCAAAAGTTCGAAACTAAAAATCCACACTGTAACTGTGGTGGTGGTGGTGGTGGTGGTGTTACACGACCCTAGACCTAGTGTGTGACGCCGGAAAAATTTGATTTTTCCTGGGCGCAATGGGACGGAGGAGAAGGAGGAGCAGGAGGAGCAGGAGGTGGAGGTAGCTGTATGTATACAAGTATACACAGACACCCATACATATACACCCCCCACCCCCCGTTGCCGGGAATAGGTCTGACCCAGAAGGCAGAGCAAAAAATATATCAGTCACAGTGAGAGAGAAAGAGGGCAGAGAAGTCTCACTCCCTCTCCTCTTACTGTACCATGAGATACCACGCTAACAGTAACAGTAACACTGTGACTGGGTTATCCGCAACCCCCTTCTGGCCTTCAACATGGCCCCTACCCTCCCACCCCAACCCTACAGGTATAAGGTTGTCCCTTAAACCAACGACAATATGCAATAGACAAACTGAAAACTACTGAACAGAATAATAAACAGAAGTACAACATCCACTGCAATGATCCAGTCAGATACATACTTTACATTCAGACGTAGCCAATATATAAACTGAGGGAGCAAATGACTTATTATAAGAGTGCCAAAACAAAGAGACAACAATAACAAACCTGCATAGTTAAAGTTATGTAAGCTGAAAGGTGAAAAGGTAGGTTTGGGTGAGATAAGATCCGTTGCTGTGCAATACAGGTGTCGTGTGCTCCCAGAATGCAACCAGACGAAAAGTCGTCTGCTGTGCCGGAAGTGGAAAATGTCGTCTGCTGGGAATGATCTCCATGGCAATCTCTCATAAATGAGTCAGAGATAGTTTGGCGATGAGTGAGTGGAAGTAATGATGGAGGAAAAGTGGAAGGAAGAGAAGGAGGAGGAGAAGAAAAAGAGGAAAAGGGAGAAGGAAAAGAGGAAAAGAGAGAAGAAGAAGAGGAAAAGGGAGAAGAAGAAGAAGAAGAAGAAGAAGAAGAAGAAGAAGAAGAGGAAGAAGAAGAAGAAGAAAATGATAAGATGATAATGATTAAAGTGAGAAGTAGTTTAGTAGAGAGAGCTAGAGAGAGGGAGAGAGAAGGGAAGAGGGAAAAGATATCATGTGCTCGGGCGGCAGGGATAGAGGAGCTGCAGCCTACACATGGATGCATACGTGTATATGCACGGCGGGCTGGGGAGGGAGGGTGCAAACACGCTAACCCTTCCCATGTCCTCCTCCTCCTCCTTAATCCCCAAAATACACGGATTTCTCTCCTCCTGCTTCTCCTCTCCTCTGCCCACCAGTGCAGGGCTAGGGATATAATCACCCTCCCTGTAAAGTGTAATATCTCCCCCAGTAGTCACTCAACTTGGTAACATTTCTCTCTGTTCCTGTGCAACTGGGAAGGATTAGGAGTAGGAAGAATTGAGAGTATAGGAGGTAAATACGTATAAGTATAGAGAGGTGTATATGAGTCATACCAGAGACAGTACAATAGAGGGTCTCTGGTCATACAGAGGATAGAGTAGGTAGACGATAGCGCCTGTGTGTATTATACCAGTGAAGTCTCCTCCTCCTCCTCCTCTCCCACCGCGGCGACTGCCTGCCTCACACGGCCCGTACTGTAGACTGACATACGGGCGCATACGTCCACGTATACTGCCGTATGTATGAGGTGCCGGGGCCACCACCACCACCACCACCCCAGGCCAGGCCAGCAAGGGCCCGGGGATGAGGGGAGGGGATGAGAGGAGAGGGGGAGGGATCTAGTCTTGGTAAGTCAGTGAGTGAGCAGGCAGCCAATCAGGGGCCTCCTACCATTGCCATGGTAACTGCATGTCAACAATCCAACATGGATGCCAGGTGATTGTGAGAAAAGACCATCGTCTGGGAATCTCGCTCATAAATTGATGAATTGATGCATATTTTTGTTCATCTATTTTAAGAGGACTATCTGAGCTCAACATTGAAGGATAGCGCGTTTTTCTGTTACATATTCAATATGATATCAGCCTGAATGAAATTATACATTTTTAAATAACCAGTGAATTTAATCATACAGCTTCCAAACCCAATCGTATAAAAAGCTACAATAGAGGGCCGGAACGTGGTCCACGCCCGGACCAACCCCCACGGTGTACATTTACGTAAAGCTCTGGGGCCCACATAGGATCCATCAACATAGAGGGAGTCCCGGGGGAACCCTGCACCACTGGGCAACCATTGCAACCCTCTCCCCAGGGGTCCGGGGTTCCACTCCACACACATCTGGGACGAGGGTGTTTTTGGGCCGACACTGGCCGCGGCACCGCGCGCCCAATTAACGCCTTGTATCTGCCGCAGAGCAAGTCGATATGTCAGAATTGTGCAACTGGCGAGATATTATACATACATTTACCTATAATCATATTGTGCAGGCACAGACACAATCACGAAAATAACTTATATATTCTGATATCCATTCATCCATATTTACCAATCATTCAGAAAAGAATATCAATGTCTAAACTCTCTTTAAATACCTTAAGTATCCATATCCGATTGGGAAAATATGTTTTATGTGTTTTATACCGAGTAAATCATAACCCAAAGTGAAGTAAATGTCACCTCTGATATCAACTTTAGCAATGTTTATTAAGCTTTATTTTGTATTTTGTGTTTTGTTTTTATTCTTTATATTAAATTATATAGTTAATGTAGTTAGCTCCTCTAATAGCCTAGCAAACAATCCTTTAAAGGTAACGGCTGGAAGAACTGGGTCTTATCCAGAAGCCTGCTTTGTCATCCTCTTTACCTGTAAAATAAAGTATATTCCACTCCAGGTACAAAGACCAACATCGTGTTGACAGAGATATAATCCTTTCCCCTTATTGATGTATTTGATATAATAAAGGGAAATAAATAAAGATACTTATATCATTGAGAAAGTTCCTCTTTCTGAAATTCTCTAAGCTTACACATGCACCGATATATTATGTTAATTATTGCCACAGACCAGTATATATAAGGATTTAATTAAGTGTCAGCGTGGGCTGCTACTATAACATGAGAGGGTATATTGGTAGAAATGCATCAATACGCCCCCCCCCCCCCTCTTCACCCCATTACTCACACACAGATACACATTGAAGCATGTACACAACAATAAATGGACCAACTGTCCACACAGGGGAAGCCACGTGCTGCTGTGGTCAATACCACCTGACTGTGGCACCTTATGGCACATCATTCTCATCAACGCCATCCACTCAGTCTAGGCTCAGAGCTCAGAGTCCCTTCAAACTGAGGGAAAGCCTCTCGCTCCAAACCACTATTAAAATCCCATTAGGATAGCACAATACCATTAAAATCCCATTATGACGCCTACTCCTAGGCCAGAAAAGATCATTAGCACAGTAGGCGTCCAATCACACATCAAGGCCTTACATGTGGACCACAGTATGCACATGAAGGGACCTGACTGAGACAATTAATGGCTGAGGTTGTACTTAGCGTATGTGAGGATATGTTCATACAGTTTCCCAGTGTACGAAGGTAAATGTTTATGTATACAAAACAAGAAGTTATGGCAATATTGTCTTTATATGATATAACCTTTGTATCGAGGTAATGGCAGTTCAATTCCTGAGTCATTACGACAGGGTTTTCTCATATGATAATTATAGTATAGCTTTCGACCATTTTTTGTTCTCGAAATGAAAGAAATCACATTGTGAAAATTTCGGGAAATAAAATTATCTGAAAAAAAAATTAAAAAAATCACTTGACCCCTCGTGTAAATTGCAAGAATCGTTTCAGAAATATTAACATATGTGCGAAAATTTAGCACCGCAAAAATTAATCCGTTTACAGTAATGATCAAAGTGTGTATATGCGGCTAGTAGTGCTGTCTATACATTCCTGAATAAACAGCTGCATGTAGCAGGGAAAGCTAGGGAATATCATACAACCCTCCAACATGCAGGGAATATCATACAACCCTCCAACAACCCTCATTGATAGGCCTCGCAGTGTTATGTAAGACATTCACCAGAACAATCACTGGAACAGACTCGTTATATTGATTATAGTAAAATGTCTCCTCCCCCAATTAAATATACACCTGAGAACACTAGGATTATGTACACTGATATTAATGAATACGTATATGTTAAGCATTTTCGTATGAGGTCTAGGATCGCTGATTAATAGATAGATGATATAATGGTAAATCAATATAAATATAATTATAAATCTGACGTATACATGTTGTCAAACAATTATACACATACCCGAGAAAAAAAGGTATGAAGTAAAAACCCAACTATACTGCCCCCCCCCCCCCCCAATATTGAAGGCCCATTAGTCGACTATTAAAGTTTGATTAGATATAATTATGGAGGTGTCAAGTGTATGGACCAGTTTCAAAATATAAAAAAGAAGAAACGTTTACAAAACACACAAGTACACACAAGAGTGAAGTATACCTCAAATATCGCTCATCTCAGCGCAGATCTCGTCCAACTCTCGTTCCACGATCACGTGGTGTTAAAATGAAGGTGAGCACCCTCCCCGTCCTCTGTACGTCTAATGTAAGACAGAGGTTGGTACAAGGGCTATAATAGTGGATAATATCACTATAGGTATAGGAGGGTAGTGTCGAGTGTGCTAGTTCACCCACGGTATGATCGACTCCATGGTGCAGAGCCTATATTATAGTGCCGGGTCAATGGACAGGCTCCAACAGGTGTCTAAGCTATACACAGGTAGAGCAGGCAAAGTGTGTTAGAACGGGGCCTTGGGGGGGGGGGGGCGCTCCCCCCCCCGTCCCCCCCCCCTATACACACACACACACACACACAAGCCCCAAGCTTGCTCATACGGCGGATAACACAGGTGTAGATTTCATAAAGTGGTAATTCCCTAAATTACAGAATGTGTATGGGGGGGGGATTAAGATAAAGAGAGAAGTAGGAATTAAGCAGGATGAATACTGACCAGGGATTATAGGAGGAGAATAGTACAAGCCTGCATATACAGGGGGCACTGCGCCTCCTCCTCACAGGTTAAAACAAAACGTTAAGCTTCAACACAACAACAAGTTGTTTACTATTCGGGTTATAATCTGGTGCAGGTATGTATACCCATAATAATACCCTCACACCCCAAGCACAAACACCACTTTTTCTGCTTGCTGTTCACTTTGTATTTGTGCTTTTTTTCTCTTTTTTTAAAAAAAAATATGAAGCACTAATTAATATTCTCTCTGGGTGAATCTCGAATGGGCTGAGAAAAAATAGACACAAAATAGAAACATTCATCTTTTTTTACAGAATTTAGCTGAAAATGCTTCTTTAATTTTGGAGAGTAAACAAAAACCAACAAATATCATCTTGCAACCTCCCAATATTGATTGATTTTATTGGTAAACTGTTTTATTCCATCAAAAATGTACAATAATCTCGATACTATTAACAATCGGGGTTTCAGTCGTTTTCGTCTATAATTATGAACTTGACAAGTATTTTGATTGAATCCAATTCAAAATATCATTTATTCATACCTAAGGGTGGCGTACAAATAGGAGCCAAACTCCAGAAAAACATTCTGGTCTTCCAGTAAGTTCCCTGAGTAGAGGAAAAGGAAACTTTTAGTTTTAACTATATCTTTTTAAAGATAACTAACATATTATAAGGTCTAGCTAAAACATTTTATATCAAGACATTTATAATACACTTTTATTAAGGGTGACCGGTCTCCGCGCTTTTGGTCAGAAAAAATTCCAGGCCCATTTCAGTGATTTCCATAACCCTAATGACGGGACCGGGGAGTTGTAGTTATTATTCATTTAACAAATTTTATATTCAGATTTTTCAACTTTTACTATATGAGTCCCTCACTGTAAGGTGTGAGGGGGGGGGGGCCCAGTCATGGTAAAGTGTACAGTGAGAAACAAGAGTATCTTCCAAAATTTCCAGGCCGTTTAATAGATTCCAACAGAATTCAAGGCCAAATAAATCATCTCCCAGCCCTTCGGCCAAAATGCCCATTTTCCAGGCTTTTCCAGCTTTTGAATTTATTTGAACAAATGCTTTTTGCCCCGCGGAGACCCTTATTTCGGAAGAGTTTATTTCTTGTGATTTAAAAACAAACAAAAAAACACAGAAACAAAGAAGAGTTTATCTCTCATGTGCACTATGGGGCCTATGGTTGTTAGATACAGGAGTGGGGAGGTGTGAGACCGGGAAGGGATTAATCCCCACCCAGACTCATTGAGCCTAAAGCCGTCAGAACACCCCAGCTCTCCCCTGCCTACAATAATAGTGCTATTGAACACACAAAGCCTACACTTCAAAGCCGAACGTGTATATTTATCTCCCTAGTGAAATATAGCAGGGGGTATAAAGGGGGGGCGGTATGAGCAGGGGTAGAGGAAGGAGTGGGGGTAACTGGGACGGGGGGAGGTGTTGCCACTTAGAATGGAGTTGTATGTCAGTGTAAAAGCTACAGAAAACATGTTATGTTCTGCATGGACTATTTAACACTGATCTCATGTAAACATTCTTGTGACATGATTCCATAAAACAAAAATTTAACTTTTCCATCATGTATTTGTTTTTTTTTCATATATCATTTAGACAATCTATGATAGTGGTGAAAAGATTCTTGCAATTTTCGATAAAAATATTGCTTAATATGTCAGATTTGAACTTAATCCATCCCAGAATCCACTGCGCAGTGAGATATGCAATAACTTTTACAATGATTCCTTTGCGTGTACATTTTGTTTGATAATTTGAATAATTGGAAGTTATATTTGGAAATTAACACTCATTTTACTGCAGAAACTGCAGAATATTTAAGTCTTGCCGCTATGTCTCAGGGAGTGGCCAAGTTAACACTAAGGCTTCTAATATATTTCTTTATTTATGTATGCATGAACAAAATGTTAGTGATATTTCTTAATAGTCACTCACTATACGCAGTAAAGTAGATAAATTATGTTAAATATACGCAGTAGGATAAACCTCAGATATACGTAGATATATTCAATACACAGTGCAATTTAGTACATGCTACACTCAGCACTAAGTACCCAGAACATGAAAACATTCTGAGAAAGGTTTCTTGTCGGAAAATCACCTTAAAAAGTATCAATTTTAAGACTTGTGACGCATTTTCCTGTGACACAACACATTTGTATTTCTGTAACTATTGAATTAAACAAGTCAAAGTCTGAATCCATCGCAACAAGCAGCAAGTCGTGGTTAGGCTTTCACCGATGAGAACAGGCGAGGACGGGTTAGGGAGAGTGCCGCAGTAGGGATGTGTTGGGGGCGGGGCTTGGTATATTTTAATCCTCGTCATGAGTGGAATTCACCCACGGGTTGACATCCAAAAGAGAAATATCAATGAAAGCTGATTATTACATCTAGGAGACGGGGACTCGATGGACTATTTTCGGTAAGTGTGTTTTCTTCGGCATTTGAAAACAAATAACCCAATTGTGTGAAATAGTGTATGCAATGGTACCATTAGGCTGGGAACGGGGAAGTAAAGGAACTGGAAAAGAAAATATAATGTGACCTTAGATAGGATATATTTAATGAACTGTCCTGAAATTTGGTACGTGCGTATTCGTACGAATGAAGGCGTTAGATACGCTAAACATGAGAACATTCCCACAAAAAGTCTTGTCAATAAAATATCGACTGCAACTCGTGACTCATTTTTCTGTAACACATCATTACCAATGAGGCCAATATAGGAGTCCCCCGGCCCCGCCCCCGCCCCCCGTAACTATTACACACAATGTACAAGAGGGCAGGTACGCTTGTAGGGGATTAGGCTGATTAGGGGAAAAGCGGGGGGCGGGGGGTAGGTGAGCTGTAGGTGTTCTGAGAATTGGCAATTGTCAGGCAGGGCAATTGGTGGAATGACAAATAAATAAATGATAGAAAGGTAAAGAGAAGGAGGGAGGGAGAGAGGAGAGAGGAGAGAGGAGAGAGAGGATATGGAGGGAGAGAGGAGAGAGAGAAAAGTGTGCGTGTGTGTGTGTGGGGGGGGGGGGGGCACACACACACATAGCCTATTATACAGAGACAGAGGCAGAGCGAGAGATAGGTGAGAATCACGTCAGTCAAATGGGGGGGGGGGGGGGGGGAGGGGTAAAAGGTCAGCTATTTCTGTTGGTCAGGTTTGTGTTCAGTGGACGCGCTTGAACAAGTGCCATGTGCCGTGTATGTAAATAACCCCCCCCCCCGACCCCCCCCCCCCCCCCCCACACACACACACACATTATACACTCAGTGGTAACTAGGTGTTACTACAACCTGTCAAAACTCACACATCAAATAAATATGGCAAAATCTTGAAATAAACTCCAGCGCTGGTGAATTAAAGTCTAATAATAAAAAATAAAACATCTAAAATATCCCCCAAAATGAAACATTCAATTGCTGCCAAGTGGAAATAATCCAAATATTTAAAAAGCTACCCCGAATAAAAAATTAAAAATGATCTTATGAACTTGTGAATAAAACTGAGATCTCGTATGGGCTAACTTCAACCAATGCATGGACATTCCGAACCAAAACGGAATCCTACCCGTGTCGTTGTAGCATTGTCGTTGTAGCAATATCACTGCACAGATAACCCTGAATGACAGCGATTGATTGATTATTGATTATTGATTATCAGATGACAATGTGAGTAATTAAGGGATGGATAACTGCCTGCCCCCAGTGTGTAGGTGAATCTCTGCATCCATATATCCCCCCCCCCCCTCCCTCCCTAGAGGGCCTTGTGTAACAACACACCCGGACACAATGATATACAACATGTAAGTATTATGTTCACTTGTTCTAATCTAATCATCTCTTTTATGGATGAATATGAAAGGAAACAGTTATATATATATAACTCCCTAATGAAACCTGTATAGTTCCAGCCTTTAGTACTAAACTATTCTCAATATGAAGCTATATAAATATAATATTTTTGCTGCATAAGTATTTTAACAAATATTTCGCAGAAAGCTGGTTTTAATGGTTGATGCTAGAGTAACAAATAATGTATCTTTATGTCATAGGTAAAGTTTTGTGTTACAAAGACTGTCCCTACAAAACCAAACCAAACCAATACATCTGTATCATTTCAATTTCACCAACGTATAGCACATCTCATCTCATTCCACTATATCCCAAACAACTGTCTATGTTGATTAACAAAATCCATATTTTGCCATGCATAGGAAGAGGAGAATTTGCTTGCTGTACGATCTATTTATCTACACGTTTTGTATATATTTGGCCCTATCAGGGCGAGAGAGGAAACATGCTAACGGGATGAGATACCCTATACTATTTTCAATTAAAGCTGCATTCTCAGCTATTATGACAAAACAAATGTGACAAAATTCACCTATATTGTGACTTATACGACTGGATTTCTGCTGGTATGTTTATACCAAGAGCCATGGACGCTTGTCTCGACAGAACACTGCAGGCTCAAATATTGCCATTAAGTACTTGTATAACAAATTACGTTGGTCCTTCATATTCTCCTTAACTGGTTTGGTCTTGTTCAAACCAGTAACCAACGTGGGGAAATGGATCGTTTGAAAATAAAAATACACACGTTTATAGAGAAAATAGACAAGTTTATTGAGAGAAAGGGATAGGGATAGGAGGATAGGTAGAGGAGGGCGATGGAGAGGAGGGAGAGGGAGAGGAGGGAGAGAGAGAAAGACAGAGCGAGGGATGGATAGAGAGATAGATATGGGTAGAGAGGGGGTAGAGAGGGGGTAGAGAGAGAGACAGGGGAGAGAGAGGAGGGAGAGAGAGAGAGAGAGAGAGAGAGAGAGAGAGAGAGAGAGAGAGAGAGAGAGAGAGAGAGAGAGAGAGAGACTCACAGAGAGAGGGGCGGGGGAGAGGTGAAATCGTCTGTAGATGGACCTTCGCCTTCTACAAACCTCTCAAATTTAAGGCATAAATGAGCTTCAAAATAGTTTAACATAACCGAACACATTCTTTTAATCACTGCAATACCAAATGTACCCAGTTCATGACCCCTTTGCTGTAAAATCGTGCAAATAAAAGAACAATTCAAATTAAATCAATGAAATAAATCAGTCCGCCGACTGTCCCTGGTGAGAAATAAGTGCAGTGGAAGTATGGCCATGATATGTACAATTTAAGCTATCATACGGAGTTAGCAGAGCTGGGAATAATGGACGAGTGCACAAAGGTTAATAAATGGGTCGATGCAGGATGCAACTTGCACAGGTGCTACAGAGAAACCAACACCTAGTGTACCAGCTAACGTTGTATAGACCTCATAAGGGAAAAGGTGATGTAACGAGTCAGATAAATGCAGAGATAACTTTCCTGTGAATTTGGAAATGAAGGTTGAGGTCACTACTCGCTGTTCTAACGGGTTTCCTTGGAATAAAGGTATTATCTATGCATGAAAAAAATAGCCACTATATTGAAGTAATTAAATATATTACTTAGGATAACCTCAGATATGCATTGATATATTCAATACACAGTCTTCAAATTTGGTACATTTATTCATGCTACTACCAGTACTAAGCACCCCAGAAATGAAAACATTCTAACAAAGAGATCTTGTGAATAGATCTCTTTGTAAAATATCAATTCTACCTGCCTGCGCACACCACCAGCACATGGTCCCGCCCACACCGACTCATTCCGTCTGTGTGCAGTAGATGGCGCCACGCTCTCCGAGCCAGGTGGCGCCACGGTATATTGCCAGAGGCACAGGTAGACTAGGCTAGGGGGCAGCACTGGAGGGGGAAGGATATGGAGGCACACTTTTTGTGCAATTACGATGCGTTATTCTTGTCATTTTTACTGGGATAAATTATAAAGCAACAGAAAAAGTAGCCGCCCGTATTCTCCCGACTTTTGATCTACTCATCCCATGTAGTATTCCTGATACATAATCAAAACCTGGGAAGATGAAAAACCCCCAAAATGTGGATCTGTTCACCAAGTCTAAATAAAATCTTTTAAAAGAAAATTGCCTCAGAAGAGGAAATGTCTGACAAGGAGTGACAGCTTGTTTACCATACTGTGAATGGCGAGGTGTAGTTGTATGAATGGCCACAAGGGTCGCGCAGTACAGGGCGACCCACATAGACACAAGTGAGCGATAATGAGGAGCGGACGCCTCAGGCTCTCCACCTCACTCCCCGGGCTATGTAACTAAATCTAGCCAAACCACTTCCCACTAATTTTCCAATAATTTTTTAATTGATTCTACCAACCGATTACACAGGTACCTATATATGATATACCAGAGCTGTACAGACTTTGTATGTAACATATTTACATAGTTTCGGGAAAAACAAACATGAGGAAATGTTTGTTCCGGGGCTACATGAAAGAAGTTACAGTAATTCAGTAATTCTGCTAAATTAGACTGGAAATATTTGGTACTGTACTGTGTTGATTAAATAGGTCTGTCTGGTTCTCCGTACTTTAAGAGTCAGGGTTGTCTTAAATTTGGGAAGATCGGTGAATGCGAATAGGGAAGTTGCATATTTGCCATTTTGAATCTTGATTCGCATGGAATTATGGGACTAATAGTAGTCTAAAATCTATAGAAAACATGGAATATCCATCGGTGCTCCAATGTCAATATCCATGTCTTATACATAACACAAGCCCCCTTCTTTCCCATCATGCTCATGGTTTTTACACCAAGCTATGATATTGATGAAAAGATCCTTGCATTTATTTTTATAAAAATGTTGCTAAATATTAGTATGTAAGATTCTGACTGAATCCATTCGAGTGACATGCAAATGCCCTATTGTACATGTAGACGTGACCAGTCTGCATGGACAAATGTTCTTGGAAGTGTTGGGTGAATGGGAGGAGCAAGGTTCAGAGAATCTGTCTATTACAGTGATTGGCAAGTACAGGGAACGCAGCCATTAATAGCACCGAGCTGCAGCCCATCCCCGGACTCTGTCCTACATACAACACTTTTTGCATGTGGGTCAGTTCGCCAGAAAATGTACAATTCGCCTTCACCAATCCTCTCAAAAATCCAAATTTCAGACAAAAATGCTGTTCAAAATGCCGTTCAACATAACCGTATAGATTTGTTGAATCAATGGAATACCAAATATACTCAGATATACTTAGTAATTGTAATTCAATATAACCGAACCAACTCTTTGGAACAATGCAATACCAAATATACTCTGATTTACCTAGTATTTATCACATTTAGACCAATTAAGCATCATTTACTAAATCATAGAATGTAGAGAGGTGCAATTAGGCGAAAAATAGGCGTGTTTCCGATTTACCCCCACCCCCCCGCCTCCCCGTCACCTAGAAAAACTTAAACCACCATTTGGACCGTGCTTAATTTAAAAATTTTGGGGGGGTAATTTTTTAAAGAAAAGCTTATTAGAGCAGGAAAACAAGTTAACCGTTAAAAAGCACATTTATCTTGTTTCAAACAACTATTGTTATAAAATAAAGATGTTTTTCAGTTCCCGGAAGGTGGTTTCCCCTTAAAGAAATAAAAAAAAGAAAGTTATTATAACCTTAGAGTAAAAGGAGTTATAACTGACAATATACGGTGTACATGCCTTATTGTAATATCTTTATATTGTCTGATGATTGCTCTATAAACATACTAAATAAATAAATAAAAACCTTGCTGAGAGCTGGCCGGTGGCTAAGGCAAACCCGCTATTATAGGTTTGGTGCAACTTGTCAGCAGTCAGTGCATGGAGCTATATGTATGTACCCTGCATGTGTCGTCACATGGTGTGTCAGCAGTCAGTGCATGGAGCTATATGTACCCTGCATGTGTCGTCACATGGTGGGTCAGCAGTCAGTGCATGGAGCTATATATATGTACCCTGCATGTGTCGTCACATGGTGGGTCAGCAGTCAGTGCATGGAGCTATATATATGTACCCTGCATGTGTCGTCACATGGTGTGTCAGCAGTCAGTGCATGGAGCTATATATATGTACCCTGCATGTGTCGTCACATGGTGGGTCAGCAGTCAGTGCATGGAGCTATATATATGTACCCTGCATGTGTCGTCACATGGTGGGTCAGCAGTCAGTGCATGGAGCTATATATATGTACCCTGCATGTGTCGTCACATGGTGGGTCAGCAGTCAGTGCATGGAGCTATATGTACCCTGCATGTGTCGTCACATGGTGGGTCAGCAGTCAGTGCATGGAGCTATATATATGTACCCTGCATGTGTCGTCACATGGTGGGTCAGCAGTCAGTGCATGGAGCTATATGTACCCTGCATGTGTCGTCACATGGTGGGTCAGCAGTCAGTGCATGGAGCTATATATATGTACCCTGCATGTGTCGTCACATGGTGTGTCAGCAGTCAGTGCATGGAGCTATATATATGTACCCTGCATGTGTCGTCACATGGTGGGTCAGCAGTCAGTGCATGGAGCTATATATATGTACCCTGCATGTGTCGTCACATGGTGGGTCAGCAGTCAGTGCATGGAGCTATATATATGTACCCTGCATGTGTCGTCACATGGTGGGTCAGCAGTCAGTGCATGGAGCTATATATATGTACCCTGCATGTGTCGTCACATGGTGGGTCAGCAGTCAGTGCATGGAGCTATATATATGTACCCTGCATGTGTCGTCACATGGTGGGTCAGCAGTCAGTGCATGGAGCTATATATATGTACCCTGCATGTGTCGTCACATGGTGGGTCAGCAGTCAGTGCATGGAGCTATATATATGTACCCTGCATGTGTCGTCACATGGTGGGTCAGCAGTCAGTGCATGGAGCTATATGTACCCTGCATGTGTCGTCACATGGTGGGTCAGCAGTCAGTGCATGGAGCTATATGTACCCTGCATGTGTCGTCACATGGTGGGTCAGCAGTCAGTGCATGGAGCTATATGTACCCTGCATGTGTCGTCACATGGTGGGTCAGCAGTCAGTGCATGGAGCTATATGTACCCTGCATGTGTCGTCACATGGTGTGTAGGGACTGTTGCAGCATGCACGCGCCCGCTACACGACAGTTTAATTAAATTATATTTAGGTACAATAGACTTGCAAGTGCATCCTCATCAAACAATTAATGTAATAATAGGATGGAACCATACAAGGAGGTGTTATAATAACAAAACGTATAATAACTTTTGGGTCGTGTTCGACCAGCTAAATTAAAACGAATTAATCTTATCAGAACTAAAAAGTGTACATGACTTACAGATGCAACTCTCCCCTTTCAGAATCTAAAATTATTTTATAAATGTACTGGGTAGAAGCTGAGTAATAAGTGAAAACGATCGGGGCATTTTTTTTTACGAAATAAGCTGGAAGTAATGAATTGTCAGATTTCACACGTTGGTTCTCCCACATAAGAACACATGGCCACTACTACATTCCCGCTCATACATTAGGCGGGGGATAAACATTTCAGCGTATAAAACTTATTTTTTTATTCACTCTCAGTAATGGCCGAGAAGCAATGTAACTTGTAATGCTATTCGCTGAATAAATATATATTAAATCTTAAACTACTCTAAAAACAATTGTCTCAAAACGATGACTAGAACCATTGTATGACTAGTCGATGGATAATATATTAGCCTAGATTATATATTAAGAATATGGTATATTAGATTATAAGTATATTATATAGTAAGTATAATAGATCATAACTATTTTAGTTTATAGGTATTTTAGATGATGTAATAAGTATAATATTACGTCACTGACGTGCTGCGCGTTCCGTCCACTGACCACGGGTCACTTGATGGTCAAATGTATTAAACTGAATACAATAAACCTTCATTGAACCATTTGTTCCTGAGTATAGGCTGACCTCAGTGTACCGAGTGGCCTCCAGGTGTACGCGTGACGTCACATCCGGAGTGCAGGCCTAATTATAACTGGGTCACTAGGTCAGCTCCATGGTTCTCACCTGCTGGGTACGTACGTGGCCACACACTGGTCAATACCAACATTATTTATGATGGAATTTTCTTTCAAATTTCAAATGAACAGCTAGTTATATTTTTTTTTTAGAAAAATAAACAACTCTGAATTTACATTTTACATTCCAGGGGTTTTCATTTGATATTTCAGAATTTTTGAAGATTTTTCCTTTTTTTTGTGAGTTTTCTTTCTTGTTACATAACAGACATATCGTTCTTTCTTGTTACATAACAGACATATCGTTCTTATCGTTCTTTCATAACTGATCGTGTAAGTTTCGCACAACATCTCTACTTCTAATAGGGGATTTGCATGTTTCACTGCGCATGTCTGTTACAGTGCATCATGGGATGGCCTATGGAAATCTCCTATTGAAATAGATTTAACACACAAGTTTTAAAAAGTGGTCTAAGTAGACTCCTCATCAACATTTTAAAAATAATTCTTCAGCGACAATAGCTGGAAGTTATACTGCCTTCAGGCATAACTCCTTTAATTTGTTATTACTAAATGAACTATTATGATATGACAAGAAATATATTAAATACATTTTAAATACATCTCGTGCAAGATAGTTATAGGCTTCTTAACATGGTGCAATCATTATATTGGTCTATACCCCAGGAAACATTGGTCATCTCATGGGACGAAATGTAATAACACTAACATGAATTCCATTTGCTATAGAGACTATAGTTACACCTAAAGTAAAAAGAGACATTGTGAGTTTGACCTGTGTCCAAGTATAGCCAGTCTGTAATGCGTGGAGACTGACGTATGATGCATTGAATGGTTGGTATAATATCCACTGTCCACCAGCTATATATAGGCTGGTTATGCTATAAGTAGGACGGATTACTATTAGAGAATATGGCCAGGTTCAATCTCCATCTACTTAAAAGCGACTATTTTCAATTGACACTCATAAAAAGCGCCCACTGTTGGAGGCCTGTGAATCTAAGGTTAATGGGGGTTTACTGGTACACGGGGTATAGACTGGTACACGGGGTAGAGTAGGGTGAGTGCAGGCTGAATGGGGTAAAGATGTCTGATACATAAATACCCTCTCGTCAGCAGCACATTCCCACCGTTATTAACCAAGCCTCTGCTGCTTTATTGAAGACACACACATATATATATATGTGTGTGACTGTAAGTAGAGATGGCAGTGTCTTTAAGCATATATAGGAATGTTCAATGCATGGGGTATTACTTACTAGTTGTGTATTGTCGAATGACCCCGCCCCCGTCCCCGCCTGCTCCTGCATCTGAACTGGACACACCACACTAGTCTGACCTTGTCCCAGACTCTGTATCCTCTCTATTCTGTGAAATGGTGACTACCTTACGATTGCATTATATGTATAGCTAATAGACTATACGGTTTTCTTAATACTCTTGATGCCCTCTTCACTCTCTCCCTCTGTCTATCGCTCTTTCACTCAGTTTCACTCCCATACCCCGGGGGTGGGAATGTGGTTGGGGTTGCAATTGACAAGTGCATAACAGAACAGATTCTTTGAATCAACCCTCAGATAAACCCTGTATTGGTAGTATAGGGTAACCATGGAGTATGGGGGTATGTGAGGGTATAATAGGGTCAGTGCAGGGTAACCATGGAGTATGGGGGTATGTGAGGGTATAATGGGGTCAGTATAGGGTAACCATGGAGTATGGGGGTATGTGAGGGTATAATGGGGTCAGTATAGGGTAACCATGGAGTATGGGGGTATGTGAGGGTATAATGGGGTCAGTGCAGGGTAACCATGGAGTATGGGGGTATGTGAGGGTATAATGGGGTCAGTATAGGGTAACCATGGAGTATGGGGGTATGTGAGGGTATAATGGGGTCAGTGCAGGGTAACCATGGAGTATGGGGGTATGTGAGGGTATAATGGGGTCAGTATAGGGTAACCATGGAGTATGGGGGTATGTGAGGGTATAATGGGGTCAGTGCAGGGTAACCATGGAGTATGGGGGTATGTGAGGGTATAATGGGGTCACTGTAGTTGTGGCCTGTGATCAGGCCATGCAGAGGATAATCCATTACCTGTATCCACCTCCAGGCGCTTAATCACTTAATCCGGTGGCATGCCCCCGCCCCATATAGTCTCACCATTACTACACACAGGGCTCTGCATGCAGCTCGAGCACTGCAGTGCAGTGGGGCATATTTTGTGTATCAGTTGTAACAAAAAAAAACAGTTTCCTCCGCTTTTGAGGTATAGATATTGATGGATGACATTGTAGGATTGTTACCATATGGACCAATGTACAATTTGCCTTTACCCATCCTCTCAAATAACCCCAAAATGAGGTTCAGTTCAACACGACCAAACAGATTGTTTAATCAACGTCATACCATATTAACTCATATATATATATATATATATATATATATATAACAATATATATTTTCTAGCTAAGTGTGAAGAGCTGACGTTTGTACGTTTTCTGACGATCTGTCCCACATATTATAGAGCTGTATGACTGAGTTATGGGTATATTGTGTTCAGTAATTGTACCGAAAACACAATTTGTGCTCATCTTTTCAAGACGTTAGCCTGATATAACATAGATAATAATGGAAGAATAAATGGACCTGTTGAACATGTATTCAGTTCTCAGTGCATATTACCATGTTGTATATAATAGATACTGAAGCAGGGAGGTATATACCCCATCACAAGTGTCACACATGTATATCGGCACAAAGCATGTCCATCTGCTATAATGAAGCGTATTTTGCAATAGTAAATCATGTTTGTAATCATGCACTAGCGTCTGGATCTAGCAATGAATATAAAGTCATGTATATTCTGCAATGTACATTTCATTATTTAGTGTACATTGTCCATAGCCAATAACTTATAAGTTATTAAACTCGGACATAACCCAATTAATACACTTCCCTGACTGACGTATACATAAGGTGTTTATATATACAATGGGGACGAGACATATATTATGTGCAATATTAGGTTGTTGTGGGCTGATTTACCCGGTCAATATTGCCCACGGACTATGTATGTGTTACATGCTATGTGAACATGTCATAAATCATGTGAGCTTTGGGGCTTTATCATGATAGACAATCTCTGTTATGGGGAAAAGCCTGCAAGCAGCCTGTACATTGCTTTATAGCCTAGTTTCTGGGCAGGAGCGGCCAAGTGTAGGCCAATGGCGCATACTTATATTGAATCAAAGCTATACCAAATACTCAGATATACCCATGGACAGTGTTCATCTTTTCCCGATCTAATTTAGCAGAATTTACTAAATGTGCAGAGTTGCCAATTGTACATTTTCTGACGATCTGACCCATATACACACATATATCCTAGATCATTATTTACACAAGCTATGATATTGATGACAGCTTTCTTACAATTTTCGATAAAAATATTGCCAAATATTTGTATGTCCGCTTTGAACTGAGTCCATTTCATGATGCACTGTAATATACATGCGCAGTGGCACATGCACGTCCCCTATTATAAAGCTAGAACCCATGGTCTATCACAGGTGAAGATAAAGTTAAAGTATGATTAGATCAACCGGGATCAATGTCTTGGGGCAAATAATTCATTACAGAATTCGTACAATATTATATAAAGTATTATATTCTAAATACTTAAGTAGTGTACTGTATTGTATATGTTAGGCTTATGTCCACATTCTATCCTTATTCTAATTGTACTCAGTGTAGTTACTCTCTCGTAGCAAACACCTATTATTGTATAAGGCTGGAAGAGCTGCATTATTCCCAGAAGCCTGTCGATCCTTTTGTCCCGCCTCTTACAAATGTAACACTTTGACAAATTTTTTCAAATCAATTCAGTCCGATTTTTATTTTACAAAATGTCTTACAATCGTGTGTAAAAGTCTAAAATGTCTGGTGAAAATATATTGAAAGTTTTGAGGGTTTGATATGGGGGACTTATACTAGCCATCTATATATTGTATACTTTCGCTTCAACTACAATTTTCTCTACTAGGGAGGAAAATCGAATTATAAATGGTATATACATTCGTGCACCGACTCCATACGTATGCAGATTAATATATCTGTCAAGATTAAAGCCTAGAGCTGATAGGTTGCACACCTTTCACAAGCTATCTGACATAACATGATGTACTCACAACATTATAAACCAGCAAAACATGTACAAAAACCCCAAACTGATATATCACATGCAGAGTGCGTCACATATAAACTAATAAGATATAATTCAGGAAGCTAAGACGCATCTAGTAAATGGGAAAATGAGGGGATATTGTTTCACCCATGAAATAAGACTTCTATAAATATAGAAGTAATCATGGACTGTGTGGCGTACAGTGGGGGGACATCTATACAGGCTAGGCCCAAAGTTGAGAGAGTCCCTTCAAACTGAGGGAAAGCTCTCCCTCCAAACAGCAAAGTGCCATTATAATTCCAATAGGACCGCAAATTGTCATTATAATCCCATAATGATGCCTACTCCTGGACCAGAAAACCCATTAGTGCAGTAGGCGTCCAATCACTGACATACCGTTATCTGATCTGAGAGGTAAATCTCCATTTAATAGGTCCCTGTATAGCTTGAACCAATGTCTCAGTTAGCAATCGGGTGAAATCGCCTGAAAATGCCCAATTCGTCTCCACCAATATTCTCAAATGACCCAATTCAATACAGAAATGAGGTTCAATGTACAGTTAAACGTAAGCAATGCTTAGGATAGGGCGATCCAAAGTTGGTGAAAAACACCTATCGGAAGAATATCAAAATCGGTCGCAAGCAATCGCTTGCTGCTTGCGACCTGGTTCCCAGAGGCACACATAGCACACACACATAGCACACAGCACCACACACACATAGCACACACAAGTCCAGTAGGAAACAACGCTTCCATTCCAACAACTCGCAGCCAAGCATGTATGTGAAGTGTTACAGACAAATGAGCCACACGACACAACCAATGGATTATTCTGAGATATCATCATATCTGAAAAGATGAGACCAAGCCTATTCTAATGGTGGTAAACATTAGGACATCTAATAAATACTTATAGATTTTGTTATACATGGAAAAAAAAGGTTTGGGATATTGTTGATGGTCAATCACTAGTTAAGTAATTAAATATACTCTTTAGGATAACCTCAAAATCACATGGATATATTCAATACGCGATCTTCAAATTTGGTACATGTATTCATGTATTCAACACCCAAAACAGGAAAACATTGTAAGCATGGGTTGCGACTTGTGACTCATTTTCCCGAGACACATCACCGATAAGTAGCAATTCATAATGTGTTGAGAGGAATTTGTTCAACTGACGATGCACACTACACGTGGATAGACCAGATGCACTGTGTGATCACCTGCATCAGCCACATGCAGCATTAGATGGTATTGTACGATACATAATGGCCGGCGCTAAGCATACTCCACATATTGCTATACTTGGACGAATTACTGGAGTAAAATTGTGTGTGCGTGCGTGCGTTTGTGTGTGTGTGTGTGTGTGTGTGTGTGTGTGTGTGTGTGTGTGTGTGTGTGTGTCCCGGAATGTGCAGGTATGCACAAATGAGTGTATACATGTCTGTATATATATGTACATGTATAAGTGTGTATGCATGAACTGTGCATGGATAAACATGTATGCATACATGTATGTATGTACATACATGTGTGTACACTCTCCCGCGCGCCGTACCCGCGCGATACGGAGCGGCAAGTTATTTCGTCTTCAGTGAGACGATATTTGTCTACCGAGCACCGCGAACGCTACTGGTGAACTGTTGTGACGAAATTGCCTGAACTTCTGATACGAAAAACGGTCATTTGAATCACGGAGACGAAATATGATATGCTCCGTATTCGCGCTCCGTTTTTCGTATTGAAATTAAATGAAAAATCAAAGCTAGAGAATGGATGTTGGCCATGGCTCCTCAATGTCTGTTGGTCTGGTCATGCTTGGACGCACCACGCTTGAGTGGGTGTTATTGCAATGCTTTAACACCTTCAAGAAGTGAATGGAAAGTGAGGTACAGCTAAAACCATTTTATAGTGTATTCATATTCTATAATACATGTAGGATAAAGGTCCGATCATCAATAATATATATCTTATCATAATATTATAATATTCATAATTTGGGTGTGATCTCAATTGCGCATATAATGCGCATTCAAAATCGCGTCTAAATACTAATTGAGTAATTCTCCCAAACGGGGAGCATTTGAATTCAGGATGCCATTTTTTTAGAAAAAATATAATACCTTGAATCTCTACAATCTTTGGCATACATATAATAAGGTAATATCAGCATTATGCAGACGAAGTTTGGGAAGGCTAGGGCGAATATTTCTATTCCTCCAATTTGCCTTCTATTACCGTTTCGGAGATTGTGACCATGTTCAATATTAATATGGGGGACGTCAGTCAATACACACATCATTGTTATAGCATTGCGGGAGTGTCGCTTTGAGAATTACTTATGATGAAAAGACTCAAATTTAAAAACCTTATTTTTGCCAAAGAATTCAAATAAAATGGTTATAATCATGTGAGATGATCCCAAATAAAGGTTGTAGACGACCTAGGTTGGAAAACCAAATGACACATGATTGGGAGAATTACTCATATACCTGGATATATTCAATATATATTCCTGAAAAAAAAAAATATATTCCCTGCTCTTCCTCTCCTTTCCCACCAATCTCTTTCTTAATTTCTTTCAATTGCAATCTCCCTGTCTGCCTCTCCCCCTCTTTCTCTCTCTGTTTCTCTCTCTCTTCCTCCCTCTCTCTCTCACACACACACTATTAGCATTCAGATTAATTAGTTGAGGCCTTGTTCATAGCTGGTTCTGTGGTGTAGTGGTTAGGATGCTCGCTTGTGAACCCCAAGGTTCTTAGATCGAACCCAAGCATGGGAAAGTTCTTTTTCTCTGTTTGGCATCAGTGGTTCTACACTAGTGGCCGTCATGCACTAATGGTCAAGCCAGCTTGTCTGGCACTGGCCGGCCGGCCTAATCCTAATCCTTTAGCTTTCCCAGGTTATTATTGAGCCGTCGCAGGTACGAAAAACGCCGCGCGAATACACTGAGACGAAAAATTTCGTATCAAAAGTGGGGACAAGAATTTCGTATCCAATTTCGTATCACGCAGGTACGGTGCGCGGGACAGTGTATGTTCATTTGCATGCATGTTTATTTGTATACATGTGAACAGGCAGATGTATGTATATATACATGCATATCTTCCCCCCCCCCCCCCAACACCGGGTCTTTATTCAATGTCAACAAATTCTACTGTCAGGGGCTGATAAGCATCGAGCATCGAGCCCTCTCTTTTCTCCTGTACCTATATTTATTATCGACTACAATAATGTGTCAAACACATGTATGCGCACAGACAGACAGCGTTGGTGAGTGTGCAGCAATGGGTGCAGTTGTAGTATAGTAGTATTGATGATTCATTGACTAACTCTATGTACTCCAGTGCCAACCACTGCCACCATAAGAAGCTGAACACAGTACAACCATTCATACACGCATCATCAACATTTACTCACTGACCTTAACTACATTGCTCCTGCTCCTGCTCCTGCTCCTGCTCCTGCTCCACCCCTCCTGCTCCTCCTTATGCTGCTGCTTCTCCCCCTCCTGCCCCTCCTTCTCCCCCTCCTACTTCTCCTGATCCCCTTCGCCCTTCTCCGCTCCTCCTCCTGCCTCTCCATCCCCTCCTCCTGCCCCTCCACCCCCTCCTCCTGCCTCTCCACCCCCTCCTCCTGCCCCCTGCTCCTCTCCCTCCCCCTTCTCCATCCCCTCCTCCTGCCCCTCCACCCCCTCCTTCTGCCTCTCCACCCCCTCCTCCTGCCCCTCCACCCCCTCCTCCTGCCTCTCCACCCCCTCCTCCTGCCCCCCCTGCTCCTCTCCCTCCCCCTTCTCCTGCCCCTCCACCCCTCCTCCTACCCCTCCACCCCCTCCTCCTGCCCCTCCACCTGCCTCTTCACCCCCTCCTCCTGCCCCCTCCTCCTCTCCCTCCCCCTTCTCCCCCTCCTCCTGCTTCCATCCTCCTGCTCTTCCTTCTCCCGCTCCTCATTTTAACATCTCCTCCTCTCAAACTGAGTTAACCCTTTGTTGGCGTTTCATTAACCCTCTCTTGCCTTATCTTGTGGCTTCTAACCAGAGCCGTCTGGCAGCTAAACTCTTCCTATTGTTGTACTTGTCACATGCGCCCAGTGTTGAGGTTTGTTTAAAACCACCGTTACTCTATATTCATATAGAGACGCTAATGCCTACTGCATGACGTGCTCCATTTTGTCTCGCATTTTACCGTCTCTTCATACTATGTCACCCACTTACGTACATTTGGCAATAGGGCATTTGCATAGACGCCATTATGAATCTTGAATCACATGGAATTATGTGTAAAATGTATAGAAAACATGACATGTTAGCGTGGGATATTTATCAGTACTCTAATGTCAATAACCATGTGTTATACATGTTTCCATAACACAAGTCCCCATCTTTTCCATCATATATTTGGTTTTCATAGATCATTTACACAAGCTGTGATATTGGTGAAAATGTTGGTGAAATACGTTGCTACATATATATATTTGTATGTCACGTTTCAACAAAATCCATCCCAGGATACAAGTACCATAATATGGCTATACTTTATAGAACATTTGGAATGAATGTAGGACGTGTTCTTTATAATAGATGTATATATAGAGAGAGATATTGGAAATTTAGACATAATCATGCACATACATTATTACAGCGCGTATAGGCATAGCAGCTAACATGCTCATTATAACTTGTGTGCAGTCAAGCCACAAATATACAGGTTTTTAAATAGAAATATGTATGTGTGTACACTCACCAGCATCTGTCCGGGGTAGCCGAGGTAGATTTAACCACCGAGAGATAGCGAGGGAGAGGGAGCCGGGGGAGGGAGAAAAGATGGATAGATAGATGAATAGATAGAAGGAGAGAGAGACAGGTAGAGAAAGGGGAGAGACAGAGCACAGAGAGAGAAAGACAGAGAGAGAGACAGAGAGGGAGAGGGCAGACAGAGAGAGAGAGGGGGGGGAGAGAGAGAGGGAGAGAGGAGGGGCTTACAGGCAGAGAGGGGGGGGGGGGCAGAGAGGAGAGAGAGGGAGAGAGACAAGAGAGAGAGAGGGGGGGAGAGAGAGGAGAGACAGCGAGAGGGGAGAGAGGGAGAGAGACAGAGACAGAGAGAGGAGAGACAGAGAGAGGGGAGAGAGGGAGAGAGACAGAGAGAGGAGAGACAGAGAGAGGAGAGAGGGAGAGAGAGACAGACAGGGAGGGGGGGGGGGGGGCAGACAGGGAGAGAGAGACAGAGACTGACAGACAAATGGACAGAGGGAAAGTTAGAGACAGAGCCAGTAGATGCGCCTGTAGATAGACAGGCACACTCCACACTCCAGCAGCACAAACAGATGAAATGTACAACACTCCACATATTCACGTGACCCGGGATCCACGTGGCCAGGGGGGCGTGGCCGTCAGGGACAGCGGCTAGACGTGCGTGCGCCCCTAGAGGCAGCTATGTGTATTACACACGTGGGTTCCTCGCGTAAAGGTGAGCATACTAATTATATGCATACATACAATACAGCTTATAAGGAGACATAGGTAATATAAGAGAATTTTGGTATTGGTTTTGAAAGAAATTATAATGTAACAATAGTACATCAGTATCAAACTGACTATATCTAGAGAGTAGGCTAGATAAATATGTTGTAAAAATTAAAAATTTAATTAAAAATGAATATGTAGTAAAATGGATGAACTGAAGAAATTTAATATTCACTTATTTTATTTTATGTAAAGGCTCTCTTGGAAGAACTGCAAAAGCTGCAGAAAATTCTGCCCATTTCCTATTATTATAAGTTAAAAAGAAAATTTAAAAAATACTATTTATATGATATAATACTATGTAATATTAAATAATGGATTATATACATACACTTTAGTTATTTATCATCAATGATTGATTTTAAAGCAACAGTCCAACAAGACTATTTAATATTTTTCAAATGAAATCTTCCACTGACTGATTTTCTTAGAATGTTGAGTTATCGGTTAAGAAGCTGAACACAGTACAACCATTCCTGCTCCTGCTCCTGCTCCTGCTCCACCCCTCCTGCCTCTCCACCCCCTCCTGCCCCCCCCCCCCCCTGCTCCTCTGAGCAGGGGGGGGGGGGGGGCGGCAGGAGGGGGTGGAGAGGCAGGAGGGGTGGAGCAGGAGCAGGAGCAGGAGCAGGAATGGTTGTACTGTGTTCAGCTAGTTTTCTCTCGACCAAATCCAAGGACGACCAAATCCAGAATACCAAATCCATCGAGGCAAGGTTTTTTCGAGGCAATTCCATGGGTTGCGGGGAATACAATTTTTTATTATTAAAAAACAATTTCAATAAGAAATCTCGTGCAGTTGGCATTCTTTCAGGAGTACTAATTAATTACCCATGTGTATTAAATACCATACTGTGAACATATTGGACCAGAGGGTCTTGTCTGTTGATTTATCACTGTGCCAATCCTGAGTTATAAATCAACATTTCTACTGTATGATGGAACATAATAATATAATATTGACACCATGATTAAAACTCTACCCTCTGCAAACGTCGGTCAAAAACTATAGATGTTCTACTTTTTGTTCCATTCTTTCCCAACGCTTCTAACAATCATTTGACCAAAACTTTGGAGGATTTTGTCCAGTTGTATTTGCTACAGGACGACTTCTAAAATGTCGTTCTTTGTATTTGGAAAACCTGCCTGTATCCTTCCTTACGATGACTTAACTAATTATTGCTTACCGGCGGCCGTTTTCTCTCGACCAAATCCACTTTGATTTTTTGTGTAAACATATAACAGCAGCTGAATATTAAGAAATCCTGTCCTATAAGTGATAATACGAGTAACTCTTGTATATACATATACCAGCAGAATATTGATAGATCCAGTCCTATAAGTGATAATACGAGTAACTCTTGTATATACATATACCAGCAGAATATTGATAGATCCAGTCCTATAAGTCATAATATGAGTAACTCTTGTATAAACATATAACAGCAGAATATTGATTATTCAGTCCTACGCAGCTTTAAGGTAAGATACATGAGTTACTATACGTCAGCAAGGTGTTGTCCAGTGGTGTGCGTGATGGTGAGACATAGTTGACCTTGTGTGCTGAGGGTGGAGGAGTGGTGCACGTCTACGCATGCTCACAGCTGTGCCTGCACCCATAGCGCGCATAGCGGCCACACAGAGAACCACCAGATGCACTCCTGCTATACTCCCACCATGGTCAGCAATCCAAACAATGTAGCACTCAATAGGAGGCAAATTTATCTTTAAAAGATCTAACTTAATCCTATTTGTATAACTATATAAGGGAATCACATACATATAGCTGCTTCCGCTCCCGAAGACACACACACCTTATAGATAAACCCTATCCTATCATCTCCCCGACCTCCCTGACCAGCCCCCCCCCCCCCCCCGCAAACCCCATAAAAAAGGAAGGAAATCTATGTTCGGCACCCCTTCGGGGTTCGTCCCATTTTCTGGCCCTGATGAGATTGAAGCCTCCATCTGCCCATTCACTAATTATAGGATGTGTCTGGACACACTCGTACAACCTCCTCCTCCCCACACATGCCTGCATAGGGGACAGCTCATCAACGTACACAGCTCTACACATGCAGTTAATTCTGCTAAATTAGGCTGAACAATAATGAATACAGGGTACATATATATATATCTGAGTATATTTAGTATAGTGTTGATTCTAAAGATGAGTTGGTTTATGTTGAAATGCATTTTCAACCTCAATTTTGTGTTAAATGTGCGTTATAACTTATTTGGGAGGATTGGTGAAGGCCAATTGTACATTTTCCGACAATTTCATATATGTATATATAAGTGGGCCATAGGTGCTATTGTTATTAGTTAAGGGCAAAAGGATGCGAATTGTTGGTACAGAGGTAGAATTTTGGATTATCTACCATTTGGAAGGGTCCACATTCTTGAATATGAAATCGGTTGCCACGGTAGCCAATTTAATTAAAGATGAAAAATGAGAAGATATTCATATGAAAATCTGACAATAATAATAAATATTGGTTTTACTACAGTTTACATAATGTCTCTGCTATGGAAACCGTTTTTAAAGTGAAAATAGACACTGAGTGCAGGAGATGTTCAAAATGAAGGAATATTAAATGTTTACTTTACAAACTGTTGACAGTACGTATTATACAAACCTCCCGCCCCTCTACGCGCACAAACCTCCCGCCCCTCTACGCGCACAAACCTCCCGCCCCTCTACGCGCACAAACCTCCCGCCCCTCTACGCGCACAAGCCTCCCGTCCCTCTACGCGCACAAGCCTCCCGCCCCTCTACGCGCACAAACCTCCCGCCCCTCTACGCGCACAAACCTCCCGCCCCTCTACGCGCACAAACCTCCCGCCCCTCTACGCGCACAAACCTCCCGCCCCTCTACGCGCACAAACCTCCCGCCCCTCTACGCGCACAAACCTCCTGCCCCTCTACGCGCACAAACCTCCCGCCCCTCTACGCGCACAAACCTCCCGCCCCTATACGCGCACAAACCTCCCGCCCCTCTACGCGCACAAACCTCCCGCCCCTCTACGCGCACAAACCTCCCGCCCCTCTACGCGCACAAACCTCCCGCCCCTCTACGCGCACAAACCTCCCGCCCCTCTACGTGCAACGCCCGCAGTTTGTACATTACGTCAATACGTGAAGTAAAAAGGGCGGTGGAATAATTATGTCAAGAGAATTAGAGCACTCGTTGACAAAACACCTCTCTAACGAGAGCATCGGACGGGGGGAGAGGGAGTGTGTGTGTGGGGGGGGGGGGGGGGGGGGGAGGGGGGGGAGGGGGGAGGGAAGAAGACTACACGGGGCATTATATGTAACGTGTAACAGGAAAATGAGTCACAAGTCGCAAAAGTGATATTTTCCAAAGTGATTTATTTTGTTAAAAACTTTGCTCACAATGTTGTTATTATTGGGGTGCTTAGTATTGCCAGTAGTATCATGTGTACATGTACCAAATTTGAAGACTGTGTATCAAATATATCTATGCATATCTGAGGTATCCTAAGGAGTATATTTGACTAATTTACTACATGTATAGTGAGACCATCAAGAAACTTTGTAATAAATACAGAAAATATAAAAGTGGGTTAGATTTTCAGAAAATGTACAATTGGCCTTCACCAATCCTCTCAAATAACCCACATTTAAGACAAAAATAAGCTTCAAAATGCAGTTTAACATAACAGAACTGATACTGTAAATCAATGCGATACTAAATATACCCAGATACACCCGGTATTCATCATTATTCAGCCTAATTCAACAGAAGTTCCTGTAGCACTGCCAATTGTACATTTTCTTAAAATCTGACCCAAGTACTTATTAGCTGCCATGTTTACCATCATTGGAATCGGCTGATCTCATCTTTTCAAATATGATGATATCTCAAACTTTTTGTGAATTGTGAATTTTCCTGTAACACATCATAAATGTACTGTATGTACTGAAGTGTAAATTATAAACAATGATGTATATTTCAAATATCGCGATCGTCGTATGATTTGACGCAAAGAAATTGTATCAGGTTGGATTTAACTTCGCTTGTCTGCTTGATCTAGGCTACCGGTATATTCGTCGTATGATGTCGCATTTGGAGGGCTTGACCAAATTGCAATATTGATAATATCTCTGACTTAATTATCTTAACGCATGGAAATAACGACCATTATTGGTTATGCGTTTTTTTGTGTTGAAGTTAAATGTGTAAAGTCAATATTGGTCCGGGAGGAAATTTACACAATGCCAGAACATTTCACTCATTTTCGGCTTTCGCTCACTTCGCTTTCAAGCCGATTCAACGCTTATTCTTATAAATTAAACTTAGGCCAGCAGCAAAATATCGATAACTTCAATGCTTTTGGTCAAACAAGAGTACATTTGGCAAGATTTTTGTTACCGTAATAGCTGAGAATGCATCTTTAATTTAAACAGCTCATTTTACGACATGGGGCGCCAAATGACGTCATATTCTCAGCAGACGCCAATTCATCAGCTGCAATTTCCCAAGGTCAGGTCAGCGTCTCTAGCAGTCAACTAGAGGCAAAACAATCTCCACATCACATTGATACCCTGAGCTATGCTTAGTGATAATATTACATATCTTTTTTATCGAAAAAACGGTTAGCAACGAAAAAACGGTTAGCAAGGAACATAAAGAAATATGGGATAGGTGCTACGCCGATCGTCAGGAGGTAAATAGTCTAACCTCTATACGTAAACGCAACATATATATATATCCGTATCTCTGATAGTGCAAACATACGTTAAAAGGAAGAACGAGATTTCGTTAATTTCTAACAAAAGCATAACGCAAAAGCACATTATACCACGATCGGGGGTTGTACACACTGCACATGAGGACATGTATCATTATATTGTCCCTCCCTATTGGGTGACGTTACGCTCGCTCATGACGTCACGCCCATTCGTGACGTCAATTCATTAGCCAATCAGCTATACGCCTGTCTAGCGCTTTGGCATAAAAAAGCAATATGGCGGGTCATTGGAGAGAAGCGAGTTAAATAATTAGTTTGTTTATGAGTTTTATTTTAAAATATGAGATCGTGGTATAAAAATAGGATGCATATATATGCCTATCATATGCCTCGTATAACTCTATGTATAATCACAAGATGTTCTTTGTGGCCTTTTCCACCAGAAAGGTATTCTTCCTCCGTGCGCTCTGATGTAGGCCCTAATCGCCACAAATGATGCGGGTGATATTTGTCTTTTTTTTCAAAATGTAGGCCAATACCATGTGTAACGAAAATAAAATTGATGTAAAAGAAAGGTTTTCCTACTACATAACAGTTTACTGGACAGCTTTAACAGTTTGATGGACTTTGTATTCTTGTGATTCTGAACAAATATGAGAGGGATACTTGATGCTACTTCCTCCAACAACAAGCCATGCCCTATCTATTTCAAACAACACAATACCCAATATACTCCGCAGGAGAAATTGCAGCCGTGAAATTAAGCAGCCATGCAATGATTAAGCTTGACTAACCCTAACCCTACCACTAAGCCTATGATTCAGTGATATAGTAATGATGTGCTGCATCATAGAACACCTGTTGTAGGCCTATGTATATCCTGACGCGCTGACCCACAGTCCGTCAAGTATCCACAAACACACACATCTTCACCTCAGGATAAACCTCTATGTGGGTCAGATCGTCAGAAAATGTACAATTCACAGCTCTACACATTTAGTAAATTCTGCTAAATTAGGCTGAAAAATGATAAATTACCGGATATATCTCAGTACATATGGTATTGCGTTGATTTAAAGTATCTGTTTTGCTATGTTAAACTGCATTTTGAAGCTCATTTTGGTTTTAAAGTTTTGTTCTCAGTTTGAAGGGGCTCTCGCAACTTTAAGCCTAGACTGGAGAGGCTTTCCCTCACTTTGAGGGGACTCTTGCAACTTTGAGCCTAGACTGGAGAGGCTTTCCCTCAGTTTGAAGGGGCTCTCTCAACTTTGAGCCTAGACTGGAGAGGCTTTCCCTCAGTTTGAAGGGGCTCTCTCAACTTTGAGCCTAGACTGGAGAGGCTTTCCCTCAGTTTGAAGGGGCTCTCTCAACTTTGAGCCTAGACTGGAGAGGCTTTCCCTCAGTTTGAAGGGGCTCTCTCAACTTTGAGCCTAGACTGGAGCTGCCGATGGTACATATCTGGCAACCAGACCCAGAGTACAAATGAATGAAGTATGGCCGGCAGGTATAGCGATACAGCAGCAACCCATTTAATCATGGCCAGTACGGGCCCGGGCGTCAGAAAATGGACAACCGGCAACTCTACACATTAACTAAACTCTGTTAAATTAGGCTGAAAAAATGATAAACATTAGATTTATCTGAATATATTTGGTGTCACATTAATTTAACAGATCCGTTGGGTTATGTTAGACTGTATTTTGGAGCTGAATTTTGTCTTAAATTTGGGTTACTTGATCGAATTGGTGAGGACGAATTGTACATTTTCTGGTGTAGTCACCCATACAGCCTTAGCCCTCGGCACTACCTCGCCCGTGACCTCTGCCAATCAAGGCTCCGCTATTTAATACAGTTATACGGAGAACACAGTGACAGACGGTTCATGGAATGGCAATTGGTCCTTAATCAAACCTAGCGCTATCATACATTATAAGGCCAACACAATAATAGCTGTGTTTCCCATTTATCTACCTGAAAACTAGGTGGCGTAGGTAACTTATTTGATTATTTTTATTAGGAAACCAACTTCCAGGAACTGAGAAAAATGTCCATTACATAACAATAGTTGTGTCAAACAAGAGAATTGTACCTTTTAACGATTTCTGGTTAGGAAAACCTGTTTTATTGCTTTTATTGGCTTTTTAAATTAGGCATGGTCCCCCCCCCCTTTTTTTTTGGTGGGAGAGGTTTTTCTAGGTAGGGGGAGTAAATCGGAAACGCACATATTTATTTCGGCCTAAGGTGCAAGGTGCGAGCGTGTCCGAGTGTCCACTACCCATGGGGTACAGCCATTTGTACTGTTGACTCAAATCTATCATTTTCACTTGTGTTATTCTAGTATTTAAAAGGATATATTGAAACTTTAAAAATAAAAGTAACAAATTTAGGGAAAAGCTTACTATAACAAAATATCCAGAAGTAGTAGTTGATACTACAGTTTAATACTGTTGACGAAATTAAATTCTATGATGTTGGGAATAAACAGGCAAGGCAAAAGCTATCCCCAAACCATAACAATGGGGGAGAGCCACTGGTCGTGAAATTTTGTATTAAATACCTTTATTCACAACACTGATATTCTCAATAGGGGATTTGCATGTCTTTGCAAACAGAGGGCAGTCAGGCCAGTAGAGATGTAGGACAGGTAGTCAGGGGACAAACAGAGGGCAGTCAGGCCAGTGGCGATGTAGGACAGGTAGTCAGGGGACAAACAGAGGGCAGTCAGGCCAGTAGAGATGTAGGACAGGTAGTCAGGGGACAAACAGAGGGCAGTCAGGCCAGTGGAGATGTAGGACAGGTAGTCAGGGGACAAACAGAGGGCAGTCAGGCAGTGGAGATGTAGGACAGGTAGTCAGGGGACAAACAGAGGGCAATCAGGCAGTAGAGATGTTGGACAGGTAATCAGGGGACAAACAGAGGGCAGTCAGGCAGTAGAGATGTAGGACAGGTAGTCAGGGGACAAACAGAGGGCAGTCAGGCCAGTGGCGATGTAGGACAGGTAGTCAGGGGACAAACAGAGGGCAGTCAGGCCAGTAGAGATGTAGGACAGGTAGTCAGGGGACAAACAGAGGGCAGTCAGGCCAGTGGCGATGTAGGACAGGTAGTCAGGGGACAAACAGAGGGCAGTAGAGATGTAGGACAGGTAGTCAGAGGAAAAACAGAGGGCAGTCAGGCAGTAGAGATGTAGGACAGGTAGTCAGAGGACAAACCCAGGGCAGTCAGGCCAGTGGCGATGTAGGACAGGTAGTCAGGGGACAAACAGAGGGCAGTGGAGATGTAGGACAGGTAGTCAGGGGACAAACAGAGGGCAGTCAGGGCAGTAGAGATGTAGGACAGGTAGTCAGGGGACAAACAGAGGGCAGTCAGGCAGTAGAGATGTAGGACAGGTAGTCAGGGGACAAACAGAGGGCAGTCAGGCAGTAGAGATGTAGGACAGGTAGTCAGGGGACAAACAGAGGCCAGTGGCGATGTAGGACAGGTAGTCAGGGGACAAACAGAGGGCAGTCAGGGCAGTAGAGATGTAGGACAGGTAGTCAGGGGACAAACAGAGGGCAGTCAGGCAGTAGAGATGTAGGACAGGTAGTCAGGGGACAAACAGAGGGCAGTCAGGCCAGTAGAGATGTAGGACAGGTAGTCAGGGGACAAACAGAGGGCAGTCAGGCCAGTAGAGATGTAGGACAGGTAGTCAGGGGACAAACAGAGGGCAGTCAGGCCAGTAGAGATGTAGGACAGGTAGTCAGGGGACAAACAGAGGGCAGTCAGGCCAGTGGCGATGTAGGACAGGTAGTCAGAGGACAAACAGAGGGCAGTGGAGATGTAGGACAGGCAGTCAGGGGACAAACAGAGGGCAGTCAGGGGACAAACAGAGGGCAGTCAGGCCAGTAGAGATGTAGGACAGGCAGTCAGGGGACAAACAGAGGGCAGTCAGGGCAGTAGAGATGTAGGACAGGTAGTCAGAGGACAAACAGAGGGCAGTCAGGCCAGTAGAGATGTAGGACAGGTAGTCAGGGGACAAACAGAGGGCAGTCAGGCCAGTAGAGATGTAGGACAGGTAGTCAGGGGACAAACAGAGGGCAGTCAGGGCAGTAGAGATGTAGGACAGGTAGTCAGGGGACAAACAGAGGGCAGTCAGGCAGTAGAGATGTAGGACAGGTAGTCAGGGGACAAACAGAGGGCAGTCAGGGCAGTAGAGATGTAGGACAGGCAGTCAGGGGACAAACAGAGGGCAGTGGCGATGTAGGACAGGTAGTCAGGGGACAAACAGAGGGCAGTCAGGCCAGTAGAGATGTAGGACAGGCAGTCAGGGGACAAACAGAGGGCAGTCAGGCCAGTAGAGATGTAGGACAGGTAGTCAGGGGACAAACAGAGGGCAGTCAGGCCAGTAGAGATGTAGGACAGGTAGTCAGGGGACAAACAGAGGGCAGTCAGGCAGTAGAGATGTAGGACAGGTAGTCAGGGGACAAACAGAGGGCAGTCAGGCCAGTAGAGATGTAGGACAGGCAGTCAGGGGACAAACAGAGGGCAGTCAGGGCAGTAGAGATGTAGGACAGGCAGTCAGGGGACAAACAGAGGGCAGTGGCGATGTAGGACAGGTAGTCAGGGGACAAACAGAGGGCAGTCAGGCCAGTAGAGATGTAGGACAGGCAGTCAGGGGACAAACAGAGGGCAGTCAGGCCAGTAGAGATGTAGGACAGGTAGTCAGGGGACAAACAGAGGGCAGTCAGGCCAGTAGAGATGTAGGACAGGTAGTCAGGGGACAAACAGAGGGCAGTCAGGCAGTAGAGATGTAGGACAGGTAGTCAGGGGACAAACAGAGGGCAGTCAGGCCAGTAGAGATGTAGGACAGGTAGTCAGGGGACAAACAGAGGGCAGTCAGGCAGTAGAGATGTAGGACAGGTAGTCAGGGGACAAACAGAGGGCAGTCAGGCCAGTAGAGATGTAGGACAGGCAGTCAGGGGACAAACAGAGGGCAGTCAACACATGAGCCTGCTTCATACTCATGCTCACTGTACAGATTCATGTATTACATGCTTGATCATTATTATTTGATGTGCTGTATAAACATTCCAAATAAAAAAATATTGTTTTTATCATTGTCAGCATAATAGGGGATTTGCATAGCCGCCATTTTGAATCTTGATTCACAAGGAACTAATCCTACAGTTTAAACTCTATAGAACACATGCCAAGTTCAGCATGGACTATTTATCAATGCTCTAATGTCAATATCCATGTGTTATACATATTTCCTTAACACAAGCCTCCATCTTTCCCATCATGCATTTGGTTTTCATATATCATGTATAAAAACTGTGATATTGGTGAAAACATTCTTGCAATTTTAGATAAAATGTTTGCAAATAGTTGTATGTCAGATTTCATCAGAATCCATCCCAGGGTGCATTGTAACATACATGCGCAGTGGCACATGCAAACCCCCTATTGGCGGGACTTGAGTGAATGTGCAGAGCGTCCATTGTAGCCGTGGCTGACCCAGACCCAGGCTGTAGCCTGTGCAAGCAGCGCGTCAGGTGTGGCAGCGGCGGCGCGGCTGGTGGACAGCGCACACAGGTATGTCACACAGGAGGAGGAGGAGGAGGAGGAGGAAGAGGAGGAGGAATGTACAAACTGCTCACTCACCATCTGATACCTGCAGCATGCCAGCAACCTATAGCAGGGGGCAGTGGTCGACACACCATCACCAGTAGCAATAAATGACCCTTCAATATGACTACCAACCGCTAAACCGCTAAACCACCAAACCTACCTCAACCCACCATTCTTAGCTGTTCACCACCCATCTCATCTCATGTCACCCATCAAATCACCAAACATCCTATGTGGGGTCTAGTCAAATTTTCTTTCCTACTTTTGTAAATCGTCAGTTGGATAAATATATTTTAAGATGAAGCTCTAGAAATAAATATCTCAATGCTAATATGAATGTTGAATGAAACGTATCGCAGCAGCGAACTTTTCTATGTCAATAAACACGTTTAACAAAATATGTTCAGCTAACAGGGCACAAGGAAACCAGAGAGTGCTGTATGTTGTTTTCAAATCCTGAATAAAAACATGTTTAAAAAATATATACCTTAGACTTCTCTTTTATTCAGTTTTTATGTCATGTTTCTTGAAGAATTAAAGCTGTATTCTCAGCATTTCCGTAAAAACTGAAATTGTCTATTTAGTGGTCTATTCATTTCAGACCCATCCAAAGGTCAGCCAGATAGTCATAAAGGTTTTTAACCTGCATTTTGGTGTAAAATCAAATTATCTCCCAAAATAATTATTTAGAGGACCCGCCGAAATCCCACCTTTTTTTAGTCTGACTCTTTATCATCTTAAACTTTTGGAATCGTTTTGAGTCGAAATTTAAAGCTGGGAATGCAACTTTAAAAGGCCAACTCACCCAGCACTGCAGAGTTTGACGCAATGGTTTTAGAAGAATAAAGTTGTTACTTATTCTTTTATTAAATCAGTCTTTTTATAAAACCTCCATCTTCCCAAAATCATGACCCCCCCCCCCCCCCCGCATTAACTTGGTATCAGCCTTATTCCCTTTCTCTCTACTCTTTTCTTTTTCTCTCTTCTCTTTTACTCTCTTCTCTTTCTCTGTCTCTTCTCTTTCTCTTTGTGCCTCTTCTCTTTCTCTTCTCTTTCTCTGCCCCTTGTCCTTCTCTCTCTTCTCTTTCTCTTTCTTCTCTCTCCCTCCGTTCTCTTCCCTATGTGTGTCTGCACAAAAATGAATATGGCTTCTCAAACAAAACAAGACCTGGAAATAGGAACGCCAAGTGTCGGTGTACGACAATGACAACACACATACCCGGGTGGACGATATGAAGGCGACGAATGAACAACGTGTGATGAATATTGCCTTTTTACAGGTGATTGTATTTAAATAGATGTTATTATTGGCCTTTAATTGATCAATAAATGAATAAGAAAATATCCACTGCATAATAGCATGTCTGTTCCACGCCCATCTTCCTCCCTGAATAGTGATTACATCATTTCAACATTTGTAAAGTTCAATTGTATACTTAGTAATCGCCAAACTAAGTGCCAAGTTAAGCACATAAATTTAGTAGATTGATTGAAATAGAGAAAGAAAATGCCCTGATAGAAATATCACAAGAAAGAGCTATAATCTGAGTCGCATTGATATCCCCCAAATTACATTAATACCCGCACCCAAAGAGTTAAATAAATATTTAATTATCTCAGGTCTGAAGAGTTATCTATAACTGATTCCAGAAATGCGATGGACCAGATTTCCCAGTAGTAATAAAATAGTTTAAACGAAGGAGAATAGTTCACATTCTGGCCATTCCTGTGCCCATGTTAGCAGGTCACTGGTAAACATTTTGGCGATCTCAACTGGACATACATCATGTGTGAATATATGTGACGTGGTACAGGAAAATGAGTCACAAGACGCTATATGTTGCGTCTGAAAAGTGAATATCTGAAAAGTAGAGATCAAGTGGATTCCAATGATGGTAAACATAAGGGCATATAATAAGTTTTTCTATATTTTTATTTTTCAAAAAATGTGGGTGATCGATTACTTGTAAACTAGCTAAATATAGGCCTACTCTATGAGATGATCTTAGAAATGCATGGATATATTTAATGAATAAAAAAAATGCAGTCTTGAAATTTAAAGTTGCACTTTCGTCGGTCAAAAACTGAACATTTTCTACTTCTTGTTCCATTCTTTTCCAACCCATCTAAAAGTTCATTTGACCAACATTTTGGAGGATTTTATGAAGTTGTTTTTGCTACATGGCGTCTAAAACGTTCTCATTTGTATTTGGAGGACCCACCCGAATCCTTTTCTAAGATGACTTCTCTTATTATCGCTCACCGGCGGCCATTTTTTCTCAGTCTATCCCAATTCCAAAATATTGATAAATCCAGTCCTATAGATCTAAGTCATAATATGAGTAACTCTTATATAAACATATAACAGCAGCAGAATATTGATAAATCCAGTCCTATAAGTCATAATATGAGGGAATTTGTTAAGATTTATTTTGTTATAATAGTTGAGAATGCCGCTTTAACCCTTTGCTGCGCAAGTTATAAGAGTAAAAGGGCTGAGGAATGGCTGGACCATATGGTAGAGCTTGGTTAAACCTCTGTGCTTTACAGTAATAGACCTGGCTACTGTCGGATACAATGGATACAATGCTTCACATAACATTTCTCCACAAGTTAACATTTCTTCAGAAAATAACTGAAAAAACTGACTCTGCACTTGCAGGTACATAAAATGCTGAGAGGGAATCATGAGCAGTGCAGATAAGAATGGTATGGCAGTGATTGGACGCCTACTGCCCTAATGGTTTCCTTGGCCCAGGACTATGCATCCTAATGGGATTATAATGACATTTTGATACCCTAATGGGATTATAATGACATTTTGCGGTTTGGAGCGAATGGCTTTCCCTCAGTTTGAAGGGACTCTCTCATCTTTGAGCCTAGACTCAGTGGTACTACGGTACAACTCACGTGCTCTGTCCAACATATGGAGCCTTTGTGATTCCTAAATTTACCTCAGGATTGTGAGAAAAGTTAACAATTAATGGTGCTGGAAGCATAGAACTAACGTGCAGGTATCCCCCTCTAGAGTCTAGGGTTAACAGGGCTAGGTAACCCGCCGTCAAGTCTATCTGCAACAGTCTAGGCTCAGCACGTCCCTGAGATACAACTATACCAAACATATGGTCCAGGACATCAGAAAATGTACAATTCGCCTCCTTTCTTAGTCTCTAATTAAAGCAAAGATCACATCCAAAAGATAGTTCAACTTAACCAAACACATCTTTTGAATCAAGGCAATGCCAAATATACTCAGATATATCTAACTATTTATCATTTTTAAGGCAGAATTGGCAAAATATGCCAAGGTGCCGATAGTACATTTTTTAATGCCCTGACCCATAGATCAAGCACAGGCCGTACAGGGAGACAGAAATGCATCACATGATGAGAAACTATAATATGATAAGGACAGGGGGAGCTGGAGGCCAGACTGAAGAACAACAGTATAGTACACTTACCTGTCGCCTTGTGCGCTTCTATCCATAATTATAAACCACATAATATTGCCGGGAGATGTGCACAATGTATAGAATAAATACAGGCTAAATCACCGCACTCTCTATATATAGATATAACTGTTATATATATATATATAGCTATGTGTATAGGCACAATGCAGTGTAAATATAGGCTAAAGATGATGGTCAGTATATCCCAGGCAGGGTGCATGGACTGACCTCCTCTTGTAAGGTACAGAAGAACAGTGGTCAGTCTGGTATGATGGTCAAGCCAGTGCATGATGGAGTGACCGCGTGGCATTGACCACTATGTACTATAGCCGCACCTGGAGGACAATCAGAGTGACCACATGGAGGACAGTGAGGGGACGCCGGGTCTAGGTACACCTGTGTCCGACTCCTGCACGCGTCCGCTGGCAGCCTCTAAGGCCAATGAACCAATATGTGTGTTTCCGATTTACCCCCTCCCCCAACCTAAAACAACTTTCCCCACCCAAAACTTGTTTGACCTTCCCTAGTGTTTTAAAATGATTTTTTTTTTTTTTTTTTTTTTTTTTTTTTACAAAAAAAGCTATTAAAAATAGGAGCAAGTTTATCACCATCTCATCTATGTACAAAGTGACCATGAACCTGTTTAGTAACCCTTTAAATCTTAAATTGACTCAGCTGAACTCTGGAAGACATGGCAGTGTCAGAATGGGTACTGCCCACTATACCTTGGGGATGAAATAACATAAATATATACACTTAAGTATACAACGGATTATATTAAAATCTGTTGACAGTAACATACAACTCGTATACATTGTTTGGTAAAAAGCCTTCAAGCCCTGTGAAGCGATATGACAATAATTTTATAGATAAGACAAAAACATGAGTGGAGAATATGTATGCATAATGTAAACCTTAAGCCATTTTAAGCACTGTAAAGGTGAATATGAATATTAAGCAGTGAGCCATACTTCAGTCACTAACGAAGGTGTTACTGTTCATTGAAAATACTGGAGGATCAAGAAAAGGGGATTTGACATGCAAAACGTTATGTAAAGGGGAATTGTCCCCTTAACTAAATAAAATGTTTATCAATCAGTAATAAATCAAATTGACCACAAAAACTTTTATATATTTGTACAGAATTATTCCAACTACTCTCACCTCTCACGTATGAAGTAAGGTATATAAACTAGACAGGAAATCGCACCTCATGTTATCACCATCTCATCTCTTCGTCACTCACTCATTAAAGTGGTTTGACTATGTATTATGTGGAAATATATGTTCATAGTTTTTGATTACTTGCCTAAGTAGGGACATTGGTGTGGAAAACCAGAGCTATATATTGCTTAAGATTATTTGATATTTGTTGAAGTATATACTTATACATGTGGCAGGGATTTCGATGGGGAATTCAAATCTGAGTGAGGGAAGTAACTTGACAATAGAGTGCTGCCTTCAGAGCATGGTGGAGGGGTGTGAAGTAGGAGTGAGTCAGGAGGTACATGGTCACATAGCTATCCTGTCCCAACCAGCAGGTATTACTCAAACAATTGAGATAACATGCATACAGGCACCATGCATGCATGCATACAGCCTCCAACTGTAATGTCTGAGGGAATACAACAAGCCAGCAGGTCGATAGAAATTAGGGTTTTTAAACTCTTATATGCTCCAATACATGTTTTTCATACATGCTCCCAAGTATGGGTTATGTGAAATAATGATCTAGAACATGGTTGAAATTCAATTTTCGCCAAACCAGGGACTCCGTGGCAAGTGTCACTTTAATTATGTTATCACCATTTTGCAAAATTATATATAGGGCATGTATAAGTCTGTATTATATAAACATCTTTGTAAACGTAAGGATTAAGGAGTAAGGAGTATCCCATAATAGGATTATCACATATACTTGAAGAAACTCGTGATTTTTTGTCTATATGTAATAATATATTAATCAGGGTGCGACGAAAAAGACCCCTGGTCACATATTGTTATTAAATACCTGAATAAAAATATGTTCTTTAAAAAATATAATGTTCAACAGCTCTATTAGCAGCCCCCTGACCCCTCCCCCTGCTTTCGTCTAAACCATTTATGACGTCTGCCCCAGTATTGGTATATATATAATAGCCGTCAGATGGGGTTTCAGGAGTTTTTGTCACATGCCCAGACGTGTGCTTGCACGTTCACCACCGCTGACAATCACTTCACTTCATGGTAATAGGGGATTTGTATAGCCGTCATTTTGAATCTTGATGCGCATGGAATTATTATACCCAATGGCAAACACAAATACAAACAGTACGGAGTGCCACTGGGTATTTATTACATGTATACTGATTTATCAATTCATTGGTTATATTTACCTTCTTAGTACTGTTTTTGTTGACGAATTATCGAGAAAATGTCTGAAAATCTTCGAAACATGCAAGGCAGTGCTAAGCATCAGCTGAAGAAGCGCAACGTCATGAACCAACCAAATTACATTAATCGGGTCGCATGCTTCCATGACAACCTGTAGCTATGCGTAGTAATCGCATTGATAATTATGTGATTTGAGTTATCAGATGGCAGCCCTGTATCACTTCTTCGAAATCACATATGTATGTATTAATGGGACTAATGGTCCAGTCTAAAATCTATAGAAAACATGCCAAGTTCAGCATGGACTATTTATCAATGCTCTAATGTCAATACTCATGTGTTATGCATGTTTCCATAACACAAGATGTCATCTTTCCCATCATGCATTTGGTTTATATAGATCATTTATAAAAGGTTTGATATTGGTGAAAACATTCTTGCACTTTTCGATAAAAATGATGTCAATTATTTGTACCGTATGCCATATTAAGGACCATTTCCTCTTATTTGTTATCCAACTGTATAAAAAGAGAAATGAAAATAATTATATATATATAGAGAGAGAGATTTGAACTGAATCCACCCCAGGATGCACTGTAACAGACATGTGCAGTGGCACATGCAAATCCCCTATTCTAGCCACAGCTAAGAAAAGAAAGAGAGGAAATGTAATGACAAATGAAGGACATCATGCAGAACTAGAGATTATATATCTTATGATATGTCAGGATCTACGTGCTTTTAGGCAGAAGAAATTCCAGGCCCTTCAACACTGTGTATACACAGGGTGTCCGTTCCACGCGTCTCTTACGTCACAAAGATGGCAGATGCTAAGTTCCATTGGTTACTTATTTTACTTTATTTCTCTGGATTTCGAGCATGGTAGTCTTTCCAAACTCTAGATGTATTGAATGGCCTAAGTTATAGTATAAGCTGCAAATCTACGTTATTTTGTCACAATGCCTTCCAAAACAAAAATCACTGATGTCCGTGCTACACAAATTGTAGTACGGACATCCTCTAAAACCTGCATGTACATCCACAACAAATTTATTTAGGAGTTTCCTCAAAATTGAGACAGAACTATGACTATATTATTTTGTGATCAAGACCATATATATGGTTATTAAAGGTGTATGGGATCATGCACTGTAATAGGTGGTGTTGAAACGAAGATATCTAAGGAAATGTTTCGGCAGCAAAACAAATGTACGCGACATGCAGTACAGACACCCTGTGTATACACAGTGTTCAAGGCCTTTCCGGGACCATTTAAGTTGTTTCCAGGACCATTCCATGTTCAGTGGGATTTCATAGCCCTGAACGAACCAGGGGGTTGTAGTTATTGTTCATAGACCAATGATGTATTTAACAAGTTATATAATCAGATGTTATATCAAAAACACTTAGGCACTCGTTGGAAGACCTGGCTGATCAGGGATACTGTTTAACCAGACATTGAAATAACTATGTAAAAAAGATCTACAAATAAAAGTATCCTTGAATTGAATTGAAAAACCGTTTTTCAACTTTTACTATATGAGTCCCTCACTGTAAGGTGTGAGGGGGGCCAGTCATGGTAAAGTGTACAGTGAGAAACAAGAGTATCTTCCAAAATTCCCAGGCCATTTAATAGATTCCAACAGAATTCAAGGCCCATAAAATCATTTTCTAGGCCCTTCGGCCAAAATGCCCATTTTCCAGGCCTTGAATTTATTTTTCCAAACTTCAAGGTTGTTCCAGGCCCCGCGGAGGCGCTGTTTGTATTGTAATAGTTTTATTACATTTTGTACATACATCATTAATTTAAAGGAAAAGAGACGTTTCCAAACCTTCTGTGTTAAGTAGGCTGTCCCTCGCTAATCCTGGATACATTGTTATTTACTTCAGTTGCTATTCAATGTACAATGTTTTGATTTCGCTATTGTATTATTCTTAACTTTTTACCTAGTTTACATATACTATTTGTACAAGTCCTTCTCATCAATCTGAATTCGTATCACCTAATATTACCACGTTTCTCCTTGCTAACTCTCTTCTAAATGTATTTGTACATGGTCTTGCTTGCCAAATTATGTACCGTTTCTCAGCTTAGTATGAATGGACTAGATCTGATTCTGGTAGGCGAATATATATTTCCGTGAATTTGCGAAGCTGTGTATTGATTCACAGCGTTCTCACTCACCCACTTGTCATATATTTATTCACATATCACCACATTTTTATTTATTTCACCGAGAAAATCCAAAAATTTTAATGCATCAGGCTTGACTGTTAATTGACGAGAAGAGGTATATAATACTATTATAATGGTTGCACAATGTTAGATCTAGTATTGTGCATAGTTTGTGTCGCTTTTGGTATTCATTTTTCGACGTTTCCTTCTACCATGTAAGCTGAAAACATCAATGTAAGTCGATAGCTTACTGAAATAAACAAACAAACAAAAAAACAAGTACATTTGCCTAGCAGTCAGTCAGTCGGGCCGACAGTCAGGCAGTCAGTCAGCAGACAGCCAGTCGGTCAAATCAGTCTTTCCGACCCAAAATATAATCAAACTACAATCGACTACTATCAGTCAGATAATAAAGAAATAAAAAGAATGTAAAAGAAAAATAGAGAGAATGGTGAAGATTCTCTCTCAGTCATGGCCGCCCGCTGCAGGGGATGTCTCTATGGCAACCAGCTGTGACGTCACAGCGTTTTCCTTTTTGTTTTCGCGACAGAACAAACCATTTGGCTGCATTTTTCATTATTGTTTTTTTTTTTTTTCTTCACACAAGTTTTGTAAACTAGTTTCAAACGTTAAATTTCTTACCAAGAACCGAGAATTTAGATCGGTTCATCATCGAGCGTCCTTGCACCATGATTGTAGAATCATGATTGCAGAATAGATGAATAAATAATGAGATAACTCAATAGACAGGGCAGGGCTGCTAGCGTTCATCCTATGCCAGTACAGTGATGCACATTTAATCTGAGTGATCTGAGTTTTTATAATCATGTTATATCGCGCAATACAACCTAATGAATATTAAACATGGAGTCATGTGCCAACATAAGGTGATATTTCAGAACATAGGAACACGTTCAGTAAAAAATAAGTCACAAGTCGCAAATGTCTTTATCACATGTCTTTATCATAGGAATGTTTTCATTTTTGAAAGTTTAGTGTTCTTAGTAGTAGCACTATTATGTACATGTACCAAATTCCAAGACTGAGCTAAATGTATCTATGCGTTTCTGAGGTCATGCTGAGCAGTATATTTAACCTCGGAGTAAGTACTCTAAGATTTAACTAATTTACTAGTGATTAACCATCAAGAAATATCGCTAATGTGTTGTCATGTATAGAAAATATAAAAGTATTTATTAGATATCCTAATGTTTACCATCATTGGAATCGGCTTGGTCTCATCTTTTCAAATATGATGATATCTCAAAATCCTTTTTTGCGGCTTGCGACTCATTTTCCTGTGACACGTCCAGATATACAGACAGATATGTGTATTTAACACAAACCTGTTAATTTATGGAGTCATCTTGGATCGGTATTTTTAAGGATATTATTTCAAAATATATTTCAAATTGATGTCGTGGTTTCCCCACTAGCAGCGCTGCCGTGCCGTCGATACGTAAAACGCCTTTGAGGAGACGGTATATATGAGGGAAAGGTTTCATTCTATTTTTGTGTGCATAACGCAAACTTGACAGAAATGTTCCAAAATTAGACATGCATTGGGACGAATATATCATTACTTTGTTTATTAACAAAATCCGATTTTGTAAATGAGATGTGTTATCTTAAAATGAGTCACAAGTCACAACATAAAATAGATTTTTCAAATGCTTTTCCACAAGAACCCTTGCTCAGAATGTTTTTATTCTGGGTGTTTAGCGCTGCTAGTAACATGAATACATTACCAGATTCCAAGACTGTGTATTGAGTATTATATATGCATGTATGACGTTATCATATTCAACTACTATACGACCATTAAGAAAGATTATGCACATATGTTTCATTCATAAAATAACATAGATGTACGTTGAATGCCCTAATGTTAACCATCATTGGAATCGGCTCATCTTTTCAAATAGATGATATCTCAAAATCTATGATTTTCCGACTTGTGACTCATTTTCCTGTGACACATCACAACTGGTCTAAATTCACTATGAAGCCTGTAGATTAATCGTGAAATGCTCCTCAAAGGACGACGTAGAAAAATCACTACTTAGTGCAAATTGTATAGGACCTCTTTGGAGTGAATATGTACCTACATTGAAGGCGACATTTCTCAATTGAATGAGAACCTGAAAAACCTGAAATAATTTAACTTTCAAAGATATATCAGGCCAGATCCAGCAACCCAAAAAGCCAACACAAAGCTCGATATTTGTATATAATCTTGGGTGAATATGGAATATGGAAACGATTTATCGAAGATTTTTGTTATTATTTATTCATTAGGCAATACAAAAGTGTATTGCTGGTATATGAGAACCGCATCAAATTATTTTTTGTGTATTTTGTTAAAATGCAATTTGTGTAAATGAAGCGATTTCCGTTTTTTGAGCTTGCTATTACAATCGGTGGATGAGGCCTTTAAGTAGGAACAGGAGCGGATCAAGTTATTGGGGAGAGGTTCCACAAGCAAGCGTTTCTCAATTACGTAACCGTATCCATATCGTATATTGTGAATTACATCGCATTTTTATGTATAAAAAATACATTTTTAGATGAATCATTTTTGCTTGATATATTACGTTACGTTTTTCCGCCATGTTTTGCTCAACCTCTTTCTTCCCTTTAACATATTTGTATATCAGAGATACGGATACGTTTACGTCGATGTATAGGTTAGACTTGCTGAACCTCTCTATTACTATGGGAAGCTGTCTGCTGATATCCTGAAATAAACAATTGTCCTATATCTCTGGTTAAAGCTGCAACACACGTCCCCGACACTTGGCCACGATGTGTCACTCATAGCGACAAGATACACTCAGTTTAAACAGGTCTTGCCAATTATGCCCAATATCGGGAGTGGGGTAAGACTGGCTTTTAGACTCAATAATGTGAGTGATTTCATTTAATCCTAATTAAACATTTTACCAAAGGTTGTCACATTCACATTTATAAACACTGATCATATCTCTACAACCAGTAATATACTGCTCACGATTCTGCCATCGGCGATAATTCCATAAGTTGTCAACACTATTGATTAGGACCATTGGCATATATTCCCTGTTTGAATATACCAATGGCCCTGATAGTGTCTGTCACCATCGGGAGGTACTGAGCTCTGCCACGATCTATGGGAAAGCATCGGGAGGTGTTGTAGGTGTGGAATCGGGAGCATTGTATCTGAGGACTGAGTATATAAGGCCCCCTGGCCCCCTAAGCCCCCTGATCCGCCCCTGGTGATGTAAGTGTAAGTGTACTTACAGTCTAGTGGCTGTCTCCGTGAGGCTGTCGTCTCCCTCTATCCTGTACACCTTGCCGTACATGACGTACTCAAAGCTGTCCGCCCGTGAAGGGCCGTCATCGGTGGGATCCCACTCCCCGTCATCAGGCACCCCATCCTCCCGCAGGGACGTCGCTATCACCATACGGAATTTGTCACCTGCAAACAATCAAAATAATTATAATGATAATAATAGTGAATTCTTTTATTGTGGCAAATAAGTACAGGTATGAAAATGAAATTTCGATAAAATTCTAGCTATTTTCAGAATTAAGATTTAAGATATATTTTATTTCAATCAAAAGACTGCACATAAACGATTCTGGGTTCATTGTTGGACTTATATATCGGAAGATAACCTTACCCTTTAAGATATAGGAATATATAGGAATATACGAAATTGATTATAGGAATTTATATAATATATAGGAATTATAGGAACATTATGAGTTTAACGCTCATTTTCCAATGATATGATCTTTTCGTTCTACCTATCTAAATACGATTTCCATGCGACTATAACGCTATCAACAAGGGTTTCGGGCATGGAGGCCGACCATGTGTATAGCTGCTTGTATGGCTATATTTGTTTGGGTCTTTTCTCATGGTGGTCTCTCACTAGTACCGGGGTGGCGGGGGGGGGGGGGGAGAAGGAGGTGGTGAAACTGTTGCCGCACCCGGGTTCAAACAGTGACAGTAAGTGTTCCAACCCGGGTGTAAAATATTATACATGGAAGACAATCAGTTTATAGAATATAAGTTTGAATCTATTTGCAATTTATTTCCCTTTTGTCTTGGCATATCACAGCCAAAACAAAAACATTGTACATTGTCTATGTTCTCGTGTTTCCGAGCAATGACTGTCTGGGTAACCATGTTTAGGCCTACTCTATTTCTAACCGGAAGCTCCCCCCCCCCCCCCTTAGCAAAGCTAGAAAAGCTAGGTGGCGTGAAGGTCGGATAATGTATTTTCGGGCTATCAAGGATAGGGAGAAAAGTTCACATGGATCAAAAGCTTACGATTTTCTACATTATGTTCCGTTCTATTTCAACCCATCTGAAAGTCATTTGACCATAATTATGGAAGATTTCACCCCCATTGTTTTTAATGCAGGGCTTCATAAAGGCCCACATTTATATTTTGGTGACCCGCCGAAATCCTATGCTGCAATGGGTTCACTTATTGCTCACTGTCACTCGATTTCTCTCGGCCGATTCTACTTCAAATTCGTGTAAAAACATATAAGTTATAACAGCATCAAAATATTGCTATATTTAGTCCTATAGCTGAAACAACGACTAAATTTGGCCAGATTTAGTACATCATAATAGGTAAAAATGACACTTTAAACAGCCAAATGCTGTGTTACCAAGAATGAGTCACAAGTCGCAAAAAATGAATTTTGAGATACCATCATATTTGAGAGTGAGTGAGATTGGTTGCTTTACGCCCTTATCAACACATTCAATATGGTTATATCAAGGGCGGGAGAGCCGAGAGGGAGGCAGTTTATGATCATACCCAGGAAATAGAGATAGAGAAGAAGGGGGAGAGAGACAGAGAAAAAGAGACAGAAAGGCACTTAAAGGTCTTACTCAGGACCACCATCATATTTGACAAGATGAGATTAAGCAGATTCCAATGATGTAAACATTATCGAACATCCAATAAGTACCTCTATATTTTTTATACATGAAAAACAAGTTGGCTATATTTTCTATGCTCAATCACTAGAGTAGTAAAGTAGTTAAATATACTCTCTGGGATAACCTCATATATACAGGATATATATGCAATACATAGTCTTGAGATTTGGTGCATGTATTCCCGCTACTAGCATGCAGTACTAAACACCCCACAAATGAGAACATTCGGAGCAACGGTTCTTGTGGATAGAACACTTAGTCAAATATCCGTTTTGCGACTTGTGACTTATTTTCCTGTGACACATCACACTTGTATTTTTGATATTCGGTATCTCCTCTCCCTCGCATTATGTTATGCATGCAGTCCTCCTATTTCTCATCTTGCATTTGGACATTCATTTTACTATTTATATTGGTAAAAAAGCAATATCCACATTTTTTTAAATAGGCAAATATCTGTATGCCAGATGTGTACCGTGTTCATCCCGGCATGCACTGCTACAGACATGCGCAGTGGCACATGCCAATCTCCACTTCCACATTCATTATTTTCTACTAATAATGGAGAAATTCGGAACATGACAGAATTCACTGGTCACGCCAGATGTTTGTATGGTAGAGAGGGACACGAAAACAACTGAACTGAAACTGGATTTTTAAACAGGCCACCATGTCTTTAATATATATATAGAATAACTCATGTTAGGGTTAAAGCTGCACTCTCAGTTAACGTAAGTCAAATCCCGAAAATTTTCTACTTGTTCCGTTCTTTTCCAACCCATCTAAAGGTCTTTTGACCTAAATCTTGTAGGATTTTGTAGTTGTTATTGTTACAGGGCTTCTAAAACGTCCACATTTCTATTTGGAGGACCTGTCCCTATCCCTTATCACTCACCGCCGGCCGTTTTCTCTCGGTTCTCTGTGATTAGACCCTAAATTATTGGGTAGATATATAACAGCAGCAGAATATTGATAAATCCAGTCCTATAAGTCATAATATGAGTAACTCTTCTATAATCATATAACAGCAGCAGAATATTGATAAATCCAGTCCTATGAGTCATAATATGAGTAACTCTTCTATAATCATATAACAGCAGCAGAATATTGATAAATCCAGTCCTATGAGTCATAATATGAGTAACTCTTCTATAATCATATAACAGCAGCAGAATATTGATAAATCCAGTCCTATAAGTCATAATATGAGTAACTCTTCTATAATCATATAACAGCAGCAGAATATTGATAAATCCAGTCCTATAAGTCATAATATGAGTAAGTCTTGTATAAACATATAACAGCTGCAGAATATTGATAAATCCAGTCCTATGAGTCATAATATGAGTAACTCTTGTATAAACATATAACAGCAGCAGAATATTGATAAATCCAGTCCTATAAGTCATAATATGAGTAACTCTTCTATAATCATATAACAGCTGCAGAATATTGATAAATCCAGTCCTATGAGTCATAATATGAGTAAATTCTGTAAGAGGTGTTTTGTAGTAATAGCTGAGGATGCCGCTATAAGTAAAGGGCGGCCTGGACGAACTGTCAGACAGAAGACAAATTTATGTCCTACTCCTGTACATAATTATTTGAAGAATAACAATTGTATAACAAGTTGGCAGTCAGAACTATAACAGTTTTATCTGGATCTCACGACCCTATCGGAACAGATTTATGCCATCAGCTATGGTTTAACAGTTTGATTATTTAGCATTCCTTCATTTTAGAAGTATATTATCTGTTGCAGTTTGAACTAATTACTCGTGAGATGCATGAATTATATTATTTCTATGAGAAGGTGATTGACTTTTCTGACTTTTTGATTGACTATTTTGACTTTAGATTGACTATTTTGACTTTTGATTGACTATTTCGACTTTCTGACTGACTATTTCGACTTTCTGACTGACCTTTCTGACTTTTTTATGACCATTCTGACTTTTTGATTAACTATTTTGACTTTTTGATAGACTATTTTGACTTTCTGATTGACTTTTCAATTGACTTTTCTGATTGACTTTTCTGACTTACGATTGACTATTCTGACTTAACAATTGTTTTTTCTGACTTTGTTGACTATTTTGACTTTTAGAAATAGTCAATCAAAGTCTGACTATATTGACTTTCTGACTGACTATTTTGACTTTCTGACTGACTTTTTTAATGACTATTCTGACTTTTCGATTAACTATTTTGACTTTTTGATTGACTATTTTGACTTTCTGACTTACGATTGACTATTCTGACTTAACAATTGTTTTTTCTGACTTTATTGACTTTTCTGACTTACGATTGACTTTTCTGACCATGATTGACTTTAATGTTGACTATTTTGACTTTTAGAAATAGTCAATCAAAAAGTTAGAATTGTAAATCAAAAAGTCAGTCATAAGTCAGAAAAGTCAAAATAGTCAACCATAAAGTCAGAAAAGTCAAATAGTCAATCAAAAATCAATTGTTAAGTCAGAAAAGTTAATCGAAAAGTCAGAATGGTCAATCAAAAAAGTCAAAACGGTCAATCAAAAATTTGGAATTGTAAGTCAGAAAAGCCAATCGTTAAGTCAGAATAGTCAATCGTAAAGTCAGAACAGTCGATCGTAAAGTCAGAAAACTCGATTGAAAAGTGGAAATAGTCGAACGACTAGGTCTAGAATCATGAAATCAATAGAGAATACTAAAATAATAATTTTATTATAATGCTTGAACTAGTTCCCGAATAATAATATATCCTTGCTGACCAAACAGCTTTCCAAACCTTATTTTTTTTGTTTGAGCTATATAAATATGACAACATTAAAGTAAATACTATAATATTCTCATAAACAGTACATAAGATCCAATATCGTATGGAAGCCATTTTAAACATCCCCCCTGCACTGTGTCTGGAATCTGTGAATAATTTTGATGACCTACTGCTATTAACAGCTGATCAGGATTATTTTTAACAGATATTATCAAATTCTACCAAACTTTTGAACGAAATTTTTCAAAGAGAAAAACATTTTTTACTCTTGATATTTCAGACAAACAATCTTAATATACTTGTGTATCGTACTGACTAGTTCCTGAACAATAATATCAAGGTTATAATATAGAAATAAATAATTTTGAAAAATGTAATGACAGCCATGATGTTCGTCGCTATAGCCTAGGCCTATGTGAATCAAACCCTGCAATAATTACACAATATCACAGATTCTAAGTTCATGTATAATCAAATCAACAGATATTCCATTGAATAAGCTTTCTCTTCGTTGTAGGAGCAATTTTAAATCATTTTGTGGGTGAATCCTGTTACGTTCAGTGTCTGACTGACTGACTGACTGACTGACAGCATGTTCCGTAGTGAGCGATAATAGGGGTTTTTCCTATTCCGAGCTTAAGAATGATATATCATTCAACGTGGCTCATAAGAGTTTATATTGAGTGATGCTAGCCTATATATTAGCAAATTTCTCATGATTCCAACCATATTTGTTCATTTATTAACATGTTGATGTTCCTAACAGAATTACGTAGTTGCACGCACAAACACAAGCCTGTTGCTGTCAGTTCGACCAGCTTAAGCATGTGTAATGATTATATGTACAGACGTTCTCGAGGCAAACAGAACTGACATAGGCTTGGACATGCTTCGAGCAAACCTGATGCGGCCGCCATGTTTCCAATGGGCGCTGACACGATAATATCCGTATAATCTGCGTAAATCAGTCATGTCTACTTCAAATACTATCCCAACAATAGTTTATGAACATATTAACGTGTGGCGATATTCCTATGGTGGAAATATCCCGATTTAACTGCTTCCACCTCGTCAGAAGCCATGCTTTCTGCCGCATCATGCGCATGCGCGTGACTACCTACGGTGAGCGATTGTGTTGCCGGAGTTTGTAGCTGTACACGCCATGGCGGACCTTGGTTCCCATGCGATGGACTTTCGCTGCCCGGACACTTATGTCCACCATTCAGAGCCCCTATGCTCGTGGACTTCCGAAGCCGTAATGATTAACCAACAACTGAATATAAATGCCTGAACGTTTAACCTAACCTTGTTTTCAACCTCATATGCAATGATTATTGTGTAAAGACATTCAAATCGCTCAGAAAGCCATTAAATTTCCTCGGCTGGTAGGTAACATATAGACTAGTCTAGCGTGGCCATGTTTTCGCTAAGTCTGGGCGGACGTGGAGACGTTCTCAAGGCAAACATGACTGACAAAGGCTTGGAAATCGAACGAAACGAAGCATATCAAATGAAATATGACCAACCTCTTTATTTGTATAATCAAACCAGTATATTTTTCACATCTTTTACGATTCCACACACTTCGAGCAGGCCAAGACGAGTGGAATCGGTTTGCGCATGCGCGCCAAAATCTGGGACACTACCGAAGCCGTAATAATTAACCATCGACTGAATATAAATGCCTGAACGTTTAATCTAACCTTGTTTTCAACCTCATATGCCAGGATTATTGTGTAAAATCATTCAAAGCGGTCAGAAAGCAGTTTTATTTTCTTGCCTGATTCGGCGTGTGAGACGGCGCGTGCGCGGGCATATGGGTCGGTGCGCAAGCAGCGGAATCTTATGATATCGCGCCGGCTGGCTGAACGTAACTTCAGTGACTACGCATCTCTGATTGGCTGTTGTAGCTGGAGCTCCGCCCACTTCAGTCGGCGCGTTATCGTAAGGTTCCGCCTAAAGCGGTTCCGACTAAAGCTGCATGCCATATATGGAGGGCGCATGCCATATATGGAGGGCGCATGCCATATATGGAAGGCCGAAAAGTAAACAAACGCATGTGCGAGGCGCCATACCAGAGCTCAGTTTTAGAGAAGAGAAGAGAAATAGCAATATAAGGTCCAGATTTAGTTAGATGCAGTTATATACTAGTTTAGCAGTTAAGCTAATCTGTCCCTCATAATAATAATAATAAATGCCGACGGAAATGCGTAATATGCGATATAATATATCATTATTTGAAGAAGAAAACTGTATTGGAGGAAATGCAATGTAAATTGATGGTAAAAACGACGTCAAAATAATAAGTATTGTTAAAGCTATATTGCATTAGGAGAGATACTTTTCTGTTCATCTGATTAAATTGTCTACATGTATTAATTTTTGTGTGGTTTCATTGATTATACGTATTTTCGAAATAATGTTAAATGGACTGGGCCAAGAAGGAAAAAACAAAAGAAGCGGACTACTTTACATACATCATCTTTCATCTGTATTCATCAAATTCTTTGCATAATTAAATCCAGACTTGCAATCAGAGAATTGGAAATGTGTTTACAAAGTCCTAATTGGTTTCTACAAGACTTTGGGGATCTGTACTTTATGCTCTCCCACAACTTACAGAGGATGATTTCAGTCTAGGTCCAAACCCTCAGATCAGATAAGAATGGTATGTCAGTGATTGGACGCCTACTGCGCTAATCGGTTTCCTGGCATAGGACTAGCGGTTGTAATGGGATTATAATGACAATTTCAGTCTTAATGGAATTAATATGGCACTTTGCGGTTTGAGGCGAGAGGCTTTCCCTCCGTTTGAAGGGACTCTCTCAACTTTGGGCCTAGACTTATTTTATAATGTAAGCATTACGATATTTGTTGCACTGAATCCATGAAATAGACTCCCTTTGCTTGAAATAGACGGATTACAGCGTCAGAAAATGTACAATCGCCAGCACTACACATTTAGTAAATTATGTTAAATAATCCTGCAAAATGATGAATATCAGGTATTATTCTACTGGTATTGCATTGATTCAAAGAATTTGATCGTTTATGTTTCACTGAATCTCGAAGCTAATTTTTGGTCTTACCCTTGGGATATATAAGTGGATTGGGTAGGGCGACTCGTATATTTCCTAACGCCCAGTCTAGGCCCAAAGTTGTGAGAGCCCCTTTAAACTGAGGGAAGCCTCTCGCTCCAAACCGCAAAATGCCATTATAATCTCATTAGGACCGCAGCATACCAATATAATCTTATTAGGATGCCTACTCCTGGGTCAAAAAACCCATTAGCACAGTAGGCGTCCAATCACTGACACACCATTCTAACCTAATCTGAGAGGCTTTAAGTCCTGACTTGTGCACGATGCATAAGCATTGATAGCCACAAATGGAGCGATATGGTGCGGGCAAATGTGCACAATATAGGAGCACGTCCTCGTCTCTCTTGCAGCAAGGCCTACTACGGTTGCAGACATGTCTGTAAGCCTCGCAATTACGACAGCATTGGCAACTTTCATAATTGAATGTGTACGTACGTACACATAAAGGTTGGACAAATTAACAGGTCCCGGGGGAAGGGAGACACATTTACAGGCGATGTAGGGGAGAGCGCTGAGATCCGCTCAGAGGGAGGAGGAGGAGGAGGGCGCTTTAATCTAATAAAAATCGTATAAATCAGTTATGAAACGAGTTGAAATCCCTAGCCACAAATCTGCGAATATATTAGCATTTCTTGTCGCGTAATAAATACGAATATAGTGGTCGGAGCGTTCAGCAAATGCCTTCAACACAAAGGCACACAATTGGAGCTGCATCTACAAGGCAAGCTCTGTCTCCAACATACACACATACACCTACCTGACGAGGAATGGAGAACTGAATATCCTTCCTCTCTATCCATGGCCCCTGTTTTAAAGGGATTCGATTAGAATCCAGTGCATTGGTATCAATGCGGTGCACAGAGCATTCGAGCACACGGTGGAATGCATTGTTGCATACATGTACGTGGATACAGTACATAGGATATTTCTCCAATGTAAATTCTATGTAAATATGTACATCCAAATTCCTGGGAGGGACATATCTGGCTAGGACTAGCTTTTGTCAAGAGTATTTGTGCAGCAACTGGGTGCGTGCATTAAGCTATGCATGTTTCTCCTTGTTGGAGGAGGATCCAATATAGACCATGTGCATCCACACACCCTGCACACACCTCCCCCTGCACACACCTCCTCCATGGTGGTGTGTGCAGGGTGTGTGTCGGGTGTGTGCAGTCGCCGGCAACGCATGGAGGAGCAAGTGAGAGAGAGCAAGGTGGACTCAAGAGAAAAGCAATCTCTAGAGACATTACAATGTTTCTGCCTGGCTACCATTGGAGCTGTATAATAGTATAGCGCTCTGCTTCCAACACATCCTCCTCCTCCTCCTTCTCCACCTCCTCCTCCTCCTCCTTCTCCACCTCCAGCTCCTCCTGCCTTTTCTCCCTGATGGGATGCATAGCACTCAAACTGGTCACTGAAGCTCTTCTAGTTGGAGTCCAGGCAAATCCACTGCCTATATAGGAGGCCCAAGCATCGCCTCGTATTGCTGCTTTGCAAACCATCCTTCTCCTCCTCTTCCCCATCCTCCTCCTCCTCCTCCTCCTCCTGCACCACCACAGCCACATACAACACCAGCCCCAGGTCTATCTCTGACGCTTCCTCTCCCCCCCCCCCCCCCCCACACACACACATACAGGCCCGCCCTCCCCCATGCTCCACCCCCGGCCCCTGCCTTTCCCCCTATGTTCTTCCATACCATGTCCTTCTACACCCTCCCTCCTTCTCTTTCACCCCCAACCTTCATCCAAATCCCCCCACCCCCTCCTCCCTCCCTCCCTCCCCCGACCACAGTAGATGAGGAGGAGGTGGAGGAGGAGAAGCGGGCAGCATCACACTGTTCTATTTATAGCTCCGTGACATCACGTCCTGCCAATAATACCGAGGCGACGCGCCCCAGACCAGAGCAGCGGAGCTATTTTTAGAGCGCCCCGTCTATAAATAGCCCAGTGAATTACGCGCCTCGGCCTGGCGATGACATGGAAGGGAATCACGGCGTTGATTGGTTGAGAGGCTTGGCTTCAGCCTTCATTCAGACTTCCTGCAGGGCTTCCCCGGAGCAGCAGCAGCAGCAGCAGCAGCAGCGTGCGGCGGCGGGGAGAGTGTAGCAGGCTGGCGGGCTGCTGCCCAGCAGCTGCCTCCCACCACCATCAGCACGGGGGCACACAGCACATTAACTCAATATTCTAGTGTACAATGGGTGCAAGACATCGCAGCCTATTTACCAGAAAGATTTTAGGAATTTGATCATATTTGCATCAATTATAGTTATAATATATAATATAAGACAGTTGTATTTGATATTAAATTTGTATCTTGTGCATTTTCACAAATTTCCCAAGCTGCATTCCCAGCTAAAACCCCTTAAAGCTGCATTCGCTGCTAAACCCCTTAAAGCTACATTCGCTGCTAAACCCCTTAAAGCAGCATTCCCAGCTAAACCCCTTAAAGCAGCATTCCCAGCTAAACCCCTTAAAGCTGCATTCCCAGCTAAACCCCGTAAAGCTGCATTCCCAGCTAAACCCCGTAAAGCTGCATTCCCAGCTTAACCCCTTAAAACAGCATTCCCAGCTAAACCCCTTAAAGCTGCATTCGCTGCTAAACCCCTTAAAGCTGCCAATCCCAGCTAAACCCCTTAAAGTAGCATTCCCAGCTAAACCCCTTAAAGCAGCATTCCCAGGTTCAAATCATTTAATACTGTATCTGGGTGACCTTTGGATGGGTGGGGAATAAATAGTTATAGCAAATGGCCCTCTGTTCGGGTTCAAAGTGATTGAGACCCATCAGAAAACGGGACGAACCCGAAGGGGTGAGTTCCCGTTTTCTGATGGGTCTCGATCAGTTTGAACCCGAACAGAGGGCCATTTGCTATTTATTACACACTCTATTTGGATGTTAAAAAGTAAATTTAACTTGTTACGCCTATAGTTTAACTCTAGGAGGCTTCATTCACCGCAATTTGTAGGCCTAAGTTACGTGGTCAGGACGAAGTCATCTGGCCTACGCTGCACCAATGAAATTGCGTCTTTGGCCGAACGGCACACGTGAGCGGTTCGTGTCAACCGAACTGCACCCCCAAACTGCACCTTTCTAACTGCTCACGTGTGTAATAAACCACTAAATAGGCTATTTCATTTTTTACGGAAATTAGCTGAGAATGCAGCTTTAACTAGGGTGTGAAGCAACTAGTCTCCCTCCACCCTCCCGCACCCCCGGGAGCATAGCGACACAAGGATACTAACCATAAGCCACCACTGCACAAAGAAGGTCCCAGCCACGGGGTGGTTGTGACGACCTATTACCAGTGCAGCTTCGAGCTAATACCGCTAGAGGGCGTTGTATGATGTTTTACAGGCTGATATTATTACTTCATGTAATCAGGATAGGTTCATGTGCAATATAGATGCTAACAGATGCTGAGACCCGCTATCTAGTGGCCAGCATGGCTGTCATACATTTCATGTACTACTACCCCCTCATGGGTATCTATAGATCTATACACTACTATCTTCCCTCCAGTTAGTCATTTTAACAGATTTTATTCTGGCTTTTAAAGTTGCACTCTCAGTTAACGTTGGTAAAAAAAACGAAAGATTTTCTACCTGTTGTTGAGTTCTTTTCCAACCCGCCTCAAAGTCATTTCACCAAAATTTTGGAGGATTTTGTCCAGTTGTCTTTGCTACAGGGCTTCACAAATGTCTACATTTGTATTTAGAGAACCTGCCCGAATCCCTTCATGGATCACTTCACTTATTATGGCTCACCGGTGGCATTTTTCTCCCAGTGACAAATTCTTGTATAAACATAAACCAGCAGCAGAATGTTGAGCCATCCAGTTCATATGTTATACATAACGATTAATGATGTCTGGCCAGCAGGTGGACCATTAATGCACCAGAAATCGAGGTTATTAATCTGTTTAGTCTCTGCCTAAAGTGGTTATAGACTGTTCAAGGTAAAGCCTATTATAGACTATAACATTGACCTAGAATGATATAAGTGAGAGTTTGGTGCTGTAAGAACATGTTTCTCAGTTTTAAATACTCTGAGCAAAATAGGGGATTTGCTTGTCTCACTCTGCATGTCTGTTACAGTGCATGCTGGGATACACAATAGGGGATTTGCTTGTCTCACTCTGCATGTCTGTTACAGTGCATGCTGGGATACACAATAGGGGATTTGCTTGTCTCACTCTGCATGCCAGTTACAGTGCATGCTGGGATACACAATAGGGGATTTGCTTGTCTCACTCTGCATGTCTGTTATAGTGCATGCTGGGATACACAATAGGGGATTTGCTTGCCTCACTCTGCATGTCTGTTACAGTGCATCCTAGGATGGATTCAGTTCAAATCTAACGTACAAATATTTAGCAACATTTTTATCGAAAAATACAAGGATCTTTATACCTTAGATTCAAGTAAATTTCTTTCCCATGGCTGTGCCTGAAATCTGTAAATACCATTCATCATCGAATTGAAAGTCATTATATTTTTAGACAGAGTTCTAAGAGCTCTAGGATAGCTTCATCTGGTCTGAGGACTTTAGGGTTTTTTTCCGAAAGATGTTATCCACAGATGTAAGACCTTCGTCTATTGGTATGTTAGTGTACATCTAAGGTTATCAGTAAGGAGTTTCGGAATTTGTTGTTGTTGCAATTTTTCCAGGAAATCCCAAGTGTCTTTTATGTAGGAAGTTATGAATGGTGGCTATAGTGGTTTCAGAAAATGGTCAATGTATTCCGATACTCTATAGGATTCACTGTTATAGTCTGAAATTATGGGCCTTCCAAATTATGGGCCTATCTATCTGTCTGCCTATCTATCGGGGGATATATGTACATGTATGTACGTACATCCATCTATCTATACCTGTCTATCTATCATTACAGTTTCTCATGGCTTGTTGGAGGAGGGGGGGGGGCGTCTGCATTGCCAATACGTACATAGAGAAGAGCTACAATAAATCCACCTGGCATACAGGAGGAGGGGAACCGGGGAGGGGGCGGGGCACTGGCAGGGCTTCTCTAGTGACTCCTGCTGACGTAAAGGGTAGCGTCTCTGTCGTCACGGGACCTGGGTGCTGTTTATGACATTGGCATGGTTTCGTTAGAAATCCTAGAAATCATTAACATAACGTTGTAGAATGGAGAAGATAGGGAAGATGAGGCAGGGGCAGAAGGGGAGGGGGAGCAAGGCACGAGGCACGAGGGACAAGATACTTGTTACATGTATATAGATAGGTTTGCACAGTGATGCATATATGTGTGTTTGTGTGTGTATATGTATACATGTATACATGTATGTATGTATGTATGTATGTATTATGGTACTAGTATTTATATATATATGTATGTATATGTACGTGTATGTATGTATGTATGTATGTATACATGTACGATGTGTGTATACATACATGTATATACATATATATACATGTATGTATACACACATCGTATATAATGTATGAACAACCAGCTTTGCAGTCCAGCATTATTTCATGCAGTAGGTATCGAGAATGTTATAAAACGATAGTTTTGCCATAGTAACCAGATTTATCTAATTATATTTGTATTACTTTTTGAGGAATGGTAAATGTATTGTACAGAAACGTTGGTGTGTGCGTGTGTGAAAATGTGAAGACCCTTCAATACGGTTTTACAACAACTATTCTAATGGCCTTTAGTAGAATTTTGTTATAAGACGACTACCTGATCTGGACTATATCGGGTAAAAGAAATGACTTATCAAGGTTGGACAGTTTTAAATTCATGCAGTATTAACAGAGATATGAGCGTCTTCATTTATACATATATCACGGAGAGATGTTTTACTATATTACACTAACCAACTAATTATGTTACCATTCATCAAAAGACAAGAACGAACCCATGATGGGCCTTGTCGCACATCCAGAGCCCAGCAGTACATTACCATGCAAACACATTCAGGTGGCTGTAGGGCAATAGGCAGAACCGCAGGGGACAGAAATGTGCATAAGGGTCAGGACATCAGAATGTGTACACTGGGCACCTCTAAACATTTAGCCAATTCTGCTAAATTAGGCGGTAAAATAACAGATACTAGGTATATCTGAGTATATTTGTTTTTGTGTTGATTCAAAAATATCGTTCTCTTGAACTGTAGTTTAAGCTTCATTTAAAGGTGCACTCTCAGCTAACGTCGGTCAAAAACTGAAAATTTTCTTCCATTCTTTTCCAACCCATCTGAAAGTCATTGGACAAAGATTTTGGAGGATTTTGTCCAGCTGTGTTTGCAACAGGGCTTCTAAAAACGTCCTTATTTGTATCTATATTCGGCGGCAGTTTTCTGTCGGCGATTAGACTTTTAGAATACGAGTGACTTTGGTAAGGGTTGGTAAGATTTGTTTTGTTGTAATAGCAGAGACTGTCCTTAGACTGAGTGGCGTCAAGTACAGCTTCTCCACCAGGACCAACCCAGCACATACATGCTGACGTCATTAATGGGCTCATGTATAATGTACAGGAGGAAGAGGAGGGGGCAAATACATTATGAGGTCAAGGTACAAACACCCAGCACCACATGAGATCCACCCACCCCACCCCCTGCCCCACACCCTCCCCTCACCCACTGCCCTCCTTCCCAAGCCTAAAAATACATTGCTTTTACATCAATGTCTGTTATACGGGGTTAGAGCTGTAATTCGAGCTAAATTGCCCCAAAATAACGCCTTCTAGTCATTTCCAATATCATGTGAAATTAGACATGTGCAATCTAGAGGCTTTGATGATAATGGGTGTTTGGACGCAAATGTAAGGTGTTTTGTTGTAGATTTGGTAATAGGCTACATCCTTGTTTATTAATTTTTTGTCTTCTTTAATTATAGCAATGTAAATTGAGAACAGCTGGTTACTTTGTGAACTTGTGATGTAGGCTATGGCAATATATATACACTCAGATGTACAGCAGGATGGCATTAGAAATAAGCTTAAACAATTGAAATAGGCTAAAACTAGAAATAATCAAATGATGGAGGAGGTTCAACTCTCAGTCTAGTACCCATAGTAGCACTCATAGTACAACCCATAGTAGTACTCATAGTACCCATAATGATACTCATGGTACCTGTAGTAATACCCATGGTACCCATAGTAATCCTCATAGTAGTACTCATATTAGTCCCCATAGTAGTACTCATAGTATTATGCATAGTATTACTCATAGTATTATGCATAGTATTACTCATAGTAGTCCCCATAGTAGTACTCATAGTATTATGCATAGTATCACTCATAGTATTATGCATAGTATTACTCATACTGGTCCCCATAGTAGTACTCATAGTATTATGCATAGTAGTACCAGTGTGCAACATAACTCAGAGACCGACGCCCAGGTCTCCATTGAATTTCTGTCAGTCTCTGATATTGATATTAGGCTGAGTCCGACTGTCTCCAATGAAATGAACAAGTGATAAAATTATCTTGTCTAACTTTTCTTATTCTGGGTTATTTTTTAATTACCATATTAATACCCCCCTTTTTTTGGTCTCTGTAAAATCCTGTTGGTCTCCACTGTAACAATTTGACAGAGACAGACGGTCTCTGGTCTCCCAATTCACTATGTTGCACACTGTAGTACTCATAGTATTATGCATAGTATTACTCATAGTAGTCCCCATAGTAGTACTCATAGTAGTCCCAATAGTAGTATTCATAGTAGTCCCGATAGTAGTACTCATAGTAGTCCTCATAATAGTGCCCTTAGTAGTACTCATAGTAGTCCCAATAGTAGTACCCATTAGTACACATAATAGTCCCTATATTATTACTCATAGTAATACGGTATTTATAGTACCCATACTAGTCTCCATAGTAATCCCCATAGTATAGTAGTCTGCATAGTAGTATTTCAAGTCCCCATAGTAGTATTCCAAGTCCCCATAGTAGTATTCCAAGTCCCCATAGTAGTATTCATAGTCCCATAGTAGTATTCATAGTGCCAATAGTAGTATTCATAGTGCCAATAGTAGTACTCATAGTAATCCTCATAGTATTATGCATAGTATTACTCATAGTATTACTCATAGTATTATGCATAGTATTACTCATAGTATTATGCATAGTATTATGCATAATATTACTCATAGTATTATGCATAGTATTACTCATAGTAGTCCCCATAGTATTACTCATAGTAGTCCCCTAGTTTACTTATAGTAGTCCCCATAGTAGTATTCATAGTAGTCCCCATAGTAGTATTCATAGTACCATAGTATTCTCCATAGTAGTCCCCATAGTAGTATTCATAGTAGTACTCACAGTACCCATAGTAGTCCGCTTAGTATTACTCATAGTAATCCCCATTTTTTTTAATCGTTTTTATTTAGATTAATAAACATTAATAAACATCAGTTTAAGAGAAAGGTATTGGCCCCTCAGTTAACCAACTAGGTGGTCTACCTCTGGGCCCTGACCCAGAGAGAAAAAGAACTGGATTTTTAATATATTATTAATTATTGGGGTTCAGCCCCAGAACGGATTGGACGGGAGAGGGATCTGAGTTTTTGTTCAGTTTTATTGGGGTCCGACGTTTCGGGCACATTTGCCCTTTTTCAAGGATAATTTTAATATATTACATTGTTATACAATTCAATTTTAGTCCATTAACTTCGACGAAAAAAAGTAAAGTTCTCACACTAAATATATACAAAGTAAAGCCTACTATAGTAGGTTAAATTTTCCTAGTAGTCCTCATAGTAGTATCCATAGTAGTATTTCTAGTCCCCATAGTAGTATTCATAGTCCTCATAGTACCCATAGTAGCACTCATAGTCCCCATAGTAGTCCCCTTAGTATTACTCACAGTAGTCTCCATAGTAGTATACCTAGTACCCATAGTTGTCCCCATAGTAGTATACCTAGTACCCATAGTTGTCACCATAGTAGTATACCTAGTACCCATAGTTGTCCCCATAGTAGTATACCTAGTACCCATAGTTGTCCCCCTAGTAGTATACCTAGTACCCATAGTTGTCCCCATAGTAGTATACCTAGTACCCATAGTTGTCCCCATAGTAGTATACCTAGTACCCATAGTTGTCCCCATAGTAGTATACCTAGTACCCATAGTTGTCCCCATAGTAGTATACCTAGTACCCATAGTTGTCCCCATAGTAGTATACCTAGTACCCATAGTTGTCCCCATAGTAGTATACCTAGTACCCATAGTTGTCCCCATAGTAGTATACCTAGTACCCATAGTTGTCCCCATAGTAGTATACCTAGTACCCATAGTTGTCCCCATAGTAGTATACCTAGTACCCATAGTTGTCCCCATAGTAGTATACGTAGTACCCATAGTTGTCCCCATAGTAGTATACCTAGTACCCATAGTTGTCCCCATAGTAGTATACCTAGTACCCATAGTTGTCACTATAGTAGTATACCTAGTACCCATAGTTGTCACTATAGTAGTATACCTAGTACCCATAGTTGTCACTATAGTAGTATACCTAGTACCCATATTTGTCACTATAGTAGTATACCTAGTACCCATAGTTGTCACTATAGTAGTATACCTAGTACCCATAGTTGTCACTATAGTAGTATACCTAGTACCCATAGTTGTCACTATAGTAGTATACCTAGTACCCATAGTTGTCACTATAGTAGTATACCTAGTACCCATAGTTGTCACTATAGTAGTATACCTAGTACCCATAGTTGTCACTATAGTAGTATATCTAGTACCCATAGTTGTCACCATAGTAGTATACCTAGTACCCATAGTTGTCACTATAGTAGTATATCTAGTACCCATAGTTGTCACCATAGTAGTATACCTAGTACCCATAGTTGTCACTATAGTAGTATATCTAGTACCCATAGTTGTCCCCATAGTAGTATATCTAGTACCCATAGTTGTCACTATAGTAGTATATCTAGTACCCATAGTTGTCCCCATAGTAGTATATCTAGTACCCATAGTTGTCCCCATAGTAGTATATCTAGTACCCATAGTTGTCACCATATACCTAGTACCCATAGTTGTCCCCATAGTAGTATACCTAGTACCCATAGTTGTCACCATAGTAGTATACCTAGTACCCATAGTTGTCACTATAGTAGTATATCTAGTACCCATAGTTGTCACTATAGTAGTATATCTAGTACCCATAGTTGTCACCATATACCTAGTACCATAGTAGTACTCATAGTACCATATTAGTGCTCTTAGTAGTAGTTGTAGAACAGGCTGAGTCTGCTTGGGACATGTGTGGAGATTGATTATAAACCCAACAGCGAACTACCGTATATACCCCATGTATAAGCCCTGGCTTATATTAATTTCAAATGGTGAATTGACCCGGCTTATATTCGGGGCCTGGCTTATATTTCAATAACTGAAAACCAGTAGATTTAGCTGAAACTCATTTTTTTATCATCTTCATTCTTTGCTCTTGTTTTCGTGTTTTAGACTTCAATTCAACAAAAAAAACACTACCAAAATTCAATCCGGTTCCTTGAGAATTACATTTCTCTACATATCTACAGGCACCCAGCTTATATTAACGTTAGGACGTGTTGAGCCCCCGGCTTATAAACGGGGTGGGCTAATACACGGGGTCTGGCTTATACACGGGTATATACGGTATTTGCCATTTATTACACCCTGATGTGTTGAGACAGAAGAGATCTATGCTGTAACTTATGTTGTAACGATCGTGAAAAGTCCCCCAAGAAACAGATACAAATTTGTTAGTATATTATGGCCACAACGAAAACTAGATATTTCTTTTAATTGGAACTGAAAGAGAGAAATTCTCTTTGACCAATTTAACGAGGCCATTCAGTAAATAACCTCAGACACTGTTCCTCCCTTGATATCAGATGTACTTTCATGGATTAACCAATCATTCCCTCATCACTCATAAGAATTAATATATTAACCCAATGACTAACAGAGGCTGCAGCAGCAAAAAAGTCAAGAAGGCGACGCTGGGAATTTGTTCTGTACTGCTTGCAAAAAGACATAATTGGTGGGGCTCAAACTGCTGACCTCCCGATGTTGTGTGCCACTGAGTTGTGTGCCACTGAGCCAGAGGTCATTTGTTGAGTTTAACAAAGTGTAATCACATGAGAGCTTGTTTTGGCTGAGCCTAATGGTATCCCCAAATCGTAATATTGTTTATTTTATATATTTTCTGGGCTTGCCGGAAGACATACTATGTAGAGGTTGTTACGTTTCAGAATGAAAATTGAAAATAATTTTTGTTAAAAGCTTTTATTTATACTGGGTTGTTCAAGTCCCTTTTGCAGGGCTTTTCAGTACATTTCTGGGTCTACAAAATAGACAAAAGGAGTATAACATAAAAATAAAAAATTGAATAGTTGGGAACTGCTTTCCAATAATAACAATAATTATGGAATGTTAGCAGTCCATATGTAAATAAGTGAGAAAATGAGCTAAATGTTTCTTATTGCTAACTATATAGCGGGTAGATAAGAGAGTTAGTACAGAGGAATAAATAAGAGTGAGAAAGAGCTTACCCAGGTCCATGGGGTAGATGAGACAGTTGATGTCAAGAATTAGGTCCATTTTAAATGACTCTGATTCACAATGAAGTCGCGAAACTGGAATTGAGAGACAAAAATAACAATTAAAAATATGGGTATTATTGGCAATGACAAGTGTTGGATCAAGAAATGAATTAACCGTCTCATCCTTGGTGTCCGCTCACCTAGAGAAACAGTAACCTACCTAAACATCGTTTGACCGACAAAAGTTCATTTTTATTTGATGAACTGTCAGATTTAGCTGAAACTCATCCTGTCTGTCATAAGGGTGTGTGTGTGTGGAGGGGGGAGGGGTTAGGGGGGATCCTCTAATATTTTGAATGAATTAAAGCAGTAGACAATCTTCCTAACTGAAAAAAATCAGAATCCCATGAATCTGTTTATCTAAAGTTTTATTACATATTGATGTTTTCTCTTGTTTAAAACAGTAGCTGATGATTAATTTTTATTCTGAGGATACAAAATACTATTAATACAAAATAAACATGTTGTCCGTTATTCATATAATGGTTGTTATTGTCACCCGCCCCCTCACACATGCACACCTCCCTAACAGTTTAGGCTCAGATCAGATAAGAATGGTATGTTAGTGATTGGACGCCTATTTAATGGGTTTCATGGCTCAGGACTATGCATAATATTGGGATTATAATTGGGGTTGTCACAAGTGTTTAACAAATTTTATATTCATATATTGTACGAGACGAACTACTCCTTCCCACTCTCACCAAACTGCTACCATGCAATGAAGATTCGATAATCTCCATAGCGATGTATTACATCACGATCCGCCTATTACGTCATAGGCGATGCCGAAACAAATGCGATGTGTCAGATGTTCCTTATTTATTTATTGGTTTTCCCAACAAAATTGATGGTTCAAATAAATAAATACCCTGTTACCATTTCAATTTTCATGAAAATTGTTATAGTATGAAAAGTATTTACTTCCCATAATCCACTAGTGGGCAGGGGGGCCCAACCCCCTAGAGGGGGGGTGGGCCAATTGGCAATACATGGTTTCGCTCCTGGGGGAGCTCATCAGGCAGTCCTCAAGTATCATACCAGGTAGATACAGGTGGCTATTTTACTAATATTATTTATTAGATAATTCTGTTCTTTCCTGTGTAGCAGGTATGGAACAGACTGATATATTCTCACATGAGAATATGGGTGGGTGTGAGTTTATGTACAACATTATTGTTGTGTATATGTCCTCTCTCCAACAGGTGTGGGGGGACTCAGGGTGGGGGTGGTTGCAGGTGTGACGACGATGTCAATAAAAAAAAATCACGTAGCTAAGTCGTCACCCCCTCCACCCCTTCCGATGTCCCCCAAGCCGTTGGGGTTCAAGTAGGGTTGTTCATGTTGTTAAGTTGGGTACACCAAGTGGAGGCATCCATAATATTCAGGCCCTGAGGGGCCACTGTTTTCAACCGGTGGATCCATTTCATCTCCATTTGGTTACGTAGGTCCTCCGCGAGCTCCCTAGTGGTGGAGCAATGGATGAACTCTAGGACGTAAACCCTAACATCGTTCTCGCCCGAGTGGTTGGGCGAATTGAAGTGCCTAGATACACTTGTATCACTCTCAGGAAGGTCCGGTCGGGTAATTGTCCTGAAGTGTTGGTATAGGCGTTTCATTAAGGTCTGTTTCGTTTTGCCGACATACTGTTTCTTGCAGAGAGTACATTCTAGGCAGTATATCAAGTTATCACTTTTGCATGATATGTTGTTTTTTTAAACATAGGACCGTTTGGTTGTGAGTGATCTTATGCTCCCACTTATATCCAACTTGTTGCAGTACCTACAGGTGGATGTAGTGCACTCATTGCATCTCCCTGTCGAAGTAGTCGATGCAATGCTGCCTTCCGAGGATGAGCTCGGAGCGGGTGGAAGTTTTGCGCGTACCAAAGATTCTCCCAAGTTTTTGGGTCTCCGGTATGCGACAATCACTTTCTTTTGGTAAAGGTGGCTGGTCGTTGGCATTGTAAAGGTTGGTGGCTGGTCGACTGCCCCAATATGGCCAAAAAAAAAAAAAAATTATATTCAGGTTTGATATCCTCAGGCAGTTTCTTTACTTTGTGAGTCCCTCAGTGTAGGGTGTGAGAAGGGTGGATCAGGGGAAAGTGTACATTAAGAAACTACAAGGCTAATTCCAACAGGATGCACGCTCCATATAGCATAAATCACATACATGATATAAGACATTATAAGGAGTATCTCCTAGCCTTGGACTCACTCATTGAGAATTGATATTGACAGTATGACCCCACACCTTTCATCCACTCATCCACCTCACACCCCAATGTGTTTTCACTAATGTGTTCTCATCCTCTTCTGTTATTACTACGGAATTTAAGAGAAAATTACTGTTGAACTGGTCACCTGAAAAGAGGTATAACCAGTGTTCGAAATAACAGCTTGCCTGGGCCATTTGGCAAGTAAAAATCGCGGCGGGCAAGTTGCTTTGGCCATTAGCTTGCCCGCCTGGGCAAGCTAATATTACAGCATGATTCAGGTGTATTTAATGACTTTTCATGACTTGTTTGAGACAAAGTGAAGGGATTCTATAATCGTTTTTAATGTGTTTTATATTTACATTACTGAGTATTTCGGGAGGTATAAATTTGTCAATTTTCCAGTTTTTCCAAAGTATCTGAATTCAGACAATAATCTGAGAACTTGTGTCCCTGCTTTAGATATATATAATGCTTTTATTCAAGATAATTTACAGTTACATAGATATCGAAACAAGGAAAAGGTATTGCCCATTTGCAGATCTTCCTCGACCGCCCTAACTAAATATAATACATTCTTTCATTAAGATACATAATATTACAATTCATTTGTTTTTTATAATCAATCTAGTACAATGCTCAATTTTCCTAGCAATCTTATATTGTGAGGTTGTTTAGTTTTAAGTTCTAACACCATAAACCATCCTTTTCCATGAGGACTTAGTCCTTCACTTTTTGCTATCAATATTCGAATTCAATTATACATCAACATGACTCAACAATTAAATGTTTAGTCTAGCCCTTAACCTCCCTTAGTCCCCCCTTAATAATCAGCCGCACCCCTACCCTAACCCTACATAATAAACTATATTCATGTTATCGTTATAGCAATCATCACTTTACTAAGGATTTACATTCCTGTCTTTACTTATCATTCATCTTTCATACATCGGTGCAAATACATAGATAGTTGTGACCTTTATGTCCACTGTTTTGTCTTAGTTTGTAATCAAACTAGATTTCTGACAGGTTAATCAGGTTGTTACATATACAATTACATTTCCATCCACATCCCCCCCGCCCCCCCCCCCCCCCCCCCCCAATTCTTGTGACATAACAATTCATTCAATAAAATTCAAAAATACAATAAGTAGATTCGAGGGTAACGCTAGGTGCTGGGTTGTCCAGTTGTTAATGACTTTCAATGATTTTTAAAAAGAAATACGAAATTTAATGACTTTTAATGATCATTATAAAGGTAAATGACTTTTAATGATTTTGTGTCATTTCTAAATTGAGAGGGGTTGGTCGAAATTCTTGGATTCGTCTTGTGGTCTACCTGCACGATCCAATAAATATTTTCAAGTCAAGTGGTCATATACAGGGTTCCTGAGGTTAGTAGAAAGTCTGTAAAAGTAATTATAATTTTGGGGTTTTAAGGACCTTAAAAGTCAGAAATTCTAACCTGATCAGAGCTATCATTTTAATTTCTTGGTATTCTTTATAATCATCAAACCCATGTAAAATAACTACTTATGGGCTTGCTGTTGTATATTTTAAAGACCTTTTTTCGCCTGCTAACGATTTTAATTTGTTAGTAAAAAGGCAGTACAAATTGGGATAATTAGTCAGTAATTTTGTAGTATTAATGACTATATACTTATCATTTACTATTCCATACTTTACTCATTATGTTAGTGGGCAACCTGAAATTTTGGCGGGCAAGCTGATTTGTCATGGAACTTGCCCGGAGGGGCAAGCTAATTTTTTTCCTTATTTCGACCACTGATAACGACATAGTGTCATCGGAAATTGTTTAATAAAAAAAATATATGACGATTTCCTAGGCCCTTCAACCAAAATACACATTTTTCAGGCTCTTCCAGGCCTTCAATCTATTTTCCAGCAGTTTTGGCGGTCCGCGGATACCCTGCAGGAGATTCTGTGGCAGCTGCCCATGAACCAGGTCACGTGACAGCAGGAATGGAGGACCACAGATTCTTACCAGCAATAGGGGATTTGTATAGCCGCCATTTTGAATCTTCATTCGCTTGGGAGTATGGGACTAATTGTAATGTATAAAATCTATAGGAAACATGTCATGTTCAGCATGGCGTATTTATGAATGTTCTAATGTCAATAACCATGTGTTATACATGTTTCAATAACACAAGTCTCCATCTTTTCCATCATGCATTTGGTTTTCATAGATCATTTATAATACAAGCTGTGATATGGGTGAAAATATTCTTGCAATTTTCGAAAAGAAATGCTGCTAAATATTTGTATGTCAGATTTCAACTGAATGTATCCGAGTATGCACTGTAACAGACATGCGTAATGGCACATGCAAGTGTCCTTTATTAAATATAGAAACGCATGAATTGTCAATATTGATAAACAAGTGCCATACTGTGGCCTTGACCTTGGACGGGTCAAGTTTCCAGCTGTCGTAGAAATTAGGCGAATATTTAAAACTTGTCTGCACAGCTCCATTGACATTTTTCCAGATGTAAATTTAAATCATTTGATGCCATCAGATTTTAAACGTAAGTAACGTAATAGCCGGCTAAAAATAAAAAGTATTAAATAATTATAGATATTTCCGAATATTTAAAAACTAAATACTTATATTAGAGCTATGTATAAATAGTATGTAAAGATTCACTTAAATTGTCTTTGGTAACACGTTTTACAATATTGCGGCCGAATCTCTAAGAAATAGAATAGCCTTAGTTGTCCCTGGTCCTCGATGGAGGAGATATAGCCCTAAATTATATCTGGGATGATACCCAGTTTCTCTACTAATTCCGTCCATACCAAAATGATCTACCCCTTGATGTTATTATTTTGTCAACGATGCACATTTCCTTCCATGTATTTGCATCGACCTTGTGACTACTCGACCTCATAATGCCTTATACAGTCATTGTATAATTGTAACACTTATAATTGTATAATGAACATATATATCCCTAGCATACTGTTATGATCAAAATAACGCCATATATTATATTTAAGTTTAAAGTTGCAAAATAGGGACCACCATTAAAGCGTTGACTAATAAAGGTGGCGTGTAAAACGAAGTTTCAATCCAGTCGGGCTTGAAGTCGTCCCACTTGTAGGGAGATAGACCCACTGACATGTCTCACCTTACTTGACAATAACAGTTAAACAAACAAACAATATGCTGTGCGGATATAGATCCATTCAATGATTCTATATGAGGTGGATACAACGACAACCCACTGTATAAACACCACTGTATAGACACACACTAAATTGTTAAGTCGTCGTTAATTGATATATCTAGTACTTCTATTAACATCCTTTGAAAGGGATAAAGTTAGCCACAACTGTGATGTTAATAACGACCTACCTTCGGGTAGAAATAAAATCATATTTATATATATTATTAATTACGGAAATAAAAAAATCTTATAAATATTGATAATGAGATATTCAAATCAGCCGAACTTTGGAATGAATGAATGAAGGAAGGAAGGAAGGACGGAAGGAGAAGGGAAGGAAGGGAAGGAGAAGGGAAGGAGAAGGGAAGGAAGGAAGGAGGAAGGAAGGAAGGAAGGAAGGAGGGAGGGAAGGAAGGAAGGAAGGAAGGAAGGAAGGAAGGAAGGAAGGAAGGAAGGAAGGAAGGAGGAAGGAAGGAAGGAAGGAAGGAGGGAGGGAAGGAGGAAGGAAGGAAGGAAGGAAGGAAGGGAGGGAGGGAGGAAGGAAGGAAGGAAGGAAGGAAGGAAGGAAGGAAGGAAGGAAGGAAGGAAGGAAGGAAGGAAGGAAGGAAGGAAGGAAGGAAGGAAGGAAGGAAGGAAGGAAGGAAGGAAGGAAGGAAGGAAGGAAGGAAGGAAGGAAGGAAGGAAGGAAGGAAGGAAGGAAGGAAGGAAGGAAGGAAGGAAGGAAGGAAGGAAGGAAGGAAGGAAGGAAGGAAGGAAGGAAGGAAGGAAGGAAGGAAGGAAGGAAGGAAGGAAGGAAGGAAGGAAGGAAGGAAGGAAGGAAGGAAGGAAGGAAGGAAGGAAGGAAGGAAGGAAGGAAGGAAGGAAGGAAGGAAGGAAGGAAGGAAGGAAGGAAGGAAGGAAGGAAGGAAGGAAGGAATTGATCGTCGACATTGCCAGCGAAAAGTCAAAATGCTTTGTCACAATATTTTCTATATTTTGGACTAATTGGACCAAGCAGATGTAGCGATCTGTAGGCCCCTACAAATGTTGACAAGCCCTCGTGCTTGTGTTCACATATGTAGCCGTGCTCTGTGATTAATGGTCAAATAACAAGTAAACACACCATACATCATGGTCAGTCAAATTCCTACTGACAAAATTGCTAACAGGTACAGAGTCAGTCTGTATTGTTTCTACCGGGTAGTTTAATATCGATAAGTATAGGATAATAATACTTTATTTTACCTTTGAATGTGTTCAATATGTACGGCTCATTGAGTTAGCCCTGAGAGTGCAATTCAGTCCTGCGGACGATACGACCGCCTCAGGCTCAGGCTGATATGGAATGAATATAGTTCTCTAACATAACAGTATTAGCGCATATAAATGAGTTACAAAATTAAAAATAATAATTGAATACATTTATTAGATAAATTTATTGCAAGACAGTAAAGCAAAATAACTGTACATGATAGTATAGAATTAAATAATTTTGCTTTCTAAAATATAGTCCTGACCCTCGTGGGTCGGAAAGAACGGCGCGTAGAAATACGCAAATGCGTCATGACGGCCGTCATGATGTAAACAAAGACGTCAACGTTAACCAATTTAATAATAGCAATAAATCCGTCATATTCGAGTACATTTTAATAAGTAACGGCAAAATAAATACAAAAAAATCCGCGGGACATAGCGGGATTTCCATATCGTCGCGCGGCGGAGGAACTCACCACGTGCGCTTTGATTAGTGTGGACGGGTAAATCTCTGATTTCACCCACCAAGTTGGCAGGTGAGGAGAAAAGTTAATTTCACACACTGTTTTTGTAGAAGATAAAACAAAATTACCATTGATATTTGTATATAATATAAACCCTGCCAGCTATATGGTCAGATCATCAGAAAATGATTGTAAAAATACAGTTCATAATAACCAAACAAATTGTTCATAATAACCAAACAATACCAAATATGCTCAGATATACATTGTATTTATCATTTTCAGCCTAATTTAGCAGAATTAACTAAATGTGTAGAGCTGCCGATTGTACATTTTCTCACGATCTGTCCCAGCAGCTGAACTAAACAAACAGCCTGGTAAAACATCATACAGTAGTATACTACCCCAGGAGTTAGTGTAAAACCAGCTATAAAACATCAGCTTGAAGAAAGACAAACCCATAATTTAACTAGTTTTCTACTGCTTATTTGCGACCAAATCAATATATATCGCAATCAACCAAAAACTGTATGTCATGATGGCACTGTATTAATCTATAATATTCTAAGAGAAAAGTGTAATTCTCCGCATCTCCTCCTGAACTGCTGGAGGGATTGCCATGATTTTGACAGTGTATTTTTAACAATGGTGGGATTTTACACTGAGCGTGAACTAATGATGCATGCGTGTATAGGATGTAACATGGTAATAGGCTAGCCCTAGGCTTTACCTAGACAAAGGCGGGTGCCAAAGGCCTTGTAGTCCTGCTTTGACACAAGATAGTAAAATGATCTCCTTTTAGATGTGATAGAAAGTTGTCAACGTTCACCTACATCATGATGATCTGGATGTACTCTCATTAGACTTGAGAAACCTACTGAATGGATTAACTGAACTTGAAAACCTAGTTGAGTTGTTGATCGCTTTTTTCGTGGAAGAACGATGGATTTGTGGATTTCGGAACTTTTGTTTTATTTATGCCCAACGTTTCGGATATCTTAGTATCCTCCCTCAGGGTTGCCGTGTACAATTGTAAGTATTTTTAAGTAAGTGTACTCAAATCCCGAGCAATTTTGCTAGTGAAACTTTATTATTAAAAAGACCCTTATTAAGACAAGTATTCTGTATATAACGCACACACTGACATGCAAGAGAAATATTGATACACTTTACACTGACCCAGGCCTCCCAGTGGCATTTCTTTTTCTTTTCTTTTTTATTAAAAAAAATTTTTTTTCTTTTAAAAAAAGTTTTTTTTTATGGGTTTTGAAAGGGAAAATAAGTTTTTTTTCATGTTAAACCTAACGATGTAAAGCTACATACTAGTTATGCAATACAGTTTAAATGTAATGGTATTTTTAAGTAAGTGTACTCCTGCGATTACCTCTATGGTCTGACAGAAAGTATCCGGTCTGAAACACTCAGAAGTAAAATAGTAACCTACTTAGCCTAAATATTATAAAACACAAGACGTACTCAAAAGTTAAAATGTGTAAATAACAAGAAATGTACGAGTGCCTAGGCACTCGCTATGTACGAGTTTTCGATTATATAATTATAATTATAAGTATAATTATAAGTATGAGAATAATTTAATAATAGCATAAGTCTCAGAATAAGTTTATTAATGAGAAACGGGGGGGGGGGGGGATAGAGAGAGAGAGAGAGGCAAAAATAACTATTTTCCAGGGCCGGGAAAGCCATTTAAAAAATCAGGGAGGAGGAGGAGGAGGAGGAGGAACTGGAGGAGGAGGAGGACGGAGGACGGAGGACGGAGAAGAAGGAGGAGAGGAGAGAATCATGTGATGTGTCACACGAAAATGAGTCGGCGGACTGAACTGTGGGCTAGAGGAGGAGAGAGAGGGAGAGAGAGAGAGAGAGAGAGAGAGAGAGAGAGGGGGGGGGGGAATTGCAGAAGGAGGGAGAGAAAGAGGAGGAGATGGGAAGAGATAGAAAGGAGAAAGTTTTCCTTACAGACCTTATGAAACAGACACATCCAACCATTCAAGGGTAGGGAAAGCCATAAACGAAGTAGGGGTCCAATATTCATATCAATACAGATTTGTCCTCCCTAACTTTATGCAACAATCCCACTAAATCCAACCATTGGATTGGCTAAAATAATTTTGAGACCAAGTATTGTATGTATGTAGTAGTACATGGAATTGGGAATTAAGCGGCGTAAAGTGGATTTGACTACCCATTTTGGTCCCCAATCGACGGCCAAAATAGCAGCTCTGAGGACGGCCTCAACGGGGATTCGAGGACGGAATTACGTCCTTGAGGGCAGCCCAGGACAAAGACATTGGTTAGAACGAGTTTCGTCTCGAAGACGAAAATCCTAACAATGAACACAGTTCCATGATAATTACGGTAATCAAATAATTAGATCATGTGTATGTATGGCTCTGTATAATCAAACTCGGTGATCCATTCGTCCGACCCAAATTTATCATTATTTTCTTCCGTTAATTATTCTATGACTCTGTCAGTGTGTGAATTTTAAACTGCCCCACGGACCACATTTATTTGGATAACTGTACAAGTCAACACAGAGTGATTACGGACTGTTGACTTTGTATACACCTCCAGATTATATTGTTACATGTCCGAGCTAAATATGTGTTCGTTCATTTTTATTTAGTCCCAGAAAACAAAAGAAAATAACACAAAAACTGCTCGTGGCATACATAACGAAAAGAATGGCACAATTGTAGTGGATGTATGTGGTGACTAGGCGGCAAGGATCAACAATGTGGTCAGTTGCTATTATTATTTAACTTTATTTTTTGTTAGCAGTTCTTTTGGCGACCCCTGTTTTCTATCAGTTAATACTAAATAATCCTGTCTATGGTAACTGTAAATCACAAATTAAATAAGGTGACTTTCACATTGACCATAGAAATTGAATGAGCTGTTCTTACCTAGCCCGGCCTAGGCTGTATAAAATCGAATCGTGTCTTCTATCCTATAAAGGTCCCTCTTTATATATTGATATTTACAACAGAATGTATAACTCTCATAGCGAAGAGTAAAATACTGAGGATCCCACAACCAGAAATGCAAGGAATGTAGGGAGTCATTCTTGTATGAGGCACCTATGGAACAGACCGGTCCCAGAGCACCAAATTGGACACGAAAGAATTCAACTATAAAAGTTTAGTAAAAGACCGAGTGTAAACCAGACCAACGAGACCAACTATTATCCAATAACTTGAATAAGAATTCATGATTGAGAATTTGAGTCGGTGACAGTGTAGAGGCAGTAACTAAAAGACAGATGCACCCGTACTCACTACAATAAAAACTTCTTTTCTACGTAGGGGGGGGGGGGGTGCGGCCTGTTCGTGGTGGGTGTGGCCCCTCTTCTTTCTTCGTTCTTCCCATATTTAGCTTAAAATTTAGTACGTACATTGATAGATAACATTATTATTTTCATTTCTTTACTCCCGTACGCACTGAAACACATTAGACACGAGATGGCGCCTCACACCATACGTTGCATTATACATATGCCTTTCACTAAATTGTGTATTCGAAAAATAAGGTAATTAGATAATATTGGCTTCATTTAGTATGTGAGAGTGATTTATATGTATTTAAGAAGAAGATAGACCATATTAAAATTATTAGAGATGTATATAATTGCGTGTGTAAGTGTATGGCGGTGCATACGGGTGCGTCTGTCTTTTCGTGTCTGCCCACTGGGCAGGGTGCATACGGGTGCATACGGTGCATACGGGTGCGTCTGTCTTTTCGTGTCTGCCCAGTGTAGACTGTAGTGTAGGCTGTAGTCTAGTGTAGGCCAATAGTTGGCAATACATTTAGTGTAAAGAAGGTTTCACTCACCTCGGTCGAATTTCTTTCCTTCAGGGTCAATGTCTTTAACGTCGAAAATATCCTCAAACAGTACTCCCGCCATTGTCGGGTTTAGTGTTGACTATATTGCGCCGTGAACTCGTGGGAGAAAAATGGTCTCTGAGCGATATTAGGGAATCCACGATTCTCGAACCTATGTTAAAGCAGATATAAGGGGAAATGCTATTAAATGATGTTCCACTGAATAATTATCCAATAACTACAAGTTTCGCGGAGAAATAAAGTACAGTTACTTACAATAACACCGAATTCCTGAATAGCACTGTGTGCGTTAACCACGGCTCAACATCAGACACGGAAGGTCAAGGTCGCACTGTGTGTTCTCTATATTTTAACCTCCCTCCCAAGAGAGTTCCCAAACATGGAGGCATGGACCTTGAGATTTGAGTCGATGACGTCCGTGGCCGGATCCGTGGCAACATAGAATGAGCTGTTACTCTTTTTAAGATGGCTGGTCTGATCGAACTATATATGCAATATGTGTACGTTACAGAGAATTTTGGGCAAGAGACTTATGGGTGTTGGTTTGTGGAGAAATTGTAATACGGTACCGTAATTAAATCAAAGAGCTTAGATACTATAGTATTGAACCTCTTTGATTAAATTCTGTGGGGAGGTGGGTAGACTAGCACCAAGTCCGGCCTTTAGGGGGCTATCATTATTTACCTCATGGGGGGGGGGTATAAGAATTATTGGGGGGGGTCACAAAAACATGGCACCCTCTGATGGGGGGGGGGAGGGTCACAAAAACATGGTACCCTCTGATAGGGGGGGTCACAAAAACACCAACATCAGGGTTGAAAAAATACTGTGTCTTAGTAATGTTTACTGAGGCAATCCTCACACCATCTTAAGTGATGAATCGGTTAAAAAAAACATGCAGATCTATAATAACTTTTACTGGCTAAAGTGCCAAGAATTCCGCAAAATATCTTCTGCTACCGCAAATTTTTTTCCTCAATGAATTCAGTGTTTCACATATCATTTCTATGGTGCCGAGGTACTCAACCGCAAGAAGTTTACACCGCAAAACTGTTTAAAATTGGAGACAGGTTGGAACAGACATAGAGGAATTGATTGATAATAAAACAACCAATTTTCATTTCGAAAGGTGGGCTTGTGAGTAGTCACTTGGGTATGAGAACAGCGCGAAAAACACAAATCCAAGGAGTTTGCAAAAAACTAATCATACCCATTTGGGTCGAGTTGAAGAAGTTTTATAATTGGCGTCTTGATGTAACCAACATTCTGCCCTTGTTTAAATATTCAGCAATTGATTCCACTGGGTTTGTTTTTTTATAACACTACTAGAAACAAAACTTCAACATTTATACCCGATCCAGATATACTTTGAAAACATGTTACATAAATATACTGCAAAACAAAAATCAAATTGACTCCTGCTTGTCTTCTCCCTCAACAAATGAAATGGGTCACTTCTCCTTTCAAAAGCGAGAAAGCGAGATTCTCACTGGAAATGTCCAGTTTCACTGTCACTACTTTCTAAACTACAACATCCAGATGTTTCAAGTGTTGGCATGATTTGGTTCTTTCAGTTTGATTTTTGTAGTCTTCCATGATTTTTTTAAACTTGAGAACTACATCAGGACAAAAGATGGTGTTTTTTCAGAGGAAGTCCTTATGCTTTCTGTCCATCTTTGGGCGAAGGAGACCTTGTACATTATGATTCAGGGCATTGAGTTGAACCATGACTGCTGACTTGCCAGAAAAAATCATTTGGAAAACATTCTATTGCTTTCCCTGGTTCAGTTCTTTTGTTTAGTAACTCTATATTATTTTCCTCATCTTATTTTCTTTTCCAACTGGCTGACTTCCTTTTATTTTCCTTCCTGCTGTTACTTTTAGTATGAGTAGGCTTTAGTGGATTGAACACTCTTAAAGACATCTGCCAGTGCCTCATTTGATTCCTCTAGCTGCCCTCAAAATATGCTGCATACTTTTCTTGTTCAATTATTCTTCTCTAGAATGTTCATTTTCTCTCAAGCATTTCTCAACTTTGTCATTACAAATGTATGGTCATGTGTTGTCAAGTTCATGATCCCAATATAGTGTTTCAAAGATGCTGCACCAGGTGATCTACCAAGGCATTATTACTTTACAAAAATGGAAGAGCACATGAATAACCATTGCAAAGTTGGCAAGCTGTAGAAAGAGTTCCACTGTGTCAGCTGAAATAATGAGGTATGTAATTTGTGTGGGAACAGAAACGATTCCACTCTAAAAACTGTGTACATTGTACCACAGCCCATGCCCTCTCTTGAGTCTGGCCATTACAAGTACACAACATATACTGAAACAATTGATTGTGTACATAGTGAATCTCAACCAATTGATGGTTTTCAGCTGCGCAAATAATGCGATGTTCTCATTGAAAAAGAAGAACTTGACTTGAAATGACGGCCAAAGTTAAATCTTTTGGTCACAATTTTCTTGTAAGGAAGGACCATGTAATTGGCCACATGCAGAATAAAAAAGAAACAGGGATGAGAAGAGAAATGAGAAGACAGGGAAAAAATATTAAGGGTAAGGATTTACAAGAGGAACAAGATGACAATTGACAAGTGATGACAATTCTGACTCAGACAATAACCTAGTTTCAGATTCATGTGAACCTGAAACATATGCTGAAAGGGTAAATGAAGTCACTAAAGAGGAGAATAATGCTGTAATTAATGAATCTGAGGATGAAGTCATCTTTATGCCCAGACTGTGACATATATCATGGCAGATTAGCTGATACATGGGAAATCAAAATACCAACGATAACAATGAGAGTGGCTGTTGCATTATAGAATGAAAACTTCAATAAAGGTATGTGCAGTAAGCCCAAAGTAAAGCTTGTTTTGGACTGGGAAAGGATAACGATACTTGGATATACCTTGATGGCTTGATGAGTACAGAGACAAAACTAACTGCAGTTATGTATTTCCGATCGTTCTTCACCAAGTTGGAGGGGGAGGGGCTATCCCAAGGGTCGGAGCGTAGCATAGACCCAAGGGATTCCTACGCAAGAAACGAGGTGAAGAACAATCGGAAATACATAACTAAGGTTAGTTTGAGATTTGTTTGACCTCTTCCAAATAATTTTCTTTTTTTTCCCCCTTGGATATCACCTTTTTATTCTTTGGGATACCCTATTTTTCTGTTTTTATACTACTCTCTCTAGCTTGTCTGTAGCGGTCCATTTTTTGGTGTGTGACATACATGACAGGGCCAGTTCCCATGCTTTCTGTCAGACAGTCAGCTAAGCTGGCTAGAGTCTCCTCCTACTGACCTAGTTTGACTTAGACTGATTTTCATCTGTCCCAGGGCTCCTGGATACCGGCAGAGCTAGTATCACCCATAGGCTCTGGCCTAATTCTGTAGTAGCTCTCACAGAGATGCAGTCGTCGAGTGACTGAATCTTGACCAGGTGGCATATTCTTCCCATTAGGCCTACAGACAGCGCCTACGCTCTGGGTGGGAGCGGGTTGCAGTGAACAGTTACTCCCCAGCCTTTGGTGGGGTTCGAACAAAACAACCTCCCGATCTGGAGTCTTGTCGCGCTACAAATGATTTTAAATATCCTGGATTGCTTTTAATTATGGTAACTTGATGTGAGAAAAACACAACAAGGGTATGGCATGGTTCGATTTAGTGCCTGCGTTTATGATGGCCGTTGTGACATCGACAATGGCCACCACAGTTTCAATGCTTAGCAGAGGATGTAGCATCATGGCATGATGTGTCATCTATTTTAATTCACTGCGGGTGTGTGATTGGTGGGGGGGGTCACAAAAATATGGGACCCTCTGATAGGGGGGTCACAAAAACATGGGACCCTTGGATGGGGGGGTCACAAAAATGTGTATGATTGACTGCCAAAATTCTTATACCCCCCTATGAGGTAAATAATGATAGCCCCCTTAGCTGACCTAGCTAGCGCAAGTCTATTAAAGACAGCATGTTAAAGATATTCATGCATTTATAACGTCATCCTATAGTGTATATTTAGGTATGCTTCATAATTATCCACTGGGTGGGGAGGGGGGGTAGTGAAGAATTCGCGAAAAATTCTCGTACAAAATTGAATGATGACTCCCGCCCCCCTTAAAGTATTGTGCAAAATGTCCTGCCTCCCCCCCCCCCCCTTTGAAAGTTTGTGCAATATTTCATGACCCTCCAGGGCTCAAAAAAAACCTATGTTTTTATGGCTCCGGCGCCTCCGGGTAAGTAAAATTTAAAGTTACTTGCCCGAGCGGGCAAGTGAAAATCTCTATGGCGCCGATTTCAAACCCCTGTTGTGATGTCTACATACAATGAAATGCCCCTGTAAATGTACAAAACTTTCACTAAATCTTCGGCCAAAACATTGCTTATTCCTAACATGATTATCCATATTACTTAGGCCTTTTTGTTTTAAGTAAAGGCTGACTATTAGCTTATTCTCAGTCATAAAGTACCGTACTAATGATAGGATAAAAATCAGGTTTTTTGTAAGGCTACAACATGTTACGGTAATGAATGTTTTATGTTAATAAAACAAGATACATACAGATCAGTGTGATTTTGTTTATAATTCTGCAAATAAATTCGGGCAAGTAAAAATTCTGTCGGGCAAGTAATTCTTGGTAGGTTTTTTTCGAGCCCTGCCCTCTACCTACATCATTGTAGTTCTGTGTCTGTGCAAAAGAAGATCCCCCCCCCCCCAACCCACACACTTTTAGAGCGCATAAGGTGCCCCCACCAGCCTTCACAGTCTGTGCAAAAAGGTTCCCCCCCACCCCACCCCACCCTTTAAGAGTGCTAAAAAAAAGGTGGCCCCCTGACAATTCTCCCCTACCCGCCCCCCCCCCAACCCCCACTCCAGTGGTTTAAAAATGAACAGTCCTTAGATACTTTACTAGTAATTATCCATCCAGAAATGAGCCCGCTAGATAGGCCTAGAGGATATTATTTTATTTTCTGTTTTTGTTCTTGTAGTTGTCATTTTTCTCACTTCCAAAGACACTGCCCACGTCCCTCCCTCCTCCCGTCCCGTCATGTGCACCCTTGCCAAGGCAAGGGTGCACACTAGTAGCCAGGTGTAGTGGTTGAGAGGCTGCATATATATCCGGGAGGGCAGCATGTGGAGTGTGTGAGCTTTGTAAACATGGCACGCATTTCTAAACAAGGCTATATATGGCCTATGAGAGTGCATGAATATTTTCAAATCGGGGTTTGTCTACCACAACTGTATATATATTCCTTGGACCAAACTGGCTTTAAACTGTCTTAAGTTTCCATATCAGCAGATTATACATGTGAAAATATACCAAATAATTGGGTCTGATGCTATCCTCCGGGCTATCCTCCTCCTACAAATGGTGGGTCAGGGCGCTATCGGTCCAGAAAGCATCTGCCCTAGATTGATGCAGGATATTATTTTATTTTTCTGGTTTTTTTCTTATAGTTGTTTTTATTTCCTCATTTTTACTGATACTGCCCCCCCCCCCACCCTGCTCTCACTCCCTCCAACCATGAAATCATTTGTTTCAGTCTCTAACTGCCTTGCCCCACTGCCTGCTAAGTCTAACCATTTCGGATAAATCCCTAGCCAATCAATCACCACTTCCGACTATGTGAATAACGGTAACTTTTTAAGGGATTCACCAGAATGGTCATGCGATAAGCAATGTATTCCGATAAGCCTTTGTAAGCCTTAGATGGATTATTTCTTCAAACAAAACATTGATGAAACTTAATATAGTTGCCATTTTCAGGTAAGAAAGTAGAATATCGGTATGTTTACTATGAAAACAGGTTGATCTGTTTGGGATCTGTTTAAGCATGGGTCGTAACCAAAACGGCCTGGGGCAACAGTTTGGATGCGAAATAGGTTGACTGTGCCTTTGGAAAAGGCGGTTTCGTCCTCGTCCAGAAAATTACCGCAGCAACACATTTAATTGTGGGAAGTAAATTGGTTATATTTCACCAGATCTGAACGCTTTTAGATTGTTTTTATATTTAAAAATAAAAGATCGTCCCACCCATCCACCCTGTCTCTACCCCTCATACCTACAATATCCATTTGATTTAGGATCAAATAATGTAGCCTACACAACACCAATGTGTTGGGTAGGCTACAACACCCACCCTATAAATAGCCTACATGTCAACAAGCCTGCATGTGAGCGTGGGTGTTATGTAATGGTGGCAGTGGCTTGTGTGTGTGTGAAGCTATGTGAGTGAGTGAAGGGTGTAGTGTGTGGAGGTAAACAGCACATAGGACCAAAAGAAGTGCTGATCCTGATGTTTGTGTACCATAAAAGTATGTATTCCTACAGTAAAAAAATGTATTATATGATTATAGCTTCGATTGACACCAATGAGTTTGCTGTACGTGTTGTTAAAGTTGGTGAACTGGTCGAGACATATGACCTAGACATAACTGGGAAATGACCGAGATATCCTGCGACAGCTTCAATTTTTAGTTCAGTGGCAATCCGCCTCTTCTCAGAGGGCGGGGTGGTCGCTAGTGGTCAGGAAATATTGCAAACTTTTTTTCCAAAAATATTAACATCAAACTTAAAGTATAGAAATACTTATTAGATGTCCTAGTGTTTACTATCATTATCTGCTTGATCTCATCTTTTCAAATATGATGATATGCTATCTAAAAATCCATTTTTTGCGACTTAATTTGTGGCACTTTTTCCTGTATATAGCAAATCACAAATAATGAATACCTGGTCCATATTAAACTATAAATGATTGTATATTAGTCTATTGCCAGAATTACCAGCCCGCCCTTGCATACAATAACAGTATAGAGGTGGATCCTATGTCTATTGATGTCTGCAAACATTTTAATGTTTATTTTTTCTTTACATAAAAGTGATTGCAAAAAAAACCTTGCATATATTTTTCAACAAGCCACAATGAAAACATCTTTAGCTATACTGCAAACTTAAAGCCTAAACTTCATAGGATATCATGTATACATTTTCTAGACGGGAAAATTGTATCCAACAATCTCACCTATGTATTTTATGTAATTCTCATCTATTAAAGAAATGGGGAGCTATTTTACATGGAATTAATTATAGCAGACAACGTGTATGGAAGCTGCCATTGCTGTAAGTCATGTGACCTCTGATGGCATATGAGAACCACAAGTCAAAACAAGGCCCAGCCCTTGCCCCTGCCCCTGTCATGCCTTAGTGGACATACCACTTTTCATTTGATTTGAGCCACTATTCTGTATAAACAAATGATGAGCATTGTACAAGGGGTTGCCTTTGAGTCTGAATATGCAATACATGAATGTAGGGCAAGGTGTTAAAGCTATGTGGGATTAGGGTGAGGCAGGGGAGAGGATTGAATGTGTCAAAACATTGCTGCCGCCGCTATTTTTGGCATTCACTTTCGGCGTAACAGGGGGAGAGTTGCATATTAAAATCAGAGGTCCCTTGGGTGAATAAGGTGTATTTATGATCTATTTATAATAGTATGCATATCCAAATCTTCTCATTGATAATACATCATATAATTATGTATATACCAATGCTTCAAAATAAGCAGCTGTGAGTTGAATGTTTGTTTTCATATGTCCCGACTACCCAATGGACACATTGGCACTGGGGTGCCGGATTTTAATGCACAACAGGTTGCGCGTCAAAATGCACCTCCGCACAAGTTGTTTTATAAACACTTGACGTACTGTTTCATAGGCTGCTGTGTGGTGGGTCAGGAGGCACTACTGTGTAGCACCTCAAAACACAGTAATAATAAGTAAAATGTGTACAATGAAGCTATATATATAGCAATCTTATTCAATACAGTATAGTATATGCGCATCAAAATGCTCATTTATATGCATGATATTTAGCTCATTTTAGGGTAAATTTTCATTAAGTTATGAATAGTTTTTAATGAACATTTAGATGAAACGATTATCCAATTAGAGTTGCTGAGGAACCCAGCAATTTACAATAACCACCAAATAGAGCATCCTTAGAAAGACATTCACTTATTCATCATTCTGCCACAGACAGTGTCCACATGATAGTTGGTGTCTATCATTCTCCCTTTGTGTGGTGTAGGTTGTGGGTTGTAGAGTTGGTAGACCCGTTGGGGGTACACTACACATATGTAAATGGTTGGGGGTGTTTTGATTACACATCCTCTACAATTGCCCACAAATGATTACACAGACAAAATATAGAAGAATATCACCAAAAACAATTCTAGATATATAATGGTTAATTCCAATAGTGCATATTATGTCAAAATACTACATGGGTTGTGCTTTTAATATAGAAGAATTAGTAATAATGACAGGCTTGCCTGTAGTGCCCTCTAGTGCTAAAATGCACAATTGACACTGTTTGGTTTGGTTTTAGCACAGAGGAGTTTATGAATACAGGGAGGGGGAGGTGGGTGTAATGAGTGACAGGTGAGTGTGAAATGCCAGCTATAGGTGAGTGAAGTGCCAGGTAATGTGGCTTTTCACGCCTGTGGTAACTTAATGTAGCCTAGATGCTTGAGGGTAGTTTTGTGATGCGTTTTCATGCACTGAAGGACACACTGGGAACATATATTGCTAAATGCTAGGGTAAATTTTGTAAAATGCAAATTTATAAATACAAGTTGGTCAATTCTCACGAAATGGGCTAATTTCCCATTTTACATGTTTAGCATGCTATAGATTTGTGAGTTCTAAGAATAGAGACAATCTACATATACCAATGCATCGGCTGGAGAATGACGATTCATGCCATATGTACTTTTATATATCTAATGTCAATATCTCAGAAATTATGTCCCCAAAATAGTGTTATTTTGGCCCAAAATCTCTCATCCGACCCTAAAATCTTGAAATAGATTATTAAAAATATGCATAAGGAGGGTTACAACACAAGGAATACATCTTATATTATTTAAATGCATATCAGCTTCAAATTATACCGACTGGCTGCATTCTATGACCAAATACAAATTTTCCACAGGCCTCAAATGAATGGCAAAAATAGATGTGCAACCACTTCGCACATTTTAAAAGTGTTCATATTTATGCCAAGATAATAATTTTCTAAGGTATATTCTCATTAAAAGAAGTTATAAAAACCCTTTCTAACGAGGTATAAAGGAAAACTATGTATGTATTATCCCCAAGGTTATGAGTGATTCACTGTCTAAAGGCTGTGTGGCTAATTTGCGGTGCAACCACTTCGCACAGAGTATTCCCTATGGGGTTTGTGTGTATTTAGTAAATATTGCTGCTTTTCAATATCAAAAGCTATGTTGTTAGTCCCTCTAAATGACCATAAATTATTAAACTCCAACTGCTAATATAAGATTGTAAAAACGTCATTTAATGTGCGAAGTGGTTGCGCAACCACTTCTCCATGTGTCCAACCCTTTCTTCCCCTCGATTTAGGGGCTCCGTGGCACAACCCAGATCGAAAATACTTACCAAAATGCTTTCGTCTCTTAATTCCCCACCTAATGACACTAGTTATGTTCAGATCGGACTATTATTTAAAAGGTTATGTATGGAAAGTTATTTATATGTATAACGCAAATGTACATAATTTTAGTAATACTTTTCCTAATTTACCTAACCCTATTCCTGATTAGCCTTTTTCTCAGTGAACTGGCATCCTATTTCGGGGAAGTTGGCCCAGTGTTACAGGATGTGTACAGTGTCACAGGCTGGATACAGTGTTACAGGCTGTGTACAGTGTTACAGGCTGGGTACAGTGTTACAGGCTGTGTACAGTGTTACAGGCTGGGTACAGTGTTACAGGTTGTATACAGTGTTACAGGCTTTGTAAAGTGTTACAGGCAGGGTACAGTGCTACAGGCTGGGTACAGTGTTACAGGCTGTGTACAGTGTTGCAGGCTGTGTACAGTGTTGCAGGCTGGGTATAGTGTTACAGGCTGGGTATAGTGTTACAGGCTGGGTACAGTGTTACAGGCAGGGTGCAGTACTACAGGCTGGGTATAGTGTTACAGGCTGTGTACAGTGTTGCAGGCTGTGTACAGTTTTACAGGCAGGGTACAGTGTTACAGGCTGTGTACAGTGTTACAGGATGTGTACAGTGTCACAGGCTGGGTACAGTGTTACAGGCAGGGTACAGTGTTACAGGCAGGGTGCAGTACTACAGGCTGGGTATAGTGTTACAGGCTGTGTACAGTGTTGCAGGCTGTGTACAGTTTTACAGGCAGGGTACAGTGTTACAGGCTGTGTACAGTGTTACAGGATGTGTACAGTGTCACAGGCTGAATACAGTGTTGCAGGCTGGGTACAGTGTTACAGGCAGGGTACAGTGTTACAGGCAGGGTGCAGTACTACAGGCTGGGTATAGTGTTACAGGCTGTGTACAGTGTTGCAGGCTGTGTACAGTTTTACAGGCAGGGTACAGTGTTACGGGCTGGGTACTGTATTACAGGCTGGGTACAGTGTTACAGGATGTGTACAGTGTCACAGGCTGGGTACAGTGTTACAGGCTGGGTACAGTGTTACAGGCAGGGTACAGTGTTACAAGCTGTGTACAGTGTCACAGGCTGGATATAGTGTTACAGGTGTGTACAGTGTTACAGGCTGTGTACAGTGTCACAGGCTGGATACAGTGTTACAGGCTGGGTACAGTGTTACAGGCAGGGTGCAGTGCTACAGGCTGGGTATAGTGTTACAGGCTGTGTACAGTGTTGCAGGCTGTGTACAGTGTTACAGGCAGGGTACAGTGTTGCAGGCAGGGTATAGTGTTACAGGCTGTGTACAGTGTTACAGGCTGGGTACAGTGTTACAGGCAGGGTACAGTGTTACAGGCAGGGTATAGTGTTACAGGCTGGGAACAGTGTTACAGGCTGTGTACAGTGTCACAGGCTGGATACAGTGTTGCAGGCTGGGTACAGTGTTACAGGCAGGGTGCAGTGCTACAGGCTGGGTACAGTGTTACAGGCTGGGTACAGTGTTACAGGCAGGGTGCAGTGCTACAGGCTGGGTATAGTGTTACAGGCTGTGTACAGTGTTGCAGGCTGTGTACAGTGTTACAGGCAGGGTACAGTGTTACGGGCTGGGTATAGTGTTACAGGCTGTGTACAGTGTTACAGGCTTTGTAAAGTGTTACAGGCTGTGTACAGTGTTACAGGCAGGGTACAGTGTTACGGGCTGGGTATAGTGTTACAGGCTGTGTACAATGTTACAGGCTGAGTACAATGTTACAGGCTGGGTACAGTGTTACAGGCTGGGTACAGTGTCACAGGCAGGGTACAGTGTTACAGGCAGGGTACAGTGTCACAGGCAGGGTACAGTGTTACAGGCTGTGTACAGTGTTACAAGCTGGGTACAGTGTCACAAGATGGGTACAGTGTTACAGGCTGTGTACAGTGTTACAGGCTGGGTACAGTGTTACAGGCAGGGTACAGTGTTACAGGCTTTGTAAAGTGTTACAGGCAGGGTACAGTGCTACAGGCTGGGTATAGTGTTACAGGCAGGGTACAATGCCACAGGCTGTGTACAGTGTTACAGGCTGAGTCCAATGTTGCAGGCTGGGTACAGTGTTACAGGCTGGGTACAGTGTTACAGGCTGGGTACAGTGTTACAGGCTGGGTACGGTGTTATGGGCTGTGTACGGTGTTACAGGCTGTGTACAGTGTTACAGGCTGTGTACAGTGTTACAGGCTGTGTACAGTGTTACAGGCTGTGTACAGTGTTACAGGCTTTGTAAACAGTTACAGGCTTTGTAAAGTGTTACAGGCAGGGTACAGTGCTACAGGCTGGGTATAGTGTCACAGGCAGGGTACAGTGTTACAGGCTGTGTACAGTGTTACAGGATGTGTACAGTGTTACAGTCTGGATACAGTGTTACAGGCTGGATACAGTGTCACAGGCAGGGTACAGTGTTACAGGCTGTGTACAGTGTTACAGGCTGGATACAGTGTTACAGGCTGGATACAGTGTTGCAGAATGGGTACAGTGTTACAGGCTGTGTACAATGTTACAGGCTGGGTATAGTGTTACAGGCTGTGTACAGTGTTACAGGCTGTGTACAGTGTTACAGGCAGGGTACAGTGTTACGGGCTGGGTATAGTGTTACAGGCTGTGTACAGTGTTACAGGCAGGGTACAGTGTTACGGGCTGGGTATAGTGTTACAGGCTGTGTACAGTGTAACAGGCTGAGTACAATGTTACAGGCTGGGTACAGTGTTACAGGCTGGGTACAGTGTTACAGGCTGTGTACAGTGTTACAGGCTGGGTACAGTGTTACAGGCTGTGTACAGTGTTACAGGCTGGGTACAGTGTTTCAGGCTGGGTACAGTGTTACAGGCTGGGTACAGTGTTATGGGCTGTGTACGGTGTTACAGGCTGGGTACAGTGTTACAGGCTGTGTACAGTGTTACAGGCTGTGTACAGTGTTACAGGCTGTGTACAGTGTTACAGGCAGGGTACAGTGTTACAGGCTTTGTAAAGTGTTACAGGCAGGGTACAGTGCTACAGGCTGGGTATAGTGTTACAGGCAGGGTACAGTGTTACAGGCTGTGTACAGTGTTACAGGATGTGTACAGTGTCACAGGCTGAATACAGTGTTGCAGGCTGGGTACAGTGTTACAGGCAGGGTACAGTGTTACAGGCAGGGTGCAGTACTACAGGCTGGATATAGTGTTACAGGCTGTGTACAGTGTTGCAGGCTGTGTACAGTGTTACAGGCAGGGTACAGTGTTACGGGCTGGGTACTGTATTACAGGCTGGGTACAGTGTTACAGGATGTGTACAGTGTCACAGGCTGGGTACAATGTTACAGGCAGGGTATAGTGTTACAGGCTGGGTATAGTGTTACGGCCTGGGTACAGTGTTACAGGCTGGGTACAGTGTTACAGGCTGGGTATAGGGTTACAGGTTGTGTACAGTGTTACAGGCAGGGTGCAGTGCTACAGGCTGGGTATAGTGTTACAGGCTGTTTACAGTGTTACAGGCAGGGTACAGTGTTACAGGCTGGGTACAGTGTTACAGGCTGGGTACAGTGTCACAGGCAGGGTACAGTGTTACAGGCTGTGTACAGTGTCACAGGCAGGGTACAGTGTTACAGGCAGGGTACAGTGTCACAGGCAGGGTACAGTGTTACAGGCTGTGTACAGTGTTACAAGCTGGGTACAGTGTCACAGGCTGTGTACAGTGTTACAGGCTGTGTACAGTGTTACAAGCTGGGTACTGTCTCACAGGCTGTGTACAGTGTTACAGGCTGGGTACAGTGTTACAGGCTGGGTACAGTGTTACAGGCTGGGTATAGTGTTACAGGCTGTGTACAGTGTTACAGGCAGGGTACAGTGTTACGGGCTGGGTATAGTGTTACAGGCTGTGTACAGTGTAACAGGCTGAGTACAATGTTACAGGCTGGGTACAGTGTTACAGGCTGGGTACAGTGTTACAGGCTGTGTACAGTGTTACAGGCTGGGTACAGTGTTACAGGCAGGGTACAGTGCTACAGGCTGGGTATAGTGTTACAGGCAGGGTACAATGCCACAGGCTGTGTACAGTGTTACAGGCTGAGTACAATGTTACAGGCTGGGTACAGTGTTACAGGCTGGGTACAGTGTTACAGGCTGGGTACAGTGTTACAGGCTGGGTACGGTGTTATGGGCTGTGTACGGTGTTACAGGCTGTGTACAGTGTTACAGGCTGTGTACAGTGTTACAGGCTGTGTACAGTGTTACAGGCTGTGTACAGTGTTACAGGCTGTGTACAGTGTTACAGGCTTTGTAAAGTGTTACAGGCAGGGTACAGTGCTACAGGCTGAGTATAGTGTTACAGGCAGGGTACAGTGTTACAGGCTGTGTACAGTGTTACAGGTTGTGTACAGTGTCACAGGCTGAATACAGTGTTGCAGGCTGGGTACAGTGTTACAGGCAGGGTACAGTGTTACAGGCAGGGTGCAGTACTACAGGCTGGGTATAGTGTTACAGGCTGGGTATAGGGTTACAGGTTGTGTACAGTGTTACAGGCAGGGTGCAGTGCTACAGGCTGGGTATAGTTTTACAGGCTGGGTAGAGTGTCACAGGCTTTGTATAGTGTTACAGGCTGTGTACAGTGTTACAGGCTGTGTACAGTGTTACAGGCTGTGTACAGTGTTACAGGCAGGGTACAGTGTTACAGGCTGGGTACAGTGTTACAGGCTGGGTACAGTGTCACAGGCAGGGTACAGTGTTACAGGCTGTGTACAGTGTCACAGGCAGGGTACAGTGTTACAGGCAGGGTACAGTGTCACAGGCAGGGTACAGTGTTACAGGCTGTGTACAGTGTTACAAGCTGGGTACAGTGTCACAGGATGGGTACAGTGTTACAGGCTGTGTACAGTGTTACAAGCTGGGTACTGTCTCACAGGCTGTGTACAGTGTTACAGGCTGTGTACAGTGTTACAGGCAGGTTGAGTGTTTCAGGCAGGTACAGTGTAACAGGCGGGTACAGAGTTACATGATTGGTACAGTGCTACAGATGGGTTCAGTGTTGAAGAGAGTACAGAGTTAGAGGCTGGGTACTGTGTTACATACAGGCTGGGTACAGTGTTACAGGCAGGTAGAGTGTTTCAGGCAGGTACAGTGTAACAGGCGGGTACAGAGTTACATGATTGGTACAGTGCTACAGATGGGTTCAGTGTTGAAGAGAGTACAGAGTTAGAGGCTGGGTACTGTGTTACAGGCTGAATGTAAACATTATGCTTGTAACACTGTACCAGTGTTACAAGCAGGTACAGAGTTACATGAAGGGTACATTGTTACAGGCAGGTACAGTGTAACAGGTGGGTAAAGAGTTACATATGGATTCAGTGTTACAGGCTGGGTTCAGTGTTACGGGCTGGGTACAGTGGTACAGGATGTGTAAAGTGTGACAGGCTGGGTAGAGTGTTACAGGCTGGAGTATTACAGAGTTCCATGAAGGGCACTTTGTAACAGGTGAGTACAGTGTTACAGGTGGGCACAATGTTACATTGTAGGTTTATGGCACTCTATTACAGGTGGGAACAGTGTTACAGGCGGGTACAGTTTTGTGTGTTGGTACAGTATTATATATGTGTAAATTATGATGTCAGCTTTTCCCATATAATCTCAAAATACATTTTTGGCTCATTTGTGATGTGTTTCCGGAAAATGAGCCACTAGTCGCAATTTCAAGACTGTTTATTAATTATATCAGTGGGTTTCTTAGATCATCCTATTAAGTATATTTGACTACTTTACTGGTAATTATCTACCCAGAAATATTGCAAACGTTTTTTTCAAAAATAAAAATATCTAACTAAAAAGATAAAAGTACTTATTAGATGTCCTTAATGTTTACATTCATTGGAATCGGCTTGGTCTCAACTTTTCAATTATGTTCATATCTCATAATCCATATTTTGCGACTTATGACTCATTTTTCTAAAACGGATCACATTTGTGGCTCATTTTTCTGTGACACATCATACGTTTTCAGTCCCTAATTATCATAGAATGGCAGTAGGGACATACTCTATATGCACAATAATTAGTAATAAGTTTCATATTATGGGGAGAAAAGATGAACCAACTCTGTACTTTTGATGATAGATGGAAACATGGTCTCTTTCTGATGATAAGGTGTGTGCGAAGTGGTTGCACAGATTTTTATAATTTGTGCAACCACTTCGCACATTTTCTAGGCCCTTCTTATGATACTATACAATAGGTATGGAGGAATGACTCATTTCTGGTTGAAGAGATAATATCTTTAAGGCTCTGGACAATGAAGAATTACACTGAATAGTTCAATATTTAGTGAATAGAGATACATGGAAGAAGGTAACCACTGGAAAACTGATATTTCAGATAATCTACCGTTTTGCTTTTTCACTCACTAAATATCATGAAATAGGAATGGAAACTTTTTTTTTGACAATAATCCATAATAAGGTCCATACTTTGAGAAAGAAATATCAATAAACTGAATCGTTTTGATATTAATGAAAAAATATTGCATTTTTCTGAAAAAAGGGGGTGTGTGCGAAGTGGTTGCACACATTTTTGGCCCTAAACTTTGAGTAGCCATATCTCAGAGAATAATGTTCCAATTTAGTAGCAAATTTGGATCGTGAAGGCCACATACCACTACTTTCGCTCACCAAAGTATGAAACTAATTGAGAGAACTTTGTAAATTGACCTCCTCCAGGGTTTTTTGGCCCATTTCGTGAGAATTGACCACTTATAGTGGGGAATGTGCAGTAGAAAAAAAATGGTTCAGTGCAAGGGTATTTTCATGATGAAAGTTTGCATAGATATCTAAGATATATATAGGTACATAGGCTGTATATGCCTTTATATAGCTTTACTTATTAAATTAAAAGCTATGGTGATTGACAGTGTGTGCAGTATGCAGTCACGCACTATGCCCCTCTAAGTCTAAGGAAGCTTGTAGCTTGACCAGTGAATGGACTGCTTTTTCTTTGCTGGTCGCACTGAGGCATACACTTTACATAGGCCTAAAAAGCTGTGAGGCAGAATGGGTGTGCGCATAGGGTAGGTGGACTAATCAGATGGAGTGGTTCAGTGACGTCATCAATTAATCCACATAATTAATAAGATAGTTACGACATCGACATGACAAAGGCTCCGTACATGAGCCATGTAAAATTCCCAAACTTTCCACCCAGCTTACTTTGGCCTCAAGTGAGGTTACCACGGTCTTCGTTTTTCCCAATGAATTTTTGCCAGGATGGTAGAAGCGAATTTGTTTGAATTACCGTAATCCGCCCTCTCCCTCTGCTCCGACTGACTTACATTGTATTATTTGGCGACGCAATGTTGGTACTTCGGCGACGCAACTTTAATGCGCCTGCCTATTTGGCGACGCAACGTCGTCTGCATAGAAACGCTCCCCAGCAACATGCCTGCACAGTTTGCCCACTGTTTTTACCTGAACTTTGTAATTAATTTTTAGGGTGGGATGTGGGGGCAGAGTGGGGAAGCGAGAGGGAGGGAACAGGGGATGTCTACCCAGTGATAAACGGGGGCAGCTAGTGTAAATTACCACCAGTGAGGTGTTGGTCTGCAATATGTCTGCCTCCTTCAAAGAGAGAAACTGACTGTTTATTGTTATGTTTCTGCTGGTAAATATTGATGTTGATCATTATAATGCTGCACAAGTACTCTGAAGACTATAATGTTTCTGTTATTTGCAAAACAAAATTATAGTTTCCTAAAAAGCGTTTGGGCTTTACGGTACTGTCTGTATTATAGCCTATAGCATGCCGTTCATGACGTCCGTGGAGATGGTATGATCGCCTTGTGATTGTCCCAGAGAAAAATAGCATACAACTAGAACCGAATATTTTATTATCTTTAAATCATATACCGGTAGGCTCATATTTGCATATATATATATATATAGATGTGTAGTCCTGTTGCCAGGAGACTATACTTCTCATTGGTTACCTCTCATAGTTATGGTGTTGCAGTTCTTACATTGCACTCGCCCTTTCAACACTGCACTCATTCACTAGATGCAGTGTGGGACCTACTTGGGACAGTCCAGTACCCACTTTACTGTCTTAGAACCACCAATTTAAGGTTAGGTTTAGGGTTAGTTTTAGTATTGATTTCTGTTAAGTAACATTTGACAGCTAAATCGTCTAGTCTATCTAGACTGAGCGACGTTTACGCAAAATCTCTATATTAATGAAATAAGGGTTCCGAGCCTTAAACCCCTATCTTCTCTGAAACCGCTGGCCAGATCTCCATTATATTTCACATGCACATTGCCAAAAATGGTGCCGAACCATTCCACTATGTTTCATTAACAAATTAGGGTTGGAAAGGGGTTAGAAATGGGTTTACATTGAGCACCCCCATCCAGGGCCCCCAACGCTGCCTGAAAACAAACCTATCAGTGCCCCTACACCAGGTTTCTGGGTCACCCAAAGCATGACGTCATGGACGGGCACATCATTGCTTCACTATAGGATGGGAGTTGATATATTTCCACTGGACGGAGCATCGTCAGAGTTGAATCTTTGCCTTAGTCTTCAGCACTGTGTACAGTGTGTGAAATTAACTTTTTTTCTTTGCCCACTACGTTGGCAGGTGAAATCAGAGATTTACCGCCCACACAGAAATTTATCTGCCCACTAATTTAAATTACCTGAAAATGAAAGAGGGAGTGGGAGAGGGTATGGGAGAGGGAGAGGGAACGAGAGAGGAAGAACAAGTGGGAGAGGGAACAGGACAGAGACAAGGACAAGGCCCACCTACACAGAAATTTACCCACCCACTAATTACCTCACAATGAAAGAGGGAACGGGGGAGGGAGTGGGAGAGGGATTGGGACAGGGACAGGGACAGGGACAGGGACAGGCAACACAACAACAGCACAACACTGAACAGTGACCAAAAAAGCATCTAATTCTAAACAGGGTTCCATTTGTGGTATGAAGATACTAAGTTATAGAGACAACTTGAAAGTGAAAGATAGTGGGAGAGGGAACAATTAAGGAGAGATGAGGATGTGGGCCCCACTGTCCCACTAGCAAATCTGTGATTGTAAGGATTAACATGACACTTTTTAGAATTGCATAGAGCCTCATATTTTTCACTCAAACAAATTGTTTTTCACTGGCTCACATAAGGGCAAAACCCTTTGCTGTGTCATGTCACAAACTATATTTTTTGAATCACAAAATATTTCACATTAGGGTAAAGTTAGACCAAATTTATACATATATGACAATGCAATAAAGCTCTTGAACGATTTCAATATGTATAGTCAAATGCTATGAATGACAAGAATTGTAGGCCTATTATCTATCTAATTGTGGAAATAATTGGTTTTCTTTGATTCCTTACTTAGAAATACAATAGGCCTATGTGGAGTCAATCTATTTTAAAATTTTGATTAATTCTCTTCTTTTTATTAAAGTTTGATATAAATATGCAGGCACCACGTCTTTTATTCTTAAAAAAAATACCAAGAAAGGCCTAGGGTACAGGCAAAATATGACGATTTGGAGGAAGATATTCAGATAATTCCAATTTAAGGTTGATACAATAATCATAATCACTTGAAACTTTGACAAAATTCAGGCTCCTAGTATAGTATCAATCTTATGTCTTAAGAACAAAGAAAACCTGTTAATTCTCAAAGGTTTAAAAAAGAAAAGGGTAATAAAGCAAAGTCCCTAACTTAGGGAGCAGCACTATAGTGCTGCCCTCTTTCAGAAATATAAAATTACATTTACTATAACTTCATCTGTGACACGACAGGTAGCGTGATGACCGCGCTTCCGGCCCCCTCATGCCGGCGAGTGTGAACCCCGTTCCGGTCTCTTTTCCCGTCACCACGACCGAGCTGACAACGTGAGTATAGAATAGTATACATAAATCTCTCTAATATCTTCTGCGATGTACTGACATTATTTCTTTTAGGCTCAGTTGACAATTTTGTTATTCCTCTTGATTTCCTCCACCCCCTGGAGGGTATATTGAGGTGAATGTGGGGTGAAAATACACTTTCTGTATATCGTGGAGTGAATGGACTGGTCGTTCCAATATGGCGGCGCCCATGTGAGTTCCACAGGCATGGCCGGATTAATGTAATGGAAATTCGCAATTGTCTTGACGATTCCGCTGTGTTTTGTCGGAATTACGGACTGATTATATCGTGCCCCCTTCTCACAGCACTGGATTGTGTCTGATGATCTAAGGGCACACCATGCGGGGCCCTAACTCTATGCCAACTACCATGTCAACACGGCTGTCAAGCTGTCAAACCTAAAATAAATTACAACGATGAACCGATGACTCGAATATTTCATCTCTTGTTATTAGGAGAGAGGCGCGTTTCAGCTTCCCTGGTTTTACATTTCTGGAATATGCCTCAAAAAAATGGAACACGGTCTTCATGATTTTGGTTGTCGACGATGACGACCAAGTTGGAGGAGATATTTTATAAGCTCATATTAAGTTCACTAACGGAGTACCGTACTGACACTGTCGACAGTCAACACGAGTCACGAGCCATAATCTTTGAGACCCCCATTAGAGCAATTAAGGCAATACACAACACTGGCTACGTTAGTTGACTTAATTCTTTTATTGGATATGTTTATTGCATATTGGAATTAAGCAATTCCAAACCACCAACAGCGGAAATATTGATTCTTTGCACTCAGTTGATTTATATATTATTTGTTGTGATTGTATCTGTTGACTCTGTTGTACTTGTAACACTTGTCTTATGATCTTTGCATCATTGTCTTGTAGATGCCTGGTGTATCCGTGAAGGACGTTAACCCACATGAGTTCGTCAAGGAACTCTCCGCCTTCCTCAAGAGGTAAATAATCTTGATTTAATCTTCATGTGCTATGGCAGCCTATGCCTATGGCTAAGAATAGGTGTAACTTGTAGTTAACAGTTGTAGGCCTGTTCTCGATTAAATTAATTGATTGAACATTTGCTATTTTAAAGAGATAAACCACAGTTCAACTGGGAAAAAAACTGAAAATAGCATTTTGTTTAAACTTTGCCTTGTGAAAGAACAAGGTTAGGTGAATTCAAAAGGCCAATAAAAACATGCCACCGGGTTAGTTTTCATATCAGGGAGCCCTGAAATTTATGGTTGTTCACTATAGAAGTCTATGAGAAAAGGACAATATTTTTCGTTTTTTCAGTATAAAAAAATAATTGAAAGGAATAAAAAAATGGGGGTCACCGACTTTTTTAAAAAGTTATACAACTGAATTTGCATCCTGATGAGTTGAAAAACAGGAATATTGAAGATTTTCAATGCTGAATAATATCTTTCAAAATATGTTGATACCCTGTTCTTTCATGCATGAGGGTAAACCTGTATAGTGGCTATGTTTAGAAGTCATTTCAACTGAAAAATGTTATTTGTCTGTCTGAAATCTTGGAAAAACTGAGAAAATATCCATTTTCCCCACATACTTAAGTACTAAATTTTGATGGTCTCTAGAATGAAAAAAAATATGCTGAGATCCATTTTTTTTTGCTTTTTGTTATCTCCCAACCATGTTCTTTCCCAAGACAAAGTTTGAAAACATTATTGTCATTCCTTTTTTTTCATGCATTAGTTCCTGCAGCAGTGCATATGACAATGGTTTATCTCTTTAATTGGTTCAAACTAACTACATCGGTTCATCCCTCATGCTACAATTTCATCGATTCAGTGTGAATTTGTACTGAAATCAGTGTTTTTGAAAACTTGAAATAAATCATTCCAATCTATCCGCAATTTCGTCATATTTTCACAACAAAATATTCCATATCTGATATTTTTTGCTCGTGATACTGTCTAGTACAGGCTTGTAAGTCCTGTGATGATGACTGAGAAATCAGTAATCGGTTTTACCGATAGGGAGGGTTGGGGATAAGTAATTCTCACTGTAAATAAGCTGTTCTTGTTCATCTAAAAGAAATAATTATATTCATTTACCTAACATTGTGATTGATGGAAATTGTGAAAACCGACCAGTACAGGGAGGAACATTTTTCGCCATTAAATTCTTACCAGTACAGGTAGGAAGACTGTCAAAGCATTGTACGCTTGGTTAATTATTATAATTTTAAGATTAAGCATAGTGTAGTCTTGTACCTAAATGAGATTTTTACTCTAATTATTAAGATTTGTCTGAATTTCCGAATGACTTATTAACATTGTGGTGCTAAATAATAATAATAACTAGAAACTAATGAAGGACTTTGGGTGAACTAACTAACCCTTACGATCAGATAATGATTGATAACTTCACATCAAATTCATCGATGGACCATCAACCTTCCTTTCACCCCACTTCGAAAACCCAATAACATAAACAATGTGAAACAACTGAACATTGGACTGCTTCGATAATAATACATAGATAGTTGACTTCGTCTCATGGACAAACCGCTATTCATATGAATAATGAGTCTAAAACTACAGACTTTGAATATTTAATGTCTCGAACTATATCAAAGCTCATTGAGAACATGTTTTGAAAATCATTTTATCACCCTTATTTTTAAAAGGGCCCCCAAGGAAGATCACTCTTGTGAGGTCGAGTCCTTTTCTTGATTATATATATTGTATTATGTATGATTATGAATAAAAGTTTTATATATATATATATGATCAGTTCTCACGAAAAGAGCACACAGGCAATTTTGGACTCTACATGAAAATCATTTTCTTGTATATGAATAAATATTATATCAAACGATGCACCTTATATAGACCTTTCAGGGGACATATACTTTTATAGAGCTAAAATAAAAAATGGCCGCCCTATATCAGTGTTCAAAGTATTCCTGAAATCCCAGGATTTCCTGAAATCGCATTTACCCCCTTTTAAATGATTTTTTCATAGCATTTTTCCAACTCTCATGTATTATTATCAATGTAATTTTCATAAATGATTTTGTTGTTGTTTTCCTGAACTCAATAATTCATCAACTCTTTGGTGACCAATAATCCAAAGAGCTTTCTTTGGGTCTTAACCTGCCATAGCTCCAACCCCTCTAACCCTGCCTGTGTATGTCTTACACTCATCCTGCACTCACCCCAGCATCCTGAAATATCAGGAGTCCTTTACACACTAGTTCTAGGTAGCAGCTTTCCTGCAAAATCAGGATGGCTGGGGTACATGGATGGCACCTAAACTGCTATTACTATACTTGGCTAATTGCTATACTTGGCTCACTCTAGGGGGATAAACAACCACTGTGGGTGCAGCACTCACTATAGCAAAGTACTATTCACACATAGGCCTATATAGCCATCGGGGGAGGGGTCTTGATCCATTTTCTCCAGGCTTTACCTGCCAATAACAATTTCCTGAAAAATATTGATACCATACTTTAAACACTGCTATATGCTGAAAACTACCTAAATTACACACTTTTCTGAAGAGAAAAAATATATTTTGTCAAATAAAGTTTACTCAGCATTGTAAAAAATATCAAATGATTATAATATGTGTCTGTAATAATGCTTACACCTGTTGGCTATTCATACATAACAAATATAGTGTTTCAAAATATTTTCAATTTCTTTAAATTCACTTTTTGATTTGGGGAATTTTAACGTTGCCATCCCAACGCTCTTTTGAATTGGTTGCCAAAGGATGGAAAATAAATATTTAGTCAGAATTTGTTCATGGAATGTAATCTCCAACAACTCTATTTTAAATTGAAATATTGACTAATCACATACTCGAAAAACTGTTTCAATGAGAACTGAATGATTAAAAAAAGGTCATGTTGGGGAAGTGGTAACGTTGCCAACCCAACGACATTCATTTCAAAACTGTGCCTAAACAATTTTAGATTATCTAATGAAACTTAGTCATTTTAAAGCATCTGTTTAGAGGTTCATGCCATGAAATTTTAAATTTCAATCTAACATTTTTTCTGCTATCTTTGGACTGAATTTAGCTGGTGTTGCCACCCCGATGCAGCAGTGGGGTGGCAACACAAAATAATGGTACAGAATAATTTTAGTTGAGACCAATGACATGTAATATAATGGGAAAGCTATGTCATTTTGCTATAAGAATCAATAAAAAAATATTGATTTTGAGAAATCATGAATATTAGACAAGGTATGGAACAAGGCCATGTCCTTTGATTTTAAGTGTCAAAATAATAATACGATTTTCAAATGTAGTTCCTATAAATAGAAAAATGAAAAAAAATCCAATTTTCAACCAATGTTTCAGTTGAAACGTTAGCTTTACAATAGAATAATTAACAAAAATATTGAAATCTAAAAAATGCTCTGCATTACCACTACCATGTTTATATCTAAAAGCATTGGTATGGCAACGTTAGAAAATGAATATCCCACCAAATGCACAGTTTTCAAAATTAGTGTTCCCAATTTTTATTTTGAACCCTTCAATATATGTACAATGATATGTCCAAATGGCAAAAAGTGTGTCATTGTGGGATCAACGGTGGTAGTAATCTATCAACTGCAGCTAACCCGTTATTATTGCTGTTTGCAGGGCGGGCAAATTAAAGGTTCCTGACTGGGTGGACCTTGTCAAGACCGGCAAACACAAGGAACTCGCCCCTTACGATGATGACTGGTACTACACCCGTGCAGGTTAGTAGCTTTAGATTATCAATTCTAGAGTCCGTCGGGCCTGAAAACCTCGAATTCAGAAAAATAATATTCACTCTTGGAAAATGGGCATTTTGGTCCAAGGGCCTGGACAATTATTATGTGGGCCTTAATTCCTGTTGGAATCTATTAAATGACTTGATATATGCCTTTCCCCTTCCCGCGCCGAGTGACTCCCAAACTAGAAACTGCGATTAATAGGCCTATATACCGTAATATAATACAGTATTGAGCAATATCTTCTTGTACAACCCTCCCCGCTCTCGTCATTAGGGTTCTGAAGTGTCACTCACTGAGATGGGCCTGGAAAAGACTGCTATTTCTTCTGACCACAAGCGCGGAGACCCTGAATTATTGTAGTGTTGGTTGGGGAGATCTCAGGGTTAACCTGCATGATTTAGCGCTCTAAATGGAACATAGAACACAAACCATGGACAAATTAACTTTCTGTCGTTAAACTTGCTGCCTGGGGAACATTTTAAATGCTTATAACCGTTTATTGTGTATTAAGGAGGCTGGCCACTATTTCGAAAAGTCATTAGATTTTCCCCCAAATTGCTACAGTGATAGTTTCAAGTATCCTGAATTCGAAAATGCCATTTATTAAGGACCTTTCCATATTCATTTCTCCACTGTGGGGCCGATTTCCTGCAGGGAGCTTGCGGCTATGGGAAAATGTCATAATTCAACACATTTTTGCATTTTTCATCAGGTAAAAGTAATCAGATTTCTTTCAAATTCACATATCATATTCTCATAACAGTTTAGATTACAAAACAGTCAAATATATAGGGGGTCCCCACTCTAGATTTTTTGGTAGACAAGGTTGCAAGTGTCAGGTCCAGGTTGAGTCAGAGGTCCTGTTTGCCGTAATTTTGACTGTTTACATCGTTGCTTGCTGTTGTCAACTAAGTTAGATAACCTAGACCTAGATAATACTTTTCTGATCAATTCTACAACTTGTACATATGTTTTACATGTTGATTTCAACAGAAATATCCATGCTTTACCCTGAAAAACTTGGCCGTCGGCGACTTGTCAACAGACAGAGTAGAGCCAGATTTAGCTTGGGAATTAAACCATACATATGTCGTAAAATTGGACAGAATGATAGAAACGATGATAGAAACCATTTTTACTTTACCAAACAACATAAATCTACTCCAACTTCGGGTTTCAATATGATTGTTGAAGTGTTGTCTGTTTATTACTACACTTACTAGATATGTCGTAAAAGAGAGATTATGACGACCGTATAACGGTAAATTCCGCGGAATAGTGGCCAGCCTCCTTAATCTTATGGTCCGTCAATTATCATTGGCTAATACTATGAGATGTCAATAAAGCCTTATGTTTTAGCATTGTATAATAGTAGATACATTGTTAATGCTTTGTTGAAAATAAGACCATTTTCTGTTCTTCTTTCCAGCTTCCATGGCCAGACACTTGTACATTCGCTCCCCCGCTGGAGTAGGTTCATTCACCAAAATCTATGGTGGTAAGTACTTCATCGTGTTGCCCCTTGTATTGGGCTCTCACACCAGTAGACACAATATTCGTCCCCTGCGAGGAGCGATGCACACTTGCCCTATAACTTTTCACTGGAAACAACTTGGTCTTTGCGGGATTTGCATAGCCGCCATTTTGAATCTTGATTCGCATAAATTATGGGACTAATGGTGCAGTGTAAAATCTAGTAAAAGCATGCCATGTTTAGCATGTAATATATATCAATGCTCTAATGCCAATATCCATCTTTCCCATCATGCATTTGGTTTTCATAGATCCTCTATTATTATAAACCTATGATATTGGTAAAAATATTCTTGCAATTTTCGATAAAAATGTTGCCAAATTATGTCAGATATCATCAGAATCCATCCCAGGGTGCACTGTAATGGACATGCGAAGTGGCAATGTTAATCCCCCTATTCCCCGATCCAAGAATGCCTTGTTTCCCATGCAGTTTCGACGATGGGCACCATTCCTCTAGTTCTGTTCACTTGGTTGTAATTCATTGAATTAACACTAATTATCAGTTATGATCAATTCAACAGGCGCGCACCCAATGATATTAAGGTACTATTTAGTTTATAACGTTTATTCTCCACACCCCTCGTGGTGTCCTCGATTCAATTAAAATTAAACTTCACCTCCCCTACGGTACGTCTCGTTTAATTTAAAAACATTTATTTGGTGTAAAATGGAAGTTTACCCTCAGACTTGCCCATGTGGAGAGGGGAAGTAGCTGGGCGAGTACAGTAGAGCTCAGCGGGCTTCACACCAGGCAGACTTGCACAAACGTCGTCTTACTTCCCTGCTGTAAATATCATAACTCCGTCATGGCTTTAAACTACCATCACTCACTGACTGCCCTCGATGCGCCTCAAAAAAAGTCATTTTTGACCCAAGTTTGGGAGAACTTTGTCCGGTTGTCTAAAAAGCCTATACAGTGCTTCATTAAAGTCCACATCTATATTTCGGGGATCCGCAGAAATCCTAGGGTTCCCTTGTCATATCGCCCACAGTTTTCTCTTGGCTGATTTCGACTTCAAATTCCTATATAATCATATAGCAGTAGCACATTATTAACTTCGGTCCTGAGTAATTAGATTTTATTTGCCGTGATAAGTGGAGAAAGTAGGTATGCTGTATTGAGCAATATGTTTGCTATCAACGGCAAGTCGGCTTTTGTGTAGATAATAAGGGGAACGATGCGCCCTAATTCTCCAATACTAATTTATTTCTACGTCAATATTACACAGAATTTGTTATACATGTAGGGACATTTGACGAATCAGGAATAGTCAGAAAAGAGCAATCATGAAAATTATGCGGCGTTTGGTAAGCATTTGCAGGGCTACCACTGGACAGGGAAAATGCCTTAAACAAATGCCTACATTGAGGAATCTACTGGTGGTTTCAATAAATAGATAAACTTTCCCGTCAACCTTGGAAATCATTCTAATTGATATTAAGCAATTAATATAACTTCATCTGCTCCTGATGTATGTTTCCCTGTGCCGACTATTGATTGACTCCTGGATGTCTTGTTTCAGGCAAGAAGCGTAACGGAACCTGCCCATCCCACTTCTGCCGCGGATCTTCCTCAGTTGCCCGCAAGGTCCTCCAGAGTCTGGAGACCGTCAAGATCATCGAGAAGGATCCATCTGGGTAAGGTTTACATTAATACTAACATCTCATGTGGTAAAGTCAGTAATTCTCATTCTCTAATACTGCATCCATAGATCTTATTCTACGAATTACCCCCTCCCAACCATGGAGACTCATGGCGTGGGTCGAATAGTTACACACTTGGGTGTTTTAACATAGCGCTAAACTAATTATTAAACAATGGTTAAACCATTAATGGTTTTATATATCTTCAGGCTGAAAAGGAGACATTCATGTAGTGTTGATAATTAAGGATGCGAGACTAAAGACTAATTATTCTATTAGTCTGTTAATATGTCGAGAATCCTTTCTAGCAGGGCTCTTTTTTTTAGAGATACCCTCTTAATACACACATGGGAAGTGTAGGGTCCGATTTTCAGAAAGTGTACAATTGAACTTTCCCAATCTTTACAAATAACCCGAATTTCAGACGAAATAAAGTTTAAAAGACAGTTAAACCTAACCAAACCGATTGGTAGAATGAATGCAATGCCGAATGTACTCCAATTTACTCGAATTTACGTATTATTTACCAAATTAATTAGAATGTAGATTTGCCAACGCTACAACTTTTCAAAATCTGACCCGTGTGATTTATGGGAATAAGAGCAGAGCACGTGGTACTTTGTTGACATTTCCATAGCTAGTGGTCGGTGTGGCTTGGTGGTGGCTCGGTGAGTGGTTGGGCGCTTGGGGGGGTTGGTGGGGGCCTGGATTGGTTTGTGGTCGGTCTGGCTTGGTTTAAAAAAATGTACACTTGGCAGCTGTACACATTGAGTGCTAAATGAGGCTGCAATTTGGTCAATACTAGGTATATTCGAGTATGTTTTGTATTGCATTCTGTTTGGTTAGGTTGAAATGTATTTTGAACTTTATTTTGTCTGAAATTTGGGTTATTAGATAAGATTGGTGAAAGTGAATTGTAAATTTTCTGAAAACCTTACCCATACATGTATGCTGGTGTTGTGTCTAGACACCAGATGTTTCAGCTCAGGTTGAATCAGTTGAATCAGCTCAGGTTCCTGTTGGAACCTGAGCTGATTCAAAGAGCTTAGAGTAAAAGGGACAGAGCAAACAAACAGAGAGCTTTCTAAAGCTGATATCAGGGTTCTAACTAAAGCGCCGCGCCGCGCTGAGAGCGCTGACAATTTGAAAAGGTTTTTTTTTCATCTACATTGTCTAGGGTGTTACTCCCAACCGCAAAATGCCATTGAAATGCTCCAAACCGCAAATGTCATTGAAATCACATTAGGACGGAAATTTTTTTTTTTCATTTTTTTTCCATCTACATTGTCTAGGGTCTTGCTCCCAACCGCAAAATGCAAATGTCATTAAAATCCCATTAGGACGGAAATTTTTTTTTTTTCATTTTTTTTTCATCTACATTGTCTAGGGTCTTGCTCCCAACCGCAAAATGCCATTGAAATGCTCCAAACCGCAAATGTCATTAAAATCCCATTAGGACCGAAATTTTTTTTTTCATCTACATTGTCTAGGGTCTTGCTCCCAACCGCAAAATGCCATTGAAATGCTCCAAACCGCAAATGTCATTAAAATCCCATTAGGACAGAAATTTTTTTTTTCATCTACATTGTCTAGGGTCTTGCTCCCAACCGCAAAATGCCATTGAAATGCTCCCAACCGCAAATGTCATTAAAATCTCATTAGACGGAATTTTTTTTTTTCATTTTTTTTTCATCTACATTGTCTAGGGTCTTGCTCCCAACCGCAAAATGCCATTGAAATGGATACCAGCTGATGAGTTGGCATCACATTTTTTTCGACCAACTTATTTTTCAACCTACTTTTTTCAACCAACTATTTTTTCAACCAACTATTTTTTCGACCTACTTTTTTTCGACAATCTTTTTTTCGACCAACTTATTTTTGACCAACTTTTTTCCCCACCTACTTTTTTTTCGACCAACTTTTTCCAACCTACTTTTTTTCGACCAACTTATTTTTCGACCAACTTTTTTTCCGACCTACTTTTTTTTTCGGCCTACTTTTTTCCGACCAACTTATTTTTTCCAAACTCCTTTTTTTCGACCAACTTTTTTTCCCGACCTACTTTTTTTAAGACCAACTTTTTTCCGACCAACTGCGTAATTCTGTCATGTTGATAAATGAACAAATATGGTTGGAATTGTGAGAAATTTGTTGATTTGGGTTTGATTCTAAGCCTTATACACATTGCCACACTTGGCAGACCTAAATACCATATTATCGCCCACTGTTAAAAATGATCGTTAAACGATAAACCTTTAAACTCATCTCCTGCCCAACTTTTTGCTTCAGGTTTACTGAAGGATTTAGTCGATTAATCAAAAATAAACGTTCTCAACCTATAAACTTAAAACCTTCCTTGTCTTATTTTACCTTGTTCAGTCTATACTGTACAGTGGTCATTCCTCTATGTACATTATTTCAAATTAAAAGAAATTTTCCACTTTAGTAATATTGCAATTTTCATTTTCGGGTGATTTCACCTTTCTCTTATAAAAGGTAGTTAGAAAACTGGAATATTCCTTAGATGAGATAATTCCCAACTAATTCCTCTCTAACTAATTTCAGTGGTTTCAAAATATTCCTATTATAAATGTCAATATTCAAATATAAACTGTATCAACAGGGTTTTTATTAAGGTTGGATTGGGGGGATTTGTGTGGTAGTAGGGGGGACCATATTTTCTGAGACATACATGCCCTGTTTCCTAGGGTGCTGCATAAAGCTGCTGGGGGCACCCTAGAAAAATGTTGGCTTTTGCATACAAATTGGTGGCTTCTGGTGTATTTTCAGCATAATTCTCAGATTTCAGTGTTCAAATTGTATACATGAGGGTAGGGTGCAGGAGGGGACCAGCCTTCTGCTGTGGTTGGTGTTGGGGGGCGCACCCCCAGAAATATTCACCTTAATTTTTCCAATTTTCCTGGGGATTACCCCTGGGTTCCCACCCCCCAATAGGGGGTCCAGGGGGTGCACTCCCTCTCCACTACCTAGCTAGAATTGTCTATCAATTGACCGAAATTTTAAGTACCCCAGTGTACCTCAAGTGTACCCCCCATTGTATCTTCAGTGTACCTCCAGTGTATTTATAATTAAATCAATGGACTAATTTGACTGATTGACAATTTCGACTTTATGATTGACTTTCTGACTTTACTGTTTGTATAAAGGAAAAATTAGACAAATTAGTACCGGTCTCGCATCCTTGGGCCATTAGGCACTCAAATCTAATCAACTTCCAACTGTCAACTAAATTGTACTAATCAACCAATCAGCTAATTACTGCTTTCTTGTTTGAATAAACAACTTGTAAAGTTTACAAATACGCAAGTCCTATTGATGTAAGACGGCGGCGCTGCTGTGTAATGTACATTGTGCCAGCCACACCATGTTAATAACATTAAATATCCGATACAACTCAACATTCCTAGGTGGCGACCCCATGAGATGAGGGTCCGCACTAAATCACTTCTACGGGTTCGCGCTACACGCGCACCGGATCTCAACATTTACGCGTTTTAACGGTTTACACCGAGTGACACAATGTTAATAAGTCTGTCTTGTACTTGCAGTGGTCGCCGGTTGAGCTCCACCGGACGTCGGGACTTGGACCGTATCGCTGCCCAGATCAAGGCCAAGAACAGGAAAGCCGCCCAGGCTGCGCTCGCTGCACAATAAGGCTTGTTAATGTGATGGAATAAATCATGTAAATGGAAGACACTGCCTTGGGTTTTGTTTTACTGGGCCGAGCATGCTCTCTGAGGTGTAAGTCGCGCCAATAGTGAATCGTGGAACGAGGTGCAAGTAATTGAATATCTATTGGACGTGATACTGCAGCAATAAATATTCAAAGTACCGCGTTCCATTCACTGTTATGTCTCTAGCATAGAAGAATATTGAACACAAATCGTCATCACTTTCTTTTGTGTCCCGAGTATAGATTATAGAAAATATTGAAATATACATTGTCATAACGTATCTAATATCGTCTAAAGTATTTTTGCCGTGAGCCCACTTTCCTCCCTGAATAAATGGAATCGTGCCAGTAATGAGACATTTGTGGAACGAGATAAAGATTCGGGAATTCATTCCAAACATTGCGGCTTTGTGCGCGGCGTATCATTGTAATTAAATTAATTGCCTGTCTAAAGACTATTCCTCCGATAATAAGTTATTCCCTCTGATAAAATTGCCAAGGATTGCGGGACTTTAGAAATTACGGCTATGCCTATGAGATGAGATGAGATGAGCAAAGTGATTTAGTTTTGTGATTTAGTTTACAGTCTAGCTGTAAATGTTACATACTTCTTATACTTTCATATTGTAGGGTATTGATGGGATAGAGGTAGGAGCACAGGTTCAACTGAGCAATCCAATGGAACACCCAACAATCGCATGATCCACAAATTAATACGAAAAAAAGAAATACAAAAAAAGAACTATATACTAAAAATTAGAAGCAAAAGAAAATAGCAGTTAGGCAAATCAGCTGGGCTACCCTCCTAGTATCGAAAGATACTATAGCAATTGGGCAGTAGTGTGTTGTCTTGTATAATCTAATTGCTCAGCTTTTGTTCTGCAGATCTTTAAATATTCAGAGATGCCACTCACTTATTTCAAACATAAGATTGACCATGATAAAAGCTCTAAATAAACTTAAAATCACCCAAAAAGGAATTTCCTTCTGTGCGAATACTTAACCAGAAATGTAGCTTAAAGGTTTTGGTTCTGAACTTTTCTTAAATACAGCATTAGTTAGGCCCAATCACCATTCAAGGATTCATTTTAAGAGCATCCAAATATTTTCCCTCTAAAAAACTGGGAATCTCCGAAAATGTCAAGGTCATGTATAAGATTCCAGGCCATTTGATGATATTTTAGGACCTTCGACCTATATGTTAATTTTGCAACCCTTGAATTTATTTACCAAAATCCCTAGGCTTTTCCAAGCCCCATTATTGGAATACAGTTGATAAAGTACATATGTGTATATCCTATTTTGTAGTTAGTGTTATATGAATGTTTTTCACGTTGTGCACCACTAATACCCTATAGCTTGACGATTTGGCGTCAAAAGTGGCCATATTTATGGCCTATATAGGTCATACCGCTTAAGATTTTAACCACGCCCCCTTTATTTAGAACTACCAGCTAATAACTCGACTCTGGTTATGCTTCGCATCTCCGTCGCCAGACAGCAGTACCGAGGAGATAGAACAGCGCGCAGCGCCTATCGGGAGAATCACTTTACCGTACACATGCAAAGCAGACACACGGTCCAAATCGTTCGATCGTGTGAAACTGCTACTTCCCAACTTCCCATGGCCAGAAACAATGTCTCCAGGCCCAGGGAAAACATATACACAGAGATTACTTCCAATACAATATGGTCTTTCAGGTATCAGAACTGAGTAATAAGCGATTTCCCAAGCCCCATTTACCGCAGTTGGGATTGAGATTCCTTGGTACGAACACATGGCGAGCAAACAAGGTACCTTCGGGAACACTCGGGCTTTTACAGCATGACATATTACATCAGCCTCAGGCTGCAGCTTGCAAGCGTTACTCGGCCAACGTTAGGCCTACTCGTACATGTGCTGTATATCGGCGACATAGCCCTCTAGAAAGGCTTATTAAAGAGGATTTTTAATTGAATACATACCAAGGGAAACCATTGGAAGAAGTCATCCTTACTCCTCCTACCTGTTTTCTGGGGTTTTCTGTGCTTTATATTAAACAGATCGCGGCCGTTTCTCGCCCCACTCGGCCTATGGCTATGATGAGGCTCTATTGTTCACATAAACATGCATCAAGCAGTGATGCGTAAACGCACGGCATTACGTGGAAACAACTAACAGATGCATTTTGTGTAGACGACTAGAATCAGATCGAAACAAGCTTTTCAAAAAGGTATAACACTTTATATATGGTTGACTGAAGAGGCATACAGGTGCGTTTTTCATCAAGGGAGAGAACAGGGAAAGTTCAGTTCCATAGTTCAGTTCCAGAAGCCATCTCTACGGGCCTAAGTATTTCATAACCTATATTCTCCATACCCACTAGGTGGCAGCATGGAGGGTTGACCTTACGTTAAGGATTATGTAGTATGCCACATCATATTCCTTAGTTTGCAGTGGCTTAGTTTAAGATTTTAGAATGGCTAAAGGAATATTTCGTTAGAAATGATTTAAGCTGACATTGTTTCTATTGGGAATATTCTGATAACTTGTTCAGTCTTGAGATTTCGTTAGTCCTTTTAATTATAGGCTATAGGCCTAGACATAGCCATAGGCCTACTTAATTGACTTGTGTCATCCCACTGGGCTCATTTTACAGCAAATTTCATTTCCTTTAAACAAAATAAATTAAGGAAATGTTCCTTTGCAATGAACTGCCCGAATCCCAAATTTTGGGTATTTTGTAGTGATGAATTATGTTTTTTTGCATCAATGTTGTCAACAATCCCAAATATTTCTGAGCATGCCCTCAACATTCTGTTTGCATGTCGATGGGGTATATTTTATGCCCCATGCGACTGCAGACAGGGTCAAGGAAAACATCCCTAAATTTCTGTTTTTGGGGTGCCTATAGGCACCAAATTGGTTCCAGCTTTGTATCACTGTCAGTCCCAGTGTAGCCAGAAACACATCAAAACCAATGGTTTTCCAAAAGAACTTGTTAGCCAGTATAAGAATATGTCAGTATAAGCATAAGGGGGTCAAGCAAAACTCAAGTTTACAGATGAGAATATGGGTACACCAGGTAGTATTTATAAGGTTTCCTACATTCAGTTCCTGTGACACACACTCACACTAGTTTACCACTTGTATGGGATAGGCCTACTTTAATGCTTGAAATGGAAGGTCCACAAATAAATCATTTTCTAGCATGTTCCTCGTCCCTGTTGACAGCTCTATGTAGGGCCTATACACTGTCATTGATATCTACAGTCAGTTACTTAGGCTACGCTACCAAACAATTCATTAGTTTTCTACCCCATGTCAGCCCCCACCCTTAAAAAAAGCATAAGTCCCCACAGGTCCCTGGTGCCACTCACCCTCTGGATTTTGAAAAGGTGGGGGCGCGTGCGTTTAAAGGTATACAGGACCGTCTGACCCCAAGCCCCTAGGTGGCGCCTGGTTGTGTGATAATGACCAGTGGTCACCATATATGTACAAAGGTAGGGTGGTGGTCCCCTCTAGTGCCTATTGTCTTTTTCAAAATTAATTTGCATCATTTTCGCACAAGTCCTCTTTTTGCCATGACAAATGAAGATTTTTCACCGTGGGAAGTATAATCACGGTCACATTGATGCAAAAATCCCTTCAGCTGAAGATGACACTTCATGTAAATGAGTAAAAAGACTGCAAGTGAAAAGTGGACTACATGGTCAACTTTAGAGGTAGGTCTCTCTAACTTTTTTTCGATCGGGGTAATATATGATTTTTTCTTTTTGTTAATTGTAGTCATATGAAAAAACGGTGGTTTACTATGGTAACCTATGAGAAAATGCGTTTTTTGTTCATGTTTATGGAATAATAAAAAAATTCCCAGTCCGAATAAATTTAGATTTGCTATACTTTTATTTGTGGTCATTTCCCACCAAAAAAAACGGTGTAACATAACTTTTTTTTCCATTTATTTGTTTCCTCTGTAGTAAGGAACAATCCCTGAAAGTTTAATAGCAATTGGACTGGTCGTTTTATTTTTCATTGAACTGTCCTGTATAGGCCTACCTTTAATTCGAATTCTTTTTATATCAAACTTTCTTCTTTTAACAAGGGATGTTAGGTGTCCCGCCCTAGTGGCGCCCTCTCATAAATAAAGAGTCAACTACCAGGCTAGCAGACAACCACACCGATCCCAACCTTCTCCATTTCTCTAGTGTTTATTTGTTCTTGTCTCAATATCTAATCGACACGCAACAGGAGGGAGCTAGGGCCAGTTGTTTTGGTAGTTCCGCCACCTGATAATGCCTCACCGCCTCTGGGGCTGTGGGGGAGAGGGTCAATTGTACGACAGGGGGAGCTATCTCCCCCCCCCCCCCCCCCCCCCCCCCCCACCACCACCACCAAATCGAGTCCCTCCACCCTGACCCAGTTGTTGTTTTAATGAGGAGGTGACAGATTTCGAGAGATGTAATGGCATTCCGTCATGCACACATCCTCATCAAACAAATATGTAGGCCTATACCAAATCACAGTTCTGATGTGAGCATGCGCATTGTCCAAAAGAAAGTCAATAAAAACACATGGTGGGAGTAAACGTAAAAGTTCAAAGGTCAAGGGGAAGTAAACAACCTATATTACATCAAAGAAATGAATGTGCACAGCTCCTCCAAATATTTCGCGACACATGTATATCATGTGCTTTTATTGACTTTTGAGTTTCGGCCAATGCACATGCTCACATCAGAACCGTGCATCGGTGTTTTGCCCTTCTAAAATACCGTACTAAAAAGAAAACGATTTTATTTCGACTACGGTCCGTAGTCGAAATGAAATCGTTTTCTTTTTTTTCCTGTTGTGTTGTGAGTTACTTTCATCATCGACGATTAATTATTGACTGTTATACGGTCAATAACGCATCTCTATTGGCCTTCATCAAATTTGATTGTTTAGCTTCATTTGGTTTTAACTTATCTTATTTCTTTGATTTTAATCGGGATTTTAATATAAGCCTCATGAATGGGTTTCGCGTAATGGGTTTACGCACGTACCGTACGTCTGAACAGTGCATCGCCAGCCCAGCCCCTGACAGTGACAGAGACCCGAGCCGCTGGTTGACCCTGCGCTGTCACATCTACTGTCACTATGTGACAGCTAGGAGGACGGTCCGCGCAACGAGTTCTCACTCCCCGACACCGCGCACGAAGAACTGACTTTAGGCTTGCTTACATATTCTGGTCGATACTTGAAGGTGAGAGTACAGCCTCTTCTAAGATAACGTTCGGATGACAATAAACACGGTTCCGGTATCTATAGTTATTACTGATAAAGGTTTGTGTGTTGTCGTTCCCATCTATGTAGTAGGCCTAACCGACAGTATCAGTGCCACTATTATAGTACTAGTAGTACGGTAGCCTAAGGCTGCCTTTCCATTGACGCGGTTTTTCATGCCGCGCGCGACGCGCGGCACGCGGCAAATAATCGCTCACATGCATTTCTATTGAGCCCTTTCCATGGGCGCGGCTACCCGCGCGGGTCGTTGCCGCGCGGTAAAACGAATCGCTCACTGCTCGATTTTTTTTCTCTTGCCGCGCGGTAGCCAATGGTCTCTGGGTTGAGAATCAAACCCGCTCGCGGTTTCCTCATGTTTTAAAAATAGTTTACCCGCGCGGCAACCCGCTAGGCGGCTTGCCGCGCGGTAAAAATCCTCGTCAATGGAAACCCAGCCTAAGTAGGCCTACACAGGTTACCGTACCGTAGCTGAGTAATTCTCCCAATCGAGCATCATTTGGTTTTCCAGCCTAGGTTGTCTATAACCTGTATTTGGGATGATCACACATAATTCTAACCATTTTATTTGGATTCCTTGGCCAAAATGAGGCTGTGGGAACCCTACTTTCCAAGATCTTGTGCCAAGATCTTGGCCGCTATGGTGAAAAAAGTGCATTCTCAGGGTAGAAAATAATAAATAATTATGAAATTTCAATACAATACACAGCCGCATTTAGAAAATATATTACTTCTGCTAAAGAAAATGGTTTCTACACATGCACACATATTCATTATTATGAAAAAACACAATATTTAAGTAATCACTATTCTAAACTGTTCTAGACATGGAAAAAATCATTTTGGAATATTTGTGTCGCGTTACGACATATATAAGCTTAAAAATAATGAAATACTCCAAGAGTAACCATCAATATTATAATCCAGTTAAGTTTTGAAGGACGGAAAATGTATATGTATGTCTCTGTTGATAAAAATAAAGGTTATTATCATATGCTCTTTATTAACCCCTTTATTTCCTAAAATAAAATTCATTGAATTGATGTTGGAATGTTTTATGTCGCGTTACAACATGTAAAACAACTCCCATATTTAAAATAAAAAATATTCTTATGCAATTCCCCTTTTTCTAATAATTCTTTAGGCCTGCCTGAATTTCGTGAAAAATATAGATATGAATAAATACAGATGCTGTTGAATTGCAGTGAGCATATATTGGAATGTCGCCGTTACGCCATAGCGTCGCCGTTACGCCATAATTAATAGAAATAACAGAGATCCTTCTGTATTAGCACAGTTACTGTATAGAAATAAAACAGATATTTTGACAAAAAGTTATTGAAACTTGGGTTACTACTAGGGCCTATGCTGGCGGCCATCATCGATTTCCTAGCTGTCACTTTCTTATTTAATATTGCTGGCATAATTACTGGGTTACTTATCTCAAATTTACACAATATTATTTGATAAATGTGGCTTAATATAGGCGAAATAAGGCAAAAATGGGAGTTTCTGAAGCATAGGTGTAGGAATCGAAATATTTGGCACAGCCTTCCCAAACTTTGTCTGTATAATGATGATATTCTCTTCAATATGCACGCCAAAAATTGTAGCGATTCGACGAATTTTATTTTTCTAAAAAAATTGCCTCCTGAAATCAAATGCTGCCCGTTTGGGAGAATTACTCAGCTATAGTTGGTAACTTGATACCGCCGTTGCGGCGACATTTCTTTGATAGGGATGGGTGGAAGACGGAATTCTATTAAACATCTCGAAATCTGTCACCTCCTCCTTAAAACAACAGCTGGGGCCACGGCGGTGGCTCTGGCCGGCCCACCCGATTTTGGAGACACCTCCTCCTGGCTTAGCTTTAGTTTAACCCTTTTCCCTCCAATGTACCAAGCTCAGTTTGGTAAAGTATAGAGCAGCTCTTCCCTGTACTTATGTCATATCCAGCCTTATAATATTATGTAATAAGGCATAACCTAATTAATATGTTTATGAATATGATGATTCATGATTATAATGTTAATGAGAATGATAATAGTTAATTAATTCCATAATGTAAACATAACATGTGAGCCTAAGGTAACCTACATATTGGCACTGTCTAGAACCCTCTAGAACATTGCATCATCAAGGATCCAGAACATTCATGTACATTGCATCATCTATCACATGGATCTTTCCAACTAGAAAGATCCACATGATAGACCCAGATCCTTCAGGAACATTCCAAACGTCACATGGACGTTGCATACTTACCATACTATATAAGCTTCACATGTACCCATGTTCATCAGTATTCATATATACCTTCATCAATAAACTACGGAATCGTCAACCACGAGTTCTCTATTTCTTCATACCTATCACTGGCGGAGAACAGGCCTGATCTAGGTGCCTCTATGATGACGCAGAACCAACAGAGTACAAGATCCAAGAAGCCCCAGCTGTTGAACCCACCAGGAAGCCAGAAACCAGAGAAGTTCGGTCTTGCCCATCAAGAGGAGGCAGGCTTATCGGTTAATCAAGAACCCGAAGTCAATCTACAGCCAAAGGACATCTCAATCAACCCAGAAACAAGCGGAGTCAGCAGCCCAGAAATAAGCGAGGATAGCACCCAAGATACAAGTGAAGATAGGACGTCGGCCCAGACAGAATCATCTGGGGACGAATCACAGTCAGGAGAAGAAGAGGACCAGGACGATCTAGACAACAACGACGAAGAGTCGATTGTAAGTAATACCACCAACGATCATATAGGTGACACACCTGCCAAAATGCCTGTTAATTTAGACGAGCTGGTTGAAAAGCTGGCAGAATGCCAGACAGGGACAGCAGGTTTGCTGGAGAAAATAACTCGGTCGGCAGACAAGGCCCCCACGGCAGAAAAAATGGAAGAATTCACGAACAAAATTGCTGAATCATTTACAGAAATTAAGAAACAATCGGTGCAGAATGTATCAAGCACTCTAAGAAGAACATTAGCATCTGTACCGGAGGTATTCGAAGAACCTACCGCGTATAAGTCATCAAGACAATTCTTAGTAGATTTTGAAGCATATATGGTCGCGTTACAAGCACCTGAGACACTATATCTGACATCAATATTAAAATTCTTAGATGGTAGAGCAAAAGCATTCTATACTAGATATATGAGAGACAATGCAACCCCAGACTATAAGCAATTCATTTTGAAGTTTAACACAGAATTTGACGCCCTGACTCATGATGCTTGCAGGATATATGTTCAGAAAACAGACAGAGGGAGAAGGCATAAAAGCCTATAGTGAAGATCTGTTTAAAATGTTAGACCAGACAGACATGGAAGAAACAATGAAAGTGCATATATATCTCATGAACATGCAGCCACACCTATCAAAAGTAGTCCTGTCGGATAACCCAATGTCATTATCTGCGGCAAAGAAGCTGGCCCTTAAGGCCGAGCTTATCACACCCAAACAGGGAAGTGATTTTTCAAAAGTGATAGTGGCTCAAACAGAGGCGATCAATGCAATTTTGACGCAAATACAGAGTACAAATGATAAGGTAGAGAAGTCAACCCAGCAAGTCAATCAAATCGCTTCCCAACAGCCACAAAGGCAAAACAATTATGGCAACAATCGTGGTGGGTATTACAATCGTTCCAGACAACATAATAGAGGAAACCAGAATAACCAGAGGTATAATGGCCGAGGAAATGGCAGAGGACGATACAGGGGAAATAATTACGACCCTAACTATAACCGTGGAGGTTATAAGAACTATAACAGAAGCCAATCGCCCCATAGTAAATCTCAAAGTAACAACTCATCGAATCACCCAAACTAGGAAGTCGCAGGAAAAGAAGGCGTACTTCTTGCGACGCTAAAAGTGTGGGGAAGACCTTACCGTATATCTTCAATAATGATACGGCAATCTTCTCAAAGGAAAACGCCCCAGACAGCAGGAAAGATAGCACGACGAAAGTACGATTGCAGCTGACAACTAAAGAATTACAGATACAGACAAAACTCTCAGACAACGCATTGACGGTTAGGTTTGGTGAGTACAGAATACCAGTTCTTATCGATACAGGCGCTTCATGTTGTGTAATTCAGCCCCCAATTCTATTGTGCACTAAAAACTAACCCAGCTTTTGTTTCAGTAAATAGGTGCCACGTAAGGGTTTTTACAGCTGATGGGGAAAAACACATTTGTAGGAAGACAGTCACCCTTAAGTTCTATGTAAACGATATTGAATTTCAGCACCCATTTCTTGTACTACCAAAATCGCATAGGTCAGCCATACTAGGCACAGATTTTCTGAAAGCCTCTAAGGCGGTTATCGATTATTCTGGAGTTGGCAGACCCCTATATACAGTCAGATTAAACAAGAAGGTTATTCTTGCCCCAATGACGGAACACCTGTTTTTCCTACCTGCATTGGCGCATGAATCACTGCATAATCAAACGTTTGTCACAGAGAACTTGGCTAGATCCAATCCAGTTCCGTATGTTATCAAAAGATCAGCTGTAAGTCCAGAGAAAGATACAAACATAGTCCCTATAGCCGTGTTCAATACATCTAAGGTCCCCATACACTTACAGGTAGGCGAGGTGATAGCGGTGCTCACACCATGCACACCTGTGGCAAGTGAGTCAGTGGTGGCAAGCGTACAGGATGCGCTACCCACTGCCGAGATACTGTCAGTCCAAGGTGACGATAGGCCTCACAAGCCGAAAGAAGCAATTATAAACAAAGAGCTGTCAGAAGAGCAAAAGATGGATATCACAAATATTCTCGAAGAATTTAACGATTGTTTTGTAAATGACGGTGATCCTAGTATTGGGATCACAAACATATATAAGCATAGAATCGATTTAAAGAGTGACTATATACCATTGAATAGCCAACCTTACAGGCTCAATCCAGAAAGAACTAGGATATTTAAAGAAATGTTAGACGATCAGAAAGAAAAGGGTATAATAGAGGATTGCAAGTCACCAGGCTAATGGGCATCCCCAGCGTTTCTAGTGGTCAAACCATCAACCAAAAACACGAATAGGCAAGAATATCGCTGTGTCGTGGACTATAGGTTCCTAAATAAAATGATAAAGGACCAGGCTAGAACGTTCCCAAGAGCTGATGAAACAATAGACAGAGTAGGCGAAATGAAAGGAGCCTATTTTTCAAAACTAGATATGTATCAAGGATTTTACCAAATTCCAATCAGAGATCAAGACAAAATCCTAACCAGTTTCGCCACCCCATTCGGAACAATGCAATATAAGGTCATGCCAATGGGATTGAAAACATCCCCAAAGGCTTTTCACAATGTACTGCAAATAATATTGGCCAAGTGCCCCAACGTCGCCCACTATGTGGACGATGTGATCTGCGCCTCTCAGAATTGGGGACAACATGTCTCCGATCTGAAGTCTATCTTCAGAGCTTTTAGAAATGCAAACATAAAATTTAAGAGACAAAAATGTCATTTTGGCATGACGAGCATCCCATTTTTGGGTTTTATCATCAATCAGGAAGGGATATCCCCAGACCCTGCTAAGGTGGCGGCATTGCAATCATATCCAGTACCAAAGAATTTGAGACAGTTAAGGGCATTCAATGGGCTAGCAAACTACTATAGAGCATTCATTAGAAATTTTCAAGAAACAATGCTACCATTGTACAAACTAACAAAAGCGAAAACAAAGTTCATATGGGATGAAAAATGTACAAGGGCATTCGAATCAATCAAGCAGTCAATCCTGGCAGATGTTGTATTACACAAGCCAGATCATTCGAAACCTTTCATAATAAGCTGTGATGCAAGTAATTTTTCCTTGGGAGCCTGTCTCAATCAAGCTGACAAGGACGGGAATTTAAGGCCAGTCGCCTTCCAAGGTAGATGCCTTAACAAATCCGAGGTCAATTACAGCACAACGGACAGGGAATTACTAGCAGTTAAATATGCCATTGAGAAGTTCGAGCACTATGTCATCGGTAGAAAATTCACAGTACTAACCGATCATGCGGCATTAACCGCACTAAAATCAAGAAAGCAGCTCAAAGGTAGAATGGCGAGGTATTTAGAGTTTTTCAATACATATAACTTCGATATCAAACATCTGACAGGAAAACTCAATGTAATCCCAGACTCATTATCTAGAAGAGAATATCAGAGCGAAGAAAAAGATCAGTCAGACACAGCCACCCAAAAGATCACAGCAAGAGCTGTCAGATTTAATGGCATAGATTTTGTAAAAAGATTTTATGAGGATGAAAGGGTAGAGAACAATCCAATTAGAGTATTCAGGCCAAAACCGATCATCAAAAGCCTCAGTATATGCGCAGTCACACGGTCCGCCACCAGGGAATCTAGCCCTGTGGACGAGCCTAGGAAGGAGACTTCAAAGGCAACGACCAAAAGTGTTACCTCATCCCCAGCGGCCACAACAAAGGGACGCAAGTCAAAGGGAACACCCAAGGTCCGTGTGACCAAGCGGACCGGTAAAGCACCGAAGCCTATACCAAGACCAAGACCAAAGCAAATTAAATTAACACCCATCACCTCTGAAGAATTCTCTGATCTAGTGTCGCTCACAGATGTACCATACGATCTAAAATCATTCAAAAAGGATCAATATAGCGATCCATTTTGTTATACCATGATGAGATATATAGCAAGCAAAGAACTCCCAGTGGACAATGCAATAGCGCGGACAATCCTGTTGTCACAGGACCAATTTGTTGTGCTTAAGGGTTTGCTGTATAGGCTCCCACATAACACTAAAGGGATAGAAAATCCAACCCCGATCTTAGCGGTACCAGGGAATCTGGCGCCCAAGATATTAGAAATATTCCATGACAGCCCGCTAGCAGGACACTTTGGCGCAGCCAAAATGATTTCAACCCTGAGATCAAGGTTTTATTGGCCAGCCATGATCAAAGACATCCATGATTATGTTAATACCTGTACGAGTTGCATGAAAACAAAGACAAATAAAAATAAGATCAAACTACCATTGACAATAAGGGACGAGGCACCAGCAGCATTCGCACATTTGTGCCTTGACACGATAGGCCCCATTCATGAGACAAGTCGAGGGAATCGCTACATTCAATGTTGCATGGATTTCTTTTCACATTATTTAATAGCCTGGGCTTCACATACACTGGACAGCAAGACAGTGGCCACAGAATTTTTCAACAATGTGGTTTGCCGGGTAGGGGTACCATCAAAATTATTTACAGATAATGGCCCATCATTCCAAAGCACATCGTTCAAGGCAATGTGTAAATCATTGGGCATAAAGCAAGTATTTTCCTCAACATATCATCCTGAAAGCCAAGGAATTACAGAACGCCAAAACCAGACGGTTGTACAGGCCCTTAGAAACTTTGTTAACAAAAACCAGACAAATTAGGATTTATACATACAACCGATTGCTTTTGCAATAAACATTAGCGATAATATGTCCATCGGTTGGAACCCATATCTGCTCGTACATGGGAAATATGCATGTACGCCCGCACAAGCCCCATTAAAAGATGCGGCAGATTTCCAACCAATACAGGACCAACTAGTAGAAATTACCAAAATGCAAAATAAAGCAATTACAGAAGCACAAGCAACGTTAAAGAAAAATCAGAAATCGATGAAACTAAGCCATGATAAGAATATAAAGCATAAAGATATACACCCAGGGCAGATAGTATACATGGATGTACCCAATCTGCTCACGAAAAAGTCATCCAAGAAATTGCAAATCAAATTCTCAGGACCATACCTAATAACTGATATGCCATCCCCATTCACAGCATTTCTGAGAAGATTATCAGACGGGTACGATCTACCAAGATCAGTACATCTCTCGCGATTAAAGCCTTTGCGAGAAATTAAAAATAGCAAATTCCTGTCTAGAATTATGGTATAATGAGAGAATCAGAAATACAGTTGGAACAAAACAGTAAGATCCGAACAGAAAAATCACAGCATGAAATTAAAAACACCTAGGTGAACTAGGGCAAAATAAAACCAAGAAGCTGTGCAAAAATCAAGAAAAGAAAGGAAAATTAAACAAAAATATATATATATTGGAAAATAAAAAGAAGTCTAAAACATAGTTTGACAATAAGTATCGATGAAAAATCAGAAACAAAATCAGGAATAAAATAATTGTGTACACAAAAGAACAACAAACGATACTAACTTAATAACAATTAGCTGGCACAAACTTCAATCGGACTGACAGATGTTATACCTCAGACCGAATTGATGGATGGATCTTGTGGATTAACCGAGAGAAATTAACAAGTGCAAAATAAGAAGAGTATAATTAGATATAATAGAATTAAGCGCACATTAACAAGAGAAAGCAGGCCCCTGATCAAGGCAATAAGGGTAAAATACCAAATTGCAATTACCCCGCATGAAAGCTGGACCCATAATTGGATTACTGTAAATTATACCAGAGTCTAACCCCACTTTACACATTACTTCGGGTCCAAGGTGTCAATAAGCACTTGTACATAGGACACTTGGGCGTGAACGTAAACTGTGAAGAGGGGCTTGTCCTCGGTCAGTCAAACACACCTGAGATGGTCTGGGCTTTTTCAAGCCACGCCCTCCGGCAAGGAACGACCAAATAGGGGGCAAGCAGACAGCACCTAGCACCTGGTAAAGCACGGCTAAGAATAAGCCACCCACCCATCCAACATGACAAGTCCAGCATCACCATGCATGGATGACTGCCCACACGGATGGTTTCGTCAAGCATCATCCGAAACGACCACCCATTGGTCAATTAGCTTAACTCAATTAAGAAGCAGATAGCAAACGGGACGTAGCTAAGGAGTACTTATACTTCAGCCGGACCGGTCCTTAAACACTGCTGACCACTCTTCTAGGAGAATCAACACCAAAAGAACTCCTATATCCCACAAGCGACATCGACACTTTGTCTTGGACAAAATGACTTGGACTTGGTATGTAAACAGTTTTATAGAGCTCCATCACCGTATGGACTCAGAATTTACAATTGATATCAGTGTTTTATATGTACAACACGGACTTACAAAATGGATTTTATCTCGGAATATCACCAACTTACCAACGCTTTTTCTTCTCTCATACTATTCGTTGAAAATCTTATTTATAGGGTATATGTGTGGCTTGGACTCCTTGTTCAGGCCTCGACTATGATTATCAGACAAAACTATGGGATAGCATTTAAACCCCTAGATACGCCCTTGGTAGTAACCTTAGAGAGAGCGGCATTAGAATTTAGTATAGATATCTCTAAAGAATATCAGTTTGAATTAGCAAGTAGAACGGAGAGAGCACTTAGCATCAAGAAAACAAATGATACAATCATTAGAAAGCAGTTCCAGATACTGGACGGGTCACTTCAGAATTACACAGAACAGATAAAAGAACAGATATTGTCATATAGGACGGCAGATAGAAGATCAAAGAGAGAGGCTTTCTTTCAGGGCGGCGGCAACCTGCTGCACGCAGTGTTTGGCTTAGCCACAGACCCACAGTTAAGAGATGTTAACTCGAGGGTATCCTCACTCGAGTATGTAAAAATTAATACAGTTAACGCAAATGTTGTGAGAGATGAGGGAATCAAGAAATTAGCTAAACAGCAAATTAATTTCGCAAGAATTATCAACAATAACGCAATGGCGGTGGAACAATCAATGTTAGACACATTTTATAACGCATCAGTAATCGAGCGTAATCTTTCAAGATCAATAAATATACTATATGACAGTCTAAACACGCAAGCAAGTCTTAATGGGATAATCACAGAGTTAACATTAGAAGTATTAACCATCAGTAACATGCACACCAAGTCATTAGCGCTCATAGGAGCATTACAGACACTGACAGAAGGAAAGTTACCACCTTATCTAGTAGAGATTAGTTGGATACGGGAGAGTTTAGCAGAATTGACACAAAAATTAGCAAGCGCAACAGACCACGTGCTTACCACACGACCTGAACATTACTATAGCCAGCCAGGCGTGACCTACGCCTTTAATGGCACACACATAGATATACGGGTACCTGTACCGTTAATACAGAAACACAACGAATTCCAGCTATTTAGAATAATACCGTTCGGCAACCCATTACACCATGACAATAGAACAGCCACAGGATTCACACGAATAATGTCTAGAATAACCCATATAGCAGTAAATAAATACAACTTATCAAGCCTATTATCAGAACAAGAGCTAAAATCATGCACCAAATTGGACGTCATCTTATGCACATCGGTTATACCAGTATTTTTAAAACAGAACGATAACCCGACCGAGTGCATGACAGCACTATTCTTTGACAGACCTTTGGTCGTGCAAGAAACTGGTGAGCATAAGACATATTTAGACGCCAAACCATCCTTTTTCCACCTTCAGATCTCAGATAGCAAACATCTCCTAGTAACCGCAAAAACAAATTTCTCACTAAAATGTACCAACGTAACAGACAGAATTATCAACAGAGCAAACCTATTTCTGATAACCATACCTTGCGAATGTAGCCTTATAGCAGAACAATTTCAGTTGGAAGCAGGCACAAATTGCATGAGAAATGAACTTGAAATAAAATACGGGTTCAATCCACCCTTTTCTATGGTATTTCAAGTTCCGTTACCCAATATAACGGGAAGCTCAATGTATGATAGACCAGTAAGAGTACATATCCCAACAGCAGAGACATTAGCTAGGCACTTTAAGCTAAAAACTATCAGGTTAACGAAGGGGAGCAGATTAGTAAAGGCTATGAATGAACTAATTAGAGCAGATCAGGAAGAAAAGGAAAGGATAGGCAATAATACAATTGATTTTCAGGACATCCTATACAGCCCACACACCCTACCTAGTTTAGGTATGGTCTTAACAATATGTAACACAGTATTGTGTTTTTATTTATTATATAGGATGCACGCAATCGCAACTCTGATGGCTACAATCCATGCCGTCAGGGGGGTAGCATTAGACAAGTCCAGTCTGGACGAGGACTGGGTGAACCATTTCACCCACCCACCCACCCAGCCCCCGCGGCCGAGTCATGACGCACAACCGGCGGCAGTTGCATGGAATGCTTATGTGATCCCAACATTATTAGTTCTCTTAGTAATATTGATCTTTATCAAAGTAGCAAAATGTGTGAAAAGAAGGAACGTATGTTTCTTATGCCAAACATCACCACACGTAGACAATACAGCATCGTGGATTATTCTCAAAATTCAGCATCATGACAGCGTATTTGCCCTCAAACTAAAACCAATCCTATGGGAGACCAACATTCTATCCGCGACAACAGCTCCCACGCTATTAAATGGCCAAGTGGCAGCAGCTACAGGTTGTGTAGGAACAAATGTTTTGTTCCAATGGAATGGTCCCCTAAAATTATCAGTAGGAGGTTTGGAAGAAAGAGTAAATTTGCCCCCCGTAATTCCCCTACCATGGCGTCACAGAAATGACATAGCCGAGGCCGTGCAAAGCCCAGATACCAAATACGCACTCTCAGTTATGGACCACTCAGGAAGGGCTGCCCAGATCCCTTGGGCAGACCAAACGAAGCGTGACCGATCAGTGGAGACAGAAGGTCAGGAAACATATGAACTAATGGCGTGACGGTTAAGGTGCAAATATTTTACGTTATCTTTATTTTTTCTACCATTTTTACCACCTTTGCCGTTTCCTTTGTGTGTACTAAATTAAGAAGTCGAGGTTTTTCACCGAAAAACATCGATAAAACATTCAGTTTGTGTGTGCTTGTGAAGTTATTTTCCATCCAATCCCCTAAACCCAAAACGCATGTGTAAAAATACTATAATAAGACGCTGTGTTATGAAACCTGTTACCAACTAACATAATCACCATATTGAAGCTGCCTGAATCGATTTGACTGTTATGTCTGTACCACGTTAAAAACTAAAAACTGTTATATGTGTTTGAGTATTAACATCAACCCCTGTTTTACTCATGTGTCTTGTTCATACCATGTCTACAGACAAAACAACCCAGTGTTGCCTGGTCAAAATGGTGAGAATTGACTTCAAGTGTAGGAAATGCGATGAACCCCTAGGAAAGCCGGAACCACCAGTAGCATCCATATTCCCATGCGACAACAGACCAAGAACTCGTCGCTGGGGCCCCAGAGGACCCCAAATCAGGAAGCAGGGTGTAGGATTCTACAGACCTCCACCACCTCGGGAAATTTCAGATTACCCTTCCACGGAATCAATGTATTCCCCATCATCGGACTCCATGGACTACCCATCAATGAGCTCAGTAACCTCGACCAGTTACGATTCCATGGACTCTCCATCATTAGAATCAATGAACTCACCTTCGATGGAATCATCCGATTCACCAAGCGACAGCTACCAACCAATAAGGTGCATCATCAGGAGACCGGCATCATTTGATTATAACAACATTTCACCAAGGAACAGACGCAGAAATTGGAATAGATAAAATCAATGACTCTCTTTATAAGACTAGAAAAAACGGACACAAACTCAGGCCTAAAAAGGCCAAGCAGCAGAACAATGGAAACAGAAATAAATGCACAAGTACATGTGCACAGACAGCAAAGACTCTTATAAGTTCATAGAATTGGTAGACATTATACTAGCATATACAAAAACAAAACAAAAATATATATATGTGTATTGGTGTAGGCGGATATGACGAGCAATTAGCTCCAAAGAGAAAAGTCACTACTTTTCCTGAACATAGTATTAGTTCAAAGTAGATATGTCAAGTTAGAGATAGGTATTATACTACAACAGAATATAGGATGATTCTTTCCGGTGTCCCACCTTCTCGAATCGCAAGATTTTTCGAGGGGGGGGGGGGTATTATGTCATATCCGGCCTTATAATATTATGTAATAAGGCATAACCTAATTAATATGTTTATGAATATGATGATTCATGATTATAATGTTAATGAGAATGATAATAGTTAATTAATTCCATAATGTAAACATAACATGTGAGCCTAAGGTAACCTACATATTGGCACTGTCTAGAACCCTCTAGAACATTGCATCATCAAGGATCCAGAACATTCATGTACATTGCATCATCTATCACATGGATCTTTCCAACTAGAAAGATCCACATGATAGACCCAGATCCTTCAGGAACATTCCAAACGTCACATGGACGTTGCATACTTACCATACTATATAAGCTTCACATGTACCCATGTTCATCAGTATTCATATATACCTTCATCAATAAACTACGGAATCGTCAACCACGAGTTCTCTATTTCTTCATACCTATCACTTAGTTCATATGGAGTTTCATTCTCGACTGAGCAACATGTCTCTTCCCATTCATTCAACACCAACAACTTCTAGACCTAATCCACTAAGAAGTTTACAGGTGATAGTGAATCAGACAGTGAGATTGAAGACAATAGTGATAGTGATCAAGATGATAATTGTTCTGAGAATGTATTGGAGGGAGTGGTGCCACTGGATTTGAGTTCTCCCAATAAACACAAATAATATCAGGACACATGTATGTATTAATTCGTTTCACTTAATTATTAGTAGCTATTGGCCATACAATTTAAGTTGCCATGCATGAATATATTCGATGTGACTCATTTTCCTGAAACACATCACATACAACAGGCGACAAGGGTTAAAGTATCAGGTTTCGCGCCACGTTCCGGTCTACCGACAGAGGCGGTAGCACAAATCAGGGAGGCGATCTTAACGACCGAGGAGGCGAGCTTAAACGAGAAAACCATAAGGCATTTTCTGCCTTTATTCCGCGGGAACCATGTTCAGAACTTATATTTCCCTGGTACCGCATGGATTAGAATTAGCGTGATTTTACGTTAACTCAAAAAGTGAAACGTGGTTGTGGGAAAGGGAGTTTTATTCAACTCAACTAGAGTATAGCTGGCGAAATGGCATAATTAAAAAAATTATGCACTGCATAACACAAAAGCTAGACTAGCTGTTGAAATGGCATAATTAAAAAATTATGCACTGCATAACACAAAAGCTAGAGAATTCGCCTACCGTCCATCGGGGCTACAACTATTAGCCAACATTGGACAGGATCCGAAAAAAACCCCTATATTTCCCATTCACAAACACCCTTAACTTATCTGAGTGCCTAAGTCAGACCCTTACGCAGAGATTTGAACAAGAAATTTTAGCTCTTACTGGTATAATTACTGCATAAGTAAACAGACCTCTTGTGTTCATGCTTTATAGCTCTTTATCTGCATGAGGAAGTTGAAATCAGACATCGGTGGCTTCACTATTGTGGTGTACACCTCATGGTAATGTGGTAAACTGAGAGAATGGTTTCTCACCCTCCCACCAGGTAGTGCCACCAGCAGCGCCACCCAAACAGCTATAAACCAATTAAGTGTATATATGCGCGGAACCATTGCTTACATCGGAGATGGTTCCCGCAGGAATTTAACAAAAAACGAAACGATTTTAATGCGACTGAAGTCCGTTGCATGAGGTATCGTTAAATAAATTCCGTTCCGCTAAACTTCCGTTAACATGTTACTGTTGCACCAGTCGTCTCCGCTCCGCTCCGCTAAGTTATGTTAGCAGAGATTATTTAGCGGAGTGCCTTTGGGGCATTCCGCTAAATATATTAGTATGGGATTGAATGGCTAACAAAAGCTGGCTAACCCCTTGTGCAGTTTTGATGTAAATATCTTCAGATTTTCACTGATAACCCCCTATTTTTTTATTTTTTTTCTGATTTATACATATTACTCTACAAACTGTAAGCATAATTAATTAGGAATACTTGTCGGAAATATGGTAACTTCGCCGTAACTTTTTCCGTTTTAGATCAACTAAATAAAAAGGAACCAATAGTAACATAACTACAAAATTTGCACGAATTATAGATTCAACTCTTCCCTTCCAGAATCTAAAATAATTTTTAAAAAGTAGTGAATAGAAGTTTAATAATCATTGAAGATGACAACAGACATTTTTTGACAAGTTTCCCTGTTGGAAATATTAGTGCCTCTTTGGCTATCTCTGAACGACCTTGACCACTAGCGACCACCCCGCCCTCTGAGAAGAGGCGGATTGCCACTGAACTAAAAATTGAAGCTGTCGCAGGATATCCCGGTCATTTCCCAGTAATGTCTATGTCATATAGCTCGACTAGTTCACACACTTTAACAACACGTACAGCAAATTGGTTGGTGTCAATCAAAAGCTATAATTGTATAATACATTTTCTATTGGAGGAATACATACATTTATGGTACACAAACATCAGGATCAGCACTTCTTTTGGTCCTATGTGCTGTTTACCTCCACACACTACACCCTTCACTCACTCACATAGCTTCACACACACACAAGCCACTGCCACCATTACATAACACCCACGCTCACAGGCTATTTATAGGGTGGGTGTTGTAGCCTACCCAACACGTTGGTGTTGTGTAGGCTACATTATTTGATACTAAATCAAATGGATATTGTAGGTAGGAGGGGTAGAGACAGGGTGGGTGGGACAATCTTTTATTTTTAAATATAAAAACAATCTAAAAGCATTCAGATCTGGTGAAATATAACCAATTTACTTCCCACAAATAAATGTGTTGCTGCGGTAATTTTCTGGACCTCACCAGGCAGAAGCCTCCGTCACTTAGTAACAGACTAATCAAAGGAGTAGGCTTCTCTTTTTTACCTGTAAAACTTGAGATTTTCAGCAATGACCCCCTAATTTTGTTTCGTTTTCCTGATGTATATATTTTATTCTACAAACTGTATAAATTATAAAGCTGGGAAGCATGACTTTCACTGGGAAAAGTACGTTTATACTTTGAGTATCCTCTTTGGAATGTGGGGTTATATATTCAGGTTGCTATGCTGGGATACTGTTGTTAGGGGGGCGCGGCCTAATAACGTTGGTTATGAGGCGTCAATTTCCCTCTTTCAATAGCGGAGGGATGCGACAGCGGCAGTTCTCATGCAACACTGTGAACGTCGTTCCGCTGTCGCTCCGTTAATATTATTTTAACGGAGACGATATCAACAAATCTGGTGCAACGGATCTCTGGCCACGGGAGGAGTGGGGGTGGGGGGGGGACAGAGTATGGTGGGCAATGTTAACCTACAAAACCAATCTATATTTATGAAAGTAAATAGCCCAAGACTTCCCCTCAAACTGTGACGATAGGCCTCTACTGGTGCCATCATACTCTCTAGACCACTAGCGACCACCCCGCCCTCTGAGAAGAGGCGGATTGCAACGGAACTAAAAATTGAAGTCGTCGCATGATATCCCGGTGATTTCCCAGTAATACCTATGCCATATATCTTGACCGGTTCACAAACTTTAACAACACATACGGCAAATTGGTTGGTGTCAATCGAAAGCTATAATCATATAATACATTTTCTATTGGAGGAATAGATACATTTATGGTACACAAACATCAGGATCAGCACTTATTTTTGTCCTATGCTATGAACCATTCAAACTTTTGCACACAACACCACTCGCCACTAGGCTCACGCTTCCCTCCCTGCTCTCACAGTAGCGGTGAGGGCGGTACTGTGGGGAGCAGGTATTACACAATAACATTAACAAGGAAGAGAGTGTGGAGGAAGCAGGGCGGGGTGGTGGGCTGTCATTAAAAGTGAGAAAAACGACAACTATAAGAACAAAAACAGAAAATAAAATAAGAATGACATTGCCTTGGATAACATCTGGAATGGCCTTGACTGTAGGTGGAAGGGGGTCCACATATGGCGCTGCCCCTGGAAACCTGCAGTTGCTAAGTGGAGCCTGATCAGCTCTGCTGGGGCACCTCTTGAACAACACCAGGTACAGTCTAAGCCCTGAAACCTGGCAAGAGGAAGACTGCTGAAGAAGCGGTTAAAGGCAATGAGAAGCATGCGCAGCTTGTATTGCAATCACTGAACCTGCTACGGCTGACTGTTGGGAAAGGCTGACTGACGACTAGGAACAGGCTAGTTGACAACTGGGAAAGACTAGCGACACCGGGAGAGACTGGATTCAAATTGTGCAGCTTTTGCCGGTGGGCTCTGCGGGCATGAAACACGGTCCGGAACACCCATGGGGCTGCACAGGAGGTTAAGTTGTGGAATGCAGTCCAGAAACGGATGTGAGACAGAATAGGAGACAAGCCCGGACACACACCAAAGTGCTTACAGCCTATACCACAACTTTGAAAGAATGACATTGCCTTGGATAACATCTGGAATGGCCTTGACTGTAGGTGGAAGGGGGTCCACATATGGCGCTGCCCCTGGAAACCTGCAGTTGCTAAGTGGAGCCTGATCAGCTCTGCTGGGGCACCTCTTGAACAACACCAGGTACAGTCTAAGCCCCGAAACCTGGCAAGAGGAAGACTGCTGAAGAAGCGGTTAAAGGCAATGAGAAGCATGCGCAGCATGTATTGCAATCATATCCTCTAGCGGGCTAAATTTCTGGACCTTCGGCACCCCCCGCTTCTTCACTTGGAAGAAGTCAGATTGACCTAATTTACAATCAGAAACGGTGCCCAGACAGACTAGAGTCCAACGATTTTACATTCACAAACACCCTTAACTTATCTGAGTGTCTAAGTCAGACCCTTACGCAGAGATTTGACCAAGAAATTTTAGCTCTTAATGGTATAATTACTCCATGACAGACCTCTCGCGTTCATGCTTTATCTGCATGAAGAACTTGAAAGCCATGACCATGCTCGTAGGCTCAGCGTGAATCGTGAAAGCTCGGGCAAACTTCGGGAGAATATATTTATGAACGTAAATAGCCCAAGACTTCCCCTCAAACTGTGACGATAGGCCTCTACTGGTGCCATTATACTCTCTAGACTAATTTGTTTGCGCGCGCCAGGTACACAATTAAATAATGGTAATTTTTTCAAGTTGTACAGAACTTGTCAGAAGTCATGAACATACAGAAATCAATTACAGAATAAATTAGTGAAACAATCGGTATAATCAATTACAGAAGTAGAAATCAATTACAGAAGTAAATATCAATCAGCATAATTAATTAACCCAATGTCCGAGTAATGATCTCTGAGTGGTGCCTCAGACTCCTCTTGACCCCCTACCGCTCTGTGGAGCTGAGATAATGGGAGGAGGTCGGGGAGGTGGTGGACCTCGCGCTGCCTTGCTTACAAGTGCTGGTCAAGCCGCTCACATTTAGGAGTAAAACCTTATGTCTGTGAAGTCTGTGGTAAAGGATTTGCTCGCGGGGACAACTTGAAAACCCACAAGAGACTCATGCACTGACTCCTCATTTGAGATGATTGTTACCATTTTTATCATTAGAGTTAAAAAGTGGAATCAGGGAGGTATGTATTAGGGAGGGATGTTAGTGTGAAAATTCATCCTCGATTTGAAAGTATCTGCAGTGAGTATCCTTGCACCGGTAGCAGAAAGAACAAAACATATATACCAGTCTGAAAACTATAAACATATAACAGTCTTCCACTATAATGGACTGTCATTGAGAATTATGGAAATAATATTCCAAAATGCACTGATTTGCATTACAGGCTTAAGTTGCTGATTATATTTAGAGGGGAAAGGGGTCAGGTTTGAGTTACATTGGTTATTTCAAACTATTATGAAGGTTTACATTTGTCTGTTCAGTTGAGTTGATGTTCAAAGAAAGACAAATTTACATTATGCTAATGGAGATTTTGGGTTTATATCTAAAAATTATTGTTCTAAGATCTTTGCATAGTACAGTGGAACCCCGCTTAACAACCACCTCTTTATAGAAACCAACCCTCTATTAAGACAAGTTTCTCTCAGTTCCAATTTTTCCTCCTCTATTAGATGTTTGTATGTATAGCGATCATCTTGTAATGTGATCACCATTTCCCTGTTCCTAACTGCCAAACTCTGTCAGAATAAAGACCATTTTCCTCCTGCCATGCCAAATGAATCCACAATGGTTGAAAAGCTAGCCTTTCATTCAGTGAGTGTGAAGGTGTTATGCCATGCAACCACATCTCCCCAGAATTAAAAAGACTCTTTCTACAGGATGTTAATACTTGAGCTCCTCACCGTCTTCTCTCTGTCTCCCCGTCACCCAGCATGTGTTCCGCTCACTGCTGAACATTTACATAAGTATATTAAAGGATGTGCTGCCATGTTCATGTCATAGTTGATATTCTATTCATGAAACATGTAATTAATATAACTGTACGAAATTCTCATGGCTTGTTTCTACCATCTATGGAGAGTATTAATAACTTAATAATTCCTAAATTGATATGACATTAATTTATAAAGCAAAATTTCTCTATAGAATAATATTGTCAAGAACATGTTTTTATCAGCGTGAGTTTAGAAAATTTGCATTACAACCACTTTAAATAATCCTTAAAACCCCACCACCTCACCCAAGAGCACGTCTAAAGTGACCAAATTGGTATGTGACCAAAACTCGTTCAGTCCGATGGTGGTCGCATTAGCGAGGTTCCACTGCTTCTTTAAAAATAGAACTCTAGTTTAGTACTGTGTGGTGTTAATACAACTTACAAGATGTAGGTGCATGATATAGGGACGAGATTATGCTTGAAGATATTCTAATTGCTAAGAGTATTCATCTTTAGTTCATCGGATATAGTATATTCTTGCTTGATATAGAATTAGTGAACACAACATTGGAGGGTCAAAGTGAGTTGTGTGAAATGGCGAACTTTAGTGACGATGTAGTTAACCACCAGGTGGCGCCAAGAAGCGGCCCAGGAGGATAGGGGTTGACCCCCGGCGACCTATGACACATGGGTCAGACACTTCGTTGCATGCTGACAGAGGTGCCAAACCTCCCGACTTGGGCAGTAATTTCCATAACGATTTTTAGACCCCCTTGTAATTTTCTAAAACATGTCATATGATAAAACTACTCGGACCTTCAATTGTGCACATAATCCCCTGTATCTGAGAAAAAAAGTTTAGGAATTAGAAGTTACACAAAGACACAATGAGTGCACAAAGTTTGATAGTTGATTTTGTCATTTTTCGTTACGGAAATTACTTTTTGGTTTATTTCCAATAAGACACACCTAATAGTCAACCTACATCAAAATACTTTTGCACATATATATATGCACGTAATCATGGTCTATACACATGAGAAAATATATAACATTGGCTCATATCATCTGCTTTCCCCAGTCCTCAATAGGGCAAATAATTTCTGTAACGAATAATTTCCGACTGGCATGCATGATTGCACAGGTACATCAAAATCCTTTCACACATACATGTATATTAGCCTCTTCTATACACATGAGAAAATATACATTGTTGTCTCATGTCATTTGTCTTCACAGGGCCTAAATGTGTTGCATAACTTCCTTAATGCATAATTTCCGTAACAAATTATTTCCATAATGCAGACTGATCTATACAAGGGATATCAAACATTTAAGAGCAGTTTATATCCTATTGTCAATTATAATGTAAGTCAAAAAGGTAAATATTGGGCCATAAAATCTTATTTATTTATTATTTTTCCACTGGAATTTTCCAGTATTGAGCTTCAAAATAATGGTTTAAAGGGGTCAAAATTCAAATTGTTCTCATTATTTAGCTGTTCAAGTTATCAACAGGCAATTTTTTCCCCAAATTCAGGAAGCTATGGACTATTCAGAATAACAAAAAATGATATTCTGAAATGCGTTTGAAAAAATGTCAAAATTTCATATCAAAAGAGGCCATTTGTACATTTTTTTTTACTTTGGCCCATATATAGCAGCCCCATACATGCACTGCCAGTGAACAGAATCTATACCGTACCGTATATGGTATCATACCATACCGGTAATAATAGAGTGTGATTCATGTACGATACCGTAGGGTAGGCCTACATGATGTTGAGTGTAGGCCTACTGTAGGCCAACATGTACATGTATGTTATGAATAACACTCTATTTTAGGCCACACCACAACTATATGAGTAATTCTCCCAAACGGGCAGCATTTGTTTCAGGCGACCATTTTTTTTTTTAAGAAAAAGTAAAATTCGTTGAATCTCTACAATCTTTGGCGTACATATAGCAAGGTATACCAGCATAATGCAGGTGACGTTTGGGAAGACTGGGGCAAATATTTCGATTCCTACACCTATGATTCAAATAGCTATATTTCCCCTATTAAATTGCCTTATTTCAGCCTCATTAAACCTGATTAATCCAATCATTTAGTGTAAGAATGAGATATATTTCTCACTAATTCGGCTAGCAAAATTAAATGAAAAGTGAAACCTAGAGAATGGATGTTAGCCGGCAAACAAAAGCCTGGGTCTAACCAGAAGTTTGACTTGATTTTTTTTTATAAATATATCCATTTTATAATTATAAAACCGCTGTGTTTCATAGGATCATGGGATGTTTCATGGGATATTTAATCATCTCTTTATTTGTAATAATTATGGCGTAACGGCGACATTGGTACACAAACACTTCTTAATTTAATATCATCAATATTTAATCATATTTATATTTTTCACCATTTTCAAGCAGGTCTAAATAATTGTTAGAAAGGTTGAAATTACATGAAAATGTTTTTTAGAAAAACTATTGGAGATATATCACATGTCGTAACGCGACATAAAACATTCCCATACCAGTCCAAGCAATTTTATCTAAGGGAATAAAAGGTTTCAGAGATATCGTGGGCTAGTAACTTTTATTTTTTATCAAAATATGCATACATATGCATCTTCCGTCCACCAATACTAAGTGCACGTTAATATTAATGCTGACTCTTGGGGTATTTCATTATTTTGAAGCTAATATATGGAAATATATGACGCGACACAAATATTCCAAAATGATATTTTCTGTGTCTATATCAGTTTAGACTGGAGATTTCTTAAATATTGTGTTTTTCATAATAATCAACATGTGTGCATGTTTTGGAACCATTTTTCGTCAGCAGAACTAATATATTTTCTAAATGCACCTGTATATTATATTCAAATTCCTTAATTATTACTTATTTTCTAGCCTGAAAAAGCACTTATATTGCAATAGCGGCGAAGATTCTGGCATAGGATCTATGAAAGTAGGCTTCCCAAAGCCTCATTTCGGCCAAGGAATTCAAATAAAATGGTTATAATCGTGTGCGATCATCCCAAATACAGGTTGTAGACACCCTAGGCTGGAAAACCAAATGATGCTCGATTGGGAGAATTACTCATAATTATGCCACATATATAATGATTAGACAAGCTAATAGATCAGGAAATAAATGACAACCAAAACGATAACTAGAACCATTGTCTGATGAAGAGAAAAAGGCCGTTTAGACAGAGAAATTCATTTGAAGTGAAGACAAGAAATGTAATCCTAGAACAATACTCTACATGGCTCCATTTCATAATTCTAAAAAATGACATCAAAACCATTTATATTCATGAACGATTCACCTGAACTATAGCGTACATGTGTATATGAACCCTGCTAACCTCTGACCTAGGGCCGGTAGGCCGCCTGGCCACCTGGTGTTAATTTTGGTACTACTCACCAAAGTCCGCCATTAATTTTACACAATTGTTCACACAACTTACTTTGACCCAACAATGTCACGTCCACTAATACTTTTAGGCCACGCTTGTAATGATCCCCACTAACTCTAGGGGTTGTATTGATTTCACATGATAGTGCGGGGAGAGTGACTGGTATACACAACTTGTATGTCCACTGTGTTACTTGGATCTACTAAACTTGTCAAATGTAACATTTGTTATGCTTACGTTACAAGGGGTCTATAAGACATTTCCTAGCTTCCTAGATTGGGGGGATGTGAGTGTACAAGGAGAACCTTGCGTTCATGCTCTGTGTGCAACGTCTGTTTCCCTTGTATCACAGCTACATGATGGTCCATTTAGCTGAAATTACGGCATACTGTGGGCAGATGAATTGATATGTCAATTTATAATTCTGTACTTTAAATACTTTTGGAGATATTAGCCTAAAACCTCCAAAATTGGTTAAAATCATCCTAGATTAGGAATGTCTGCCCCTTTGTATTCCAAGGAGGAATTTCCCACCTTTTTGCAGGACTTGCCCCTCAGAATTTCACATCTTGCAGGCCGCCAACCTCAGTGGGGGATTTTTGCCTAACTTTTAAAAATCTTTTGAGATCAGAACTATTCTGTACATCGTAAGAATGATTCTCGTTCTTATTTAAAGGCGAATGCTACTATTCACTGCAGCGCCCCCCCTCCCGCTCACTGTGGGTAATCTATGTACTAAAGTTAGATACTGTTACAACACACTTTGGTCCATTTTTAAACTAATTCCAGTGACAGCAAATTAGTTACATTACTATAGTTTATGGCAGGGTAATTATAGAGCGGAGATTTCTCTCTGATGTGGAGGTGTGGAAGAAGGCATATTCCATTAGACCCTGTTAATCAGTTCTCATCCCCATAAAAAACAGCTGGGCTCGCCCCCCTCGATCCAAATTGGGGGGGAAGTTCATCCTGTCTTAGATTTAATCCTCCTCCCTCTAAGCCAGGGCATAATAGCACATATCAAGTAGGCGACGTTTAATGGCACTTAAAATCATAAAATGACCTAAGGACCTCGCCTTCCCTACCCCCTTCCATCATCCCCCTCCCCCTTCCCTATAAAGGAAAGGAGCGCTAAACTATAGTTACTTGATCATAACTCTGGTCAAAATCAATGGATTTGGAAAATAAAAATTTTAACAAAATCCTTATAATCTGTAGAATCTATTTGTTGTGATTATATCATTGTTTTCAGCATAAGAAAGCATTACGCTCGGTTACGCACGGCAAGATACATATTTTGTTATCCACATTGGTAGGACCCAACTTCAAAGCCCCATAATTCAAAAATAGCACAATGACCCATTATTTTATTTTCAGTTTTGTGAACACAAATACTTAAAAAAACATTTACTAGAGAATCAGAAAAATGACATTTATTTTCGATGGGGAAAAAAAATTGTTTTGACAAAAATAGTGTTGTTTTTTCGAGTTTTTAATTTAAGATATGCATCACGAATTTGTTGTTTATAGAATTAAAATAACCATGCATTCTATAGAAAAAGAGGCATACAATTTATTGGCCAAATAATCTCCAAAACTGTTAACTTTACTTAAATTGAGTGAATATAAATAGCAAATAATGAATAATGAAGTCTGCAGAACGACCCCCCATTTTGGACCCATTTTGGTTATCATTGGTTATTTTGAGATACCAATTTTGAAGCACTGTTATTCAAAAATGAGCACAGCGACGCATTTATTTTTTCCTATCTTTATGACCAGAAACACTTCAAGAATCAAATACCAAAGTTTCAGAAAAATTATATTTTTTTTCATTTTCCACTAGGTAGTAGTGTTTGCCTTTAATCACTCTCTATAAAAAAAACTTTCAAAATTTGATTTTCACTGTTTGTTTTGAAACATATATTGAGATAATCATACACTAAACTTTTCCTTAGAGCTTGAGTTCTATGATCAATAATTCTACCACTTTATGGTCTGAAATACAAAATCAAATAAAAATAATTGTCCAGAGCTAAAAATCATGGGAAAAACTATTATTTGCTAGTGCTGCATGAGAACCACGGGAACAAAATGTCACGAATTCCTATCATAAGAATTCCTAATGGCCCCAACTTCTCAAATCTGTGGTATGTTTAAAATGACCTTCAGTTCCGGGAAAAAAAACATAGTTGAAAATTAGGCAGACATGAACCCAGTGCTAGGTCCTTCTTTAAATTGAGCTTCTTTATGACATCCAGATGGTTCTTTATAATGATATATAATGTTATGAATAACAGTTATGGGCTTTCCTCATTTACTACAAGGAGGTGGCAATCACTCAATCAACAAAGTGAAGGTCATTCTGAGCTTAGCTCTGATTGGGTAGAATCCATGGTCGATGTAATTTTATTGCAACATTGCTTTGATAGAATCTGGCTACTACAGCGATCTTGTGGCTAAGGCATTGCTAAGGTCATTGACACCACTGATGTACCATTTCATCAGCAGAAATATCAGATATGTTGGATCTGATCACCAGCCTTGCTGATGCAATAGTTCTTATGCGAATTTGGATTTGGTGACTAGTGGAGAGGGGCCAAAGCAGAGGGTCATGGGTAAATTTGACCGGAACTGGGGCCAAGCTACCTGTGTTTACATTATGTGGGTGCAGGTTCCAATGGACGCAGAGAGGAACCCTTATCAAAAGTCATTTTGGAGGCAGAAAAACATCTAATGTTGCCACCAAACTTGAGGTTATATGAGACAACACCATGCCCTATCTTCATGTTAATTTATTTTCCTTAGACAATTATGGAAAACAATTATTAAAACACATGTCAACAGGTCATTGGATGCGCTATATGTAGGTGCAGATTGGGTGCATGATGCATGTGCCTGTGCACTGTGTGTGAGGGGTTGTGTAGAGACACATACCTACAGCTGTGGTCAGAACCCCACCCACCCTCAGACTGGCCCCGCTCTCTGTAAGAAATCAGTGCCAGCTGTTGCTATCTTCATCGCCGTAAGACGTTAAAGTGCCTTTCTGTCTCTTTTCTCTGCCTCTCTCTCCCTTCGTCTCTATCTCTATTTCCTGGGTATTATGATAAACTGCCTCCTTCTCAGCTCTCCCGCCCTTGATATAACACTTCAAAGTGTTGATAAGGGCGTAAAGCAACCAATCTCACTCACTCACTCATCACCAATCTGTCATCTGTCATCGCCAATCATCATTTGCTGCATCACAAATATAAGGGCCATCATTACAATGACATGTTGACAACAGATTTTTGAAAATATTCTCATCAACAAGTTGCCCAGTCAACCAGGGGCCAGCCCATTTAAAGGTATGGAGGGTTATCTTGCCAGTATTGATGTACACATGTAATAGGTGGTCATCACAACTGACAGGTGTGGGCGTAGACAGTGCCAACAAAATATCTATCTGGAAATTGTTAGTTTACTCAATGAAAGGTATGAATGACTTTAGAGGGTTTATCTTACAGGTAGTAATAAGTTATCTTTTTACCTCTGCCTCGTTTGTCAGTTTGTCAACCATAGCCAACAACCCTACTATTCATCTCTTTCTTGCAGTCCATAGATGTCTCATTCTCGTGCCAACATTGATTTAAGTTTTTCAAATAATTCTGGCACTTTATGATTTCATATATAGATGGATGGTGTTAAATTAATCACAGCCATGTTAGAGAAAAAGTTAATCTTAATCATTACATATAATGGCTGAAGTGTCTTAATTTTTTAATGAATTCAAAATCCGTTTTTTAGGGGACGAGGAGAGTTAAAAACTTGCTGTCTCACTTCCTTAGAGTAAGTTCCTTTACTGTAAGATATTTAGAGGTACAGTAAACATTGACACCTTACCCATTTTCTCAATTTGCAAAGCTGCAGACAGTTTAATTCATGAATTATGTAGGAAAGTTATAATATCTCCTCAATAACCTTTTTCATGCAACCTAGTTATTTACCTAAGATACAAGATATTTAATATGTAAGATATTTACATTAAATTTAATATTTACATTAAGACCTCCACCACAACTGTATGGACGAGTCTGACACAATCTTTCTATATAAAGTCCTTGCTCCACTAACTGCTTCTCTCTCAAATATGCCCACATAGTCTTGGTGGAAGTATTTATATAACATCCTACTTAGATTGCTTTGGATGCCCATGCATAGCTGCTTTACCCTGCATACTTTTTCTCTGCTACAGGTCATCTGCCACATTGTGTCTGTGTCTGGAAATGCGATGGAGCGAGGCAAAGGGAAGGAGAAAGTCATTGACCAGTCAGTGGTAATCTTGGACCTGCCCCATGGTGGTACAGCAGGTGGTGCAGCAGGTGGTGATAAAAGTCTGCATGGTCGGAGGAAACTAAAAGTTAAAAAACCTCCTTCTCCAGACCTGGAAATAACTCATGTGGACACATCTGTATCTATACCCAGTTGTGCCTGCCCTCCTGTCAAGTCTTCCACTAACTCTACAAGTGTTTCTACAACTGCTATCACTATTTCTGATGATGAAGAGGACACTAGGTTCAGGCATAACAGGCTGCAAGCCTCAGAGAAGAGAAAGCACCAAGAATACTCAAATTATGCATCATGGCTTCTCAGGCAATTAGCTGGTGCACCTCCAATTCCTAATCAAAGCAGAGTTCACGACCATCACCCTGTTATTCAGCCTTCAAAGGGCAAACTAAAAGGTAGAAAACCTCCTTCTGCAGAGATTGATGGTGAGAGTGTGGATGGACAGAGGAAACTCAAAGTTAGAAAACCTCCTTCTGCAGAGATTGATGGTGAGAGTGTGGATGGACAGAGGAAACTAAAAGTTAGAAAACCTCCGTCTGCATACCCGGAAATAACTCCTGTGGACAACAGTCAGCCACTGTTGTCATCAACTGTATCTATACCCAGTCAGGCCAGTGTTGATCTAGGCCAGCCTTTCCTCAGTGATACTCACAACGTCCCTCTGCCCTATGAAATTCCTTCCACGAATATAGAAAATGTCATTGTTCCCCCTCCTCCACCTTTAACCCAGTCACTAAGGCCTGGCTGCATTGTCCCGCTACCACAGAACTGTGTACCTGTTCCAGTTGGAATGACAAGCGGACTTCTGCAAAATGAAAAACCTGAAGGAAATGTGACTGTTTGTACTCAGAAATTGTTTGTCGTTTCTGACACTAAATTGGAACAGGAGAATGAAGGAGGCTTAGACATGCATTTTCCACAGAACAGGGTTTCTGTTAAGGTCGAAAATACTACTAGTTCCACTTGCCCTAATGTAATCAATGCAGGGAACGAGAAGGAAGACTGTCCAATGCCCAGTCAAGGTGTAGCCTCCAAATTGCAAGTGTTCCAGCCCAAGTTAGTTTTAACCAAACTACATGATGTATCTCCTAATAAACGTGTTAAGGTGTCCTCCATCTATGACAAGGCCTTGTCCAGTGTTTGTTCTAGATCACTTGAGAGTCAAACAAAAGGGATTGAAATGGAATCAGACACGGACAGTGAAGTGTCTGAGGCTGAGTCATTTGACACAAATGAGGACTGGGCACAACTATCTCCCTGTAGTGACAGTGATGCAGCAGCAGATGAGTGGACAGACGATAAAAACTGCCCAAAGTCAAAGGAAGGACTTATTCCCCTGAGGAACTGCATCAATGTTCCAGGTGGAGTGAAAAGTGGACTTCTGCAAGAGGTAAAACCTGAAGGAGATGATGTGAATGTTTGTACTGAGAAATTGTCTATTGACTCTGACATTAAATTGAAACAGGAGAATGAAGGAATTTCCTGTGAAATTCCTGTGCCTCTTCAGATCTGTGTGCCTGTTAAGGTAGAAAATACAACTACTTCTGATGATATTAAAACAGGAGAAAATGAAGAAGACTGCCCAGTACCCAGTCAAGACAAATCTTCCCATTCATTGCGATTGTTCCAAGCTAAGGTAGTTTTAATCAAACTTTATGTATCCCCCAATGAACGTGTAAAAGTTTCATCCATTGATAGCAAGAGTTCCTCCACAGCTTTGTCACTGAGTTCATCCTCTCAGTCCAGGTATGGGCGAACTTTGAAACCAAGACTGGTCAGTCTTTCTACTAGATCTTTAAAGGATGAGACAGAAGGAATTAAAACTGAATCAAATGATGACAGTGACATGTCTGAAAATGAGTTGTTTGACACCGATGGAGAGTCACCGCTGTTCTCTCCCAGTAGTGGCAGTGAAAGTGATGTTGCATCAGATGAGCGGATATCACAGGCTGCACACAAGAAGCAGAAGATACGCAAGCAGAGTCCAGTGGTAGGTCCTGGCCTCCACAATCCACAATATGTACAGCCTGCTAGCAGTGAGACTTCATATCCTCATATATTATCAGCACTTGGTCATTCACTGACTGGCACATCATTCATTCCTGGCCATCTTAATCCACAATGCATACAACCTGCTAGCAGTGAGATTTCATATGGTTCTATAATATCTGCACTTGCTGAATCACTGGTTCCAAGAGAAGTTCACAGCAAACCTGATCCCAGGCCTGACGCAGGACACAGTGACACTACCCCTGCTGTGGGCTCAAACTCTTCTGGAGCACCTGCCCCTTCTACAGACCCAGAAAGTGATGACACTGGGTCAGCAGCAGCACCATCAAAACTGGTCAAAAGAAAATCGACCAAAAGAAAATCAACCTCTATACCACGCAAGCGAAAGCCACGAAAAAACTCACCTGCAAAATTAATGGGGAAGATGCTTGAGAACTTGTTGAAAGTTGATTCAGCTAAGATTTCTGTGGGCAAAAATGTTGGCAAGATTGATGGCTTTTGTTCTTTCTGTAATAAGTGTAAAGTATTTAACATAGCCGTCCCATGGCCCAAGAAAATATATATGGACTATACTTGTGCAGAATGTGAGATAAGGCCAAAATACACTAATCCAGAGGGTAAAGCTTTATCCTGGAAATTTGTTCAGAAAATGAACAAGCTAAGTAGTTCACCTCTCATAGTCAATAATAGCAAAGACACTGAGGCAAGTAAAATGTCTGAAGACAAGAAAAGTTCCAATGAATCCAAATCTGGAACAAGAAAAGTAGGGAGTCCCAAGAAATTGAAGCCATTGAAGGGAGGGAAGGGACAGAATCCATCAAAGAAAATGACCAGGAAAAGAGGCGGAAAGAAACATATTGAAGTTAGTGAAAGTGAACAATACAATGAAAGTGAAGGGAATGAGGTGGAAGATGTTAGCCGTGATGAAAAGGAGGGCAGAGACACTACTAGGGAAAGCAATGCTAGTTCTTCTCTGAACCAACCTAGTGACTGTAACATTGTAACACTATCTGACCAATCTACTGGTGTTAAGTTAGATGTGGAGCATATGGATGATGGAGAGGCAGGTTGTAATGACAGTGAAACACCATCTGATGGATCTAATGTTAAAAGGAATCAGAGTACAGAAGTAGAAGTGGACAATGAAGTAGAGAAGAGCAGAGATGATTCTATGGAAAGCAATACCGGACCTGCTGTAAGCCAAACTAGTGATGGCCACAGTGAAACACCGTCTAATATATCTAAACCATGGGAGAATCAAATGCTTCAAGGAGACAAAATACAAGAAAAAGGTGAAACACCATTTGACAAATTTCCATCAAAAGTTGTTACTGAACAGAAGATGTTGGCAAATCAACCTGAGAAAGGTTGTGATGTCATGACTGAAGGACTGAATGCCATCGAAAATGAAACAAATGGAAAGACTGGTTATAACTCCACTACTAATGGAAACAATGGGGACAGTGAGTCCTCAAAACCTGATGTAGGAGATAGAGACATAGAAGACAATCAGATTGAACCCAACAGAATGGACTCTAGAGAATATACTACTGAAGAAAAAACCTTGGACAGGAAGGACCTGAGAGAGATGCATAGCACTGTCTTAGACACTGGACATGATCATGGATGTTCTGTGTGCAGTATGACAGCTGAGACTTTCAATGAACTTATGGAGCATTTATGGTTTAAGCACCAAGTGAAGGAATGTGACCCTTGTGAGGTAGACTTCCTTCTGCCAGGTCAGTACAGCAGACACATGAGAACACATGTTGTAGAGAATATTAAATTCTGTCCTCTGTGCTGTGAAAGCGTAAAGGACTATTGTTTACATTCATTGCATGTACACAAAAACCAAAGCTGTCCAATTTGTGGAACTCCATATCTCAATACTAGGGGTTACATGCACGATCGGAGTCGAAAGTTTAACAGAAGTCACATTAAGGCACACAAAGATATTGATGCTTCATTGAAGGGCAATTTTCATTGTCATTACCCATATTGTGGCTTTGACTCAGACTCATTTGATTATCTACTAAAGCACCTGTGGTACCATCACCAAGATGGCAAGTGTCCAGCATGTGAGACACACCCTAATCATGAGACCTTTTCCTCACTGCTTGAACACTGCCATGTCAGCCACCAGGACCTGGATACTGAGCCAGTTAAGAACAAGCCCATTGGTTCAGAACATTTTAAAAATTCGATGCCAGGCAGAGTTTCATGTGACATATGCAAGAAGGACATGGATGGGCTTGTCACCAAGCTCAAGCACATGTGGCTCATTCATGACCATGCTTCTGATCATTTCACCACAGGCCGCCATTTTGCCCTGCCGCAGAATGTAATAGCTGACCTTGTAAGCAGTAGGATTAGGCAATACCAGTGTTGGCGCTGTGACTGGAGTGATGGGCTGAGGAATATGACCACACTCACTACTCACATGTGGACATGCCATGGTATGAGGCATTGCCCTCACTGTGATAAACCCTACACTAGCCTCCAGAAGATACACAAGCATCTGAAAGACCACAGATCTCAATTCATGATCTCTCCTGATTCCAGCACCTGTCCATATCTCTGGTGCCACCAACGTATGAATTCTGTGTTTGAAATGATCAGGCATCTTTACCATAAACACAGGCCTCGTCTGTGTCCTTTCTGTGATACATTCTGTGAGCTAGAGATACAGTTTGTGGCGCACATCATTCTACACTGGCAGGCTGTGTATGACAGAGACATAATACTCTCCTTCCTTGCTGGGTCCAGGTATGAGAAGTCCAATGGTGAGAGAAAATGTGAGATTTGTCCCTTTGTGTCATGGAGGAGTGAGGTGACCATCCTACATCTGTGGAATGACCATGGGGTCAGGTTCTGTCCCACCTGCAGCTTGTGTGCTCTGCCCAGGCACAGATGTGTCAGTTTAGGTTATTTTATGATTCACATTCTAAAGAAACACTCCCTTGGATTGAAGGCCACCTGCATCCTCTGTGGCTGTCCAGATATCAAGGTTCTTATTGATTCATCTCATATTAAACTGGTCCATGGAGTCAGGGTTTGTCACAGAAACTTCCTCTACTGCAAGATATGTCCAGGAGCCTTCCATACCTTCCACACTGCAGCCAACCATGAGTGTGCCTCCTTCATGGGAGGAAGTCCCTGTGAGATTTGTGGCAAGATGGTGACACAAAATAAGCTTTCAAATCATGTATTCAAATGTAAGAAAAAGCAGCTGACCAAGGCCCATTTGTGTGAAGTGTGTGGTCAGACATTCCTTAACTTAGGTCTGAAGACTTCCCACATGAGGATCCACAGTGGAGAGAAGCCCTATAAGTGCCAGGAGTGTGGCAAGGCATTTGCTCGCTCTGACAACCTCCACACTCACATGCGCTCACATTCAGGAGTCAAACCTTACGTCTGTGAAGTCTGTGGTAAAGGATTTGCTCGTGGGGACAACTTGAAAACCCACAAGAGACTCATGCACTGACTGCTCACCCTCCCCAGCCATGGGTGATGGGGTAGTTTAAACAGTCAAACTTTTATATGACAAACTTTTTACATGTACTATCATGGACAGTATTCAGTGTCAGAATGTTGATAATTGTTGAAACAACAACTTTCCAATGAAACGAACGTGTAAATATTGCAGGGATTACTTTAGCCAAATAGAAAGGGTAGACTGGGGAAGGTGCTAAACACATCAGTACTATTGTCACTCTGGTTTTTGGATGAACCAACATTCTGTCAATCCATATTGTTTGGAGTATCTATATCATGATTTTCGTAGTTTCCTCTCCATGGAGTTTTGTTCAGTTTATTCTGTACCTGTACTTTCCACTGCTCCATGACTGTTCAAATGTGGCTATATGATATAATGTATAAAGTGTTCAGTCATCTTGTGATGTGACATGACTTCTCTATATTTCTCTATATTTTCCTGCTGATCATATTTCTACTGGAGCTACTTATAATATTATGGTAACGTTACAAGGGATTACTGTTAGACAAATAACATGCTTTCTAACCCTTACACTTACACTTATTGTCTCGATTTCTAAAAAAAATGAATAAAATCCATTTACTGCATTGTTTCGTTCTGCGCTTTCTTAATTAACAAGTCATGTAGAAAGATAATTTGTTTTCTGAAATGATCTTAAATGGTGGCTTTTCTAATCTATTAATTAGGCATTAATATCAGTTAGGCCACCATTTTATATATAGGCAAGATCTATTTTTTTTTAAACGTTTTTATTTTCACATACACACTGAAAACATGGCAGAAAAACAAACATCTCTAACAATAAGCGTTCTTCGAGGCCATCTGCTCTCGATCTATAAGTCAGGGCTATAAGCCAATCCTATGATAACAAAACGGTGAAATCATCATTAAATAAAGAAAGGTAATTAATCTGAAGTGTATCTATTTAATTAAACAATCATATGGATGGAACGGGATGAGAAGAGAAGTGATGGTAATATGTTCTATAACAATTGACAATTCTAAGGAGGTGAGAGTGGGGCGAGAGGGGGCTGAGCGATTATTCAGTTACCTTTGTCTAGGAAGAATTTTTTAATATGAATTTTGAACATATTATTGTCCTGAATATACATAGTATTCACATGACTTCACCCCAGTCAGCGGCTATCCTCACTGGCAGCCATAATGTGTGGCATCATAGATAGCGGGAGACACTAGATTGACAGGATTTCCCGTTTCGAATGTTTGCTAATGGCAATTATACTAATTATTCCATCATGACACACTAAAAAAATGACCATATAACCTATCAGCATACTGTATATAACATTCTCTAAAACTTTCGGAGGTGAAAACTGTATTTTTTAGGCTTGGAGCACTCATGTCCAGCTAAAGTTGACCCACATTATGGCAAGCCGCGGCTAGCGCCGTGACGTCAGTGAATACTATGTATTACGTATCCAAATAGGCAGGTTGTTCCAAGTTAAGGCAGTTTGATAGTGGAGTGATTGTCGGTCAGATTCTCTTTTTGGGATAAAAAGTTCCAGTACAGGAGTATCGAATAATCGTGTTGCTCTGAGTGGGGGTGGAATTTTTCGAATATCTATTTTATTTATTGACAAGAATGCAAGTTTGGAGAGAAGAAAATCAATCCTATGTCTAACCATCATAGTTTTAGTCGATGAGTGAATCATATCTGTAGGTGTTCTAGGGGGACAATTTAGAGCTATTTTAAGGGCTTTATTTTGAAGTCGTTGGATAATGGAAATTGTTTTCTGGTTACATCTACTAATATATGGGGCACTGTAATCAATTATCGAGAGGATATTTCCCTTAACCATAAGGATTGCACTTTTCTTGGTGAGATTGGGTCTTATTATCATTCTAGTGATGGTCATTAGTGATGAGCACTAGCAGCAAGATAATAACTCTTACATGGATGAAACCTGAGTTTACCAAAGTGACACCTGCACACAACCAGATAATGTCTAACTCACATTATACCTGAGTGACATCAGATGTCGGCCCATTGATGGCATTCTGATTAAATCTGCAATAGAATCTGGCCCAATTACTGAGGCCCAATTAGAAGAACAAGGTCACATCATTAGATTAGAAAATTCTTCATTTTGCCATTGTGATGATACATTTTTTAAAAAAAAGTTGTTCCCTAATGATTCTGCCTCGATGGGCTACCTCGACTTTACAAATGGCTATCTCAACTTTACAATGGGCTATTTTGACTTTTCTGACTTTACAAACAACTATTTCGACTTTACGAACAACTGTTTTGACTTTGCATAAGGCAAAAAGAAACCACTATATATGATCAACTTATCAGTAATAAATTATATACTAAAATATGGAATAAATGTATCAAAAATGGTGAAAACAGAAAGTAAATGAACAGTTACGCTGAGCTAGCCTCCTAGTATCAAAAGATACTATAGCAAATGGCAGTAGTATGGTGTACAAGTGTGATTTAATGGCTCAAGTTTACAATTAATTTTGTATCCAACAAGCGGCTGCAGGTCACGCTTTGGATGCAAAGTTAGTATTTAAGTGTAGTTCTTATACTTGAGTACAGATCTTTCTTTATACTACGACTTGGAAATAGTAAATCTTCATTCTTACACTTGTATTGGGCTAACAGACACAGTTAACGACAGCCATGGTTTATTCTGAGTGTGAGGAATCCTGAATAGATTACAGGTTACATAGATGAAACCTGAGTTTACCAAAGTGACACCTGCACACAACTAGATAATTAACACAAGCTGCCGGTTAAGTTTCTTTTATTAAGATCGGCGTAAAACATACAATTCGATTCATGAAGAGAGTGTGGGGAATAATACAATGTGGTTTTGTATAAGATGAGTAAAAGGGATGGTGGGTGGGGAGCTCTTAACTGTTTGAAAAGTAATGTGAGAGTGACCAGAGGCGAGCGTACAGCTAGCTGCCCCGGTGAATTACATCATACCTTGATTGGTTGTGTTCAAGTACTACCTTATGTTTTGCTTGTACGAATTACTAGCAATTTTACAATTACCTCTAATGTCTAACTCACATTATACCTGAGTGACATCAGATGTCGGCCCATTGATGGCATTCTGATTAAATCTGCAATAGAATAGGCTAACAGAAGCAGTTAATGACAGCCATGGTTTATTCTGAGTGTGAGAAATCTCGAGTCATGGCTATAACTTTACAAAGGAATATTGAAATACGGACATTTGTAATTATTCCCGCCTTGCTTGAGGAAAGTTTGAATCGACGGTTTCATTATCGCTCAAGTACGAGCATAAGAAAAGGACTTTACAGAGTTGAGCTGCTCGCGAGAGCTAGGACAATAGTATCGAACGAAACGTATTTCTCAGTGGACATAAAGAGACTAATAGTGTTTTCTGAGGAACATAACAGTTTCAGCATACAGTTGGTTCCGAACTGACCACGCTGGAGGAAGAGAGGTCAGACATCTTGGATTACCCCAACAAGGTGGGCTTATCGGCCACTGGAGTATCGCCCAGCAAGGGAGGGCTCATAGCAGCTGACAGCCTAATCAAGGATTAGACAAGGGTACTCTAGGAATCGAAAGGATATAAGGAAAAAGTTAAACACATGCTTTGTTCATATAAATAGACATTTTGCCATTTGACTCATGCTTAAAGACTAAAGATTAGTGTGACACTCTCTCACCAGGTGGAGAGAGTCTATACGAACGAAAGCACAGACGGAATGTAATGATCATACTTCACACCAGGTGGAGGCACGATAGACAATAACACGGCGGCTATCGCTGAAGTGATTTCCGATCGGGGTATAGGCAGATCAGTGAAAGAAACCAACTTGAAGGAACACTTTTGGTGAAATCTCTTGACTAAACGGTAAATGCAACTGTAGCATCAGAAAGTAAATTAAAATCCCCATCCAGTGCATTAATTCTCAAAATAACTAACATTGCTAGCCTAAGTCTTGGAAACAGGAAGTAGGCGGCAGCCATTTTACCGGAAGTAAACAAAAAGGAGAACGTTTCAATACGTCAGTGTTAAAGCATAGGCAGGGTTTTGTTAGAAACCAGTTGCAACGGTCCCTAGATATCCGGCATGAGCTCGGATAGTGAAGAAGGAAAGGATATCTCGGACAAAGACATGGCGACAAGGCTGTCCAAAAGGAAGAGAAGAGATAATATTGCTTCGCCTGACGGGAACTCAGCCAAGAAACCAAATATGAATGCCCAATGTAGAAAAGAGATCAAGAAAATATCTTTGAAAAAACATAGAGAACCCCCGAAATATAATCTAACCGGGGATGTAGGGCAAATGGTGTTAAATATCGCCGAAGAGTTTCACACAACTGTTCGATGCTCTGAAGGACATGGAACTGGTGAAAACGACTGTGAACGAAGTAGTCGAAACTCTGGATGATGTGGTAGAGTTCAATATTGATAGAGACAAAGAGATGTCGAGCTTGAAGAAAGAAATGCAAGAATGTAAAGAAGACATCAGAATATTGAAACAAAATAGAGAAGGGAGACAGGGGGTGAGCTACTGTGAGAAAAAGAGGCTGGAACAACTTAAGGATGAGCAATTTGTACGCAATGAATCCGCGAAGTTAGAAAAAAATCTGGTAGTGGTAGGAGTGAAGTCTACAGATCATGAAACCGATACAGATGTTCTCAATCTCTCTCTGAATATTTTGGAGAACTATTTGTTATTGCCAACCATGAAGATTAAGAGAGCGTATCGTGTCAACACGTATAGAGGCTGCCCAATAAAGATGGAGTTTCACTCTGTCAAAGATGCAACGGAGGTTTACAATGCTAGAACCAGGCTCAAGCAGCATGAAGTGAATCCAAATGTTGGCAAAATCTTCATAAAGAAGGATATACCCTTCTTTATGAGACAGAGGACGGCGAGAGCAAAAATAATTGCCAAAGCTGCACTGGATATGGGATACACGCAGGCCAAGGTAGGGAGAGGCAGTGTATTTGTGGACAAATGGTATAAACACAATGAATTGTCTGGTGTTCCCACCCCCCTATTGTTGTCCAACTTGACCAAGAGACAAGATGAAAATGTGATGGCGTTCTTCACGGAGAATAACCCGTTGTCGAACCATTATTTTGCACCTTTCAGGATTGCAGGCTATGAGTTTGACAACGTGGAACAGTACCTGTTCTACATGAGAGCAAAAGTAGGGCAGGATGCTGAGAAAACGAAGATGGCCTTGACGACTTGGAATCCCAAGGATGCTAAGTCATTCATGGCCTCAGTCACCGGTTTCAAGGAAAAGTGGGAAGAAAATAGAGCTGAATTCCTCAAATCTGCTCTTCGTGCCAAAGTCAGGGATAATGACCACGTAAGGGACTATCTCTTGTACACGGGTGACAGAGACATCGTGGAAGCATCCCCAAAGGATAAAGTCTGGGGAGTGGGTATGGGCCTTGATGACCCAGAGCTCTTCAACGCAGACTCATGGCCCCCCAATGGCAACCTGCTAGGCAAGACCTGGAAGGAAGTCAGGGGCGAGATTGTGGGAAAGAAGGACGACTCAGAGCCTCGTGAAGATGAAGACGACCGGCGAGATGATGGAGAGCATGAGGATATGGAGGAAGAAGTGCCTGAGGAAGTGAAGCCCGAAGGCAGTTCCTAAGAAGAGTATCTTCAGAAACAAGTTGTAGGAAGAAGACCAACATGATGAAGAAATGGATCAAAATATAGACAATGAAACTGATATTTTTAAATTTGTATCGTTCAATGTTAATGGCCTAGGTGGTAGTGTAAAAAGAAAAGCTATTTTTGAATCCTTTAAGAGCGAAAAAAACATTGTGTTAGCCATACAAGAATCCCACTCCCATCCAAAAATAGAAAATATATGGAAAGCTCAATGGAACGGTTATATAATTTTCTCACATGGCACATCCGCTGCTAGAGGTGTAATGTTTATGATTTCAAAAGATTTAGAGAATAAGATTATTGAGCAAAAAAATGATAAACAGGGGAGATGGCAATATATCATCCTTAACATGGAGGGCAAAAGATCTACCATTTTCAATGTGTACGCCCCGACAGGTGACAATGTTAAAGACCAGAAGGACCTTCTGGATGAGATATCTGTAATGATAAAGGGTATGGATACTGATGATCTAATAGTTATGGGCGATTTTAATGCTGATGTTACCAATAAGCCCACCCAAAAGTCAAGCGTTCAACTAAATGATTTCATTACTGAATTGGATTTATGTGATGCAGTAAAAGCAAAAAATGGTGGTAAACCACCAAAAACCTGGGTCAGAAATGAACAAGAGTAGATTGGATTATGTGTTAGTATCAAGTAATATTGTCAATTCTCTGATCAATAGTGAGTCTCAATCTTATCCCCTGTCCGATCATAAGGCAGTAAAAGTACACATCTCCTTTTTATCTCAAAAGAGAGGAAGGGGATTTTGGAAATTCAATGCCAGACTTCTGGAAGATGAGCACTTCGTTGCTAGCGTAGAGTCTTTTGCTTCTGAAAAAAATTCAGAAAATTTATCCCCAACGATGGTGTGGGAAATGTTTAAACTGAAAGTAAGGCAGGAAGCTATCAAAAGAAGTAACCATCTGGCTCAGGCCAGGAAAGAATTACATAATGACTTAAAATCCAAATTAACAATCTTTGACAAAAAAGAAAATCTGACTGGGGAGGAGAGAGAGGAAAGAAAAGAGACCCTAAGAGACTTAGAAAAAATCGATTTAGATAAAGCCCAAGGGGCATTAATAAGGTCCAGAGCCAGATGGGCTATGGAGGGAGAAAAACCCTCCAAGTTCTTCTGTGCATTAGAGAAGTACAAGGCCGAAAAGAAAAAAATCAACCAGCTATATGTAGATGGCAAAATGATAAAGGGAAAGGAAAAAATTTTGAAAGAGGGAGAACGATTGTATAAAGACCTATACAATGAGTTTATCATTGACGAAGATCTGAAGAAAGATTTCATTTCAAATTCCCCTTTAAAATTTTAGATGAAATTGATAACGATATTTTGTCCAGACCCTTCGAGTATGAAGAAGTTACTAATATAGTAAAGAAGAAGCTTAAGAACAACAAGTCGCCTGGTTGTGACGGTTTCACGGCAGAATTTTACTCTTTCTTTTGGTATGCAATACATGAGATATTTATGAATATGTTTGAATATTGTTTCAGCATGGGGAGAATTTCTGACAGCCAAAGCAGGGGGCTCATCAGTGTCCTGCCCAAGAAAGACTCTGACCTTACTGTACTAGGGAATTGGAGACCAATTACATTACTTAACGTAGACTAAGATTATGTCTAAAGCTATCTCAGGGAGATTGGAATTTTATTTACAGGATATGATAAGCACCGATCAATTCGGTTTTATTAAGGGTAGAAATATTGGGGTTGCTATAAGAAAGATAGATGACATTCTTTCAATTCTTGAGAAAAATGAAGAAAAAGGTCTTGTGGTCTCATTCGATTTTACCAAAGTGTACGATTCTGTGAGCTGGGAGTTCTTGGATGGGGCACTGATGTCTTTCAATATTAACCAAAAATTTAGATCCTGGATCAGAATTTTGCTGAATAGATCTCAGGTGCTTTCTGTAATAATGGACACGCCTCTTCCTGGTTTGACATCAGAAGAGGGGTGAAACAAGGTGACCCAATTTCCCCAATTTTGTTCACGATCGTTGTTGAAATGTTAGCCTTAAGCATTAAAAAAGATGAGGATATTAGAGGTATAATGATAGGTGAATATCAATCGAAAATTATACAATTTGCGGATGACCTAACTATCACAGTTAGAGATGAATTTTCCCTAGTCAAAACAATAAGGGTCCTTCACGACTTTTATCTAGCCCCTTGCCTTAAACTTAACCCAAAAAAAACCAAAGGCTTTAATGTGGGAGATATTTGCCTAACAAATAGGGAAGTCTTGAGTTTCTTGTGGGAAAAACAAATTAGAATCTTGGGAGTCACTCTTATGTCCCCAAGAAATGAGAAGATGCTAGTAGAAATTAACACAAATGATTTAATAACCAGAGCAAAGTCTATCCTATGTGAGTGGAACAAAAGATCGTTAACGCTCAAGGGACGAGTTTTAGTGGTTAATGTGTTTATTTTACCTATTTTTCAATATACACTAGCATGTGTACCTATCCCGGTTACAAAACAGAAGGAGATAGAAAAAATTATATCTAAATTTATATGGAGAAGCCCTAAAAACAAGATAAGTACAGACTTCCTGGTACAAAAAATCGAAAAAGGGAGGGCTGGGTCTAAGAAATATCAAGGAAGTAGCGGAAGCAAACAGAATCAAGTGGATTCAAATTATTCTCGAAAACAAAAATTCCAATAACTTTAAAGCACTTGAAGTAGACATGGGAAGAAGTGTCGAAAGTATTTTCCTCAGCAGGTTTAAGCCTAGGACCTCTCTAAATCATCTTTATCGTGATATCTTTGAATTATGGAATAAGTACTATTATAGTAATACCCCTGTGAACGCAGAGGAAATCCGTAAAGAAAGATTATGGTTCAATAGATTAACCAGGGACAAAGGTAAAATGTTTATTTATGAAACCTGGGAAAAAAAAGGAATAAGTGTTATTGGCGATGTTCTAAATGAACAGGGTCGATTTATGTCTTTATTGGAATTAAAAACAGAATATAATATTGATACTTTTTACTCCCTTAGGAGAGATCTGGTCAAAGCGATACCGGCTGAATGGTGGAATATAATTAACAGTGAACCAGAAACGCTTGTAAATGATAACATCATGATTGTAATAAATGGAACACAAGTCAATGTAAGATCAGCTAGTGCTAAAGTATTGTATAATGCCTTCGTTTTAAAAAGAAAACCAAAAATCGAAAAACTGTACGCGTGGAGAAATATTCTTGGTCTAAAGAAATTGCGAATTTTGAGTGGAAGAAAATTTTCTGTCATCCGTATTTGGTCACAAAGGAAACAAGGCTTCAAACCCTACAATATAGAATTATCCACAGAGCTGTTACATGTAACGAGGTTTTGAAAAATATGAATATTGTGAAGACCAACAAATGCTCCGACTGTACGGGTGTGGATAGCATAGAACACTTTTTCGTACATTGTAATCAAACCAAAGCACTATGGCAGGAGGTATTGCAAATGGTATGCGATATGAATCATTTAAGATCAACCCAAAATGGTAAGCAGATATTTCTAGTGAGAAATGGTGTAGTGATCTTTAAATCTGTAGATGTCATCTTTGGCATAGAAAATGGTGGTACGAGCGAAAAAATAATTAACTGGATCCTCCTCCAGGTGAATGCCAAAGTTCACAGGCAGAAGCTATTTCATCAGGGTTTCCTCTCCATTAAAATTGTGATTTCAGACCTAATTGCCAGAATCAGGACAGTAATGTACCAGAATAAGGTCGTTAATGCTCCTAAGGAAGTTAGGGAGGCCTGGAGAAAATTGTTTGCTGATCTATCCAGTTTACAGACATAATCGACATTATTTTTATACTTGTAACTCCTATTGAGGAAACACAGATTGATATTATTTTTTTATACTTGTAGTTTTTACCTAAGAATAATCTGTAGGAATCCTTTTAATTCGGGTACGAGAGAGAGAAAGGGCTGAGTTGTATTTCTGGATGTTACTCGCCTAGGAAGAGTGGTTCTTTGTTGAGAGATTGAATAAAAGTGGTTTAAAAAAAACAAAAAAGTTTTACATGGATGAAACCTGAGTTTACCAAAGTGACACCTGCACACAAATTGGCTTGAAAGTGACATGACGTGACATGTCGTCCATGCTGTCTCTCCGCTAATTATAGCATTTTGTGAGGGTTAATGACATTCACACACCTCTAAAACTGACCGAACAAAAGATATTGATCTATGGATTAATATTTCCTGGACCTTACCTCTGCAATGACACCGTACAGTAAGAACTCTTGGTTTTAAAATCTATCGTCACGGAATCTCACGTAGTGGGCGATCGACAACTGGCTGCAGCCGCCCTTGACATATTATCGCTCATTGTGGACTAATGCTAAACCCTTATTCTACTGATTATCTAGACAACAATATAAACATCACTTAATGACAATAAACCAATCATGTCTCAGGTTAATTCCATGTCGAGCATGATCACTGGACTATTTGGGTTAAGCTCAAGTTCTGACGAAAACGTTCTAACCTCTAAGCCACATATGGGCTATGGGGAGCACAACGGTAGCATTAATCATCAAACCACAAAACTCATCTGAACTCGAAGTGGCCTTTAAATTAACATCTCTGCAGGAAGAACTAGATCTAGATAATCCTGACTTACCTGCTACTCCGATTAGCTTTGATAAATCCTCCAGTCATCTTGAATCGTTCAAATCTGAACAGAACAGAGTCACTTTGGGCCTTCAGTCGAGTCACACGACAACGAGGACTGTCCCATGGTACATGGAATTGAGTCTATCTCAAAAACCATGACAGTCAATAATGATGAATCTTTACATGCACAGAAATCGCCAGTAGTATCTCCTGTTAAGCCTGATCCTAGTGGTGCAGATCGTGTAATAATTTCCACGAATGACTCCATAATAGATAATCACTCCAGTTTAGCCATTGAGGACCCGAGTCACAAGCATGACAGTCTAATCGAGGCCATCTGCAATAGGTTGACACCCACAATCACCACTGCTATCGAGTCAAAATTATCTAGCACCAAACAGATCTTTGACTCATCAGTCTCCACGCTGAGCTCAGGAATTACAAAAATCCAAAATAATGTTTCCAGCTTTTCCAAATCGCTCGATATCCGCACCTCTAAGTTGGAGAAGGCCATCTCATCGATGGAGCTCTCCTCCAAGGAGCAGCTGTCAACCGACATCTTAAGGTCTGAGTTACAAGTCCTCAGCAAAGGCAGTGCAGTTGACATGGGGAAAATAGCTTCCTCCATAGTTGAATTGAAGGAATTCACTGACTTCAAGATTAGTAGTATTCATAGGGAGGCGATTAATAATGACTATGGCTATCCCCTGATTCCAAGGAATCACCAGATGGGACCAGCTATGCATCCACAAGGCCCACTGTGCGGGCAATGGCAAGGTGGACCGCCCTCGCAGCGACAGGGACCACCAACAAGGCCACTGAATCATCGTGGCCGGCCTACCTCGTCGAAGGGCCGTAGAGTTATAGTCCTTGATAATATTGCTGAGCTAGGGAACGATGACATAGTGGCCATGGTTCAATCGATCTGCAAACAACTTGATTCCAATTTTGATAACCGAGATTTAGTGGCAGTTTACAGGATAGGTCTCCCGAATATACTCATCACGAGGCCAGTGTTCCACTTCTGCCAAGATAATATCCGCCATTGCAGAGAACATTCCAACCATCCGCCAATCTGACAACCGTTTTGCTGAACTTGAAATCAATCAGCAAGGTTTGCAAGTCCCGTCCCACAAATTCAACCTTTTGAAGGATTGCCATCAGCTGTTGCGTCTGAATAATCCTCTTTAATCCTTATTATTAATTGACCTCAATAATCTTCCTGACAACTGTAGACTGGAGAATGCTCGTTTGGTAGAAGTTGATGATGGAAACGGCATGGGCTTCAAAAGCAAACATTGCTTCCTGTCCAACTTTTTCCCGGCCGAAATCAACCATGATGGCACTGTATTCAAGTCAGTAGAGTATACTTTTCAATCAAGCAAGGCCACGTTTCTGGGTCAGGCGGAGTTGGCCGAAGACCTCCAACTGCGACCGAACCCATACGATGTAAACAGAATGGCAAAGCAACATCTAAAATTGACACCGGAATGGATCAAAGTGGAAGAAAGTGTGTTTGAGGTATCAATTGGGAAGAAATTTAGTCAAAATGAGTGTTTAAAAAAGAAACTTTCCGAATTGTCCGCCACAAATCTCTACGAGATGACTCCTGACCGGAAGTGGGCTACCGGCAGAAACTTGCCTCGCATCCTTGATAGGAAAGGACAGAGATCTACTTTAAAATCATCGGATTTTGTCGGGAAAAACATCTGCGGAGGCATTCTGAGTAAGATTAAGAAATCCATAGGCCAGTTGTAGACTATCATTGCTTCTGTAGCAGCTGTCACTCCATAACCACCTCGTAAACTAACATCATATTGCTACTCCCATATTATCGCCCATATCAACATGCATTCGCTCATGGTTATAGGGATTCCAGAGCTGGCTCGCTCGGCCCCTCCCTACGTCAACAGATAAATAAATAACGAAAGGGTAGAATTAATAGTAATGTTTTGCTCAGTTATTAAAGAAGGGAGAGTATATAAATCATGCTCTTTCCAAATGTTGGCAATTTAGTCTGAAGAGAAATATTATTCTTTATTACTTCTCAGAAGCATTAATTCTCAACGATGAGTACACAAGTGCGTCTCAGATTCAGGTGGTATCACACAAAGTTGCGCTTTCTTATAAATACTGGCAACGCTTTTCAACATAGAGTTGTAACGGCCAGGTGTATAGCCACACTTTTCAAGGTTCTGGTGTATTTACATAATTTGTCAAACCTAAGTCTGTCCATGTATATTTATCACGAAAAGGAGTTTCCACCTAGCTTGTTTGCTATCAGAGAAAATTAAAACTACATGTACTGATAAGGAAATTAGTACTAGTTCACTGTGTATTAAGGCAATGGAATTTTGTTGAAGATAATCTGATAGCGGGAAGTATACTCTATAAAGATAAAATAATGAACATACAAACCTATTTATAGTATGTCCAGATAGACTTGGCAATTTTACCAAGTCTTTAGATTATTCTGGATACCCATGCATACCTCCCTTTTCTTCTCTGCTACAGGTCTTCTGCCACATTGTGTCTGTGCCGTGAATGAGAAAAGTGATGGAGGGAGGCAAAGAGAAGGAGAACGCCCTCAACCAGTCAGTGGCCTCCATCTTGGAGCTGCTCCATGCTGATGATGGCTTGATGATGGGTGAGGAGGAGCAGCACCATGATCAGCACCTGAAGGAATTCCACAAGACTCTCTCCGGCAGTTCTCCTGGAGAAGAAAGACCCAATTGCAGTGGTGCAGGTGATGGAGAGAGTCTGGATAGACAGGAACAAATAAAAGTAACTCCTTCTCCAGACCTGGAAATAACTCATGTGGATCACAGTTATCATCAGCCGCCTATGTCCAAATCTACATCTATATCCAGTTGTGCCTTCCGACCTGCCAGTGTTGATCTAGTCCAGACTTTTCCCAGTGGTACTTCTGACATCCCTCAGCTCTATGAACATCCTTCAAGAACAATAGGAAATGTAATTGTGCCCCATCTATTGTCAACCCAGTCACTAAGTAGTGCACCAATTGGTGAGAATGCTGATAGCAAAGACTGGCCTAAGTCAGAGGAAGGACTTGTTGCCCTGAGGCCACCTATCCCCCTACCACAGAACTGCATATCTCTTCCAGGTGGAGTGACACAAAGACTTCTGCAAGATGGAAAGCCTGAAGGAGATGATGTGAATGTTTGTACTGAGAAATCGTCTGTTGTCTCTGACATTAAATTGAAGGACGAGAATCAAGATATCTTACCTGTGCCTCTTCCTCAGAACTGTGTGCTTGTAGAAAATAAAACTAGTTCTGATGATATCAAAACATGGGTAAAGGAGGAAGACTGTCCAATACCACATAGAAAGGAATTATCTCAATCATCACAAGTGTTCCAGTCCAAGGTAATTTTAACCAAACTAAATGTATGCTGTGAGGAATGTGTCACTGTGTCCGCTATCTTTAGCAAGGACTTTTCCACAGCTTTCCCTGTGAGTTCATCCTCTCAGTCCAGGTATGTACGTTCTTTGAGACCTAGACCACTTGATCTTTTCACTAGATCACCTGAACGTCAAACAAAAGGGATTGAAATGGAATCAGACAAAGACACTGACATGTCTGAGGCTGAGTCATTTGACACTAATGAGGACTGGGCACAACCTTCTCCCTGTAGTAACAGTGACAGTGATGCCGCAGCAGATGAGTGGACAGAAGATAAAAACTGCCCAAAGTCAGAGGAAGGACTTGTTCCCCTGAGGAACTGCATCACTGTTCCAGGTGGAGTGACACATGGACTTCTGCAAGATATAAAACCTGAAGGAGATGATGAGAATGTTTGTACTGCGAAATTGACTATTATCTCTGACACTGAATTGAAACAGGAGAATGAAGGAATCTTTCCTGTGCCTCTTCCTCAAAACTGTGGGCCTGTTAAGGTAGAAAAGAAAACAACTAGTTCAACTTGGAAGGAGGAGGAAGTCTGCCCAGTACCCAGTCAAGGCCAATCTTCCCATTCATTGCGATTGTTCCAAGCTAAGGTAGTTTTAACCAAATTACATGTTTCCCCTAATGAACGTGTAAAAGTTTCATCCATTGATAGCAAGAGTTCCTCCACAGCTTTGTCAGTGAGTTCATCCTCTCAGTCCAGGTATGGGCGAACTTTGAAACCAAGACTGGTCAGCCTTTTTACTAGATCTTTCAAGGATGAGACAGAAGGAATTAAAACTAAATCAGGTGACAATAACTACATGTCTGATGATGGGTCATTTGACACAGATGATGAGTGGGCACTATCCTCTCTCAGTAGTGGCAGTGAGAGTGATGTTGCAGCAGATGAGTGGACTGGTGCACCAAAAGCTCCACACAAGAAGCAGAAGGTAGACGAGCAGAATCCTGTGGTAGGTCCTAGCCATCATAATCAACAATGCACACACCCTAGACCTTCTAGAGCGATGGCCCCTTCTAATGACCCAGTAAGTGATGACACTGGGTCAGCAGCAGCAACATCAAAACTGCTCAAAAGAAAATCAACCTCTGCTCCACATTCACATGAAAGTACACAAAAGTCATGCAATCCAAAGCTACAAAGACGCAGCCCTGTAAGACATATGGAGAAGATACTTGAGATCTTGTTTGATGAGCAAGTTGATTCAAATGAGATTTCTGCAGTCAGAAACATTGTTGGCAAGATTGAAGCCTTTTGTTTTTTATGTAATAAGTGTAAAATCTTTACCTTAGCCATCCCATGGCCCAAGAAAGTATATATGAAATACACTTGTGGAGAATGTAGGATAAGGCCAAAATATACACATTCTGAGGGTAAAGCTTTAACTTGGAAGTTTGTTCAGCAAATGAACAGACTGAGTAATTCACCTCAGGTAGTTAACAATCGCAACAACTCTGATGCAGGTAAAGGTTCTGGAGACAAAGTAAGTTCCAATAAATCCAAATCCAAGCCGAGAAAAGGGCAGATTGCCAAGGAATCGAGGCCATTGAAGGGAGGGAAGGAACAGAATCCATCAAAGAGTGTGACCAGGAGCAGAGGTAAAAGAGACAGAAAATCATATATCGAAGTTGAGGAAAATAGTGAGAGTGAACAATACAATGAAAGTGAAGGAAATGACAGGGAAGAAGTTGGCAGTGATGGAAAGGAGGGCAGAGAAACTACTAGGGAAAGCAATACTAGTCCTTCTCTGAACCAAACTAGTGACGGCCATAGTGAAACACCATCCAACCAAAATACTGGTGTTAAGTTGGATGTGGAGCATAGGGATGATAGAGAGGCAGGTAATAGTGACAGTGAAACACCATCTATTAAATCTAATGGTGAAGGGAATGAAAGTAAGGAAGTAGAAGAAGTGGACAATGAAGTAGAGAAGAGCAGAGATGATTCTATGGAAAGCAATACAGGACCTGCTGTAGGCCAAGCTAGTGATGGCCACAGTGAAACACCATCTAATACATCTAAACCATGGGAGGACCAAATGCTTCAAGGAGACAAAAGATGTTTCAATGAATCCAAATCTGAGCAGAGAAATGTGTGGAGTGCCATTAAGGCCTGGTCAGTAAAGGGAGAGTATCCATCAAAAAGAGTGACCAAAAGCCAAGGTAAAAGGAAATATATTGAATTTGAGGCGGATAGTGAGAGTGAAAAGTGCAGTGAAAGCAAAGAACATGACTTGGTAGAAGAAGTAGTGCCAAGTGTCAAGAAAGCCAGGTCAGTAAAGGGAAGGCAGAAATGTATTGCTAATCCTGCTGTGAGGCAAACTAATGATGTCAAAGGTGAAACACCATTTGACAAGGTTCCATCTAAAGTTTCCACTAAACAGAAGATGTTGGCGAATCAACTGGGGAAATGTTATGAAGTCATGTCTGAAGGACTGAATGTCATGGATAATGGAACAAATGGGAAGACGGCTTGTAACTCCACTACTAATGAAAAAGATGGGGAAAGTGAGTCCTCCAAACCTAATATAGAAGATGAAGACATGAAAGACAATGAGACTGAACGCAACAAAATGGATGGAGAATATACAACTGATGGAAAATCCTTGGAAAGTCAATCATTTAGGAAGGACCTGAGAGTGATGCGTAGCACTGTCTTAGACACTGGACATGATCATGGATGTTCTGTGTGTAGTATGAAGGCTCAGACTTTCAATGAACTTATGGAGCATTTATGGTTTAAGCACCAAGTGAAGGTTTGTGACTCTTGTGAGGTAGACTTCCTTCTTCCAGGTCAGTACAGCAGACACATGAGAACACATGTTGTAGAGAATATAAAAGTCTGTCCCCTGTGCTGTGAAAAGGTGAAGGATTATGGATTACATATATTGCGTAAACACAAAAACCAAGGCTGTCCAATTTGCGGAACTCCTGACATTGATGCTAGTGGTACCCTGATAGATTGGAGTAAAAAGTTTAACTTCCATCACATTACGGCACACAAAGATATTGATGCTTCATTGAAGGGCAATTTTCACTGTCATTACCCATATTGTGGCTTTGACTCAGACTTGTTTGATTATCTACTAAAGCACCTGTGGTACCATCACAAAGATGGCAAGTGTCCAGCATGTGAGACACACCCTAATCATGAGACCTTTTCCTCACTGCTTGAACATTGCCATGTGAGCCACCAGGACCTGGACACCGAGGCAGTTAAGAACAAGGCCAATGGTTCTGAACATTTTAAAAGTTTGATCCCAGACAGAGTTTCATGTGACATATGCAAGAAGGACATGGATGGGCTTGTCACCAAGCTCAAGCACATGTGGCTCATTCATGACCATGCTTCTGATCATATCACCACAGGCCGCCATTTTGCCCTGCCTCAGAATGTAATAGCTGACCTTGTAAGCAGTAGGTTTAACCAGTACCAGTGTTGGTGCTGTGACTGGAGTGATGGGCTGAGGAATATGACCACACTCACTACTCACATGTGGACATGCCATGGTATGAGGCATTGCCCTCACTGTGATAAACCCTACACTAGCCTCCAGAAGATACACAAGCATCTGAAAGACCACAGATCTCAATTCATGATCTCTCCTGATTCCAGCACCTGTCCATATCTCTGGTGCCACCAACGTATGAATTCTGTGTTTGAAATGATAAAACATCTCTACCACAGACATGGGCCTCATCTGTGTCCTTTCTGCGATGCACTCTGTAAGCTAGAGATACAGTTTGTGGCACACATCATTTTACACTGGCAGGCTGTGTATGACAGAGACATAATACTCTCCTTCCTTGCTGGGTCCAGGTATGAAAGGTCCAATGGTGAGAGAAAATGTGAGATTTGTCCCTTTGTGTCATGGAGGAGTGAGGTGACCATCCTACATCTGTGGAATGACCATGGGGTCAGGTTCTGTCCAATGTGCAACTTGTCTGCTCTGCCCAGGCACAGATGTGTTAGTTTAGGTTATTTTATGATTCACATTCTAGAGAAACATTCCCTTGGATTGAAGGACACATGTATCCTCTGTGGCTGTCCAGATATCAAAGCTTGTGTTGATTCATCTCATATGAAACTGGTCCATGGTGTCAGGGTTGTTCGCACAAAATTCCTCTACTGCAAGATATGTCCAGGAACTTTTCATTCTTTCCCCACTGCAGCCAACCATGAGTGTGCCTCCTTCATGGGAGCAAGCCCCTGCGACACTTGTGGCAAGGTGTTCCCCCAACAAAAGCTTCAAAATCATTCTTACAAATGTAAGAAAAAGCAGCAGACTAAGGCCCATCTGTGTGAGGTGTGTGGCCAGTCCTTCATTTCCTTAGCTCTAAAGACTTCCCACATGAGGATCCACAGTGGAGAGAAGCCCTATAAGTGCCAGGAGTGTAGCAAGGCATTTGCTCGCTCTGACAACCTCCACACTCACATGCGCTCACATTCAGGAGTCAAACCTTATGTCTGTGAAGTCTGTGGTAAAGGATTTGCTCGTGGGGACAACTTGAAAACTCACAAGAGACTCATGCACTGACTGCTCACCCTCCCCAGCCATGGTTGATGGGTTAGTTTCAGAAACGGCCAAACTCTTATATAACAAACTATTTACATGTACTATCATACATGTACCATATTCAGTGTCTGAATCTTGATAAATGTTGAAACAACAACTTTCCAATGAAACAAAAGTCAAAGTATTTCAGGGATTGCTTTAGCCAAATAGAAAGGGTAGACCAGGGTAGGTGACTCTAAACACATCACTTCTATTGTCACTCTGGTACCTTGATGAATCAGTTTTCTTTCAAATGGCAGCTCTTGAAAATTTTTCTGTCCAAACTATCAAGCCATCATGCTAATCGTCATATCATACCAAAACAACAACAAGAACCAACTCTATTTCCTGGGTATGATCATCAACTGCCTCCCTCTCAGCTCTCCCGCCCTTGATATAACCATATTAAATGTGTTGATACGGGCGTAAAGCAACCAAACTCACTCACTCAAGAACCAACTGCCACTGGGTTGTGATTTTGAATTTAAGAATGGTAAATAGACAGAATGATAATTGAAAATTTTCATGGAACAAGATTATATGTAGGGCCTATTATATTACTGCACTGAGTACCATTTTGTATGTATCATATTGTAAAGTCTTTAGTTTAAATGTATTTTTATTAAGAAAGTTCAGAAGTGCACCTAGCAGCAAGGGTCCAGGTTACTCATTTGGTTCGCTACTGCTTATCGGTCATTTCCCATCAGATAAAGCCTGGCATTATTTTAACCTCAAAGATAATACCAGTAATCTTCAATATTACTGCACTGAGTACCATTTTATGTGTATTATATTACTGCCCTGATTACTGTTTCAGGTTCATATGAATGACTTGCATAAGTGGATAAAACATTCTAATATAAAACTTTTTGCTGATGATATGGTCTTATATAACTCCAATGTACATATAGATACATTATCAGATGAGATCCAAACTGAACTTGGGTGGATATAATTTGGTGTAGAGAAAATAAAATGTTGCTGAACATCAATAAAAGCAAAATCATAGAAATTGGTAAGAAAAGAAGAAATATATGCCACACCCTCAACACCCCTGGCCCCTGAGCCCTCCCCTTGCTGACTCTAAACATTAAGTGTAGAGACCTAGGCAAGTCTACATACACCATAGACTCCCAGGCACAGGTAAAACAATACCCAGGCACTGGAAACCAATGGACTGGATCGAGGTCACATGACCTAGGGATCGGAGATCTGGCGGGAATTCCAAACCCAAAAACTGAGTATAAATAGAGCTCAGACACACCAGATTGTCATTCAGCGGCCGTGCAGGTTAGGTGTTACAAGCTTCTTCTACCTACTATGTTAAGCTGACGGGTTAATTTATTGTCTTATTATAATTAAAGTGAAGGAGGTGCTCAAATAAAGTATTCCAGTGTATTTATAGTATTTGGCCATAGTCAGTCAGTATGTTATCTGTTTCGTGTCCGGGCGCGGATTTGAGGCATTGCCCCCTCATGATGACATGAGTTGGGGTATTGCGCCAGACGCGCCCCTCGATAGATTTAAGGTACATTGCATCAGAACTGAGCCGCTCGTGAGCTCTCCTCTGAGTTTCCGGAATGATGCAAGTCACTCTTCCAAACGTTCCATACTAGGTAATTCTATTTGCAATGGTACCAGTGGCTTGCTGGAATGTTCTAGAACATTGCTGCAAGACCCAGTTCAGATGATGAAACCCTTTTAATATAAAAAGGCCCTAAGTCCTGTCAGAGTCAGACTTACTACATACAGACGATAAAGAACGATTTGATACAACTACCAAGCTGCAGAGATGAAGACTTAGAGATAGACTACTCTGACTTGACGGAATAGACTGGACTTACGTTTACTGACTAGACTGACTTAGACTGTTCATTCTGACTATGGTCCATACAGACACCTACCTTATTGACTGATTGATATTGTGACGACATTGGACCTAATAAAGGCTATATCAGCTCTCCACTGTGTACCTACGCTCCGCTCGAGTTATTATTACACAGCTAGCGAGATCAACTAGATTCAACACGATCCACGAGAATCTACATTACCCAGCATTGATAATTACCTAACTCCTCATTATAAGCCAACACGAGGTAGTTAATGTGAATGTTTAATCACCCAGCTCCCCAGCTTACGGATTGTAACATTTACACATAGCCCTCCGCTAATGAAACATCATTATCTTCCTACTTAATATTCAATAGTCCCCTTCATATTTCTCTCCCTACTCTCACTCTACTGAAAACAAATAGATAAACCACGCCTCTTGAGCCCCGCCCATTATTTATTTTGACTCTCATCTTACCCTCCCCTATTTACATTTTCCCATTTCGTATGCAATCTCAATGGCTAGACTGCCCTCCATTATCACCCTTAAATCTTATTCCTATTTCATATATATGCAATTTCGATGACTAAATTGTCTAATCCTAAGAACATGTTCCCATTTTGTATGCAATCTCAATGGCTAGACTGCTCTCCACTATCAACCTTATTCCTATTTCGTATGCAATTCCAATGACTAAATTGTCTACTCTTAAGGACGGGAACAATAATGAACATTTTCTCATTTTGTATGCAATACCAATGGCTAAACTTCTCTCCATTACAAACCATATTCCCATTTCGTATGCAATCTGAATGACCAGTGTGCAATGTCTGTTTCTGTTCAGTTAGTTTGGTTGATGGTTTGTTGTAAGTGTGGATGTTCAAAGGTGCTATTTTGTATGGACCATTCTCAGAAAAGTCTTGCATTTCAGGGTTGAAAATCGAAAAACTCCAGATGACAGGGTGGGGTTAGTAGTTTTTGTAGTGTTTACTATTCATGTATGGGCGGGGCGGGGCTAATATTATAATGAGCATTTGTTGTGACTAGAAAAAGGTATGTAAACATTCTGATGTGTTGCAAGTTAGCAGTAAGTGTGTTGAACTGGGAAGTGATGAAATGCAGACTGGCATGATGTCTGACGAAGTAGGCAGTCAGACTGACGAAGTGGGACCTAGATAGAAGAGAAGTAGGGAAAGAAAAATGTAAGTTTGCAAAAGGAAAATGCAAGTTAGGAATCGACTGGATGTAAAATTGGTGAGAATTAGGAAAGTTCTAAAATGTTTTCAAAATGTGGAGTAGGACAGAACATGTTCGGACCTATTGAGATGCAGATTAGGGAAAAATTTTCCTATTTCGTATGCAATTCCTATGACCATTTCGAAGCTTTTTTGCAAACTTGCACTCTACATCTCACAATTGAGGAGGGAATTTATATGCATACAAATGCCTTTCCATAGCCATTTCCAAATGCCTTTCCATAGCTTTCCCGCATGCTGCTCTGGGAGCACAGACAGCATACATGTGCAGGTTTCATTTTTACATTTCTCAAGGGATTTTGATGATTCAAAATTCTCTGTAATGCTGACACGCTATTCATTTGAAATACAATAATATAATATATAAGTTTATTAGAGGCCTAACCTGCTTAAAATAAAGTACTGCCTTCAGTACAATGGTACCTCAATAGGTTCTATTGTTAAATAAAAACGTACCTGTAGTACAGAAATATCCCTATTATCTAATACAACTTTGATAAAAGCATTTGAAAAGCCCGAAATAGGTTCGATTCAAGATTCATGACTGCCGCCATTTGGGGGAACATTACCCAGGACCCTCCTTGATTTTGACGTCATCAAGGCTAAATGCCGGCATCTCCCGGCATGAACCAAAGGCAGTGTGGGCGTGGTTTGGTTGCAGTTCAAATCATGTTTTCCTCCCTTCAAACCTCTAAAAAGCAATTTTTCTAGCTAATATTGAGTGACAGAGGCTATAACTAGAATGTTATAGGGTTGTTTGAACTTAGATGGTTTGAAATGAAGCCTGTATAGTCCCGAAAGTGTTGGTGTATCAGTGAGCGATAAGAGGGGGCGATACAAGTGTTGTCAGTTCTGGTGTTAGCAAGACTTTGTTTACCACTTGCAGAACATCTTTTCTTTCATAACATCACTCTTCAAAAAGTGAAATCTGGCCAGGAATAGCATGTAGAGATTCAAATCTAATGAGGACATGTCTATTTCTGCTATATATCATTGCCAAAATCCCAGTAGGAGGAGGAGCATGACCACGGTGCACTCGGCATGCTAGCATGCAGGCAGGATTCCATCATGAGTGACGTCATGAGTCCTCCGAAGATGTCTGTCTATATAAAACATCATAATCCAAGATTGTAAGCCCTCCAGGACTCTCAATTTTCACCATATTTATGTTCGAACCTAGCTGACATTGATTTTACCTCAAGAAGTAGGGATAAGGCTATCATTATACTGAAGGCGGTATGTTCTTTTAAATTCAAGTGAGTAGTGTTATAGAGGGTGTTATAATTAGGGTATACTAATATACCCTAATTACTCCGGATCTCACACCTTCCCTCCCACCCCCACTCCCCCAGAACCTACCATGTAAACATCAATGCTATAGCTCACCCCCCTCAGTAACCCCCTCCCACTCCCCACCTTCCCACACAGGTACTCAACTTGTATACCCCAAAATCGATCCCGAAAGGGTGAGTATAACACCCTCTATAACACTACTCAAGTGCCGAATGTGAACTAATGCAATGATTTATATTGTGCACCTAGAGTTATAGCTCATAGGAGAAACTACAGAGTTCTCAAGTATTGCATCACAAGGTGTAAATAGAAGGAATTATTCTCTGTCCCCTCTCCTTCTATGACCTTCTCTCTCTCTCCTTTCTTATTTGCTAAAATATAAAAATGACTTCAATTTCTAATAGATTTCCAGTGTTCGTTTTTGCAAGTCAGGCTTTTTCGTAATAATAAATATATTGTTCCCATTTGTTTCAGGATATACCTAACGCAATTATATGATTATACACCATGTAAATATTAATCTTAGGTTTTCTGACTGTAATGTGGCCTCAAGTGCCGAAGGCGCTTGTTTCTATCTGATAATGCTGAGTGAGGGGGGCTGGGTTTATTTCCCACCGTGGCTCCAGGCAGCGCTGAGTGGCGGGAATCCATCATGCTGTATTGCGTCTCGCACTCAGCTGATGTCGCAAAAGTTCATAGCCCGAGTTAATATTAAATGTTATTGTCAACACAGACCCGTGTCGTCTGCAATAGACAAAGGCAACTAATAACACAATATAAGCATTTGACAGTTAGTAACGTGTGTCACTATGTGTAGGCCTAATTACGACATTAGACCGCACGTTAACACCACAGGCACAGCAAGGCTCCACGTTCGCATGTTGACTTCTTGCGAGGGCGTATGAAATCAAAACTGATTTTAGGGTTAAAAAATCTGATCGACATTTGAAGGTGAGAGAAAAGTGCCTCTTCTAAAGGATAGTTTCTGATGACAATAAAGGCTCTATCGTGTAGTGATGGAGAGGTATATTAGTAACTAGTGTTGGGGATTTGTGTTTACTTTAGCTGGACTTTTGACCCCATTAACTCGTGACACTGTTTACTAAGCGCGTTATCCACTTGCACGATAATCGGCATAGAACTCAAAACGAAGTATATATTGGTGGTTTTAAGGCATTTTTCTGCATTTTTCCTTTTATTTATTAGTGTGTATAGTTCTTATCGCCTTATCCCAGTTGCTTATAATTTTGGAACAATATTTTAACATCTGTGATTTATTTTTGATGTATTTCCCCCCCCCCCCCCCCCTATGTTAATTTAACTCTCTATAAGTTGATATTTGTTCATATATAGGCAGTATGTATGTCTATTTGGTTGATGCACGGCAATAGAAATATATATTAACAAGAGTTCGGGAAATATTTTGATAATACTTGGAAAAATCGATGTCAGAAGAGTTTAACAGGTTGCAAATACAGCAGAATAATTGTCTTTGTTTCGGTTTTGCTTCGATTTTATTGTTTAAAATATATTACTTTAAATATTGGATTACTTTCAAGATATGTAGCTGTCGAACTATATTGTGACTTGTACTGAACTTTTTTGTAATGCTTTTTCCATCAGTACAGACGTTAATTAATAATTTGATATTATATCTATTTCATATTGTAACATAATATTATTCACCTTCTATAATACCTTACTAGCAACGATTGCCAAGAGCTACTGTCCACACTTCAATAGTTTATGCTGGTATTTGAATTTTCCACCACCACCACCACCGACTGACAAAACGCCTTTCTTGGAATATCCTTTTTATTCCACTGAATATATCTTGTTCCTGACTTTCTTCACGATCTCTGACCATTTACACAGGCTCTGAGCAGTTTCTTTCCTAACGAAACGTTTATCTACCTCGTCTGAAAAGGAAAAAAGGGAGCGAAATCCCAAACTGTCCCAAATATATTATGTAGTTATTTAATTATGTAATGATGATATGAATCGGATCTTAAGCTTTCTCTGACTGGCTTTTATTAAGGGAATTTAACAATGTCCGTCGTGCACAGGGGAGGTATAAAAGTACCGTATATGGAAGGATAAAGAACCATGACAATATGCATAAGACAATGTGAGCGAGGTGAAAATAATGATAATATCTAACTTATTAACCTGTAATCACTCGGTATTCGGGTTGGCGAAGTTAGGCCGAATTTAAAAAAGAAATCCGAATCCCGAATTTCGCCGAAGGTGACCCGAATTTCGGTATGTACCAAATTCAAATTCCATAGTATACCCCCCCAACCCCCTGCTTGAGGTTATATTTGTGATTATTCAAAATATCATGTCCTTAGGAAGAATGGATTCAGCAGAACAAACTCCTTATTGTGAATAAATGAGTTGAAAGGGTTTCTTTTTTTAAAAGAACAAACACCATTTTAGCACTCATTTATAATGATGAATATTAACATTATGTTTATTATTTAATTCTGAAGCTAAGTACAGTACACAGATCTCGAATGGCGACATTTACCTGCACCAACACATTTTGGCATATAATCAAACTAAATATATGAATAAATTAACTCTTTTTGCTATCATTTGGTACCTAAAGACATGGGTAGTTTATGGGTACTGCAACACCAAATCTGCACGATGGACGGATAAATATATTGACCTTCGTTTGGAACAATATCTGAGGAAATCACAATTGAAATACAATACAAAAGCTGGTATACGATTATCTTACAAGTGGATACCAGTGACCGACGATTGGTCACCCCTAGGTGACCGATTGTCGGTGACATTTTTATCGTGTAAGTAAATACTGGGAACCGATGAAGGTGACCGATGATGGCAGGGAGCCGATTGTCGGTCACCTTTGGACAATTTTGTTGGTTGTCGGTTGTCGGCTAAGTGGATATAGGCCTTTACTTATGTTACTAGTGTATTGCCAAATTATTAAGTGTTGGTCAGGCTTGTCACTGTGTTCTTATTACCGCTCAGTGGACTGGTCGGGGACTGGCAGTTTGGGTATAGTTAGATAAATGTCATCTGAAACGCCACAGCTGAGACTTGGCAAATTACTCATTTATCAACGTGGTTAATTTGTACAGTGATACAAAGCCTATGACCATATGTAGGCCTATGACCATATGTAGGCCTATGACCATATGTAGGCCTATGACCATATGTAGGCCTATGACCATATGTAGGCCTATGAGTATGACTATGTAGACCCCTACAAGCGCCTTCGGCACCTGGGCCCACAATCAGGCTTGCACATTTAATATTTATGGTAAATAAATGAAGAAAAAATGTATAATTGCTTTTTCTGCTTTTTAGGAAAGAGTGATACAATGTACTGAAAATAAATCTTTGCTTTGGTTTAGAAATCGGGCCCTCAGGGGTAGTTTACTAGTACGGAATTTCTAGGACTGCCCTCATTTCTCTTGTCATTACCACAAAACAGCAATTGTCATTTGTCACTGAGAACTGGCTGCCTTTGTTAATTTGTCCATCTAAGAAAAGGCCATGTTGATTTGTGGATTTAAAGGATTAAGAGCCCTTTTGCTGATATAGATGTGTGGCATCAAACTTGGGGGCGGGTCTGTGAGTACATTATATTTGAGAAGGGAGACTCCACCGCCCCACCCAGTGGAGATCGATAGCTTCGCCTTCCATCTTGCAGTGGTGTCTGATTTGTGAGAATGTTTGGACTTCAGAATTTACTGTCTGTAAATCTGTATTTAATTTTCAGCAGTTTTGGGGCATCGGGAAGCAAATAGTTAACAATATATCAATGTTTGGATTAATGAACTCAGTTTAATGAACAGTTTCTCCCTTTCCTTATATTTGATTTACATGTGATCAGTTTTGAAAACATGAGGCACTAAACAGTTCATTGAGTAAATCTCCAATTACAAAATGCATTATCCTGGTGTTTAATAAATTGTTTGCAGGGAAACAATGTCGTCTCCACTTCCTTAGAGTAAGATCCTTTTACTGTAAGCTACTTCTAAAATAAACACTGACTACTGAGACAATCGTTTTAGTGTGTATTCAAGATAATTAATTAATAAGTTAATGAATTATGTAGAGAAGTTAGAGAATCTCTTCTTTATCAGGCATAGAAATCCCATAGGTGTAAGATACTTATCACAGACTAAATTATTGGTAAAAGGATTGTATTTTAGTCTGTGATTGACATTAAACTCAGATATGCACCTGCAACACATCTATATGGCAGAGTTTGAATCTCGCTATATGAAATCCACTCCCTTGTCTCAATCCTGCCACACACATTTTCCAACATGCCCAGATAGTTCTTGGTGGAAGTATAGCACAATAAGGAATGGAATACACATCCATGGATAGCTCTCCTTTTCTTTTCTACTGCAGGTCTTCTGCCACGTTGTGCCTGTCTCATGCATTAAAAGTCGATGGAGGGGAACAAAGAAGAGACAGAAAATGTCATCAACCAGTCAGTGGCCTCCATCTTAGAGCTGCTCCATGCTGACGATGGTTTGATGGTGGGTGAGGAGGAGCAGCACAATGTGACCCACCTGGAAGTTATCCAAGAGTCTCTGTCCTGTGGTTCTGTGGCGGGGAGGCGGCCTGATAATGGTGGTGCTGCAGGTGGTGGGAAAAGTCTGCATGGACAGGGGAAATTAAAAGTTAGAAAACCTTCAGACTTGGAAATAAGTCATTTGGACAACAGTTATCACCTGCCACGTTTGTCCACATCTGTATCTATACCCAGTCATGCCTTCCCTCCTGTCAGCTCTGCCACCAACTGTACATGTGCTTCTACAACTGCTATCACTATTTCTGATGATGAAGAGGACACTGATGGGCCCATGCCTCAGAAGGTGCAAGCCTCACAGAAGAAAACAAATGGGGAAAGTACAGGTGATGAGAGGCAACTAGCTGCCCCACCTCAATACTACAATAACTCAGCTGCCTTTGGTATCCACCAAGCTGTAGTGGCCACTCAAAGACACCTTTCCCCAGTACAAAGTGATGTTCATCATAACCAGCCTTTCCCAATTGGTACTCATGTAAATGCTCAGCACTATAAAAGTCCTTCAATGAATATAGGAAATGTATTTGTTCCCCCTCAATCATCTCATTCCACCCTGTCACAAAGTAGTGCTATTGAAAGATTTTCCATGGCCTCTAACACTTATTGGAAACAGCGGAATGAAGGAATCTTACCTGGTTGCTTTCCTCAGAACTGTGTGCCCGTCAGGGTAGAAAATAAAACTGTTCCTAATTATACAACTAGAGGACAGTGGCGCCAACCCTCTTTTTACAAACAGTCATCCGGTACTGCACCAACTCTGCCTCTTAATCAAAGCACTCAAGTTGCCAACTCTCACACCCTTACCCAGGCCTCAAGTCACTTGCATACATCTTCCTTTACATCGAATCCAGCATCTACATCAATTATTCCCTCAAGGCGATCATTTACAACTTCAATTCCTTCAACGCAATCATTGACAAGTTCATTTCCTTCAAACCAATCACTCACATCTACATTGACTCAAGATAATTCTCTCGGTACCTTTCAGTATTCAAGTGGACTAGATGGAGTTGGGTTCCTTCAGGGGCCACCAGGTGGTGTTAGTCTATACCCAGGTCCAGGAGGCAGTCATGTTGGCTATGATAGCCCAAAAGCTCCTTTCTCTTCACCTATGAGACAACCATTCAGGAATCTGTCTGTCTCTAACCAGGCCAGTCATCAGCCCACTCACTCACATGGCACTGTCACAAATATGCGCCATCGCCCTCTGACCTATGTCCAGGGTACTCCATCTCACCCAGTAGTGTCTTGTACAAGTGCAGGGGGTTCTTGGCCAAGGCCACAGCAGCTGGGGTTCAGAGGAAATATTCATCAAGCTCCAGTTCAAACTCATAGCCTTATTGTCGCTCAGACTCGTTTAGTGCATCAACATAAAACTGCCTATGGAGTGAGACAACCTGCTCAGGATAAGAATTCATATCAAGGATATAACAACTCAGCTGCCTTTCGTTTCCCCACATCTGGAGTCAGGAGTCAAAATATGAAGTATAATTCTCCAGTTCACAGGGATGTTCTCCTAGGCCAGCCTCTCCCCTGTGTTACTACTGTCATCCCTCAGCACTATGAAAGTAGTAGGCACATTAGTAAGAATGCTGATAGCAAGGACTGGTCTAAGTCAGAGGAAGGACTTGTTCCTCTGAGGCCACCTATCCCCCTACCACAGAACTGCATACCCCAAGTGAAAAGTGGACTTCTGCAAGATGGAAAGCCTGAAGGAGATGATGTGAATGTTTGTACTGAGAAATTGTCTGTTGTCTCTGACATTAAATTGATGCAGGAGAATGAAGGAAGCTTTCCTGTGCCTCAGAACTGTGTGCCTGTTAGGGATATTGCAACCTTGCCTAATAATATCCAAGCAGTGAAAGAGGTGGGAGATTGTCCAATTTCCAGTAGAGCTGTCCCATCCCAATCATCACATGTGTTCCAATCCAAAGTAGTTTTAACCAAACTTGATGTATCTCCTAATCAATGTGTTATGGTATCCTCCATCTATAGTACAAGCTCCTCAAAATCATTGCCTGGGAGTGCCTCCTCTCAGTCCAGGTATGGACGCACTTTGAAACCAAGACTGATCAGTCTTTCTACTAGATCTCTTGAGAGTCAGATGAAAGGAAGTGAGCCAGAATCAGACAGTTGCATGTCTGATGATGGGTTGCTGGATACAGATGATGAGTGGGCGCTGCACTCTCCCAGTAGTAGCAGTGACAGTGATGGGGCAGATGAGTGGACAGGTGCACCAAAGGCTTCACACAAGAAGCAGAAGATAGACACAACCTTAGACAAACATAAGGCAAAGGAAAGCAAACCTGGTCCAAAGCAAAATAATTCTTTAAAGGACATGAACAAGCTGCAAGAAAACTTCTGTGATTGGCAAGATGATTTCACTGCGCCAATCATCACTCAGCACTGTGGAAGTCCTTCAAGGAAAATGGAAAACATAATGGTACCCACTCCACCACCTTACCAGTTACAAAATAATGACAATGTTAATTGTAAAAACTGGCCGAAGTTAGAGGAAGGTCTTGTTCCTCTGAGGCCACCTTTTCCCCTACCACAGAACTGCATACCTGTTCCAGGTGGAATGACAAGTGGACTTCTGCATGATGGGAAATCTGAAGGAGGTGATATGAATGTTTATACAGAGAAATTGTCTGTTGTCTCTGTTATTAAATTGAAGGAGGAGAAGGAAGGAAGCATTCCTGTGCCTCTTCCTCAAAATTGTGTGCCTGTTAAGGTAGAAAAAAAACCAACTAGTCCAACTTGCCCTATTGATATCCAAACATGGAAAGAGGGGGGAGACTGTCGAATACCCAGTCAAGCTGAATCTTTCCAATCATTGCAACTTAATATATTACCTTATGTATCTGCTATTGATAGTAAAGACTCCTCCACAGCTGTGCCCAGCAATTCATCTTCTCAATCCAGGTTTGGGCAAACTATAAAACCAAGACTGCTTAGTCTTTCTACTAGAGCTTTCAAGGATGAGATAGCAGAAATTAAAACTGAATCAGGTGACAACACCAACATGTCTGAAGATGGGTTGTTTGACACCGATGAAGAGTGGCCGCTGCTCTCTTCCTATAGTAGCAGTGACAGTAATGGTGCAGCAGATGAATGGACACCACAGGCTGCACACAAGAAGCAGAGTCCTCTGGTAGGTCCTGGCCACCATAATCCACAATGTGTACAACCTGGTGGCAGTGACACTTCATATCCTGATATATCATCGGCACTTGGTCATTCACTGCCTCATGAAGGAGCAGTTGACGGCAGACCTGAGCCCAGGCTGCACCCGGGATACACTGACAGTGTCCCTGCTGTTGGCTCCACTGAGCTTGCTGCAGTCAGAAAAGGCATTGGGAATTGTCAAGGCATTTGTATTTTCTGTAATAAATGTGAAACTTTTAGCTCAGCTGTCACATTACCCAAGGCAGTGTATCTGAATTACAGATGTGCAGAATGTTATATAAAGCCCAAATACATAAATTCTGAGGGCAAAGCTTTAACTTGGAAATTTGTCCAGGAAATGGATAGACTAAGCAATTCATCTTTAGTATTTGATAATAGCAGAGACAGAGAACAAAAAGAGGCATTTAGTTTTAACAAAGCTGAGCAAAAAAAAGGTTGGATTGGCAAGAGAGTCACACCCCCTAGCTACCCAAGACCTCTAGATGCATCTGTAACTCTTAGAGCAAATACCACACTTGGAGTACCTGCCACTCTTCAAGCACCTGTAACTCTAGGAGCACCAGCCTCTCTTGGGGCTCACCAAGGGCTCTCTTTGGGCTCACCTGGATTACAAACATCAATTCTAAATCTGTTGAAAAGGAAAACAGCCCCTGCACAGCGTTCACGTAAATGCAAACCAAAGCTAAGTATACCAAAGCGTAGAAAATACACAACAGCACAAGATCGTTCTTTCAAAGACATGAATAAGCTACTGGAGAAACTGTTTGATAAGCAAGATGATTCGAAAGGGCTTTCTGCAGTCAAGAAAGGCATTGGCAAGATCCAAGGCTGTTGTGTTTTCTGTAATAATAGTGAAGATTTTAGATTAGCCATCCCATGGCCCACGAAAGTATATCTTAAATATACTTGTGCAGAATGTAAGATAAGTCCAAAATTTACAAATCCAGAAGGGAAAGCTTTGACCTGGAAATTTGTTAAGCAAATAAACAGACTGAGTAATTCACCACTTGTAGTTGACAAGAGTAGAGACCCTGAGGAAGGGAAATGTGCTGGAGACAAACCCAGTTCTAATGGATCTGAGAAAAGACAACGATGTAGTGCCAAGAAACGTAGGCCGTTAAAGGGATGGAAGGGACAGTATCCATCAAAAAGAGTGACCCGGAGCAGAGGTAAAAGAGGCGAAAAGAAATATATTGAAGTTATGGAAGATAGTGAGAGTGAACAATACAATGATGTGGAGCATAGGGAAGATAGAGAGGCAGCTAATAGTGACAGTGAAACACCATGTAATAGATCTAAGCCATCACACGATCACATGTTTCCAGGCAACAAAAAAAGTACTAATGAATCTAAATCTGGGGGGAGAAAAGGGAAGATTGCCAAGCAACTCAGGCCATCGAAGAGACAGTATCTATCAAAGAGAGTGACCAGGAGCAGAGGTACAATAGACAGGAAGAAATATATTGAAGTTGAAGAAGATAATGGAAGTGAAAAATACAATAAAAGTGAAGGGAATAAGATGGAAGAAGTTGGCAGGGAAGTAGAAGAGAACAGAGATAATTCTATGGAAAACAATACTAGTCCTTCTGTGAACCAAACTAGTGATGGCCACAGTAAAATACCATCTGACCAATCTACGGGTGTTGAGTTAGATGTGGAGCATAGGGATGATAGAAAGGCAGGTGAAATATCTAAACCACAGGAAGCTCAAATGCTACCTGTGAAAGACAAGACTGAAGAGTCTCTTGGTAGTAATAGTGAATTTCCCCAAACCGTTTCCATAGAAAAGATGGCAAACCAATCTGAGAAATCCTCTGAAGGCATATCTGCTGGTGTAAATGTCATCGAAATTGAAATAAATGGAAATATATCTCCTGCTTATGGAAACAATGAGAACAGTCAATCCCCAAAACCTAATGTAGGAGATAAAGACATAGAAGACAATCAGACTGAACCCAACAGAATGGACTCTAGAGAATATACTACTGATGGAAAATCCTTGGAAAGCCACTCATTCAGGAAGGACCTGAGACTGATGCATAGCACTATCTTAGACACTGGACATGATCATGGATGTTCTGTGTGTAGTATGAAAGCTGAGACTTTCAATGAACTTATGGAGCATTTATGGTTTAAGCACCAAGTGAAGGTTTGTGACTCTTGTGAGGTAGACTTTCTTCTGCCAGGTCAGTACAGCAGACACATGAGAACACATGTTGTAGAGAATATAAAATTCTGTCCTCTGTGCTGTGAAAATGTGAAGGATTATGGATTACATATTTTGCATAAACACAGTAATCAAGGGTGTTCTATTTGTGGAACTAAAAAAATTGATTCTAGTGGTAACACAAAAGATTCAAATCGAAAGTTTAACTGTCATCATGTTACAGCACACAAAGAAATAGATGCTTTATTGAAGGGCAATTTTCACTGTCATTATCCATATTGTGGCTTTGACTCAGACTTGTTTGATTATCTACTAAAGCACCTGTGGTACCATCACCAAGATGGCAAGTGTCCAGCATGTGAGACACACCCTAATCATGAGAGTTTTTCCTCACTGCTTGAACACTGCCATGTCAGCCACCAGGATCTGGATACTGAGCCAGTTAAGAAGGCTAATGATCCTGGACACTGTTTCAAACGATTGATTCCCGATCAAGTTTCATGTGACATATGTAAGAAGGGGATGAGTGGGCTTATCACCAAGCTCAAGCACATGTGGCTCATTCACAACCATGCTTCTGAGCATTTCACCACAGGCCGCCATCTTGCCCTGCCTCAGAATGTAATAGCTGATATTGTAAGCAGGAGGTTTAACCAGTACCAGTGTTGGCGCTGTGACTGGAAAGATGGCCAAAGGGATATGTCCACACTCATTACTCACATGTGGACATGCCATGGTTTGAGGTACTGCCCCTACTGTGATATCCCCTATGATACCCTTGACAAGATACAAGAGCATCTTCATATACACAGATCTGAATTCATTATCTTCCCAGATTCCAGCACCTGTCCATATATCTGGTGCCACCGACGTATGAATTCTGTGTTTGAAATGATCAGGCATCTCTACCACAGACACGGGCCCCGTCTGTGTCCTTTCTGTGATGCACTCTGTGAGCTAGAGATACAGTTTGTGGCACACATCATTCTACACTGGCAGGCTGTGTATGACAGAGACATAATACTCTCCTTCCTTGCTGGGTCCAGGTATGAGAAGTCAAATGGTGAGAGAAAATGTGAGATTTGTCCCTTTGTGTCATGGAGGAGCGAGGTGACCATCCTACATCTGTGGAATGACCATGGGGTCAGGTTCTGTCCCACCTGTAACTTGTCTGCCCTGTCCAAGAAGAGATGTCCTACTTTACCTTATTTTATGATGCATATTCAAGAGAAACATTCCCTTAGACCAAAACCCTCCTGCCTCCTCTGTGGTTGTACAGATAACAAAGCTCGTATTGATTACTCTCATTTATTCCAGGTCCATGGAGTAATGAATAAAAATAATTCCATGAATTTCCTTCAGTGCAAGATATGTCCAGGAACTTTTCATTCTTTCCCCGCCGCAGCCAGCCATGAGTGTGTATCCTTTATAGGAGGAAGTCCATGTGACACTTGTGGCAAGGTGTTCACCCAACAAAGGCTCCACATGCATTCCATCATCTGTAAGAAGAATCAGCAGACTAAGGCCCATTTGTGTGAGGTGTGTGGTCAGACATTCCTTAACTTAGGTCTGAAGACTTCCCACATGAGGATCCACAGTGGAGAGAAGCCCTATAAGTGCCAGGAGTGTGGCAAGGCATTTGCTCGCTCTGACAACCTCCACACTCACATGCGCTCACATTCAGGAGTCAAACCTTACGTCTGTGAAGTCTGTGGTAAAGGATTTGCTCGTGGGGACAACTTGAAAACTCACAAGAGACTCATGCACTGACTCCTTACTTGAGATGATTGTTCATTGATTGCCAGACTCATAGCAGTAATATCAGTTAGTTGAGATTGTGTGCTCTCCATGTAGTAAGGTAGCAAGTCTAGTGAGGAAGGGGTAGTCTCAGAAAAACAATCACTAAATAAGTTGAACATGTAACTTATGCAAATAGTTGGTAATATTTCAGGGATGGCTGAATGGTTAGACAAGGTACTCCTCTGTAGCCTATTATTTTCTTTTCTTTGTTGTTACATGGTTGTTATGTAGTTATATCATGCTTGTGTTGATGCATTATTAAGGTTTGTCATTGTGTTACGTGGTGTACACCAACAGTTATATTCTTCTATATCCATTACAAGTTAAATTGTCTGATTTATGCTCAAAACTACAATCATTTTTATCATTGAAATCTTTTATTTAAAAAATGGAAATCGTGTTTGGAGTAACAAAGCATGTTGTAACTTACAAGTGTGATAGATATGACATAAGCTAAAAGCAGGGAATCATAGATCATTCAGTACTAAATATCTTGCTTGTAAAAAGAAATAAGTTAAAGGCTAAAGCACCAGTGATACTATTGATATACAGATTTGTATGTATAGATTTTCATGTATAGATAACTGAAGTACTCTGTGTGGATGAATTTGTAAACTATTGATCTCCTTGATAAGTTTTTTTATGTCATGACTTACGTACTGACTCTTACGCTTTATACTTTATAAATTGCTTGTTTACTGTGATCACTGAAACTTGAATCATATCCGATGAAATGTGTATCTGCAGAATAAAATTTACAATTAATCTCTTACCATCACATTTTTCTAGTTGTGGTCTAGCAATGTTTTTCAGGATTGGCTCAGATTTTAGGGGAGTTTTTTGAGTGTTTGTAGGCCAGAACTTCTGGTGAAACAACTCATGTAGGCCTGACAAATATATACTCAAAGTGTCTGAAAGTTACAGCGAAAGCAAGATTTTTGTACATTGACAAGCAAAGTGCTTGAGATTTGAGGTGAATACAATAATTTCCGATATGTTATCAACCTTTATTCTCCTTAATCATACATTGAACATCGTTTTAATCTTGGCCTAATCCTGAGTAAAAGACCTGATACAGAGAAAACAGTCCCTGACCCATAGCCACTGTCAATGTCAGTCACCAGATAAAGACGCTCTTCAAGCTCAGAGAGAACTGACTAGGATACCGCAATGATGACGACTAAGACCACAGAAGAAGAGCCTCAGAATCTGAACAAATCTTGAATTAGATGGAATAAATGCTCACAATTGCCAACATCACCTTTTTGTAACTCCCGACTATGTAGAAATTTGTTGTGGTAAGAAGCTTAGACCGAGTCAGAAAGGGGTTATCATTTTGCATTCCTGTACTCACTATACAGCTAGCAGTAGCAAAACAGAATTCTTGGACAGAAAAACTGAAAATGCAAAGTGGACGGCATTTTTTAAATGTATTTTTATTCAGGATAATGTGTTCATTTTAATTAGAGGTATATATTTAAATGTGATGGTCAAGAGTGTGAGAAAAAACAGTACCATCAATAGATAATAACATGATCAGATTACATAGCGAATGATAAATGAAATGAGTTGTGATTTTTTTAGATGGTTCTTCAAGTTTATCATTTGCTTGATGTAAGAGGGAGACGTTTGACACAAAACATCCACTAATACATACAATGAACCTTGCAGTACTTGCTAATTATTAAACAGTGCATATGTAGTGGATCAAATAATGATTATGAAGGCAGATAATCCACAGTGTATATATAATAATGAGAGATGCACTAAGACACATACTAAAGCCAATAATTATATATATGCCGCTCAGTAGCACCAACCAATAACTCACTCCTGAAAAATGTACTCTAGTGAGTAATGTAGTATTTTATGTATTTTTCACAAAATATATTTTTGTCGACCGTTCACGAAAATTTGGGGCTTCTTTTTATATGGGTGAATACAATCCGAAGAAATCTGTTGTTTATACGACTGATTATTATTTCTGTTTAAAAAAATATCAAGAATATGCTTTTGACGTCTAAGATCTAAAGGGAATAGGTTTAAGAATTTATGTTCTTGAAGCAAAGATCTCTGTATCAACCATGATTTAATTCCTTGGCTGCACGTTCATTGACATTGGCTCAGCACCGAAGCCCTGCTGATCTAGTTACTTCAGACTTGTACAATTATTATATGTGTTGTGTATCATTAGGCACACAAGCTTCCTGATTTACGGGTAAGCTTTTGTTGTAGGGCTGTCTCCCAGACGTGCGAATGTACGCCAAATCACTGCACAGCGACCAATCTGAAATTTAGAGACAAAGTCATTCTATACAAACTGCCAAGTGGAAGCGCATGCCATGGGCTTACAGGGAACAGCAGTGTGCATTGTGTTACATTCTAAATTATATAGATACAAACCAGAAAGTCATAGGAACAAACCATAGTAAATCATAGGAATACAAACCATAGAAAATCATAGGAATACAAACCATCAGATTTTGAAGCTCTTAGTGATCCTTCATGGAAGCTGGGTTCCGATTTATTTGAAGCTCTGTTTAGACCAGCATAATAAGGATGATCTGAAAGACATCAGTATTTATCACTGATTGGTGACACACTTTCCACACGAAAATATTCCTGATTCTATGTCATGGACGTGAATGTATTGTGTCAGTGGTCGAAATAAGGAATAAAAACAGGTTGCCCACCCAGGCAAGCTACTGACAAAATGAGGTTGCCCGCCAGAATTTCTGGTTGCCCCCCCCCCCTGCGACACCCACCCCAAAACCTTCCAGTTAGTTTAATTTTTAATTTTGCGAAATTTGGTCCTATAGATGGCGGAATTCATGGAATATCAAAAAAGTGTTGGAAGTTTGAACAAATATAGATCTCAGTACTAGGCCTAAATGTATTTTAATTTAATTACGAATACCCAAGGCCTTAACAGGCATATCTAATGTTTATTCAAACTTAGTAATGGCAGCTTTAGAAGTCTTTCCAGCGGAAAAATCGTTGATTTCCAGGGTAGGGGAGAATCCCCTAGACACGAAAATTGTTGGCAGAATTTGGTTTAGATCTTAACATGCCCCCGATCTAGCAAAAAAGTCTGGTTAGAACATTGTAAATACTAATATACCTTTATTATTTAGAAAAATATATCTGATTCTATATGGTATGTTATTTTTTTATGTGATGCTAGTTAAAGCTGCACTCTCAGCTAACGTCGGTCAAACACTAAACATTTTCTACTTTTTGTTCCATTTTCCCCAACACATCTAAATACATTTGACCAACATTTTGGAGGATTTAAGTCATGGTATGTGTGAATTTTGTCAGATGGGTTCTGTCGAAATAGCTGAGAATGCAGCTTTAAGTTAGGGAAACATATAGGGATTTATATTAGTTAGGCATCATATATCGATACACTATGTATCATATTGATTCATAGGATCAAGACATATGGGTTACAATGCATACAATTAGTTCTAATTTAAGTTGATATGATATTGATATGAAAAAATAATGTGGAAGAAATTAAAGCAGGTTGTCGGTAGAGTTTAGGGTTTCTAATATCGTCAATGATGTTTTGGAAAAAAAATGGGAATCAAACTGAGGAATTCAAGATTTCTGCTTAAAATATAATGAACATAATATAAAGAATCGTGCAGTAGCCTAATTATAGCTTGCCCAGGCGGGCAAGCTCGCGGCCAAAACAGCTTGCTCGCCACGATTTTCACTTGCTAAATGACCCGGGCAAGTTCTAATTTCGAACGCTGTGTGTGACTTTGCAATATAATATACAATATAGATATATATGCAGCCACGTGTGTGTGTGCGTTTGTGCATGAGTTTGCATGTGTGTACAGATGACAATATGAAGATTAAGAGATTTAATGTAGTGGTGAACAAAAGGTCAAACTTATACCTTGCCCTCCCCCCCCCCCATTTCAAATTAGCTTCCGACGCCCCTGAGCCGGCATCACTAAAAGGATCGTACCAAAAATTATGGACGAAAAGGTTTTAAAAATATTTCCACGTTTCTAATTCATATACTATGGGCCGAGTTAGTACTGGGCCGAGCCGGCCTTGTGGGTGGGCCGACGCAGTTTTGGAGGTGAGCCGACGGGGCTCACAGGTGGGCCGACGGGGCTTGGGCCGACGCGTTGTTGGGACGACGCGTCTATGATTTGTATCTTACTACCATACCACTGGTGCTTTCCCCTGCATGGAAGTATATTCACTGTAATGAGGTAGGTGCATAAAAATCTTGTAAGAGTTTAATACGATGATGTTGTAACCCTTACGACAATGTTGGAAGTCAAATCAGTGAATAAAAATCCGATCATGTCATAACTTCATATCGTAACTTTTTTTTTCAGTCGTAAGTGGCACAAAAGTTATGATGCCCTGGGTGGGCATCATAAGAACTTAGGACATGATCGTAAGTCCTACAATTGTTGTAACTGGTGTTATTGTAATTGATGTAATTCTCCCCGATTTATTGGAATTTCGTTAGGACGGGCTTGGGCCGACGCGGTGTTGGAGCCCCGACATCAGTTGTCGAAATGAGAAATAAATATTTTTTTAAAAATTGGATTTTGGCTGGTAATGGTATCACCCTGTGTAAACGCAAGTGAGTTTGGGAATGCATTGGTCATATAGGAGAGGTTTTATTTGAGGTAAGAGAAATTCAGAAAAAAGGTCTAGTGATATAATTTAATTAGTATAGGCCTATATATATATCGATTAATGACTTTGGGATCACGAAAATATTTCTGGATATAATGCGGGTAAAAAAATTATGCAGGCGGGTAAGACACAAAATTTACCCGCAAAGGAAAGTGAGAAAGAGAGAGACAAAAAGAGAATGGCAGAATTGGAAATCAAGAAGTGAATGTCGACAAATATAGTCTATGCTGTTATGTCATCCCGTGTGAAATTCATGTTAATTTTTGCAGACAAACATTTTTTTGAAGCATTCAATGAGCTGAATTCAAAAATCAATGTCTGCAATTTTTTTGATTATTTTATCATACCGAAATTCAAGATGGCGTCCAAGATGGCTGCTCAGACAATAAATGCCCATAACTTTGGTTCTAATTAACATAAATGAATGATTTTGGTGTCCATTTCTATGTTTTCCATGTCAGGGAATCCAATGAAATAAAAATAAAATCCATGGCACTTAATGCCTTTCCGCTAGGGGGCGTTATAGGTCATTTTTCACATATTTTCCTAAAAAACAATAAAAATACTTCAAATATCTTTCAATTCTTATACACAAAATCCTTAGTCATTTTATGCTTTCATTCAATCTCTTGGTAGTTAATATAACATTGGTAGATGATTTTCTATGATTTTTTTTCAATAATAAATAACTTATATTTCCAAGGAATGCAGTCACAAACATGATTTTCAACAGTAGTCCAGTAACAATATGGTTTGACCTAGGACAAATTGCAACAGAAGGTTTCTCAATGGTTTTGGGTAGTATGAGTGCCCCTTATTAACATACTAAAAGTCTAGAAAAATCTGGGTGGGGGAACATGCCCAAAATCTCAAAAAGCAAAATGGCCGCCTCTAAAACTTTGAAATGCCATAACTCAGTATAAAATCAGCATATATTCAAGTGTGAATACACTTTATTAATGTTTTCAGGCATGGGGGATCCAATGAAACAATGAAAAAATCCATATAACCAATATTTAACAAGTTAGTATACTGATACATGAAAGAAATGACAAGAAAACTGCCCTTCAAATGCATCCTGTGAAGTGAAAAATCAAAGTCCCATACAGTGAGATTGTACAAAGCATTCATGACCAAGGATATCTGATAACATCTTTCCACTAAACAAGCTGTCATAAGCATTGCTGTGACACTAGAAATAAAGAACCTTCCACAGGAAAAAACAATTAGCCATACACTGTATATGGCAGCTGACATGTCATTCTGACTTCATAAGCCTGGTAAATAGGGCCTGAACTCTTTGCACATTCACCATCATGACCACATGCAGCAGTGCATTCCATAATAACCAGGTTGGAACACTTGCAGTAGCTCTACAGCTGTAGCAAATGATCTGTAGTAGTTGGTCAAGGGCAGGTCAGTAGACTTCCATTTCCAATCTCCCTTTCAAGTATGAATTTGGTAGCATATTCCTTGGCTGGGGTACTTATTAGCAGCTGATATAGATGGTAGGAATTGTGGATGGACATGCATGATGAGGACAGGGAGCCTTTTTTGTACTACAGTAAGTTACAGAGGTAGAATATAGCCTTCTCCACCTTTCTCTACATATCAAGTAGGGGTACTTTGTTATTTGTTGAATCTCGTAGACTAAAAGTATTTAATGTTATATCACATTCTGCTATTGCATGGATAGGAGCAGTGTTCTGCACTCCTGGTATTCTAGATTTTTCCTCATACATAAATGCTCCAAATGCTTTGCTTTTTGCCTTCTTTGAGCTGTGGAAAGATGTTATTATCAAGTCTGTGTTTTCACAAATGGGAATAGTGCCACATGCCAAATTCAACTGCTATTTTCAATATAAGCATATCTGCATTCAGGGATTCTATAGTCTGAAATAGGAAAGTTTGATACGGATTAGTTGACCACAGCACAAGCAGGTATAGACAAGAGACGTGTTATGCTGCTATTGGGTCATTCCCCTTGATTTCAAATTACCAGACATGGGCATAGTTAGTTACTTGTGTAACTACATGGAAACCCTCTTATAACCTATCATATACACACATTTATTCCAGATTCATGATATTACTTGCAGCTAAAGTTTTCAAAGCTTTCAGTTACCAATCATTGCATCATATCCTCACCACATCTTTGCATTTAGAGAACAATTATTATAGTTGGTAGGGTAAAAAAACCTCTGCTATCTGTTGATCCTCCAGTTGTTCTATTGTGTAGAATTTGAATGTATAGTGTTAAAAGGGGCTTAGACCACCCAATCCCTTCAATCAAATGGTTGTAGAATTTATATATCATATAGAGTATATGAACTAGAGATCATTCCTTTCTCCCGGCTGAGAACAACTTCCAGGGGTAATTTCCCCAACTAGGCAGAAATCTTCATTGGTCTTGTTGCTCTTGTTGCTCATATATAGTTCATTGAGGCTAGTATATTCAAAGCATCACACATTAGTTTTGTTTTGAGAACTATGTCAGTAAGAAGGGGGAACTAACTGGTATTGAGGCTTTTCCTCCTCCCATCTTGTGCCCCAAAGAGATATTAGAGAAGATCATACAACATACAGCAATTTTGCATCAAAATGATGCAGTATATCTGTATGCTAAAGGCAAGGTTTACATAGACTAGTCCACTAGATTTAAACTTGGAAGGGGGTTCAATTGTAGAAGTTCCCTAATTCCCCCATGTATCTACCCAGTGCCCTCTCGCTCTTACTACAAATTGTATACTTCCTTCAAAAGATTAAACTTGGAATCTACACCAATTGTGACCATGTGAGGTGCCTCATGCAAGAGGGAAATTGATATTAAGTATTTCTTGAAGTATCAGAGTTATACATTATGCTATTCTTTTTATATACACCATTCAAAAGGCTTGTCTAACAGCTTTGATTACAGAAACTCATTTCCTAGTGTACTCTCATACAAAATGAGATTTTTTTTCACTTCACAGGATGCATTTGCTAGACATATTGTCCCATGTCTTCTCTGTAGCAGTACACTAACTTGATAAATATTATTTATATGGACTTTACTATTGTTTCATTGGATTCCAATGCCTGGAAACATTAAAAAGGGGTATTCACACTTGAATATATGTTTGTTTTTTTTTAAAAGGTCTTTATTTTCACAATCCTGCCATCGGGGCTTTTACACATCTAAAGCACGAATATCAATAACCTTGTATTTTATTATTTTTTTGTGGTTTTCTTATTTTCTTCCATGACAACCAGCATGCATAATGCACCTCCACACACTTAATCAATACCTCTGAATAATAATGATATTCAATGAAGTAGATAAAACAAATTATATCATGAGAGCTCTGTTATAATACAGTGAACAAAGTGAGTTACCTCCACTTCAGCTGTTAACAATCCCAGTCACAAGGTAGTATATTGGACAACATTTTTCAAGTTGTTTGCATTAAGGAATGTAAGTTGTTAGTTTATCTATTATACATTATTTAAAAGGAGGTTGTTGGGAGATCTGCATAAATGCAGATGCCCCAGTACCCTTCCTAGAATTTTATAGTACCTGTGAATCATAATATTGCAAATGTACTTGTTTCTTGGATAAAGATCTCATTCTACCACTCCGTCGTACAGTATGCTTTTCCACAATTTGCATTTTTTTAGGTTACTTCCCTTGATCTTACAATTCACTTCCACAGACTTGAATCTGTGTCTCATTTCAATCAAAAAAACACCGAAAACTACATCATTCTTGTAAAATAATCTTTGTCTATTAATGAAATTCTTGGCCATTATAATGGACCAGTTTAAAAATTCATGAAACTTACTACGCCCTTCATAGCCAAAGATAACACAACTGGCGTTGATGTTTTTAACATTTAAATCCTCAAGAGCGGTATTGCTATCACACCACTGTACATACTCACTCCAAAATAAAACTATTTTAGGACATTCAAAGAAAAAATGTACAATGGAATCTGTCTCATCACAGTAATTACAGCAATCTGATTCAATTATTTTAATTTGTTTTAAGTATTGATTGCAGCATATATTTCTATGAATAACCTTGTACTGGAGTGTTTGCAACCTGGCTTCATTTGTACATTTGTATGGGATGGTAAAGATTTTTTTCCATACCTCTTCAGAACCCAGAAAAGCATCCTGCGCCAGAATATCATTCCATTTCTCCAGCTTTTCGTATTTAGGTCCGTCCATTTTGACTAGCTCTTTATATACTACGTTAACCCCAAAATCATAAACATTAAATACCTTCTCCATTATCTTGAAATCAACCCTCTTTTCTTGCATATCACCCTCCTCCCCCTCCCTAGCCAGGATGAGCCATCTATGGGGGATAGAGTTTTTAATGGTTAATCTTTCTAAGAAGTTGCATTTGACTCCATATCTAGATACAATTTCATCAACCGTCAAGATTTCCATATTCTCATCTAAAACATCAGCGATGGTGATAATCCCATTCCTTTTCCATGGAGGGTTCCTAAGCACTTTACCCCCACTTCTGATAAACCTATTTTCCCAAATACGTTCGGCCAACACCTCCCTTTTAGAGGCAGGCTCTTTGTTGTAATAGAACCTCCTCCAGACCCTGAAAACTTCCCAAAAGAAGTCGCTGAGAAACATATTAGGCATTAGTCTGCTCAGTAACAGGTCATCCATACTTTTCTTGTGGAAGGACTCAATGATGCTGGTCCATTTTTTATTTCCCCCCGATAACATTATACCCACCCATTTGATTCTGTTAACAATGAAGATTTCCTCAATTGATCTTACTCCCAACCCACCCTCTTCATGTGACTGTTTCAAGAACTTTATACTAATTTTACTGCCTCTCTTTCCCCACATCATCTTCCTTGTGATGCGTTCTATCTCCTTTCTGAGATAAATGTCAAGGGGAACACAGGCCAGCAGATGTTGGATAATAGGGAGAATTAATACATTGTTTATAATGGCTTTGCCCTTCAACGATAGGTTTCTACCAGCCCACGCGCCTATGACTCCATTCATTTTTTGGACTGCCCCATCAAAATTTATATCAGATTCGACAGCTCTAAAGTCAGGGTGCGTAATATATACACCCAAGAGCTTGACCTCATCTTTCCATTTAACAAATTCTCTAGTTTTCTTATTAACAACTCTTACACCCATATTGATACCAACAGTTTTTTCAATATTTACTTTAAGCCCAGAGATTTTTCCAAACTCATGCAAAACATCAATGACTCTGGCTAACGATTTCTCATCTCTAACGAAAATAGTAGTATCGTCAGCAAACTGTATTATTTTGTGTTCAATATTACCAGTCACCACACCCTTAATGCGGGCATCTTCCCTAATTTTACAAAAAAGCACCTCAGCAGCTATGTTGAACAGAAAGGGTGACACAGGATCCCCCTGTTTAACCCCTTTCTCTAGGGTAAACCATGCAGATCGATGACCATTATTAGAGAAGCTCGCAATGGAATTTTTTAACAACGTCTCCACCCACCTGATTGTATGTTCAGGAAAGTTAAAACTCTTCATACATGTCATGATGTATTTCCAATCAATGGAGTCGTACGCCTTTTGAAAATCGACTGCTACCATTAGACATTTTATTTTCTGTTTTTCCGCATAACTCAGTAAATCATGGGCTCTTCTTATTGCCACGCCGATGTACCTATTTTTCATGAATCCATATTGGTCTTCATCTATAATACAACCCATAACTTTTTTTATTCTTTCAGCTATCATTTTAGAAATTATCTTATAATCTACATTAAGTAGTGTTATGGGTCTCCAGTTCTTGATGTACCTGGTGTCAGCACCCTTCTTAGGTATAACAGAAATAATACCTTTATATTGATCCCAGGTCATCTGCCCAACTCTTTCCACCTCACATAGCATTTCCATAAACAATTTTTTAATATTACACCAGAAAAACTTATAGAATTCCACACTCAGTCCGTCAATACCAGGGGCTTTATTATTGTTCATAGAGTCAATAACTGTCTTGATTTCACCCTCTGAAAAGTCCCTAGTCAGAAAAGCATGGTCTTCATCTTTCACTATATTCTGGATAGAACTGAGAAAGGGTCCCTCGTCCCCTCCAATGTCCTCACTTTTAGCGTAAAGCTTGGAATAGAAATTTTTCCCTTCCCCAATAATTTCTTGTTGGTTACACGATAAGTTACCCTCTATCATAAGGTGTGAAATGGCTTTCTTTTTGGCGTTGAGTTTCTCTAAGTTAAGAAAGTATTTGGAGGGTTTTTCCCCCTCTGCCATCCATTTCGCCCTAGCTCTTATTAGGGCCCCCTCAGCTTTGTATAATTCTTTTTCCTCGAGATCTTTCCTTATATTCTTTACTTGATCAACCTCCTCATTAGAGAGGCAATTTTTACCGTCTAGTTCTGCAATAATGCGCTCCTTCTCAATTCTGTCCAGATTTCCTTCCCTCGCCACCTTTCTGGCCACCCTAACTGCCAAATCTCTGCAGCTGGCTTTAAACATGTCCCACTTCAACCTCTTACACATTTTTTTGTCCATACCTGCATACATAGCGACAGTATCTTTGATACCTTCAATAAATTCATCATTTGCTAACAGTTTATTGTTAAACTTCCAATAACCAGGGCCTTTAATATTTACCATTGACTCTAAATTTATACATAGTTCTTTGTGATCGGTTAAGACATTTATTTCAATGTGGCCATCTGTTATCTCTCTGCTTAATACATCGTCCAGAAGGATGTAATCCAATCTGGATGTTTGCTTATTCCTTCTCCAAGTATGATCAGTGAGCCCAAGCATGACCATGACATCATTAAGCTTGTAGCTTTCAATAAAATTTCGAAATACACCAGAAGTTTTCATTTCAGGATTTTTATCTACATCAATGTTGAAATCTCCCATAATACAAAGGTTGTGGTATTCAAGTTGGTCTAAGATACCCTCAAGGTCGAGGAACATTTGGAGCTGATCTTTGTAGTTACAGCTTGTGGGCATGTAAATGGATACAATACAGGTCCTTACATTATCCTCTTCAAAAACCACATATACAATGCGACCTTTACCATCATTACCTTTACAGACAATGCTTACATCCAAGTCTCTTGACAATAAAATGGCAACACCTTTTTTATTAGAGTCCCCATGACCAACAATCATTTCCCCTCCCCATTGACTTCGCCAGATCACCTCCGATTCTGGCTTAGAATGGGTTTCTTGAAGGGCTATGACCGCCCGCTTTTCACTTGTATATCTACTAAAAATAGCCTTACTTTTCTTAAGTTGTCCTAAACCGTTTACATTAAGTGTAAAAAAGTTTATAGCTTTAGCTCTTGCGTTATTGGTCTCTATACTCTCTAAACCTCTTTGCTGGCCTTGAGCTTGCACTCTGGTGGTCTCCATTTCGAATGTTTATGTCATGTGACAGACTGATCGGTCATGCCCCACTCACGAGTTCAGTCCTCCTCTTCCAGCACGTTGTCTTGGACTTGGCGTTGAGCATCGCGGGCATTTGCAAGCTTGGTTCTTAGGATATCTCGCATTTTCATCCAAGAATATCCCAGTAGGTTGCCATCTTGCGGCCATGTAGCTGTATCCAGCACATGGTCATCCTTTAGCCCTTTGCCGATACCCCAGATCTTGTCATACCTGCTCGCCTCTGCAATGCTCTTTTCCCCAGTCTTAAGCAGGTACTCGGCAATGAAAGGGTTATCATCCATTTTGGCATTCAAACCTCTTTCCACAACATCTTTAATACCATTCATCCAATTCTTGTAGAGATCCGAGCCCTCTCTCTTTGCCGTGTTTAAGATCATTTTACACGCCACCGGATCCCTGGACGTCAACACCGACTCTGCCTTGGCCGGGTTTTCGGTGTTTTTGACACAGGAGTGGGCCAGATACTGTTCCATGCAGCTAAATCTGTGCCCATCTACCTCAAAACTAGCCAGGAAGTGGTTTGAGAAGGGCGAGTCCCTCCCAGAAAAAGCCAGTGCATTCTCATCCTCAACCGTTGAGAGTGTGATGGGATTTATTATATCAGGTAAGAGGTTGAGTTTGTCATATGTGTACAAGTCCCTGTCAATTGTTACATTGCCCTCAAACTGCGAGACTTTTCCCCACTTCTGAAGGGCTCTAGCTCTTCTCACAATAAATTCTGCCCTGGATATTCTGTCTCTTAGTACTTTGGGCATATCTTGTTTTATCCAAACCTTTGTCTTGCCATCGAGAGTAAAGTTCTTAAGGCCATATCTGGCCTCCCAGAAATCATGAGCATCGTAATCATTGCTGAAAATTACCTTTACCAGATTCCCAGCACGAAAGATCCTGGCATCATAAGGGACTCTCATGCCCAAGCCATTTTGGAAAATATTTGACATTTGCCTCTCCACATAAGCTGCATCTCTGTCCCCTTCCTTTTTGGGGATACCCTCCATGACGAAACTGTTCCTCATTTCCTCTTTTTCTCTCATTAATCTCCTGTCTGCAGCTCTTCTGGCTTGCGCTGCAATCTCAATAAATGTATCATCATCTTTCCTCACCATATTTTTTTCCATGCTGGCAATCTTTTTCGCCTGAAGCTCAAGCTTTCTCTCAAGGGCCTCAATTCTTGCTTCTCTCTTCATAATGCCTTCATCGATAGCCTCAAATTTCTGATCGTACTGGGTCGTTTTAACCCCCATCGCTTGATCAATTCTTGTGCCCAGCCTCTTCTCCATTTGTATGAGAAACTCAGCGACATCCACATAATTTTTTTTCCCTTTTTCTTCCTCTTTTTTGTCTTTACCCATGGTGATCTCTGAGGCCTTGCTTTTCTTTTGATTTTTATTGTTGACTTTATTTATGAATTTGGCATCCAGAGTTGACTGTCTTAGCCCGGCGGCCATCCGTGTAGCCGTTCACAGGGGGGGAGGGATGATAACAGAAATGTTCAGTTCATGTGAAAAAACAGGGGTATGTACGATTCTGAAAACTGGTAGCTCCTCGTAAGGGAAACGTTTCTCAACAGTCAAAAATAGGCCTATTCCAAACCTTTTGGTGGGCTCAGATATTCCTATGTCAAGTTCCAGCTGTATGTATCAAGTATCAGCTCGCAACAGACTTTTAATATGATCCTGACTAAAGAAACACCAAACTTTTTAGTACACTTACACGATCATTCTTTGTCTCACATAACAATGTCTACCACTCTGTCAGTGTATAGCGGCAGAGAGAAGGCCATCCAGTGGTACATGTGGCTAGTGTGGGCGTGGCTGTTTGTTGTTTGTTATTGTTCTAACTTGGGCGGAAAGGGACAGTGCGCATGCGCAAGGTTTAAACCTCCGGCATGAGTTTTCCCGCTTAGATCAACACTCCCGACATGTCAATAATAGTGAACAGTGGATGTAGTCATTAAAACATTGTGTAATTATATCAATCAAACCGTTTTCACAGAATCCTAGCTCTTTCCACCAATCCTGACTTAGAAGTTATGCCTTTCACACAGTAGAACGCGTTCCTAGGATCGTGCTCAGCATAGAGAGCAGAGAAGTAGACCTACTCCTGAGTGTTGGTGTACAAACGATGTCAGGCAGATTCAGTTATAACTCTATGTTAAGCCTTTCTATATCTTCCACTGTCCGTATAGGCCTATATTAACTCCCAGTGTGTGTAAACGTCTCCAGTGAGGGTGACAAGGGGGCAAGATGGCGACCACCTTTGAGCCGATTTTGGTTCGAAATAAATGCTCGTACATCAGTTTACAACTAATAAATGCTCGTACATCAGTTTACAACTACTGCCGATGTATGTAGTTTTACTGTGAGGGTCTCTACCTGTGGCTTGTCCGTAGTCTGTGCCCTGCTTGTGTTCCTCTGGTGAGGGTGACAAGGAGCCAAGATGGCGCCAGATTTGAGTTGGCTTTTACGGCGTAAATAATCCCTTATATAGTAGTTTCACCAAATCGTATGCGTCCTATCAAAAGTCACTTTTTACAGATGCCTGTTCAACATAAGTCACTGATTGGGGGTCAGAACACCTCATTTGCGTCTGTTGACACAATTAATACCGCTTTTCTCCCTTTCCTCCAGGCGATATTGGGTGAGCACGTTCCTCCAGTGTATAATGGCGGGACGTGCTTGACCGCTTAGGTGTGTGAAACTTAGAATCGTTCAAACTTCACAAAACTTGGCTATAATGTCCAAATAACTACTCTTGGTTATTCCTTGGTACTTTGTGCAGACGCAGTGATACTTTGGAACTTGAGTTATTCCCGAAGATAACCTGAAACTGAAAAAAAGAAGGGAGCCGATGCTCCGCCCGTACATTCACTATCAAAGCTCAACCGGCGACCTCACTTGAATATATGTTGATTTTACACTGAGTTATCGCATTTCAAAGTTTTAGAGGCGGCCATTTTGTTTTTTGAGATTTTGGGCATGGTTTCCCACCTAGATTTCTCTAGACTTTTAGTATGTTGATAAGGGGCACTCATACTATCCAAAACCATTGAGAAACCTGTTGCAATTTGTTCCAGGTTTAGCCCTTTTTTGGCATAGATTGCCTGGACTAAAGATTGAATTACTATGTGGAAGGACCCAAATTTGTGGCTGAATTCCCAGGAATTATCAATTATTCTAATAGTGAAAAAGTCATAAATAATGAATTGCCAATGTTATAACTAACAAGATATTGAATATTTTGCTTTAATAAAATGAATAAATTATTTGTGTATAAGAATTAAATGATATTTTAAGTATTTCTTACCATTTCTTAGGAAAATGTGTGAAAAATTACTTATAGCGCCCCCTAGCAGAAAGGCATCATGTGCCTTGAACTTTATTTTTATTTCATTGGATTCCCTGACATGGAAAACATAGAAATGGACACCAAAATCATTAATTTATGTTAATTAGAACCAGAGTTATGTGCATTTACTGTCGAAGTAGCCATCTTGGACGCCATCTTGAATTTCGGTATGATAAAATAATTAAAAAAATTGCAGACATCGATTTTTGAATTCAGCTCATTAAATGCTTCAAAAAAATGTTTGTCTGCAAAAATTAACATGAATTTCACACGGGAGCCATTTTTTTGACATAAGCAAATGGACTAAAAGCTGTGTCTATTGGCCAGAAACTGATGAAAAGATATGAGGACTCATGGCCAGGTGGCTTCCATGAAGCCATTTCCAAAGAGGTGCAAACATTGACCATCATGAAAAAACACATCCAAGTTGGTTTAGTGAAGGTGTATGACACAAATCTGATATACTCAAGGATCATAGGTCTGCAAGCCTCAGGACGGGAAATAGATCTAGAAGATGTTTTCAAGTATGAACTAGCACCAATGCCCACATCAATGTTCACAGATTCAGGTGAGATGAGAATTGCAAAGAACAAATCAGCACTAAAAAGAGCCCTACAGGTGGAAGTTCCAATAAGGACAGTTACTCGCACAGATTACAAAATAATAGATGTCTCAGCAATTCTGTGGGTGGTTCATTGGCCTACAAATGGAAATGTTCAGGACTTGATAGAAAACGTCCTGAACTACATCTCTCATCATGTTAAAGACTCCAATGTATACTTCATCTTTGATAGGTACATAGAATATAGTACCAAGTGTAGCACAAGATCAGCAAGAGGAAAGGAAGCAAGTCAACAGTATAGACTTTCAAATCAAATGCCATTGCCACCACAAAAAGTGATCCTCACTAATGCATATAATAAAAGCCAGCTGATAGAGCTCATCATAGAAGCCATCAAGTCAAGAAAAGACACCATTACACATGGGAAAAATAAGCTCATTGTGACTGGTCCCAGGCCAGTCCCCATTGAAATATGTGGTGGCAACCATAAAGGTCATCTCTGATGACACAGATGTTTTTGTCCTACTGTTGCACTTCTTTTTGGAAAAAAGGCTGACTTCACAGCTAATAATGGAAGGGACTGCAAAGGAGAGGAAAGCTATCAACATAGGTACAACTGCAATGAAGCATAATACGATCATTCCTCACCTTCTTGCTGCCCATGCCCTGTCAGGTTGTGATACAGTTGGAAAAGGGAAAGTGGTCAAAGTACTTCAGAAAGGCAAAGGATTGCCAAGTCTTGGGGACAAAAGTGCAACAAGAGCAGACATTGTTCAAGAGGCAACAGCCTTTATGGCTGCTTGCTATGGTTTCCCAGATGCTTCTATATGCCATGAGGCAAGGTTCAGAGCTTGGAAAGGGAAAACCATGCATGCAAGCCTGGTATCAGCACCTAAACTGATGTCATTACCACCAACAAAGGAGTCCTTTGAGCAAAATGTCCTGAGAGCTCATATACAAACATGCATTTGGAGGAACTGTCTAGAAGTAATGCCACCTGATCTAGACCCTCTTCAACATGGTTGGTCACAGGACAGGGAAAATTGAGTTCTTCAGCCAGTGATGGTTCCCCACAATGTACAGCCTGCTCCAGATGCAATTCTGAAACTCATCAAGTGTAGTTGCCAGGAATGTAAGTCTGCTAGATGCTCTTGTTCATAGGCAAGGCTCCCATGCACCATGTTCTGCAATTGTGAAGGGGCAGGTACATGCCAAAATGATAATACCAGGATAGTAGAAGATGAGGAGGATGAAATACCAGGGCCACCACACGATGAGTAGATATATTGTTGTACACTTTGAAGTAAGTTTGTATTAAAAATTGATACTTTTCAGGCTGAATTAACTGTTCATGTCCTTCATTGTATTAGTAAATAAGTACTGGATATAATTGAATTCTAAAAGTTTTTGAATGGAGGAAAAAACATGGAAATTTCCCCAAAAAATCATTTTTTGGCCATTATTGTCAAATAAATGAATTTATTATTAATTTAGCTTGTTTCATTGATTGAAACTATGTATGTAGTTTGTACATACTTCAGGGAGCATTTTGGTGCAAGAATTGTCTTCCTACTCCTATTATTTATTGAATTATGAGCTGAAACATGATAATGGTAGTTTTGGGGATAGGTCATGGCGGCCAGCTTGAATTTCTCAAAACCCTCAAGGGTTACAGCTTGGCACTCTTCGGATTTGGATTCTCCAGGGTCCAAAGGTATAAAATCAGTAAAAAACCATTGTGGGACCTCCAGAGCCGGGTTCACCCAAAAATACCCATTTGGCCATTCATTGATTGGACTAAAGTGAGAAAGAGAGAGACAAAAAGAGTAGAAAATAACGTCCATGTCATTATAATCCCATTAGGATGCATAGCTGTAGGCCAGGAAACCAATTAGCACAGTAGGCGTCCAATCACTGACATACTATTCTTATCTGATCAGAGGGTTTGGGCCTAGACTGAATTCATATGACAATTTCGAGAAATTAAATTTCATCAATTTTTTCCAATAATTATCACCATAAGCTCTAAAATATAAACGAATCTGAAAATTAAAACCTTTGTATTGATAAGACCATTTACGAATCCTATGACCAATTCTCCAACATTCATAAAGACTTATTAAATGTTATGAATCCTATGACCATGTCGTAATTTTGCGTGCAGCATCAGTGGTCGCAGTGTTCCCTTGGTCGTAGGATATGTAACTTTTTGTTGGAAATAAAGTTATGACATCGGAACTTACAACTTTTTTATACACCCCCCTATGTATAGTGAATTACAGAGTGTTGTGTGGGTGTAGCAGCAGTGTATCACACATGTATATGATCCTGTGACCTGGAGGACTGCGCAGTCCCAGTGGTTGCTGCTAGTCTGCACTGCCACAGTCCTCCAGGGGGCAGGCCCGACTTGCACCTTGTGGATCTGGAGAAGGATGCTGATCCACTTGCTCCACAGATCCAGGAGTGGATCCACGGACACCTGCATACATCAGGACCATTTCTGAATGCTCCAGCAGCTACCTGTGACCCCCTTGGCAGTACTTCCCTCTGTGGACTAACAATCCCAGAGTGTCTTTGTAGTTGTTGAGCGGTCAAGGCGTATGCAGATAATTAACTGCATAAATTTAAACTGTTGTCTGACAGTCTCTTATCGTCCGAATCAAGCTTAAATTTGGGCTCACAACACTCACTATAAATACACAACTAAAACGCACACACACATTGTTGATTATTTCCAGTCTAAGAATCCATAATCAATCTATAATTAATCTTAATTCATTGAGCCGGCAACACCCAGAACTACATGCAAAGACTTAAAGGTTCACTCTCAGTTCAAATCGGTCAAAAACCACAGATTTTCTACTTTTTGTTTCCTTTCATTTCCAACCTATCTAAAAGTCGTTCCACCAAACAATTTCTCTTGACTTCAAATTCCTGTATCAATTACTAGCAAAGTACCCGTCCTCTGGAAGTTCCTCTCACTGTCTCTCCCCTCCTCTCTCACTCCGCCCCTCATTTTCTCTCCCCTTCCCCCTTTTCTCTCTCCCCCTCCCCATCTTCCTCACTCTGACCTACACTGACTACACTCTCTCCCTCCTTCTCCACTTCTCCCCCCTCTCCCCTACACTCTCCCTCCCTCTCCCTCTCCCCTTCTGCCCCCTCTCTCCTACACTCTCTCCCTCCCCTCTTTTCCCTCTCCCTCTTCTCTGTGTCTCATACCCCGCCCCTCTTTTTCTCCTTCCTTCCCCGTCTTCTGTCTCTCCCTCTCTCAACTCTCTTCTTATCCCTCCCTTCCCCCTTCCCTCTCCCATGAGCTATCAAAAGCATGCCGTCAGTACGTTTACTTTCAAGAGGCAATCATATGATCAGTCCTTTCTTTGTCCATACAAAAGGCTCTCCCTAAGGCTTCGCCAGGCTAAAAATAGTTGTATAGAACACAACTAAACAACTAAAGGGGCTTCAAAATCACATTTCTACCCCAGATACCTTCACAAACCACATATGTTGTAATTCTAAGAACACGTCAGACAATGAAACCCGCTCTTATATAAGAGCAGCAGAATATTGATCACTTCATTCCTACATTTCATAGTACGAGTACATTTTGTGACATTCTTTTCATTGTATTATTACATATGTATGTGATTTTGAGGGCGTGATTCAGGGGTGCTATTTGAAAAGTCAAATAGCACCTATGTGCTATTTGAGCCGAACTACTTTGGAGTGTCACATGCCTGATCTCACCAATAGGAAGCCTAGAAAATATTGGTCTGCTAATCCATTGTTGACATTTCTTGTGAACGGTGTCATGTCTTGAAAAAAAGTAGTTACCCCGCTGAAGAATTTCAGCCAGTATATAGAGATCCGTAAGATAGAAAACCAAATACATACCTTTAATGTCCAGTTTGAATTATAATAATTCTGATAAAATCAAAAGTAGATGTACATACTAAATCAAAATCAAGCACGTAAAAATCAAGCGCATATGGATACAAAGTTTGTCCCAGCTCAAACATGGTTGTGTAAAAAGTCTAAGTACGCAATGATACAAACTACTTCACTACAAGCTACTTCTGCTGTCATGTTGGTTCTAACATCGGTATGTCCACAAGATCAATGGAAACAAAGGTAAAATACTATTAAAATCGAGTTCTCTTGTTGATTTAGTATGTAATAAATATGGCACTGTTTGGTTTGTAATCGATCGAGATGGAGGGTCAAATTGCAGGACACCCCGCGAAGGGGTGGAGTGCAATTGTGTGATGTATATTTATACATTAATATTGTTTGTTCAATTATCCACCAGGTGGCACCTTGCACGCTGCAGGTCCACCCCACTCTCTACCTCACTTGCCCGTTCGGCACCACTTGTGTTACACCTTTTTTCTTTTTTTTAAAAATCCTAATAAATGGGCGGTACACAATGTCCGTCACCTTGGTTCCAACATTGACTCTCGCTTCCATTGCTTCCATAACTTGTATTACAATTGACCCCGCTGATGACAATGCAGCTTTAATAAAAACTACTGCCCAGTACAGGACCACACGATCCCACACTCCAACCATGTAGCTGCAAGACAACATAATTATGTCATGTGTTTTAGAAAAATGAGTCATCGCAAATCAATTATCTTGAGATATCATTATATTTGAAAAGATTTTTTTCAATTTAATATGTATACTTTTATACGTGAAAGTAAGTTAGCGATATTTATTTATGGTCACTCACTATAGTAAAGTAGTTTAATGTGGTGCACGGCTCTGGATTAGCATTTGGTGAACCAGAGCTGGGCTCATGTAACCAACACCCGGTTCTGCTTTTGGTTAGTTATTATTGTAAGAGGGCGCTGGGCGCTGACTTGGTAGTGTGGTTGAATTGACCGACAGAGGTCGTGTTTATCCGTGTAATTGTTTTTTTACTGATTTTATCCTTTATACTGCTTTGTCTACTCATGTAAGCTTCATGTCATTGTGTATTGAACACCTTACGGCAGTGCATTGCCTTTTTATGTGACTTATGTGTCTGCCACTTGAGTAACCGGTTGGTTAGATGGCAAGAGCCGTCATCAGCCCCGGGTGTGGTATTGAAGTAAGGTAATAAAGAAGAGTGCTGGCGAGGTCCAATAGTTTCTGTTGTTGTCGTTGTTCTTTGATCTGATATATTGAGTTTCCATAGTCGCTTAACGTTATCGATCAGACACTACATTAATATAGTTTGGTTGTTGTGTGAAGGAGTATACCTAAGTTGTATTGATATCTTATAGTCTGCAATACTGATTATATATAATACTGACATATAATACTGACTTTATTATATATTTATTGCTCTGAGAACAACATATCTAGAGTGACTTATACAAAGTGCGTATTTCACTAGTGAGTTATGTCTGGTAGTCACAGCAACTAATTATTAATGCATATTTCTTTTACTAAGTTTAGGGCTGAAGTTCAACTTTATGACCCCAAAGTTTTTCTATTTCTATCATTAAAAGCTTATAATAATAAAAAAGTTAACTAACTCATTGGTTTCAATCGGTTAGAATATTGCATGAGTTGCAAACAATATTTGCGTGCAATATTCACGCTCCTTCAACCATCTCATTAGTTACCCTGTATGTATTCTGAGGCACCAGTAATATTTTGCACACAATCTCATATTGCACAACATATATAAATTGTTTCCTTCAAAATTCTGATAGGCTTCTATAAGCTTACATGCTTTTTATTGAAATATGGTTACAAAGTGCAGAGAGAAACAAGGACACGTCCTTACTGTTTGGCGTCAGTCATACTAAGGGACGCTGAGCTAGCTTTATTTGAACAGGAAAGCATCCTGCCGTAATTAGGTCAGCAATGACGCAATAGCAAAGTCGTAAAAGATACGAAACTAAAGTGAATAATTTTAACACTCCTTCTCACTTGCTTGTGAAGTATCCTACAGTTTAAGATTACACACAATTCATATTTGCTATATATATTTCAATTATCCTAGAAATACTCCTGGTATTAGCACCTTATTATTTATCAGATCATTAGTCAGAATTTAAACACAGTAGACAAACTACCTGACTTAGCAATAACATTTGACTTAGGACATGACTTAGAATTATAGCATCTTTCAGTTATAATGAGAGTTCAGTTCTAAAAAAATAGAGATTTTGAGAAGAAATCTCTTCTCAGTGTTAGAGTGAAGTAGGTTTGACAAAAACTAATTGTCACTAGGCCTCTTCACTCCAGTCATGGTGCGGAGCTTGTGGAACTGCTCCTTATTCAGACTGCGACCATGTCCTCACTGGGACAGTACTGTAAGTCTATGGTACCGTTTTCCACTTGCTCACGGATGAAGTGATACTTAATACCAATATGTTTTGCACGACCATGAAACTGCGGGTTTTTGGCCATGCAAATTGCTGATTGGTTATCCTCGTAGATCAGCATCGGTGTGGTTGGTGCGGTTGTTAAGTCACCAACAAGCTGCCTCATCCAGACTGCTTCCTGAGCAGCACTTGCCAAAGCCATGTACTCGGCCTCAGCGGTGGAGAGAGCTACACAGCTTTGCTTCTTACTTCTCCAGCTTACGGCGGTTCCACAGATCTGGAAAATGTACCCTGAGGTGGATCTGCGGTCATTGATGTCGCCGGCCCAATCAGAGTCGGAGAAACCAAAGCAGTCGCCTGGATTTCCCTTCTCGAAGCATAGACCATAGTCGATGGTCCCCTTCAGGTAGCGCATGACTCGCTTCACTGCCGTCCAGTGCTCGTTTGATGGTTTCGAGCAGAACTTAGCTACATTACTCACAGCATATGTGATGCCTGGTCTTGTCCATGTAGATAAGTACAGTAGGCTGCCAACAGCTGATTGATACAGCGACTGGTTGACGGCCTCACTATCTTCATTAGATTTGGTGAGTTTGACGCTAGTGTCCACTGGCATCGCCACAGGTTTGGCCTCGCTCATCTTGAATTTCTCAAGCACTCTCTCAGTGTAAGCTGATTGACCCATCCAGATATTCACAGGATTTGTCTCTTGGTCAACAGCTACACCCAAGAAGTATTTGAGTTTACCCATGTCGGTCACAGTAAACTCATCAGCGATGGCCTTCTTCACCTTCCTCATTTTGTGTTCATCTCCTGCTGCTATGATTATGTCATCAACATAGACAGCAAGAATCACCAATCCTCCTTCTGATGTGTATATACACGGGTCATTAGTAGATTGGCTGAACCCAATCTTGCACAGGTGTTCGTCGAGTGCAGCATTCCAGCAGCGTGGTGATTGTTTAAGGCCATAGATGCTCTTCTTTAGCCTACAGACGAGATCTTCTTTGCCTCTAACCTTAAACCCTTCTGGCTGCTTCATATACACTTCCTCCTTCAGGGTGCCATTTAAGAAGGCTGTTGTCACATCGAGCTGATGCAGATGGAGATTATCTCTTGCAGCTAGTGCAATCACTGTGCGGACTGACTCTGACCTCACTACTGGACTGAAGGTCTCATCATAGTCCAGTCCGTACTGTTGGGAAAAACCTTGTGCAACTAGCCTTGCCTTGAACCTCTCGATGGTTCCATCTGCTCCCAACTTCTCCTTAAACACCCACTTGCTTCCGACAGTCTTCCTGCCCTTTGGGAGTTGAACCAAGTCCCAGACTTGATTTCCATGGAGTGAGTCCATCTCCATTTTCATGGCATCCTGCCATTTCTTCTTGTTTGGTCCTGACACTGCATCCTGTAGAGAAGTTGGTTGGGGATTAGTGTGAGTCAGTTGCACCCATTCGCCATACATGTTAGGTGCTCTCCTCTCATGACGTGGCCTTTGAGCTGCTGGCTCCTCTGGCTCTATCACTTGCTCAACTTCCTCTACCACTGGCACATCTTCCTCTACCACAGACTCGTTGTCACTGCTGTCAAGGAGTATGGTTGTCTCGATAGAGCAGCTAGGCTCCTTCTTAACCACGGGTTCGAGCTCCTTCTCCACAGCAGATTGCTCCTTCGCAACCCCATGCTTTGTCTCATCAAAGATGACATCACGGCTGAGAATCACCTTGGAGCGCTTCACATCATACAGTCTGTATCCCTTGGTAGTGGTACCATAGCCAAGAAAGATGCACCTCCTGGCTTTAGGATCGAATTTCTTCCTTTCATCCTTAGGTATGTGAGCATAGGCTAGACAGCCAAACACCCTCAGCATACCTACATGAGGTTTCTCACCAGTCAGAGACTCATAAGGGGTCATTCCCTCAACTGCAGTGGTTGGGCTCCGGTTTCTCAAGTACACAGCTGTAGACACAGCTTCTGCCCAAAACTTGCGGGGGAGTGTAGACTCAGACAGCATACAGCGAGCTGTCTCGACGATCGTGCGGTTCATTCTCTCCGCAACTCCATTTTGCTCCGGCGTTTTTGGTACAGTTAGCTCCTGTCTGATTCCTTCCTTCCTTAGATAGGCTTGAAACTCTGTTGAGGTATACTCGCCACCATTGTCAGACCGAAGTGCCTTCAATTTCATGCCCGTAGAAGTCTCTACCTGGGCTTTCCATTCCAGAAATTGATTGAACACTTGGTCCTTGTGTTTTAGCACATACACCCAGGTGTACCGAGTCTTGTCATCAACAAAGGTTAGGAAGTATTCACAGCCACTGAGTGATTTGGTACTCATCTTCCCGCACACATCACTATGTACCAAACCCAACACTGCTTCACTTCTCTTTGCACCACTGGTAGGAAACTTGGTGCGATGATGTTTTCCTTGAACACATGGTTCACACACACTTACATCACCATTCATAGCACAGTCCAGTCCAACAACCATGCTTTCTGCGTTTAGTTTCCTCATATTCTGATTGCCGAGATGTCCATATCTCTTGTGCCACAGTTCTTCAGTGGGCTTGTTCCCTCTCTGTGTCACAGCTGCAATGTGGTGGTTCTCCTTACAGTTCACATAGTAAAGATCTCCTACTCTCTCTCCTGTTACTACAATCTCACCATTAGAGTCAATAAATTGGCATCCATGATGAGTAAATACAGTACGCTCTACATAGCGAGTGGCCTGAGAAATACTAAGGAGATTGAAAGAGAGCTCGGGCACATATAAGGAATTTCTCAGTTTAGCAGTCTTCACTTTACCTTCAGGGAGTTCCATTTCCAGTGAGACAGTTCCAGTCCCTACTCCAGGTAGATCATACCCATCTCCCACTGTAACTCCTTGTGGTTGATCAAGAGGGGTATAAGTAAGGAACTTAGACCTATCGTTGCACATATGACTCGTGGCTCCAGAGTCAATGATCCATCCTCCCGGTGCTGCCCCCTTGACGGACAGAGCGTGTATCACAGTCAGCCCGACATAGTCACTGTCAGAGCCGCTGTGCTCCCTGGCGCTGTGCGCTCTGTGTGGCTTGCTCTTTCCTTTGTCCTTACCCTCGGACTTCTTAAGCGCGGGACACTCCCGCTTAATATGGCCAATCTTTTGACAACCGTAGCATTTAGGTCCTTTAGCAGTCGCTTTCTGACCCTTTTGCCGCCTCACAAACATTGCCTTCTCCGATGCTGTACTGTGTGAGGAAGTACCATCCTCATACTTTCTCTCCTCATGGAGCAGTCGCTCCGTGACTACTTCCATCTTAGGCACATCTGTACATGCCTCGAACGCCGTAACAAGCATGCCGTAGGAGTCCAGTAAGCTGGCGAGAAGGTGCACTACTCGGTCCTCATCAGTAATGGCGTCCCCAACTACTGATAGTGCACTGAATGTTTCAGTCATTGTCCTTATGTGATCCTGTACAGAATCACCATCCTTCAGCTTTAATGAATACAGTTTCTTCCTCAGATGAAGCTTGTTGGCCCATGACTTCTTCTGAAACTGATCCGCTAGCTTGGTCCATACTGCGACGGGACTTGTGGGCTCTCCAACCAAATACAAGAGAGCTGGGTCAATTGATAGAACAATGATGGCCAAGGCTTTGTCCCATCTACTATCAAACTTTACCCTAGCATCACCATTCTCTGGAGTTGGTCGAGTTTCAGTCCCTTGTACAATATTCCACAGCCCATCCTTCATCAAGGCCATTTGGCACTGTAACTTCCATGTTGGGTAGTTACCTCCCTTGAGTGAAGAAATAGATGCTGTATTTGCCGCCATTTTCAATTTGAGTGTACACAGAAAACTCCAAACTTCTAAGTCACACAAAAGTTCTTTCCTGCACTCAAAAGTTCACAAAGTTTAGCTCGGCATCTGCACAAAGTACTCACTGACTATTTAGTCCACAGTTGAAGGTGTCTGGGCCCATAACCTATTGAAATATGGTTACAAAGTGCAGAGAGAAACAAGGACACATCCTTACTGTTTGGCGTCAGTCGTACTAAGGGACGCTGAGCTAGCTTTATTTGAACAGGAAAGCATCCTGCCGTAATTAGGTCAGCAATGACGCAATAACAAAGTCGTAAAAGATACGAAACTAAGGGAATAATTTTAACACCTTTTACACAAGATTCATGGATTTTAATGGGCAATATTTTTTTTATTAAAACAGTTTTAACCGACTTCAACAGTTGGGTCAGTTAGAATTAATAGGGGGTTCCACAAGTCTAACCTATACGTAAACGTATCCGTATATATATCTGATATAGAAACGTGTTTAAAGGAAGAAAGAGGTTCAGCAACATATCAAGAAAAACATAACGCTGCATATCAAAATGTTTCCGTATACAGAAAAATGCGACGTAATACACAAAAAAGATACGGATACAGTTATGTAATAATTGAGATAGGTTTGCTTGCGGAACCTCCCTAATATCGAGGAAACTTACTGAGGAGTTGATCAAGGGAGCCAGTCTTGTAGAACTGGCCTGGTGGTGTCGGCAGGCTGATGTCTGGTCGCCGCCGGAGCCTCTCATCTACAAACATCCACACACATGTATCTTATGCACTTGTCAATAGCAACATGAGTCACAAGTCGCAAAAAGTGGATTTTGAGATATCATCATATTTGAGAAGATGAGATCCAGCCCCCTGAATGAATATGAATATGAATACCGTCAACAAAGTTAAATTGTGTCTTTAAACCGGCAGCATGATGGACAGATTTATCAAATGCCACTACGTTAAATTGTGACTATATCGAATTGTACTACTGAATATTTTATTTAAAGTGTCAGTAAACCCCAAAATATTATGAGCAAATCTATTGAGCTATTATTGAAATGTAACCACCCCGGTTTTACTTAATTCAACTTATCATTTAGTGAGTTTTACCCATTTAAAGGAGTGAAAAAGTAGTTCCACAGTTTAACACTCCATTGAAGGCACCACTGTTTGCCTACGTCATAAAGGTGCGCCAATCTTGAAATGTACATGCAATGAACATAATAAACAACTCTCATAATTGCTGCTAGAAAGGAGGGTGGGGTGGGCAGAAGGAGATTGAACAACACAGGTGTGCAGACCAAAACAAACTATTTCAATTGCTGGGAGATTGGAGGGGGAAGGTAGAGATATTATGTTCATTTCTGGCGCACCTTTATGATGTCACACAGCACTCTCAGTGCCCTCTTGTGCTAAACAGACTTTTTCAACTAGGATTTCCCAATTTATGCCTGTAAGTGACTATAAGTTAGACATAAATGGAAGTAAAAAAATCGAGACTTGGGTGTTGTATTTATGGCTCCATGAAGTTTATTGTCCTAAAAGTGGCCATGAACCCGTTAACTGACCCTTTAAGGATCCAATATCTTATTACTGATGTTTAGTTTAAAGGGCTGCATGCTGGGTAGATCTCCGGTGGAGAGGGAGTTTGTCCTCTTCTTGATTTATATTAATGTATATGCTCTCTGAATAAAAGTTGTATGAGTTGTATATTAATTATAATCTGAGATCATCCTTGAAGGATAGTGCGTTTTTCTGTAACTTATTAGGCCTAAAAATAATATTGACCTGAATAAAATAAAAAACAAAACAGAAGTGGCGCGGAGTTTCCGTCATAATTATAGGCTATTCTGTGACACAAAGTGAGTAAAAAATACCCCCTTTTCCAGCATTTCGCTGATTTTAGTTGCAAAAATACACCCATCAGCATTTCGCTGAATTCAGTTGTAAATTAGTACCCTTATTTCTGATTTTGTGATCCGCGTTTGCGAGTGAAAAATGACCCCTTTCACTGTGAAAATGGGAACACAAATCATGCATGTAGCATTTCAAATATTGTTTGAACTATCTTTTGTCCAATAGTTGTCTCTTGTCCCGGTCCCCCCCCCCCACACACACACAAGCTCACACACTCAGGGGTCAAAAGTGCACGCTTTTTTGTTCCAGCCTGTAAAAAGTACCCCCTTTCCGGCATTTTACCCCCCCTTTTTATGGCAAAACGCTTTTCATGATTTCAGGGAGTCTTGTATAATATAATACCATTTTCACAAACATGAAGGAATATCCCATGTAAACATGACTTGATGCGGAGTTTCATATTTATATATGCTATTCTGTGCTACAAGTTAGTCAAACACTGCTCTGGCAGTTCAGCATTTCAGCATATCGCGGACTTGTGTTACAAATTGGTACCCTTATTTCTGATTTTGTGATCCGCGTTTGCGAGTGAAAAATGATCCCTTTCACCGCGAAAATGGGAACATTTGACCCGTGAGTGTGAGTGTGTGTGTGTGTGTGGGGGGGGGGGGGAGGATCCAGCCGATTGCAGTGATGGTAACATGAGGACACCTGATAGGTATTTCTATATATCTGTATGCATGGCAAAAATGTTCGCAATATTTCGTGATGGTCAATCACTAGTAAAGTAGTTGAATATACTCCTTAGAATAACCTCAGATACACATAGATAGAGTCAATACACAGTCTGGGAATTCGGTACATGCATGTATATTCATGCTACTAACAGCACTAAACACCCCAAAAATGAAAATATTCTAAGCAAGGACGTGGAAAATCACTTGAAAAATTGTACCTCTGGTGAGAGGGCGGCGTGGACGGGGCATGTACATGTAGACCAACAGTAGGATGAACATGGTACTCCCTAGTGACAATACCGGCCAGAAGATGGTGCGCCAATCTATCTTCACCTCAGCTTTTAACTCTGAAATGTACATCCAAGAATATTAAAATTGGACGGAATAAATCAAACTTTGAAATGTTAATTCATCTCTGTGAAAAATGTCATTCTTTTTCTATCAATACTTAGGCCTACCATCTGATTTGGAATGAAATACCCTTAATTGTTTTTTTCTCTCCATTATTTAGACTAATTTTCGTGTTTAGCATATGTTACCCAATGAACCCAATTTTCCTTATGCGGAGTATGGCTAAACTATTAGGTGACAGTGTGAATCTCTTTGATGCTAACAAGAAATTTTGGCTGTGACCAAGGAAACAATGGTTTCCCCCGAATCCCTTTATTCTATTATATGCAAAGCCTAAACAAAAAAGACACCCGACACCCTCATTTCGATCCCCTCTTCTCTCCCCACTCCATGTGGCAAAAGGCGTTGTCAAGGACTCAGTTGCGTTGCTAGCGTTGCAAGCGTTGCATAAATAAGAAGACGTCACGACGCTCGTTATTGCGTCGTCGCCGGTATCGTCGCCGGCATCGGGCATTGAGCTAGAAAGAATGTCTAGGCCTAATGTACTTTCCCTCTGATCTTCTTTATTCATGTTTGTTGGACCAACACTGATGGAAATAAATACCTGATGAAAGGAGGGGCTCTTCTTCCTCACTTTATTTTGATATTTTATTTTGAGTGTTTCTCTTTCCACTTCTACCTATCCTGTTAGGACGTAATTTCACCTGAACTGTCAATCTCGCTGAAACAGTACAGTTTCCCTCATACCTTCCTTATTTGAACACAAATGTTGATAGAATTAAATACATGGGGGTAGCAAAGCATGCTCTTTCTGAATTTCAACATCTTGGCAATGTATTTCTAGTAAAAATAGCGATTTTTATCAATTTGTGGGAGCGTAAAATCACCGCGATGTGTACGCAAGTGCGTCGGAAATTCAGGTGGGAACAGGCGGGGTCGGGTTTTCCTTATAAGGGGGCGACGCGGACGCGCAAAGAACAGGCGGCAAAAACTGGAACCTATATAGGGTTTCCCAGTACGAGTGCCTATGGCGCTCGTACCGCCTTCGGCGGGGGAAACCTTAAAAAATAAAACGACATTAATATACCGGTACATCATTATAATAACTTGCTAGGTATTTGTGGTGCCATGATATATCATGCATTTTCATATACTACTTCCTTTTTCCTATGCGTTAACTATACGCGCATTGTTATGAGCTACTTTTGTTATACTTTTATATATATAAACCTGTTGGACCCAAGGTTAATCAGAACAAGTCGTGAATATATTGACTTCTTTCTCATTTCACTGGATTCTTCAAAAGATTTTATCCCAACTGATGAGGGTTAAATAGTTTTGCGGCTGTCATTTACAAAATTGTCCAGGACTTTTAGGATGTTTATACAGGGACCAAATACTACCCAACACCGTTGAGAACCTTTCTGTTGATTTGAAAATCGTTTATTTGTCAGAGGGTATACAAGTATATGAAGTAGGCTTTGACAAAATGGTCGACAAGCTTCTGGATGTAATCCAGTTCTTCCAACCGTTACCATATGATAGAATAGAGGCGGCAATTTGTCCTGAGTTGAACCCCAGGTCTACCCGACTAAAATTATTACTATATAGGTATAAAGGAAAATTTGAAGGCTTGTCTAATCAAGTCTGTCAAACATTGTCATTAATTAATTAACTGTATTCCTTTAAATGATATATTGATTAGATTATCTCTTTATATAAATATTAACTTCTGCATTGTCATCTCGTAGAGGATATTCTAAAGTATTGTATTAATTTTTTGTAACATCAGGCAATTCTGAGAATAGCATCAATGATGTTATGTCCTTAGTCCTGAATAAAAACATTTTTCAAATCAAAGTATAATTAATATAGGGGAAGTGAAGAGCATATTATGTGAACAAATCTGTCACAATAGGTATATACAACTATAAGATGGAATTAGTAATGTACAGCTTTGGAAAAGAAAAACGTCTACAAAGTTGAAGACTTAATAAAAGACTTAATAACTAACGACAGAATTAAAAATAAAAATGAGATCATGTGTGAGTTTGGAATTAAAATCAACTTCCTAGAGGAACTCAGCATAAGAAAGAAAATACCTGATCGTTGGCTAAATATTGCTGTCCAGGGTGAAATCTCAAATTACAACGATGAATTATTGTGTCAAATTGGTACGAATGAATTGAACATTCTCACTGCACCCTACAAGGAGGTATATATACAGGATAACTAACGAGTTGGTTGAAGGATTGTGAATATTGTGAAATTCACAATCCTTCAACCAACTCGTTAGTTATCTGATTTATTATATATGCTCTATATAATGCAGAACAATGTATATTTTGAAGAAAAATTACCATTATAAGGTGCTTTGATCATGTTTTTTGTGTGAATAAACCTAGGCCTATAACAATGAACCGCGCTATTCTAGCCTACCATCGCTGCAAGGGCAGCCAAGTTGAGAAAAATAGCTCACAGTTCCGAATCAATTTTAGACACTTTCACCATTTTAAATCTTTTTAAAATAAAGTAATGGTTTAAAAAAAGGTAGGCATCGATAATGATTAAAGGATTTTAGTTTATTAATTCGTTTGATAGGTATATTACACCTCTACCTGTGTAGAAAGTTACGGCGATCTCTACCCTACAGCTGTTGTCAGCTGGCCGGAACTGCGGGAAAATCGCTCACATTTTAAAAACTAATTTCCAAAACTTTGAAGCTTTAAATGGTTTTAAAACTACAGCAATGCTTTAACAAAGGATAAACTTAAATTAGATGAAAGTATTTTAGTTTATTATATACGCGTTGCCGTTGAAACAACGTATTGTAGAGTTGTATACGTTAAAATTGTATGATGAGCTATATATATGAGCGAGAAAGAATAACACTCGATATACCTGGTTAGCGAAAACATTTAGTCTTTTGTTTGGTAGTACCGGTGGTGGTTAAAACAAGAAAATGATCAAAATAGAGGATAAACAACTTTCTCGTCAGACAGTAAATGGTGCTAAGAATACGTTTCTGTATTTCATCTAAGTCAGCAATCTTGTCTTTGCATGGTGCTATAGTATGTAAGTGTGAAGGTAAACGTTTGTAACAACTCGTTGCTTTGTACACATTCTCTGACTAGTCAGTACAATGCAACTCTGGAAACAGAGAAATTTCCGTATGATCTGTCTAAGAACGACAACAATGTAAAAGTCAGTTTTTATTTTTACACATAAGGAAGACGACGTAAAAAATATTCTTTCAGAAGATGTCATGGTTAAATATACTCGAATGCAGAAATGATAGAGGGCACGATGTAGTAAAGATGTTATCGGCCCCGAAGAAACAGTTTTGTTGATATATTGAATAAAGACCCGATGTTGGGAAAAAAATATAGGGGAAGTGGGCCTCAGTACGACAACATACGAATGGTTCTTACCTTGGAGTCTCAGGTCTAAACTAATGCTGCTCAGGGAATTGTTTGCAAAGCAAGTGTAGTTGCCAAAGTGGATTTGTTGCACGGACTCTATAACCAGAGTTCTGCCCGTGTTGGTAATGCCATCAGGAAGACCGCCTGTGTAGAAACTCCAGGTGAACGTCGGTAAAGGGTTTCCAGAGACATTACAGGAGAGCTCCACACGATCCTGTCTCCTATGGAAGTAGTCCATCTGCATTTCCTTATCGTACTCCAGTGGGTCTGGAATAGTGGCTTGCCATACAATTGAAATGTTTCACAACTGTGAGCATTTTGTCAAATAAAATTCTGTTACAAACATATGAAATTGATAGATGATTTCATTATGTCAAATCGTGGTTGCAATCCATTATGGGTGGTCTCCACTGGCTGCGGTAAGCTCTGTGGTAGGGTTTGCGATGGTGCTGTGATGGTGAGAAGGGGCAAGATCCTGCCTACATGGCCAGTGAACCATGTAGCTAAGCAGGACCCGCAGGACCTTGTCATTCTTCTCTACATACAGAACCAGCACAAACCATCGCAAGACTTACTGCAGAGCTTACCGCATCCAGTGGAGACCACCCTTAATATATATAACCAGGTTTTTGTTGGTATAGCTCAGCGTTACACAAAGTTAATTTCGGCCACTCAATATCGGCCATTAATTAGTCTCTGTACAACGTGGTTATAGCCCCAATACTTGAAGACAGTGACTACGATATTATTATAGTATTAGTGAACAAGACGTTGGACACCTCCTAGAATCATTGCAAAGCAAAGCAAGGCAGTATCACAGCCGTATCACAGCCGTTGGATACATACACTGGATGTTCAACTTATATCGAGATATTGATATTGGAAACATTTCATTGCAATAATTCATTGCCAATTAAAGTATTTTGGAGGTTTTCAGCCCCTTTAGTTTGATTACATTCTTCAGATGTAGAGTATCAATATCATCTCAGTCATAGACTGGCAATGATTCTCTACAAGTTTCCAATTCAAAAGTTTTCCATTAGCAATATGCAATATGTAACATGGCGCAGTAATTTTAACATGAATGGTTGACTCGAAAGTCATAAGTTTGAGATTAAACTGTTAAATTGTTGAATTTATATAAAATATTCATCTGGCCAGATATTTATTGACTTGGCTTGATTTTTGAAAATCGTAGGGTCTATAGAAAACGATGAAAAGATAGATAAATAAAATTTGTAATAAAACAATTAAAGGTAAATAAAGAATAACCAAGCAACACTCACACTGTACATTGATGGTGGTATTCCTCTCCGCATGCACTTGGGAACCCTTGTGTCTTTGGCAGAAGATCTCACAGGAGAACAAGGACCCAGTGTAGTTTCTCTCAAAGGTGACATTTGTAACATAGGCTGCTTTCATCAGTTGCGGGTCTCCAGACACTGATTGGGTGATAGGTGTAATGTCCAGCCTCACACCGTCCAGCAGAAGGGCTGCCTCCAGCTGGGAGCACAGTGGCTTTATTCTGCTGACCACACAGCCTACTGGACACGTCTGTCCGGCTATGATGTCATGGAAACCTGTAAGGGTCAGCTTGACCTTGGCTGTGAAAGATAAAACCACATACAGCATAAGCAAAAATAATATATTATAGATATATAGCGGGGACTTGTATAAACAAGAGAAATACAACTTACCTATGACCCGGATATAAAACTCATGATTTCTGTAATGGTAATATCCCTCGTCCTCTAATTGTATGCCCTCGAACTCCAGAGCGCCCTCCTGCGGTATGACCTTCTCCGCACTCACTTCCCTTCTCATAATGTTGTCCTTTCGTCCTCGGTACACTTTTATGGAAAGCTCGTTAGTAATGGTGAGTTGAATGCGGCAAGACAATCCTTCCTCACAATCCTCCTCAACTAGTTGACCTTGCAATGTGGGCAGAACACAAGTTGCAACTGGAAACAGGAAAATAGGCCTAAAGGTATTTAAACATATGGTATGGGACGCACTAAGCCGACTGCCCAACACAATTAGGGAAACATCTGTCGTAATATTCAATTACTATATAGACCAGGTTCCATTATTTCTGTTAAAGCTGCACTCTCAGTTAATGTCGGTTAAGAGCTGAACATTTTCTAGGCCAATTTTTGTACCATTCTTTTCCAACCCATCCAAAAGTAATTTAAGTTTTGGAGGATTTTTGCTACAGGGCTATAAGAAATATTAATATGTGTGAATTTCGTAAGATTGGTTTTGTCGTGATAGCTGGAAATGGAACTTTAATTTACTCGATGGTGTATGTTGGCTAGCTTGCACGCACACACGCACGTATACGCACTCTTCATCAAGCACGCACGCACTCTTTCATCAGTTAAAGATGGCGACTACATAATGAAGTAATTGTGAAGCACATACCAGTTCTAAGATCTAAAGTACCTGGACACACAACTGTAACATAATCAACCTCTGACACCTTTTCATTTTTCTAGCACTTTATATTGGCCTAGATTTTAACCAAATTTCTTACAAAGGACGCATAACCTTAATTTTATATCTGTTTGATCATATAATTATGTGTTCATGCGCGGAAAATTGCCTCAACATAACGCTTGGTCCATGCGGAAATATCAAATGCTTGTTAAATTTCCGCGCCGAACAATGATTACCATTAACGCTTAAGCAAATCAATGATAAATAAATGTAGGTGCAGTGAAATTCGTGCATGCCTGTTAGGTGCATGGTCTGTTAGAAAGGTTTTGACTTAGACCTATGCATAGTAATTTTGTCTTTGTAGCCATGACAACTGATGTAATACTTACAATGAATCAGGAATACAGCTGACCCAAGTGTGTGTATGTCCATCTTGACACTTCCTACATTCACCAAACGTCATCACATCATCTTATATATAGGAGCTTGGTGTATGAACACATATTGCACACACATTGTACACACAGGCCCACACAGCCCCTATGTACCATGGCATGTTATACACATTGTACACACAGGCCCACATGTACCATGGCATGTTATACAGCACCCGGGGGCTGTTGCAGCAGAACTTCTTAAGGCCGTCGCACACATTCAGGATTTGGAGGCCCCACAATGAGTTGTATGATCTCATTTTCCCCCATGCGTCGACGGCCGCCTAACCGACAAGATTTACATCAACTCACGTCAAAATGTGCCTCCAATTTTCACGCACACATACAGGATTCCATGCATGATTTGAGGCACACGATTTCAAAACCTGTGTTCACGTCAAATATTCTAACTGCCAAATCGTGCACCAAACCTGGTATGGGTGTGTCTGTGTAAAAAGTGTTGTAGACTCCTTAATTAATGCTAACAATTAATTTTTATCAAAGAATTTAAATGTTCAACCGATTTTGTAAAAAAAAAAAAAAAAAAAAAAAAAATATAGGAGCTGTGCCACGACGATCCAAATTATGGATTGACGTGGGCACAATTCTGATTGAGAAACGGCGCATTTTTATACATTTTATAGAATCAAACAAACAATTAATGGCTACTCATATTCTCCCCAAATTGTGTACACATATAGTGGAGATTACATACTACATATAAAAAGGGAAAAAAATACATGTCATCGCGTTGAATATTTTTTTATACCTGTCTCAAATAGACATGTTTGGGAAACAGAGCTAGCTGTGGTCTATTGGGAAATGCTGCAATTTTCTTTCACGGTTTTGGGAATAATACAAAAATGAATACTCCTGACAATGCACTCTATAAAATAATGGCATAGAATTATTGGTCAAATAATACTCTCTCCAAAACTGAAAAACTGTAAATTTACTTAAATTGAGTATATGAACCAAATCGTGGCCAGATTATTTAATGAAATCGTGAGTGTGTGTGCACAATTCTCACGATCTCAGGTTTTCACCAAATTTTCCCTGAAATCGTGACTGTGTGCGCCATAAAATGGACACGATTTAAAAAGAAAACTGCACGATTTGATCCCAAAACGTGAGAACATCTGAGATCTTGACTGTGTGCGTCGGCCTTTAAGGGCCTATAGTCCACTAAGCCGATTCTCACGCGGTTCTCAAAGAATCTAGTGGAAAAAGTCCTCTGCGGCGCAAAATCTCATGAGAATCAGCTTAGTGGACTATAGGCCCTTTACTTAGACTCACTAGATTACATGATGCCTTGGTATCAAAAGTAGATATGACTAACAACACGTCGTTGAACGACAATTGCGTTTTTTTGTAATTTAATGATTCTGTAACTTAATGATTTGCCCCGTAAATGAAATAAAAAAAAAACAATTTATATAGGATGTATTCAGTTGAATACGTTTATAAATCGGAGCGGCAGTGACCTTAGAGACTGTGCCTAGCAACCAAGGAACGACATGACGTAGGGACGTGCGGACGTCGGCGTCCCTTCACTGTCAGGTTTCCGCCCAACAGCAGCGGAGGACTTTCGAACTTGAAGGAAAAAAAAATCGTATACGCAAAAGCTTTCAAGAAGGAAAAGTTCAACCATGGCAGAGATTAATTGTTCTGGATGCGGCAAAATGCACAAACGGCCTCCATGCTCCGGGGGATCCTCGACGCCAAAGAAATCGCCCGCTACCATGCTCGAGCTCGGGCAGGAACATGGACTGACGGCGCCTCCGACAAAAGAGACTAAGGCATACCAGGAATGGCTAGAGTCACTTTTGACCAAGCAGAAGGAGAAATTGGAGGTTCTGACGCTAGAATCAAAAGCTACGGCGACGGAGGCGGAAATTCTCCAACTGGAACATTCGTTTACAGAGAGACCTTCTCCGAGTCGTCGCAAGTCCGCCATCTTTGTCCCAGGTCTGGGTGACTCGTCCGAATCTCCGTCAGGCATCGATGTCAGTCAAGTAAATGATCTCGGTAAGCTACGCCCTGAACATTACATAGTACCTGACCGCAAATTTGATGATTTGTCAGTCAGAGAATTGCTATATGGATGTGTGTGTGTTCTCAACCATTTAGTGTCGTGTAATGTTGACCCTTACGGCTACGGCCTGCACCTGTCATATATTGCGTCAAAGGCGAAGGGAAAAGAATATGTAAAATCAGCTTTAATTAGATACGAGAGAGCTGTGACTGACCTTGTCCTAGATGGAAAGCTTAAGGACTGGGTCCAGGTCGAACCAAATCTCTCTAGCCAGCATTTCTCGCCAGAAAACATGAAAGCTTTTAAGACCATGCAAAACTTGAAGTTCGCTACCATGACAACGCGATCATCTGGGCGTGGACGGCCATCTTCCTTCAGGAAAATGGTGCAGGATGCCAACTATGATCCGTTGTTTGATTTTGGGCGATGGCCAAAGGATATTTGCTGGTTATTTAATAAGCCTACTCATACTAAGAAGTGTTTCGGATGTAAACGACAACACATTTGCGGATTATGCATGGACCCGGGACACAGGCGGAGGTGTGTGAGTCGCGCACCTCCTCCTTCTCCTGGGGAGAACTCTTCCCGAGTGGAGATGGTAAATAGCTATCAATTCACCAAGATGGCCGCCTATCGTCATGTTTTCCATCCTCGAGCCCTTCAGACTCGAACGATTTGGCTATTTCTGAACCAGACTTTAAACTTTTATGTGATTACATCGTTTCCTCGCCTGAATTACATCATATCAGAGGCGTCAGAGCTCAGCTAAGACCAAAATACTGGCTGGAATTTCTATATTATGACGGGGTGTGGGACCGCGACAGCCACTTCATCTTAGACGGCATCACTCATGGGTTTGCTCTATTGAACCTAGATGCGGACATCGCAAGTTACGAGATTGACAACTACCGTTCTTGCTGGATAGCCCCTCACTATGATAAACTTACTGCCTTGCTTCTAAAAGAACTAAATGAAGGAAAAATCTCAATATCTACGGAGAAACCGACTTGTGTACATGCGATGGGGGTGATAGCAAAGCCGGACGGCGGCATAAGACCCATCGTCGACTGCAGTCGGCCTGATAATTCTTCTGTGAATAACTTTACAAGCAAAGTCATGTCGGCCTTCTCGTTAGTGTCAATCGACGAGGTAGTGTCTGACATCCCCCAAGGTGCTTATATGGGGGTTATAGATTTAGCCAGTGCATACAGATCTCTTCGAATTCTGCCTAAACAACGCCAATTCTTCGGCCTATCATGGGAGATTGAAAATGAACCCAGGTATTTCCTTGATAATTCTATATGTTTTGGGGCTTGTGCCGCCCCCTTTGTTTTTGAAAGGGTAGCCTCGTCTGTAATGAGAGGCCTAAACAGGAGGGGCCATAATGTTTACAGCTACCTGGACGACTATATATATTGGGGTTCTACATTACATGCTGCTCTGAACACACAAATGACTTTGATGCAACATCTACGTCGACTAGGTTTCCATCTCTCCTGGTCAAAAATCACTGCTCCTGCAACGTTGTGTAGATTTCTGGGAATCATCATCGACTCTCAGACATTGTCACTCAGCTTACCACAGGATAAAGTGGTAAAATTACAAAATGAAATGGACTTCTTCGCAGGAAAACGCAGAGCCACAAAAATTCAGTTACAAAAACTCGGGGGTCTACTCTCTCACTGTGGAAAAGTGGTGCTAAAAATATATACTAAAAAAATTCTGGCCCTGGGAAAAATTCTTCCTTTAGCTTGGGGAAGAGAAATATCTTTATTAAAGTCACTTTTTGATAAAAGAGCAAGGTATTTCGCCGACGTGTAAAATAGAATGCTGAGGCAGGAGGATAGATTCTATTTTAAACATTTTATACCCAACTCAGAAAAGACGCGTCGTAGTTCGTTTTACCAAGGTATTATTCTATGGAATGGATTGCCCTTTAACATTAGAAGTTGTGATGATAAACTTAAATTCGACCAACTATTGAACTCCTATTACTGGTCCAAACTGGAGATAAATGAAGTGAATATTGAAGATGTTATGTGAATGTTGATATTAGAAGAGATTACATAATTTCAAGGTTTGTAAGTACTACTACCTGGAAGCAAGATTACTCGTAAGTGTATTCCTTCTTTTTTATCGGTAGCGCAGTTTTTATTTGTTACGAATCCTTATCAGGACTAACAGGCGATGATAATAGGTTACCGATTTGGGAAATGAATGTATTTGTAATATGATATGACCATGATTTATGAAAAGCACAGCTATTGTATTTAAAGTTGATTAACTAGACAAGAGTGAGGATGTTCAGCATGTAGAAGAGAGTTGATACGGCAGTTGAGTTGAGTTTATATTGGTATAGTTTTGTTTAGATTTATGTAATAGTTATTGACAACCATTAATGATGTTGGTTCTTATTTTTGAAAGGCAATGCTAGAAAATATTCATGATGTAAACAAGCGTTTTTTGTATTGAACTATTGTAAATGCCTTTTGCCTGAAATATATAATAAAAAATAATGTAACAGATAAAAAATATATATAAAAGAAGTGTTGAATAGAAAATATTTTCGTTCATCAGGATGTATCAGTAGAGAACGATAGGCTGATTTAATGTCTAAGTTTAAGTGGCAATAAAGCAATTCGGGGCAACATCCTGAAGGACCTCGTCAATGGAGACGTATTGAAACCTTGAAAACACTTCGTTGGTAAAGTTATTTACTGACAGGCCCTCTGGTCTTCTACAATCGGTAATTGGTCTAATCTTACCATTTTTTTCCCTTATTGCCCTGATTGCGTGGACACAGATCGGTTTTTCAGAAACGATAGATAACTTACTCTTTGATATTTATTTCATTGCAAAGAAGAGATGTTAGTTCTTTCTCCACACCGCTGGCGTAGCATGATTCATAGTTCTTACAGTTGTAACCTTTAATGGGGGCGAATGGATCTACCATCCTGAAGCTGTTCATCATTCCGTCCAAGATGAAATGTGCATCAAAATCCCAAAAATCATCGTGACACAGCCATGACACCCACTTCTGAGGACGCATTTGTCTTGGAACACCGGCTAGGAAATGATTCCCCATGATATTCAAAGCAATGGCTACTAAAATAGATAAATTATCACATGTAAGAACAGGCAAACTCTGAAATAAAAACCCGACCTTGTCCGCCATCTTGGTGCTATACTTCCGGTTTCTTGTCAGTGGAGGTAGGAATAGTTGAGTGCTGGTGCAAGTATTCCGCGACATGGCCACTACCCCACAAGCCGCAAATATGGCGGCGTTTGCATGGGTCATGACATGATTTATTACAAGAAGACATGTTCCAAATCCAACACACATCAGACGGCCATTTGTCGAAATCATGAAGGGGATCGTACGGATACTGCTTACCACTCGCACCAGCCCCAGATGAGCCACTTCCGGCTTGACGAGAACGATGGCGGTTCTGTCGAGATTTGCTGCCAGGCATTTGAAGAATAATATGACATTCTGGGCCCAGAAACATTGAATTGGCTTCCACATCGATATTTGCCCAATCCGCCAACTTGCCATCCAGAACTTTTGAAGTTACCATTCTCTCGTAGTTAACCAATCCGACAGGCAGAAATTGCAACGTAGAAGCTTTATAGGTCAGAAATGCTAGATGATCCACATAATCAGACACATCCACTCCTCTGTGCAATAGCAGTTGGAGAACCTTGCTAGCACCATGGATTACCTCCAACGACGACATCTTATCGAAAGCTTTACGTGGCATACAATAAACCTCAGGACGAAGCTTACCCAGATCATCATTGAAGTCTCGAAGCACATCACTTGAAAGTCTTGAATTACCATTAGGATTGGTCAAACCACCGCCATCAGGAGAACCATTCGCAGAACCAGTCGTGTGGACAAACACAGAGTCATTCCGCTTCTTCTTGTCACCATTCGGTACCATTGACACTACAGAAAGCTTTCGAGCCAAGTTACCCAGTTCCTTCTCAAGTTTCCAGGTCTTCTTGGATGATATAACCTTCTCCTCAGTGTCCTTGGAAAGTTTCTCCAGGAAGACATCGTAATCTTTGGTCCCCTGTTCAGGAATCTCAGAAACATTGACACCACCCAGTTTAGCCAAGGTAGACGTAGGAACAGCCATTTGCTTCTGTTTCGCAGGTGAGTGGGGAGATATACCTTCTTTATAACATAGACAAGATAAATGTCTATATCCACAGCCACGGTAGCTAATCTCAAATCGTCGGGACATGTACAATTTTTTTCCGACAAAGAACAAATTTTCCTGAGTCAATTTTGCCCAACCACTCTCGTGCACGGCTAGGAACCCACTAGCTAGGCTTGATTGGCAGGCAGACAGACTTCAAATTTCACGCAAAATGTCCAATTAACTCTGACCCTGGTCATGTGATTTCCTGTTCCAGCCAGTCCTGCCTAGGACCAATTTATACTTAAATTCAATGAATATCCACCATATATATATATATATATATATTGTATTTTTATTCTGAGTCGATCAGTTACATCTTATTTCCAGAAAAGGACGCTAGCCTCTCCACTTTGGAGGTCTTCCTGGGGTATCCTAGGTTATTAATATCATTTTTACATGACATCGGGATATACACAATCCTGTCTGATTCAGAACATTCAAATACTAATTTACTGTAGTTTAACTTCCAGCTCATGCTATAATACTGATAGTGTAATATTTACAGTCAATACATAAGATGCAATTGACATTATTGAAGTATATACCGACTTTTGTGAGTGAAAGTTCAAAGTTCAAAGTCAATGTCCTGTCGGCCTTCAGTTATTAAATTCTTACTACCTCATTTATGGTGTGTATATGTTTCATATACATTTATATCTGCAGGCCTAACCGGAACCGGAATTACTTCACGGCCAATGACTTGCCTAGCAACCTAGGCGGCAAGTTCAAACACTTTACAAAGCTGCACAGCAGTCGGCGGACAGACTTTTTTTTTTTTTTTCAAGCAGCTATGGGCTTTTGCAAAGCCTACGAGAGGGAACACTCACACCCAGGGGAGGTTACGTGTAAATACCGAACAAGAGCAAATGATGCAGCTTTGAAATCAACTGGCAGTGAATCAGATTGGAAACTTTACCTGGACGATCTGCCGGCTGATAATGTCGACGACAGAGGCCATCTTACCCCGTCTAAAGGTGCTTCTTCTCCTGCTCCTCTACTGTCGACTGAAATGGCTCTATCTCAGCTTGTGTCGCTGGTAACCGCTCAGCAAACTCAACTTCAAACCGTCTACACTGGCCGGTGTTATTTCTCGAGTCAACGCTCTTGCACTGACTACGACTGTCAACATTCCTCCACCGGGGTTTCCTCCTCCTCCTCCGGTCAATCCTGTCGTCATTCCGGCTGTCAACCCTATGGCTGGGGGACTGTCAACTTCGTTGCCTCCGCCTGCTACTACACTTCCATCGGCGACGGTGACGACCAGCATTCCGCCTGTCAACACTAGTGTCGTCGGGGCCTTGCATGGCCTCCTCCCGCCCGTCGTTCCTCCTGTCGGGTCGGACCCTACTGCTGCTTCGGCGATGCAGTATATTGTTTCAGCAATGAGTCAACTGTCATTATCTCTGGACCCTTCCGTTACACGAACTCAAGGTATTCCTTTACGGCCAAAATATCATTATTTGTGTTTAATTAAAGGTGTTCCCATGAAATCGGTAGATCCGGCCAAGATGTCTTTGGGAGAGTACCTGTACAGTATGTCACTTGTACTGGATCACTTGATTAATTCGGCCGGCAATTGGCGCAGCTATCTCACACATTTTCAGCATGTTCTTCATTTTGCCATAGGCAAGAATTATATTACTTCGGCTTATGTGAATTATGATTGCAAGGTTGTAGATTGCTACCTTCGCAACCCCGCACATGGTTTCAACCCACGCAGTGCCTTGTCACTTTCATCACACTTTACGTCTGCAGCCGAGGCGAAAAACAAGATCGTTAAGAGTAACAAGGTACAAAAACGATCGGATGGCAAGTTGGTTGTTCCCGAGGACTGGCCAGAAGGAATTTGTTACAAATACAATGTTTCTACCTGTTCTGGTTACTGTACTCGTGATCATTCATGTGGGAAATGTCAAATTAAGGGCCACAAGATTGGATCTTGTTGCGTTTCAACCTCTCCTGCAGAAAAAAAGTGACTTCCGCTTCCGGATCTAAACTTCCGGCAAAATGGCGGCGATGACAATCTTTTCCCTCCCTCCGACAACGAATTATTCTCTGATACAACTAAACCCTCGCTTGACAACTGTAATTTGGACTATTTTCCTGATGCTTTCGTCAATCAGGTTCCTCACAACAAATTTGAACCTCCTCAGAAGCTTACTAATGGTGCTAGCGATGATTTTGCTTCGGATGTTCGTGTTGACAGTCTGCCCATCTCTGTTCGACTTCAATGCCGCCATCTGATAGGCGGGGCTCATTCTCAAATGAATATGGCGGGCTGGCTGCATGAATTATCATATGAATCTGACCAGTGTCTACGAGATTATCTCTTCCATGGTATATCCCAAGGTTTCTACATCGTGGATCCTTTAGCTTCGGTTCCGAACTACTGTTGTGCCAATTATACTTCTGCAACGACTGGTACGGCTTATGAATTCATCACCAAGTTGTTAAAAAATGAAATGCTTGAGGGCAAGATGGTTTCTTGTAGTGTTATTCCTCATTGCGTTCATTCCATAGGAGCCGTACCCAAGAGTGACGGTGGGTTTTGCCCAATTACAGATTGTAGTCGGCCAGAAAATTATTCCATCAATAATTACATGTCTATGACGGCCTTGCCTTTTCGTTTTAAATCGGTTGACGATGTGGCTACCCATCTGAAGCCTGGGTCGTATATGGCTTGTATTGACATCAAGGCTGCCTATCGTTCTATATCGTGCACCCATCTCAATGGACCTATCAAGGCCTTCGTTGGACCTTTGGTAACGACACCCTTACCCTTCTAGACACCAGGCTATGCTTTGGGTTGAGCTCAGCTCCGTATATCTTCAGTACTATATCGGATTTTGTGGTCTCCTGTATGTGTCGTCGGGGCTACAACAATGTCATCAACTACTTAGACGATTATATTTGTTGGGGAGATTCTTTTTCTCAGTGTCAAGATGTCCAGTCGGAATTGATTCGTCTACTTGGCCAGCTGGGTTTCGTTGTTGCTTGGCAAAAATGTTCATCTCCCTCGAAAGTGTGCCTGTACCTTGGAGTGATTTTCAACACAAATGATATGACAATGTCTCTCCCTGAAAAAAAGCTAGCGAAACTTCGACATGAGATATCATTCTTCAAGAATAAGAGGAAAGCGACTCCTCATCAGCTAAAAGTTCTCTGTGGAATTTTAGCTCACGCCTCAAAATTAATTAAAGGTGGTCATACATTCTCTCGTCGTGTGATAGACATGTTGAAGGGCTTAAATCCTTGTACCAAGTCTGTGACTCTTTCAGAAGATTTTCACCTCGACATCACTTGGTGGGAAAAGTTTTCATCAACCTTCAACGGTCAAGCATGTATGATTTCTCATCACTTCTCAGAGACAATGTCGCTACACACTGATGCTTCCCTCTCTGGATATGGCTTGGTGTGGGGTGGTGACTGGTTAGCTGGTTCCTTCACGAATACTTCTCCTCCAGCTCAAATCTCATCAACTTCGCCCAACCATCAGCATTGGAGAAATGTGATTCCTCCAGAAGTTAATATCAATTTCCTGGAACTTGTACCTATTTGGTTAGCGTGTCATCGGTTTGGACCCGAATGGCTTGCTTCCAAAGTGACTTGTGTGTGTGACAACACATTCCTGGGTCGGAGAATCTAATCCCAGATACTTTGTCTCGTCTTCATAGCCATCCTAGTCTGAATCTTTCTGATCTGCATTTGTGTTGTTCCAGATTCTACTCTCGACACTCCCCCAAGCCTACTGGAATTGGATAGGCTGGTCAACGACAACATCAGTTCAGCACGGGCCTTGAATACTTCTAAGACGAGATCTTCACAATGGAAGAAATATTATTCCTTCTGTCATCTCCACTCCCTCCAGCCTTTGCCTGCTACTGATACAACAGCTGCCAGATTCCTGTCGTTTCTAGGAACTACCATGAAATATACCTTGATCGATAATTATTTATCTTCAATTATTGTGCTGCATAAAATGCATGGGCTAGAGAATGATTTTCGCTCATCTTTTTTAAAAAGGAAGGTGGGAGCCCCTCCTCGTCAAGCCTTGACCTTGTCTCATGCTAATCTTCTACAGATGTTCCTCCATGTCGACCATTGTGATGATTTCTTCAAAGCTATGTGGGTCATTATTGTGTTATCTTTTCGTACCCTACTCAGGAAATCAAACATTATTCCGGACTCAATGTCTGTTGAATTTTCTACCCATGTCGTCACTCGTGCTGATATCTCCTACACCTCTTGGGGGTTGCTCATCGACGTTAATACTTCTAAAACCAGATCTTCGACTTCAAGGCCTCTACAGATTCCTCTGCAACGTATTAGTGGCTCACCATTTTGTGCGTGCTCATATATAGATTGGAACATCAAGGCTTTTCCATCTGGTCCTGAGATGTGTTATTTCTACGAAAATTGAATGGTGTGATCAGGCCTATACTATACAGCGAGGTGTTGAGATATCTAAAGTACTTGGTGGGACACATTGGTCTCACGGCTTCTGACGTCAGTCTTCACTCCCTACGCCGCTCGGGGGCCACCTTCTTACACCAGCTCGGTGTTCCCTTGGCAGATATTAAAACGGTGGGAGATTGGCGAAGTATGTCAGTCTTGGATTATCTATCAATGTCGATGGACCGTCATCGCCAAATTGACATTTTTGTCACGGACAGGCTTTGATTATTAATATTATTATTATTTATTACTTTCATTTCTTCTCCTTTGGCCTTTTTGGAGTTGATTTGAAATGAAAATGAAATACAAATGCCTCCGAGCCAAAATAAAAATACTACAAGCATCAACTGCCTCTCTTCGTTGGTTGGTGGGATATTGTGTGTATATGTTTCATATACATTTATATCCGCGGGCCTAACCGGAACCGGAATTACTTCACGGCCAATGACTTGCCTAGCAACCTAGGCGGCAAGTTCAAACACTTTACAAAGCTGCACAGCAGTCGGCGGACAGACTTTTTTTTTTTTTATTTTCATTTCTTTCATTTAATGAGTTGATTTGAAATGAAAATGAAATACAAATGCCTCTGAGCCAAAATAAAAATACTACAAGCATCAACTGCCTCTCTTCGTTGGTTTGTGGGATATACTATTAGATTATCAACGTCCCATGACTGGGTCAAAATATTTATCAACAATTTCTCAAACAACAGCAAACACACAAAACATTACATCACAGTACAATAATTGAGTCAAAAAATAAAGTAATAATACCCTGTGGTTTCAATTTTTCAATTTTTCAAATTCATTGATGTATCGATCATATAATAAGGACTTGCATGCCTTTTCTAGTATTGTTGGTTTATCTATACAAGTAAATAATCCATGTTTTTAATCGTGAACATATCCATATAACAACTTGATTTTAGTCGCCTACTAAATGTTCATCATATTCCGCAAAATACCTTGTTTTAAGGTACTTCGAATCTGAATTCTAATTTTTGTTAACTGAATATCATCTGGTAAATCATTCCATAGCTTTGTCATTGTATATACATAAGATCGTCTAAAAATTTCGTTTCTCGGCTGTGGCACAACTAATTTTTTTCCCCCTGTTAATCTCCTCAATCCTACTTTTCTCCTATTTAAGTTATCTTCATCTCTCGTTCTCATAAATGCCAGTTCTAACAAATGGCTATTTCTCCTGGACGAAAGAGTAGGAAGATTAATTTCTCTATGGATTTCTTTAGTACTCGATAATTTAGGCAATTTAAGGATGATTTTAAATGCCAAATTTTGTAACATTTGCAATTTTTTCAGTTGCGCTTGTGCTGACGAGCCGTAAAACAAGTCCCCGTAGTCTATAAGTGGTAGCACCATTGACTTATATAAAAGTAAAAGAGTGCTCCTCTCACATGCATTATATAGTTTCGACAAAGCATGTATTTTTGATTTTACCAGTGAGGAACACCTTAAAATTCAATCTTTCGTCTAACTCCATCCCTAAAAACTTGTATTCCGGTACATTTTCCAACTCTTGTCACTGGTTAAAAGAAGTGTTGAATATGAATGTGCAACTCTCTGGAATTCCCTACCTGCCAATATCCGAAATGTTGTGTAATGATATCATTGCTTGTATAAATGTTAGGGGAGGCGCCACTTACTGAGTATCGCAGGTAGTGAGGTGAGACCGGCGCTCGGATCTCTCCACCTTCCATTCCTCACTCCTCTACCAGCAGTTGAAGTGTTCACATGGCTGGAAAATATTCTTTTTCAATAAACATGAAATGCCATGGCCCACAGTTGTATATATTGTTTGTGTTCTACTTTCTCTCCCCTCTGCTAGTTTATATTATCACATTGACAAATGCCAGAATCTTGTATATAATTATATTGATTACAAAGATTTAGATATTATCTGTGCGATATAACACAGCTCAAATGAGTAAAAATTTAGAACTATAACATAATATCTATTCATCATGTTGTTTCATCTTCACATATCATATTGACTCAATAAATCATCATCATATATATGATCATCTATGCTATATATGTATACGTTTTAGATTGACTCGCTGTTAAATTAATTCATTAATACAATTGTCTCTTTCTTTTGTACCTACTGGTCAGATATACTTTAAAAATTCAGGAGTCTATTACTTTGCATACTAATAACCTGAAAAAAGGAGCAAGCCTAGTGTTGTTAGTAATACAATCAATAAAAGACAATTCAAACAAAAAAACACAATTCCTTGCCAAGCGATAATTGTCTTTGCTTAGGTAGGAAACTCCTAATGCAGGAATAACAATTAGCATTGTCATTGTTGTTGGTTTTGAGCTGGTTCTGTAGGTGGAGATGGGTGGCGAGCTCCTCCCTACACGGTTCACTGACGTATTGATTAGGTTAGAACCTATATAAAAAAAAGTAAAAGTAGGTGGTTTAAGGTGCACCTCCAGTCACACATCCTATTTCTTTAGGTGTGTGATTGTATAGCAAAATCCCTTCCCTAAAAGTTCCTTACCAGCCGCTTAGCAGAGACACGTAGATGTGAGAATAATGTCCATAAAGAGTGTCCCCCAATTATGACTGTGTGGTTAGATAGTTAAGCATATTTGGTTGGCTTGTGTATGAGCGATTCACTATGAGTTATGAACTAAAAAAAATCAGGATGGGTTTGATGGATGAACTTAGTGGATAATAAGTAAGTTAGTGCAGTGATGAAGTACTGGAGTTTGATTGAGATAGTAAGAAGGATCTCACGATATGTGTATGATAATGTTTTATATTCTGTTATAAAATCTTGATCTAAACTTGTAAGATTTAATTATTTAGTCTCATTCAGACATACATCTACCACACCCCCTACCGAATCGACGGCTAATTAACTTTCTTCCCACCACAACACTCGTGGATCGCTTATCCCAAAAAGTCCAAAGGTACAAGTGCTGTCCAGGCCTAATCATTATCTCAAGGTTGATCACGTGGGAAGGGAGGGAAGGGACTGACCGCAAGGTCAGGGGAGGGGGTATTGATTAAGAGTGGGAGGGAGAGGGGAGGGGAGATAACCATGTGACCTGGTCACTATACAAAGGGATTGGTCAGGTGCGGCAGTGGTCACTCTGACCCTCGTTTTAATATTTTATGTTCATTGTTATCCTGTGGCTGATTGGATCACTTATCTAACCTGGTAATTAATTGGTCCAGCCAGGACGAGCCAATCAGCCCAGGCCCTGTGTAATCATTGTAATCGGTTTGCGTATCTTGCCTTATAGCACTCCAAACCCTGCCCCAGTTGCCACTTCTAACCAGGTTGATCCAAATGCTAATCTGAAAAAGAAGGGAGGGCCAGGGAAAGGGGGAAAAAGGTTTAGGGGTAAGAATACTTGTTATGAATGTAGATTAGAGGGTCATTTTGCTAGAGAATGCCCTACACGATTTGCCCAAGTAAGAGCGGCAGTAGGACCAGACAGAAACAGCGGTAGAAAAGTCGGTTAACAAATCTATAGGACCCCAGGTACACACCGCTGTTATAGCGGCCATGCAATCCCTGTCCCCCCATGCTCCCACAAACCCATTCCTCCTTCCTTTGGGGAAATAAATTCGCCGGATAAGAGGTTTCGTGTGGCCCTCCCTGTGGCGGGGAGGAAAGCACAGGCTCTTATCGATACCGGCGCTACTAGAAGTTTAGTTAAGTATGATTTGTGGAAACATTTCAATAAGGTAAACCACCGACCGTTAATTCTTGAAAAAGGTGAACAGTTGCGGTCACTGAGTGGTCATGCTTTACAATCGGAAGGTATGGCGATAAATAAGGCTGGGGGTAGTCATCTTCCTGTATACGTTGTTAAAAACCTCCAACACGACCTCCTACTGGGGGACGACGCTCTAGACATATTGGATTCAGTAATCTGGCACAGAAAAAGAATCATACGTTTAGGAGGTAGAGAATATCAAAGTCAATCCATATAAAAATATAAAAATAAAGGAATTGATTACAGCCAGCCTCTTTTAACTGGTTCGGTTCTGGCAATTAGACATACAACTCTGTGTGTTGCGTTGATTCATTTCTCGCTCAACTATCGACCCTAATTATTCATTTGGAGAATGACCCACGATTCTTCACTGTAATTTGAATGCATAAAGCAGGGCGAGTTATTGATTGATTGATTGATATTGTTTATTTCCAGAACAAAACATAGTTACATAGTGTGAAAATATACGATATGTGTCTGGAGATAGCCATAGATCTTCCAGAGAGTCCTGTTTCACTAAATTATACATTTGTGAATACATTTATAATATATATTACATCATTGAGCATTAAGAGTTGCAGTTATTTGTAGCATGGTAAGTAGCATGGTAAGAAGTTTATCTTAGCATAGGGCGAGAGATTGAGTTTATAGTCCTTTATGAGGGTATGGTGCCCTACGCTTAACATGGGTGTTCTCACTAGATTCAACTAGATTTGCTTACTTATACAGATATATGCTTGTCTGATACAGACTTTGCTATGCTAGCCGCGTGCTGTCATATCATTGAGCGAGTCGGTCGCATTCTTACGAACACTAATGGAGTCGCTCAAGGATCTGAGAGAATTACTTTCTGGCCTAGTACTATTGGCCTTTGTTCATACTTTCACTTGTTCCCAATGTTGGCACACACCTGCATGTGCAAGCCTTTGCATTCTGAAGAACATACTGGTTGCCACGCATGCGGGGGCCACTTTGCAGGACGGGTCAGTAGCATTCTGGCGAACACTGGTCGAGCTGCCCTGCAGTTGTACTGGGTGAAAGAGAGAGATAGAGGAACTTTGTTGGTTGCCGATGTTTTAAATACGATTCGGTGTTGGGTCCCTTTGTCCTGGTGAGTAGGAAAAATATTCCTGTTCCAAGTAATTCAGTAATTGTGGGACAGTTTTGTCCTTTGGGTGGGAGTTTATTGTATAAGGTGGGGGCCTGTGTATAGAAAGACCTTCTTATCCTCTCAGTTTTGACCTTTGGAACCTTCAACAATCTACCCTTGGCCAAGCTTCTTAAATTCAGTTTCCTGTCATCAAGATACTCTGTGTTACTGCTCATTTTGAATGCAACCTGCAAGAGGCGAGATTCTCTTCTTTCCTCTATAAAGGGAATTTTGAGGCGAACATGGTGTTCTGTCATGCTATCTCTCTTATTTAGGTTATAAGCTATTTTAAGGAAGGAGTTTTGGATAGTCTGGAACTTTTCCAGAAGCCTCTTTTGGGCAGGTGCGATACTACTACAGGCTGGACCATAGTGGTATAAACCAGGATGGTGTTCTTAGTTGTTAGTGCTTTTCGAATTTTGGATGTGGCCTTCAATCTTTTGGTTATCTGCTCAATTTTTGCCTGAACATGGCCATTAAAAGTTAGAGCTTGGTCTATTGCTAGGCCAAGATAGCAGTACTCGGACACTTGTTCCAAGTCAGCCGAATTTAGGTTCAGTGTGAATGGTGAGGTTTTGTTTTTAGTGGTTTTCAGACAAATGTCCACAACCTTACTTTTTGATACATTGATCGAAATTCTGTTTTTCCTACACCATAGACCTATCTGGTTCAAATCATGCTGAAGTTCAGTTTTGAGAGAAGTTTCGTCTTGTTTCGAGTGGTATAAGACAGTGTCGTCCGCGAATAGCTGCACTTTCACGGATGCAGATTCACGGATGGCCACATGTAGATCGTTGACATATAGGAAGAAAAGCAAGGGGCCCAACACCGTTCCCTGGGGGACCCCACATGTGACCATTTCCCTCCCCTATGTCTTCCCATTCACCCTCACTTGTTGGTATCTCCCCGAGAGATAGTGGCCAACCCAGTCAACTATTGGTTTTGATAGGTGGAATTTTGACAGTTTGTCTAATAGGATGTTATGGTCGACCGTGTCAAACGCCTTCTTGAAGTCCAAATTATATAAGTGAGACTGGGTTGTTTTTATTTTTGTTCCCATAGACATATTCAAACAATCTCTTATGGGCCTGCTCCAAGGAGCAGCCTTCTCTGAACCCATATTGATACTCCAAGTGTGGGTATAGTACGCCGTGAATCACTCTTTCCAGAATCTTCGCTGGTAGTTTCGCCAAGCTAATTGGCCTGTAATTTGAAGGATCTGAATGTGCACCCGATTTATATATTGGTGTAATTATTGCTTCTTTGAATTCTTTTGGGACCTTTGGGGTCTGTGTCGAAACATTACAGAGGTGGGTGAATTGGTGCAAAATGGCTAGGAGTACTGGTTTCAGTACTTTTGTTGGGAGTAATGGCATACCAGAGGATTTCGAGATTTGCGTCTTTCTTATTATATTGAAGACCGTTTGGTGTGATATCTCTGGGAACATAAGTTTTGGGGTCTCTTAGAAATTTCTATCCGCCTCTCGGTCGATGATCACTGAATGGGAAAACATGTCGTTTTCTTTGTCTGTTAACGGTTGTATCCAGTCAGCTAGGCTAGGTCCAATGCTGGTAAAAAAGTGGTTGAATTCTGTTGGGATTTCCTCTTTTTCTACAAATTTCCATTACTGTTTTTGAGTTATATTTTCGCTTCTATTCTCATTTTGTTTGGTGTTATCAATGGTTTGAGGATATCCCAGAATTTGCCAGGGTTCTTGGAGTGTTCAGCCAGCCGCTTGGTCACATACTCGTTCATAGCTTTCAGGAGTTTTGAATTCATCCTATTTCGGATTATTTTGGCAGAGGATCAGTGGGCATTTTTGTTTGTTTTCCTGGCTTTCTTGAAAGCTCTGTCGCTCTCTTTCGCTAAGCATCTTAAATTGTCTACATACCAGGGTGGTTTCACCCTTGCATTAGCTATGTGTCTGACAGGGCACATTTCATTAAGGGAATAATCAATTTTCTTAGACATCTCTTCCCAGCATTGATCTACATTTTCGCTGTGGTAGTGTCGTCCAGTCATTATTTACGATGTTTCTGCACAGATTGTTTGTGTCTAGGTTTTTCCAAGACTGTGTGGTTAGCAGTGTATGCTCATATGAATTTCTTCCCTTTCATAGAATTTTCATAGATTTTCACAGCTTTTCAGATTTTCACACTTAACTACTTTTATTGCACGACTGGGTTAATCCTAAATCGGATTTCTAATAGGGTTTTTCTTCACATATTTGGATTGCATTATGACTAACACAGGTCCATTAGTATATTATATAAATATTAGTATCACTAGATGAATTTTCATTTATATAGACGACGCTTGAAAAAAACCCATGATGGATATAGTGTTTTTCCATTGAATTATTGTTAAATGTATTGGTTTTAAAGAAATAAAAAAGCAGCTAAGGAAGGAAAGCATCAAGTAAGGAGTTGTTATGCAACTGGGCCCAGAATGATAAATGCACTTTATCTCTTATCATTAGCAGGGGTATGAAGGTGATTAATGGTTGATGATTATGTACATAGTGTAGGCTGGAGACCTTCATGTGATTATTCAGTCAACATGCAGGCGGAAGCTCTGCCATCAGACGTCCCATGCAGATAAGATACTCTTATTTATTAACAATCTATTTTACACCCTGGTTTAATCAAACTTCTCCTCGGTAAATATGTCTATCTATGAAGACAAAGATGTAATATTGACTGTCAGTTTCTGTATATGTTTTTATTGCTGAAAAGTAGGGCACATCCTTACGCGCTCCGACCTAGCTGGTGGTCTTCTTCAGAGGAATGGCAATAGAATGGGATGTTTCGCTTTATATACAAAGTTAGAGTGTTGCACATTTTGACACATTTTGACACAGAATATTTGAACATTTCAATTTTTTACCTCATTAACCTGCAGAGTATGAATAAACTAATAGTATTGACTATTACTTCATCATAAATCTTCACTCCATCTTCATTCCACAACACCATACTGTATGTCTGATGTGTAACAGGACAATGAGTCATAAGTCGCAAAAAAGAATTTTGAGATATCATCATAATTATTTGAACAGATGACATCAAGCCGATCCTAATGATGTTAAACATTAGGACATCTAAAAAGTAATTTTATATTTTCAGTTTGATATCTTTATTTTTGAAAAAAGTTTGCAATATTTTTAGGTGGACAATTACTAGTAAAATAGCTAAATATACTCAATAGCTTGATATATTTAATACACTGCCTTGAACTTTGGTAAATGTATTCATGCTACAAATAGCGTTAAGCACCCTCATTGAAAAATGAAACCATTCCCACAAAGACTTCCTGTGAATAAAAACACTTTGAAAAATATCAATTCTGTGACTCATTTTCCTGTAACACATCACATATTATCCTAATAACTGCCTCATGTTATTGCGTTCAGTCAGGGTCGGGTGAAAATCTGATCCCCGATCAATCAGGGTGGGCAAAGATAAATAAAGTAATAAGAAAAATATAACTTAATCTGTCAATATTAATCCATCAACTATTATCATGAACTATTATGTAGTTGGAGACTAAGATGACAAACACAGTATTTAGATCTATAGGCGGGAAAGACACGACTGCACATCATATTTCCGCCAAGCTAATGGCTAATGATAAGGAAACCTTAATGTATGTGTATTTGTCAACACGTGATAACCACATTTCCTGTAACTTTTGTCAAGGAAATAATAAATACCTCTCCTGTATCTCTCATCTCTGTTTCTCTCATGCTCCATCTCTGTATGTCTCTTCTGTCTCTCTCTCTCCTCATTCTATGTTTCATCTCTCCATATTGTTGTGTTTGTCTTTCCTCTCCCTCTAATTGTTTCTCTATTTCTGTTTTGTTACTCTGTCCCCCCCCCTCCTGTCTCTCCTTCTGTCTCTGTCTCCCCACCCCTGTCTCACTATATTACCTTACATTTGCACGATGTCGCAAGTTTACTATATATAGTAAACTTGCGACATCGTGCAAATGAGATAATACCTCGTGATTCACACAGTATTCAGACATTATAAACATGCCATGTAAATAAATGGAAAAAAATCATAACCAAACATGACCTCCTGCTCTAAATCTCTATCTTATTATTCATAAATCCTTCATGTAAATCTGACTTTCTCACGAAGGCTTTGTTGAAATCCCTCAGGACAACAAGCTCCTTAACATTTAGATTTTTCACGAAGAGGGCGCCACCCACGTACATATGTTTGCGCACGTATGTGTCCATGGCAAGGTCTCCAAGGCAAGGTCTCACTGGTACTGAAACCCGCAAAACCATTGTCTTGAGGACATGTTCTTGTGGCATGAGGAATGTCAGGTAAAATTGTGATATGTCACAGGAAAATTATTCACATGTCGCACAAAAATGATATTCATTACAAGAACACTTTATAGGAATGAGAGTTTAGTGTTCTTAGCAATAGTAATACATGTACCAAACTCCAACTGTATCTATGTGTTCTTGAGGTCATCCTGAGGAGTATATTTAGGCAATTTACTAGTGATTGACCATAAATGACATCGCTTACTTTTTTCATGCATTCATTCAATAAAGATATAGAGGAACGTAACATCATTGGAATCTAATTTTATTCACATAATTATGATGACAGTATCTCAGAACCCATTTTTTGCGACTTGTGACTCATTTTCCAACGAACATCACAAATGAAAGACTTAGCCCTGAATGAATGCGGAGAGGTAGAAATGTAAAGTGTTCGATATACTCCTTTACAGAAATATGAGTTTCCATGGTTTGGCCTTCTCATAAAATCCCTGATAAAGCCATAATCCACCATCTGCATAATGGTAGGATTAGAAACAACACACTATTGATCCAAAGATTCACTTTAACCAAGATCTGAAGTTTAAACATTGACTCTGAACGCCTTGAATTTATCATTGCTCTGATCCCAGAGGCACGATTAATGTAATCATGTTCTAGATTTTGTTACCAAAACAACGCACGGAAACAACAACCTTTGTCGGTTATGCGTTTTTGTTGTATCCCATCAAAATGTACCAATTAACCTCTCCACGAGCATCGAAGGTCCACCCCTTTATGTAACCGATAGCCAGTCAGCGCGCTTGAAACCATAAACAGATGTGGTCCACATGGGGTTGTTTTGCGCGCACTGCATGTTAGTCCAACCTCAGACACAGACGTCAACACGGCCTATACTTTAACATAGAAACGTACCATGTTTTGCCACAAATATAGCATTTTTCATTGGATTTTGAGTGTTTTGGACTATTGTTTTGAGGGGTATGGACCCACCAATACCCCCTACCTTCACCAGGGCGGCTGGTTTTAAGAAACATAAAGAAACCATCAAAATAACAGATCAAACTTGTAGAAAGAGACAGATCCCTTCATCCCTTACATCCCTTACATTAACAATAATCTCTCTACATCTCCCTCAATCCCTCTTTTTAAAATTCAACTATTGATCATTTAAATATTCCACTAAATATATTTATATTTGCTGTTAAATATGGTATTATTCATCATGGAGTATTATCTTATTCCAATTAGGGCCAAACATTCAAAGACAAACAATTAGTATTATTACATTAATGTTAAACAGTTGTTCTTTATGTGTTCCCTTGATATCAATCTTCTAGTATTCAGTAGGTAGCCTAGCGTTTTATCTTAAAATATTTAACATTAATCATACCATTTTATGCAAAATAATAATACAATTAATATGCTTGAATACTGACCCACTCAATCTCTACTATGGATGTTAATTTAGACTGTAGATGTTAATTTAGACAATAAGTCATATGTCATGCCAGTACTGATTTAGTTATCTTACTGCCTAAACTAATCACATACCTTTCTCCAAGGTAAAAGTTTTGCCTCTTTCACTATATCTTATGCTATCAAACATTTTTCGTTGCCCATAGGACTTAGTATATAATCATATCTTAAGTGTAGATGTCTATATGTTGTATGTTGAGAAAATATCAGACAAATTTAGTATCTGGGTCCAAATTAAGAGCAAAACACGCCTCTATATAGGCAGTTTTAATGCTGTACAGTGGCCGTCGAGGGTTTGTTTGTCTGAGGTAGCACCGCGTGGAGTCCCGGGAGACAGTGGGCGGAGCATAGCCCCGCTCGTGGAGAGGTTAATTACCAATACAAATATTTAAAAGATAAATTTTATTTCACTAGCTGTGATCAGATTGCATAGACTGCATTGATTTTTTAGCCTGTTTTTAGTAAAGCATATAGTTTTTATTTTGTTTTCCATTTTTTTTCGTATTCTACTTCACACTGCTATGTGCTATGTGAATATTTTGTATACTTAAATGATATAATATTTTCTCTATTATATATTTCTATCGCCTTTTCAATGATTTAAATTATCCTTGTTGAGAGCTTGTACTCGACTTTTTCGCGCATCGGCCTTTTTCACACATTTTCGCGTGGACATAAATTCGTGCACCAACAATCCCTCCTCCTCCTCGTTTAAAGGGTGTGCCCGAAAATCGCGAAAATCAATACAGCGCGAAAATAACTACTTCAACAGCATACCACTGTGATGCATATGGCTCTCTAAGATTTACTCTTTTGCTCCCACCGGCGACAAGTCTCGCCATGTCTCGTTCCGCCTTGGTACTTCTCGAGATGATCTCTCCGGGAGTTAAACCCACAAACACGATGGCGCTAGAAGAGCTCTCATCCCACTGGCACAGGAAATTTTAACATCCTGAGGTCACATGCCATCCTTCAGAACACCCAAACCTGCAGCAGGAGGTGTGTGTGTGTGGGGGGGGGGGGGCAGACCCAATTTAAGGTTACAAAATATTGAGTCATATAAGTTGCAAAAAATGAATTTTGAGATACCATCTTATTTGAAAAGATGGGATCATGCAGATTCCAATGATGGTAAACATTGGGACATTTAATAAGCAGTTATATATTTTGTTATGCATGAAAACAAAGTAAGAAATATTTATTGATTAGATAAGATAAGATAAGATGTTTTTTATTCGTCAAAATAAAATCACAGTTACACATAGGTAAGTGAGATAGGTAAGGGAAATTGACAAAAAGGTCTACATGCCATTATGTTACAACGAGGTAGCATCTCTTCCGGCTGTTACCATTAATTTTGAAGATAATTGTGCCAAGAAGTAAAGTGGGTAAATATACTATAGTACAGGCTAATCATAGCGAAATAAACACTATGTTTTCTACGTATATTTGGGCAGAACAGCTCAAATATTTACATATGACAATGCGAGATAGACTAGGCAAGAGGTTTAGTGTCCATACAGTACAGTACAAATAGGACTTGCGTACAGGCTACATAAATATAGGTGTAGGTTTGACTAATGAACCAAGTAAAATAAAATAAAGATAGAGTAAAACAAATGACTCAGCTTTAATCAATAGGAGTTTATGATCCCTAGGTTTGTGGTCGAGGAGAACACCTGGGGGGCGTTTCACGACCCTTATATGAATAGATTCAAGGGAAGCTTGAAATAAAATAAAGTACATTATTTGTAAGATGTCCTAATGTTTACCACCATTTGGCTTTAATTATTTTGAGATGATTAACAATATTCGTACCTACATCGATCGGAATGATATATAAGATAATAAGCACGCCACTCACTAAAATGAATGATTCAGTCGAGCCTCAAATTTGAGAGAGTCCCTTCAAACTGAGGGACTAAAACATGTTATTATAAACGCCTGGACCAGAAAGGTCGTTAGTGCAGTACACGTCCAGTCACTTAGACCTACATATCATTCTTATCTGATCTGAGAGGCATTGAGCCTAGACTGTATTTGTGAGGCGACGTGTTTATCAAATCCACCTTTCTGTACCACGTACCTTGTCCAAATAATGTTAAAGACGAGGTGACAAAGGATTAACGTCTGACATTCGATCCACTCGTCCCCCTGCAAGCAGGCAACCACTCTTCACAAAAGTTGAAAAGGTCAAACGAATCGACAAATACAAATCTGTATTAAAACATGAGAAACGGGGAGAACTTGTTCAACATCTTTGTGGTATACTACTAAGACCTCGCGTCCCTGTGACGCTGCTTCCGGTACTTGTTTTGAGCAGACGACAATTGCCTCCAGTCTGCAGTGTCACGGGAACGTACGGCGACAACAAAACTTTGCTTGTCTTTGGTGGTATATAAACTGTTTCTTGCCTAGAAACGTTTGTGTGACCGGTGGATTTTGGAAATAGTAGACTGGAACTCCGAGGGACCATGGCCAAGCTAACAATTGGACTTTTATTCGCTTTTATAGGTAAGTGATATCTTGAAATTTAATATTCTGGTTAATGAGGATATAATCATTGTATTTCTCAGACCAAGTAACTGTAAAACTTGTTGTACATAATATCCCTCAGAACCGACTGAAAATAACATCCATAATATAATGTTTCTTCCTGAATAAATAATTATCTAAATCTAATTTTAAATAAAAAAAATAATCCATATAATTTAAACAGCGTCTACTTTTGTAAAGTAGCTTTTCTTGAGCTTTACGATATAATTTCGTATAATATCATATATATGAGTTTAGGAACGCATTCTACCAAACTATTGCGCATCAATATTTTTGTTGAAACAGTAGGAATGATTGCCAATATAGGATTGGTATAAAGAACATCATGGTCGATCATGGTCATTAATGCAGAAAGTGTGAGAGTATCTATGAAGCGCGAATGAATATGTAAAATAGATCAGATTTCCACTCAATGAATTAGTGATACAACATGCATCTGTCCCCCGTTATGCCATACTTTACTATTTAGATATTGCCCAGAAAACGAGCAGACCCATGCAAAAACGTTTATATAATATATAGAATATTTATTCTGTAAGTCAGATTACAATCATCTGTTACGCAGGTTTTCCAACTCTTTATGCCACTTGTCATGGTGTGTTTTGAATTGATAAAACTCATCTAATTACCGTATATACCCGTGTATAAGCCAGACCCCGTGTATTAGCCCACCCCGTTTATAAGCCGGGTGCCTGCAACTGGATGGAAACATGGAGGGCCTGGTCCCTTTTTAGGAGGAAGATGCTGAAGAGATCGGCCAGAACAGGTTCTTAGTGGATGATAAATGATAAAAGAATTCATTTGTATTTGATAAATTGTGAATTCTGGTAGTGTTTTTTGTTGAATTGAAGTTTAAAATGCGAAAACCAGAGCAATGAATAAAGATAACAATAAAAATGTGTTTCATCTAAAATCTACTGGTTTTCAGTTATTGTAATATAAGCCGGGCCCCGAATATAAGCCCACCCAGAATATAAGCCAGGTCAATTCACCATTTGAAATTAATATAAGCCGGGGCTTATACACGGGTATATACGGTATTAGAAAATCATTACCGAACGAAAAATGAAGGATGTATTTTGAAAAGGCTTGTTTAAAAGAGAGATGGAAGACACAGTAGGAGCTAGTAGGCCTATAGCAATCACATATCTCTGGTATATCAGTCCATGAAAAGGCATATTATGTTTTACAGAAAAATAAGTCCAAGTTGCAAAGTTGATATTTGTCAAAATGAATTATTTACAAGAATCCTTGGTCACAATGTTCTTTGTTTTTTTATAGGTATTTAGTGCTAGTGCTAGAACTATACTACTGGTAGCATGAATAGTTGTACCATATTTCAACACTGTGTATTGAAAATATCTATCCATAATTATTATATCGGTATATCGGAGGTTATCCTAAGAAGAATATCAAACTACTTTAATAAAGTGATTGACCCTCAAGAATTAATGTTAACTTTTTTCCCTCATAAATATAGAAAATATAGACGAACTTATCAAATGTATTAATGTTTACTATCATTGGAATCCGCTCGATCTCATCCTTTCACATATGATGATATCCATTTTTTTCGACTTGTGAACCATTTCTGTGTAACACCTCACATATATATATAGTATTGCTACTGTTGTACGGGTTGAACACCATGTGGATGTACTTTATAGGATCGCCCCATGAGTAGCATTTTCTTTCTTGTCAGCACAGTCTTGTGTGGATTTTATTTTTATTTTTGTCTTCAGTAGGTTTGATCTGTATTGAATTATTGTCCGTGAGCCCGTTATCTTGATATGTAAATGACATCCATTGAGTATAACACTCCTTGTACACTGTGCATGCCTGTCTATGTTTCAACTGGCATTTTACGGAAGATTGGCTGTATAAAAATACCAAATAAAAATGTAAAATAATGGCAAGAAGTGGTTTGTAGGCCGAGGCTTTAGCTTCAGCTATAGTCGGGGCATAGGGACGTGCAAGAATGTATTATTTCTATTCATCCCTGGAGATAAATCACTTTTCTAAACACAGATATTTGTTTTCAACATCATCCACTTCTTACAGACTTAGGTGCTGTAGCCTTTAGGTGGCCGTTTTATGAACTAAAAGCCCCCAATCATGCATACAACATAAGGTACAATTGTAGATGTGCAGTGCAAGAAGTTCTGGATCAAATTACACCGTCATTAGCAGTGGTCGAAATAAGGGGAAAAAATAGGTTGCCCGCCCGAGCAAGCTACTGACATAGTCAGGTTGCCCGCCAGAATCTCTGGTTGCCCTGAGAAATGACACAATTGTTGACATAAAGGACAAAATTGGTTGCCCGGGCAGGCAAGCTAATGGCCAAAACAGCTTGCCCGCCACGATTATTACTAGTCGTCGCCGAGTATTACTAGATCCGTCCTTATGACTATAAATGAATATTTTGATGGTTATATACTAGAGATATATCAGCGATGGCTGAGTATAGCAATGAACATAACTCTGTCTGCTGAATAAATATATCCTAAACTAAAGTAAACTATAACCTATAGTTCCCTATTGACCGTCAGGTGAGCTATCTTATCTGACTTAGGGTAGACTTATCATCTCTTCCTCCTTCACAGCGCTTAAACACGGCCATCAACACATCTCAGACAGTTATGTTAAAGCGTGCTTGTTGTAAATGTCGGACACTGTCAGACTAGGCTCAGAACCTATCAAATCCCTTCAAAGTAAGGGACACTAACCGCCCAATTCTAATTCCATCAAAATTCCATAAGGACGGTAGTGGTGGGGCTACTCCAGGGCCAGGAAAGCAATTTATATACCGATCTTATCTCATCTGATAGACTCTGAGCCTAGACATATATATAGATATACATATATACATAACGACTATAAGTCTGTAATGGTATATATGTGTCACAAAAAATGAGTCACAAGTCGCAGAAATGGATTTTGAGATTTCGTAAACTTTAAGGCCATGCATCGAAGAAGTGTTTCCAAGCATCCCAAAAATGAGAACATTCCACTAGAGAGATTTTGTGAATAAATCACTTAGAAAAATATCAATTTTGCGACTTGTGACTCATTTTCCTAAAACACATCACATATATGAGAGTTATAGGTCTCCTCCCCGCCCACTACACACCAATACATGGCCGCCCCATGCCGTATTACAGGCACACAGGGATTATGGACGCGTCAAGGCGTTAGAACAAAGGGCCTTGGTGCAGACAAAGCCCTTCCACACACACTCTCCACACTTGTAGGTGTAAGAACCACAAGGTGCTTACACACAGGATGCTTCTCGGGCCTCGCTCACATGTCAAAGGGGCAATTGTGTGTTAGCTTAAAATATAGTTTTATTTGGGCTGGGAACATTTTGGGGAAGACAATACGCAAGGGTCAGGGCGTTGGAAAATGTACAATTCCTCACCAATCCTCTAAAATTACCCACATTTAAACAAAGATGAGGTTCAAAATACAGCTTAACATAAGAAAACATAGCCTATATTTAAAATCAGACCATTAGGTCAGATTAGAGCTGCCTATTGTACATTTTCTGAGCCCACGACCCACATGTTCGATGACTCAAATGTTCCCATGTGTCGCCTATAGTATGAATATATTAGTAACAATATAGTTTAAACAATAGTATGAATATATTAGTAACAATATAGCTTAAACAACAGTATGAATATATTAGTAACAATATAGCTTAAACAACAGTATGAATATATTAGTAACAATATAGCTTAAACAATAGTATGAATATATTAGTAATATTATAGTTTAAGTAATAGTATGAATATATTAGTAATATTATAGTTTAAGCAATAGTATGGGTATATTAGTAACAATATAGTTTAAACAATAGTATGAATATATTAATAATATTATAGTTTAAGCAATAGTATGATTATAATTAGTAATAATTATTATAGTTTAAGCAATAGTATGGGTATATTAGTAATATTATAGTTTAAGCAATAGTATGAATATAATTAGTAATATTATAGTTTAAGCAATAGTATGGGTATATTAGTAATATTATAGTTTAAGCAATAGTATGAATATAATTAGTAATATTATAGTTTAAGCAATAGTATGGGTATATTAGTAATATTATAGTTTAAGCAATACTATGAATATAATTAGTAATATTATAGTTTAAGCAATAGTATGAATATAATTAGTGATATTATAGTTCAAGCAATAGTATGGGTATATTAGTAGTATCATGGTTTATGCAATAGTATGAATATATTAGTAATATTATAGTTTAAGAAATATAGTTTACATCAATTCCCCGTTGTATAACTTCCTTGTAGACAATATTATCCTTAACATATGATAATACTGTTTTGGCACACATCCATTCATATATTCGGTTTGGAGTGAAAACTTTGTTATTCTAGATCAAATGAAGGGTACTTTTGTGAACAACATTGTTCATGTTACCGTCTGTAGCACTTGGGCTTACTCGTCTGTAGCACTTGGGCTTACCGTCTGTAGCACTTGGGCTTACTCGTCTGTAGCACTTGGGCTTACTCGTCTGTAGCACTTGGACTTACCGTCTGTAGCACTTGGGCTTACTCGTCTGTAGCACTTGGGCTTACCGTCTGTAGCACTTGGGCTTACTCGTCTGTAGCACTTGGGCTTACCGCCTGTAGCACTTGGGCTTACCGCCTGTAGCACTTGGGCTTACCGCCTGTAGCACTTGGGCTTACCGCCTGTAGCACTTGGGCTTACCGCCTGTAGCACTTGGGCTTACCGTCTGTAGCACTTGGGCTTACTCGTCTGTAGCACTTGGGCTTACTCGTCTGTAGCACTTGGGCTTACTCGTCTGTAGCACTTGGGCTTACCGTCTGTAGCACTTGGGCTTACCGCCTGTAGCACTTGGGCTTACCGCCTGTAGCACTTGGGCTTACCACCTGTAGCACTTGGGCTTACCGCCTGTAGCACTTGGGCTTACCTTTTATGTACAACAGTGTAATAATATTCATCTAGTTATTTCTACGTCATACTCATTTTATACAGATGTATCAATATGATTTTGAATAACTATTTTATATAATGGGATAACATTTCCCAATGGATGTTCGAATGTACCAAGTTTGTATATCACAAGCTGGTATAAAACAGAGTTGTAAATAGTAGTATGCAAGATTGAAGTCAATGCAAGAGGGTAATATATATTTCACATAGGGTTTCTCTACATAATTTTTTTGACAAAATGAATAAACGTATTTCTCTAATTTATTAATTGATTAATATAGTATTTGTCGAAATGATGTCCGCAGGATTCATAGAACAAGTCCATCTATACCCTTGATTCACTAGACGTGAGTCTTACACAACTGAGGCGAGTTGTTTTTTCATACCAAGTGTATTCCGAATATCCTGCCTCCTTGGCTTCTACAATACTTTAACATGTCATTTTGCCATACTTTTGTAGTTTTTTTTGTTTTCCACATTTTCTTTACCACCGTGCTTCAGGTTAAGAAACTTAACCTTGGATGAAAATTTATTTTACACAAAACTGTCCATCTAATTGATTATTTTTCTCCACTCGAGTTTATCCAATTGAGTGGCAAACTGTTCATGATTATTCTGATCTGATTCATTTCCAGTGGCTGCCTTAGCAACAGACGGATATAAGACACCGCAAAAGCGACATTGTGCGACATACAACGGTAACTATTCCAAAAATAGATATTCCAGCTAATAATATTCATATATATGGTTTCATTACAATATCCACAATGTACGGATTAGGCACTTCTAGCAATTGTAGAATCATTGCATTATTCAAAATCTGTAATTAACTTAGATTATTATTATCATTATCTAATATTGCATTATAACCAATTATTGTAGAACTATGTTGTCTATGTTTTATGCTCGTAGAGAAAACTACACAGCACAACAGATGGAACTACATCACTGGCTAATAATTCAATTGTTAAAAGAAATATTTTGTGATACTTGTATTCCTCTTAAAGCTGCACTCTCAGTTAACATCGCCCCAAAACTGAACATCTTCTACTGTTTGTTCCATTCTTTTACAACCCATCTATAAGACATTTGACCAAAGTTTTGGGTGATTTTGTTCAGTTATTTTTGCAACATGGCTTCTATAACTTGACCATTTGTATTTGGAGAACCAGCCCAAATAATTTCTTGTGATGATTTCACTTATTATTGCTCACAGGCAGCCATCCTTGCTTGTCTTATTCAGCTTCAAATTCATGCATAAACATATACCAGCAGCTGTCTACATGTAACTAATGCACACTGTCTGGTTTATCTACATATAACTAATGCACACTGCCTGGTTTATCTACATATAACTAATGCACACTGCCTGGTTTATCTACATGTAACTAATCACACTGCCTGGTTTATCTACATGTAACTAATCACACTGCCTGGTTTATCTACATGTAACTAATCACACTGCCTGGTTTATCTACATATAACTAATCACACTGCCTGGTTTATCTACATATAACTAATCACACTGTCTGGTTTATCTACATATAACTAATCACACTGTCTGGTTTATCTACATGTAACTAATGCACACTGTCTGGTTTATCTACATGTAACTAATCACACTGTCTGGTTTATCTACATATAACTAATCACACTGTCTGGTTTATCTACATATAACTAATCACACTGTCTGGTTTATCTACATGTAACTAATGCACACTGTCTGGTTTATCTACATGTAACTAATGCACACTGTCTGATTTCCTGCAGGCCACGTGGAGCAGCATGGTAAGCGGTGGTATGTAGACTCATGTGGCAACTACTGCGACTGTAACGATGGCGTGGTCATCTGCTCCCACAAGCACTGTGAGCAGCACCACAGTGGCTCCAGCTCCAGTCAGAGCAGCTCCTACAACCACAGGAAGCCACCCACCAACTACAATGAAGGCTACGGCTCTAACTTCCAGAGTGGCTACGGCACTGGCTTCACTTATAACAACCAACCACGGGGAGGTCATGGCCACTACACCGCCCCGCTGGGCAACCATGGGGGCAACCATGGGGGCAACCATGGGGGCTACAACCAGGGCTTAGGCCATAGAGGTGCAGGTTTCCACAGAGGACTTGGTCAAGGACATGGCAATGGATATGGCCATGGACTCGGTCATGGATTGAGTCATGGTCTAGGACATGGAGGGCTTGGACATGGGGGATTAGGACATGGGGGATTAGGCCATGGTGGATTGGGCCATGGTGGATTAGGACATGGTGGATTGGGCCATGGAGGATTGGGTCATGGGGGGCAGGGACATGATGGACATGGCGTTGGTGGGTATGCCTCAGTACCTGGTGTTGGGCATGGGCATGGTGCTAATTTAGACCATGAAATTCAGGGACTCGCCCATGATGTCAATGTACATGCTAATGCTGCTGCAGCTACTCATGCTGCTGCCACCCATGCTGGAGGTCATGCTGCAGGAGGTCATGGAGTTGGAGGTCATGGAGCTGGAGGTCATGCTGCTGGAGGTCATGGGGCTGGAGGTCATGGAGCTGGAGGTCATGCTGGAGGTCATGCTGTTGGAGGTCATGGAGCTGGAGGTCATGCTGCTGGAGGTCATGAGGCTGGAGGTCATGGAGCTGGAGGTCATGCTGTTGGAGGTCATGGAGCTGGAGGTCATGGTGGAGGTCATGGAGCTGGAGGTCATGCTGTAGGAGGTCATGGTGGAGGAGGTCATGGAGCAGGAGGTCATGGAGCAGGAGGTCATGCCGGAGGTCATGGAGCAGGAGGTCATGCTGCTGGAGGTATTGCAGGGGGTCACCTGGTCAGCCAGTCAGCAGGTGGAGTGTCTCATGATTCTAGCCATGCTGCTGCTGCATCCAAAGGTCAAGGTGCTGTAGAAGCCTCACACAAGGCATCAGAGGGCAAGGAATATGGCAGAGAGTATGGAAAAGAGTATGGGCGAGACTATGACCATGGGCAGTCACAGGAATCTGGGTACAACCACAAAAGTTCTAACCATGATCAAGCTGAGGCCCACACCTCACAGGGCTATGGCAGCCATGCAGGAGCAGCTCATGGACAGTCTGCAGGGCACACTAACTCACATCAAGGTCATGAGCATGCTGGAGGTCATGGAGCAGGAGGTCATGGAGCAGGAGGTCATGGAGTAGGAGGTCATGCTGGAGGTCATGCAGCTGGAGGCCATGCAGGAGGTCATGGAGTTGGAGGTCATGCTGGAAGTTATGCAGGAGGTCATGCTGGAGGTCATGGTGTTGGAGGTCATGTTGTTGGAGGTCATGCTGGTGGAGGTCAAGGAGCATATGGTACAGAAGGTTATTCTCAAGGTCATGCAGGTCATGAACATGCTGCTGCAGGTCAAGGTCATCAGAACTACCACAATGAAGAAGCCCATGGCCACTCCAAGAGTCACAGCAGAGAACGTGGACAAGAATACGGCAAGGAGTATGGTAAAGAGTATGGCAAGCAAGAAGTTCATGATGAAGGTCATGTGACCAAGGTTGAAGGTCATGAGGCACACACAGAGGGTCATGCACAGCTGGCAACTGATCATAAGCATGCAGCGGGCAGTGAAGGTCACCAAGAGGCTGGTTATGAACAAGGTCATTCAGGGCAAAGTCATGGTGCGGGTCATTAATTGATGTATTTCTCTATTCAATTAGCATGTGTACATGTCTTAGTATGTCTGAAACTTGTGGGCAACTACACCAGGCAGAGGAAGCACTACGTGGTGCATCACAAATCTACTGTATAGCAGCCAGGAGGTGTTTGACACATCATGCTTCCATGGAAACATGTGCTGTCAATGCACTGGTGTACTGTGTTCACTAAGATCACTTGTATATTTTATCTGATATATTTTCTTGTATAATTTTCTTGTTGAGAATGCTTACCCGTGTCAAGATTGAAAATTGCTTTTGAGCATGGTTCTTATCATCCTAAAAGTTAAAGCCAGAATATACGAGGTGACTGGGCACTAGAGAAGGAAAGAGGTGTCCATCTTATGGGGGTGCATTACATAACAAGTTTGTACCAGGCATATGTTAAAGACAAACAGCACTTGGTCAAATAAAATGTCAAACCATACTAGCGCACAGATTTTCAAGCTACTTTCAGCAGTTATGCTTTAATATATTCTGCCCATTTTAACATATTAATGACAGATCATCTGGCTAGTTTATAAAACATGAGGTTTTTAATGTGTGTATCTCAGGGTATCTGTTTACTCATAAGAACATGAAAATTTAATTTCAACACAATTACATGATTTTAAATGACTCTATGTTATTCTGTGACACAAGTTGTTTTCATACACTTTTGTCATAATCATGAAATATAAAGTTACTTAAATACAATTCTCTTTTCTATTGAGGAGCAAGGCTTAATGACTTATTTCAATATTTATTTATTAAAGCAGTAGTACAGATGAAATCAATTTATTATATTATATGCTTTGAACAATCTACTAACAAACATTTCAAAGGCGTTTTCCCGAATGCTACAGTTTCTCACACTAGTGTGTTAACACTAAGAATTGTCACATATGTCACAACCTATGCTCATACATATATGATAATATTGGATGTTCTCTGTGGCTGATAAGCTGAGAAGGTACAATCCTCACCGTGCTGAGGTTGATATAAGCTCTGGCGTCTACACATGACAACTTCTAGCAATTTACATTTGAATAGAGAAATATTGGTCACGAAACTCTGACACATCTCAAATATATTTGAGAAAATGGCTGCTGTATTTGTTCAGCTTTATAGTAAAATAAAGTTGATATCAAAAAACATCAGTCGAGTTTTCATCTCTAATAACCATCTAAAAATCATAATAAAAGTATACAGTGTCTATTATTCAGAATAAATATGTCTGTATGTCCCATTAAATCATAAACTATTGACCTTGAATTGTTTGACCTTGACGACTGAAGTTATCACTAGTAATTAATTATTTGACCTTGACGACTGAAGCTATCACTAGTAACTAATTATTGGACCTTGAGGACTGAAGTTATTGATAGTAATTAATTGTTTGACCTAGAGGATTAATTATCAATAGTAATTAATTATTTGACCTAGAGGACTGTAGGCATCACCAGTAATTAATTGTTTGAACTAGAGAACTGAAGTTATTTATTGTAATTAGTTATTTGACCTAGAAGTTTGACGTTATCAATAATGATTAATTACTTGACCTTGAGAACTGGAGTTATCAATGGTAATTAATAATTATATATGTTAAACATGGATTGAGAAAATCTGCAGCAACAGCAGCATTTTCTCACAAGGTTGCACAGAAACACAGCTAAAGACTTTGCAGGACGGCGCAGTGCAAGCTACCGAAAATATATCAAGAATCAACCAACTCTAGTCACAAAAGCTCTCTGCAATGCTATTCAATCCCAAGAACTCCTAACTTTTATGATTTTATCAATACCATTCAAATTATCCAATCACTTCCATTATTTTACCTTCCTCATACCATACTAACACGTCTACAACCTTAATAAAAACATAAAAACTCTTCCACTTATATCTTATCACCAACTCAAATATTTTATAACAATTCATGAAATAAATTCTTTTATATAAAAACCATCAACCTTCATCAAATCAACAATACAAATTCTTGTAACATAATAAATCTATACAATAGATGTTACAGCCCAAATGCTCCCACAAGGAAAACAAATCGATGACACATAGTAACCTCAACTTCGTGTCCGGAAAAGAAAGAAAATCCAACCTCGAAGATCTGCGTAGCAGAAGGTGTCAGCCCTAGTTCTGTAAACGCTTATAGAAATAAAAACTACTATATATATCTACTATTACATGCACATGTGCACTGACAGAAATATCCCAATATTGGTATCAATGACAGAATGTTTAGACAAACGAGACTATAGCAGTTTTTAAAAACGAATGATGGTATTACGCCAGGTTCATGTTATTGATGGTTTGAATATATACACGTATATTTCATATAATTGGCAACAGTAATTGTTTCCTCATTGCGCCAATGGGGGCGCATTGGTCGGATGGTGCAGGAGGACAGTACTCTTCCTCAACCTCCAGACGTTCTAGGGTCAATTAAAGTGCATCACCAGAAAAGCTATGCTCTCATTGATTGGCAGGGTGAATCACTTTGCGCAGGTTAAAAAACCGACGGGACTATTCATTGCAAGGTTACTCACACTGCACAGGTCTGGCAAACATACCTCAACAACCAAGCGTTGGCAGACCTTCAAGGGCTAGTGAAGTATATTCAACAACCTGTATAAACAACACAACTCTCATCAACCCTCATGCAGCTGGCATTGTTGGGTACATGTGTAACTAGACCTAATGACGTCACACTTGATGAGGCACGTCTTTAAACTAATGACTTATTAAGAATATATTATTTATAATATATGATATTGAAGATAATTATCTAAGTATACCTAAAACCATAAGTGAAAACGGAGTGGTTTTATTAGCTACTTATACAAATTCACAAAGTGTTGCCTGATAAACATATTTGTACCATGTATTATATATTATCAATGCATTATACAGCGGTCACCGGCAGAACTGCTAAAGCTAAAGCCATCCCTTTTTAATTTTCCCACCGGCGGAACTTGGGAAAATTGAATTAATTGGAACTTACTCCAAAATACTGAGGGCCACCATTAAGGTGTTCACTCATAATGGTGGATTGTTCCCTCAATTATCTCTATAAAGGTAATTGTTTGGCTTGACAACCTCCCAAACGCTAGACGGGCTGATATAATCCATCGTAACAAAAGTGCAACAAACAATTACCACGGCAAACTGGCTGAACACTAAGCAATCCATGTGTGATGTATTGATATATGGTTGCACTGGCAGCAAGTTCTAACTGATTATTTCTTTGGGGATGTTGAAATATAATACTTTTTTATTTTGTTATCGTAGGACCGATTTTTAGTTTTTCTCTCTCCAAAACTGCACAATCAGCTGGCAGTTCTGCATTGTTTCGTGCAGTAGGAGACATCTATAAACCTATTAAACTCCAACTGAGTTTAGATGAAAGGGAGAGTCTTTAGACACTATTTTTTTCATTGTCACGAAAGACAACTATATATATATATATATATTAAGATGAACTGACGACAGATTTATTTAACTTTTTAATCAATTGATGTTTAATCTACCAGTGTTTTATAAAAGGGGAAACACATCTGTTATAATATAGTAAACACATGGCTAATGTGTCGGTTGAGAGAAAGGAGAACCTCTTGCCTTAATTAATAACTTTTGGGTTAAAACAGTTGTTTTCTAGTAGGGTGGCGTGGGGCGTCGTATAAGAAACAAACCTATTTGTGGTGTATTACAGGAAAATGAGTCCAAAGTCGCAACAAATGGATTTTGAGATACCATCATATTTAAAAAGAAGAGATCAAGTGGATTCCAATGATAGTAAACAGTAAGACATCCAATAGGTACGTCTATATTGTTTATAAATGCATGAAAACTAAGTTAGTGATACTACTTAATGGTTAGTCACTATATTGAAGTAGTTAGATATACTCCTGAGAATAACCTCAGATATAATAAATACATTCAATAAACAGACCTAAAATTTAATACATGTATTCATGCTACTAACACCTAAAGAATAAAACATTGCAAGCAAGGGTTCTTGTGAATAAATCACTTTCAAAATATCCATTTTGCGACTTTTGATTCATTTCCATACACCACATCCCAGTGCATCATGCAGCAGGTGAGGGTCCCACGCTGAGGTAATTAAGGTAGACATAAGTTGTCTCAACTCATTATAACGCTGCTGCACAGATCGCTGATTGCTGCACAACACAATTAGACACCAAACCTCCTTAAAGCTGCTGCTGCTGCCAATGTCGGCCAACAACTGAATATATGATGTCTTTTAGCAAAATGAGTCACGAGTCGCAAAATTGATATTTCTTAAAGCTTTTTTATTCACAAAAATGTCTCTCTGGAAATGTTTCCAAGGGTGCTTAATGCGTTTCGTAACATAAATACAAGTACCAAATTTCAAGATTTTGCATTAAATATATCCATAACATATATTGATTATTAGTTAACTGTTTGTCGTAATAAACCCTCCATGACTGTCATGATTTTGATAAATGCGTCGGTGACGGTTTTAAATTGATGTTTTAAATTATATCATATAGCATATTCCGTATGTGAACTACTTTTTTTTTCATGTTATTTCTAAACGATATAGAGAATTTGTAGAGAAACAGCGATTACTAAAAATATTGTACGTGATACATAATGTCTTGGCTGAATAAAAATACATTTCTAATACATTTCATCACATACTTTCTACTTTATGTTTCATCATTTTCCAGATCATCAAACAGTCATTAGAGCCAAATTTCGAAGGATTTTCTCCAGGTATATTCGCTACAGGGTTTCTAAAACGTCCTCATTTGTGTCCGAATTCTTTCCTACGAAGACTTCACTCGGAAGGCAGTTTTTGCTCGGCTTAAATGCTTGTATTTATAAGTGATATTCTATAACAGCAGCAGAATATTGATAAAACCAGTCCTACAAGTCATAATATAAGTACATTTGTTAAGATTTGTTTTGTCGTAATAGCTGAGAATGCAGCTTTAACCTGCATGCATTGAGCTATAATACAATGTTTGATAAACATATAAGATGCTTGGTTTGCTGCATGTGTGTTCATAATGAGGGAGAGTCCAGGCCCCGGGTGCTATATAACAGCATCACTAGTGGCATGCAGGTATTCACACACTGGGGCCGCCTTACACGCTTCACCATCATCCTACACAACATCCAGAAAAGGTAAGGAATATTTTGTTATGTTATTTTATTTATCGCGGAGATATTTTTTTTATTTAGAATTTTTATGCAGCCAATCTTCCGTACAATAATATCAGAGTTGTTTATTTTAAATCTCTAGTTGGAACTAGTGTAGAGGAGTAATAGGTAATGCATGATTTACTCATGGTACCGGTACGGCCAAGACATAATGATACGGTGTTTTATACCCAAATATTTTGTTTATGAGATTGCTTATGACTTCTAGATAATGTTAGACCCTAATAATGCCCGTTCATAAGTCCGAGGTTTTAGTTCTTTCCAGGTCCCTTTTGGTCCGGCTTGTAATTGAGATAGGCTTCTATTTGAGATAGGCTACATGCATTTTCAGTTTGAAGGGTACTAGAGAGCAAAACTATTATATATTACCATACCATACCATTTATTTATTCATTTTCATCCTCTTATGATACACTTGCATAATATATCTGTCCCAATATAATTTCCTACTTTTTGTTCGGTTCTTTTCCAACCCATTTAAAAGTCAGTAATTTTGACTGTTCCTCAACTACGGGGTGTGTGTCAGAATTAAAATTGATTTTAAATTAATCATGGAGTCCAGGGAAAATTGGTAAGATTTTTTAGTCGTAAGACCTAATAACAGAGAATGAATTTTAAATAAAGTATATTACATGCCTCGCATAGGCATGAACTGTATTTGGGAGGGAAAAGTGACTTGATCCTATTTGCCAATTAGAGAGACAGGGCAGAGAATAGGGGACTTGCATGTCTGCCATCTTGAATTGTGATTCGCATCGAATTATAGGACTTGTATGTCAGTGTTCTGAGTAAAAGCTATTACATGTTATGTTCAGCATATCTATCGGTGCTCTAATGTCAATATCGATGTGTTTTACACACACGCCTCCATCTTTCCCACCATGCATTTAGTTTTCATAGATCAGTAATCTGTAATATTGGTAACACATTCTTGCAATGTTCTATACATTTGTATGTCAGACCTGAACTGAATCTATCCCAGCATGCGCTGTAATAGACATGCACATTGTGACATAGAAATCCCCCATGTCTTCATGCTGCGTTGTACGCACTGCGTGGTGCGCATTGCGTGAAGCGCATTCACTGCACCCATGTATCCGCCAAAGTCTTGTAACGCTGGGCAAAAAGTAACTAAAAATGCTCCCTGGCGACGTCACTGTGATGACGTCAGCAAAATTCCGCAAGTACATTTCTATAAGTTCACGCTGTGTAGTCCGTATTCAATCGCCTCCTGGAGCGATCTGAATACGCAGTGCGCACTACGCATCACACAGTCAGTACGAATCCATAGATTCAGTCCTGTTATAATTTCTTTACTGTTGATTCTCACGCATTACGCACCACGCATCACGCAATACGGACACATGAAATCATAGATAAAATCCAGATGCGTGTTGATGTGCGTGGTGCGTGGTGTGTGGTGCGTGGTGCGTGGTGCGTGTAAATAGCAGGGTCGCGGCCGGACACCGGCTAAAGACGCAGAAGTTCAAGCGCATGTCGAGTGGCGGCAGCACGGGTCTAGAGAGCGTAGTAGCCTAGTATACAGAAAAGTGGCTGTGTAGATGGCACGGGGCCGCGTCCAACCTCAGGTTTCCTGGCTCTGTCAATGATAATAAAGAATCCAACCCTAACCCCAACCTGATATTTCCGATTATTTATTCACATGAGTTATTTACTTATTCTATCGAAGGATTGAGGCAAAGTAAAGTGGATAAATCTGGCGAATCCTTAGTTCGAATTTGACTAGTGTTTGGCGATCGCCAAACAGATCTTATTTAGGCTAGGATACATTTCCTACTACCACATGGTTTTCAAATAGGCCCAGTTTGACTGTCGAGGTAAATCCTGGTAATTCAATGTAGTATAATGTAATAGGAATGTTAGCTGACATAAAGATATCGAACAGAAAAGGGCGAAAGGATATAATATACAACGAAGTGGAAAAAGAGCAGGGGGTGATCACTCATTTTAGACTGCGGTCCGCAGCAGAATGATACTTATAAATACAAGAGGAAATCAGAGGCACAATGGGTTAGTGACCTGAGTTATATATTGCAGGCAAAAACTTCAAAAGATTTAAAGGGTATTTAGTGATAATCACTTACAAGAATGTGTTCCTTAATTTGAGTGTTCCCTATCAAGGCAGACACAGATGAAAGCACTCCCTGAACGTGGATCTAAGATATTTATTCATAGAAACACCTCTCCATTGAAATTTCGTGAGAGAAAAAAAAGTTTTAAAGTCCCAGCCTCTTTTTAAATCATGGCCTGCTGCGGTCGAAAACACTTTGGCTCCATATAGTTCAGTCATGCACGCAGGGTGGTCTAGATATAGGCCCGTCACATTATATGCCTGAACAGGCCCCTTTGCCATTGCCTGAACAGGCCCCTTTGCCATTGCCTGAATAGGCCCCTTTGCCATTGCCTGAATAGGCCCCTTCTGAACAGGCCACTTTGCCATTGCCTGAACAGGCCCCTTCTGAACAGGCCCCTTTGCCATTAATTGCCTAAATAGGCTCCTTCCATATAGGTCCCTTCGCCATTGCTTGAACAGGCCACTTTGGCTTTGCCTTAACATGTTAACAGGCCACTTCGCCATGTATACCTGCGTCGAAGGCAAAAAGCAAAGAATATGTCAAATCAGCTTTAATAAGGTACAAGAGGGCAGTAACCAACCTAGTCATAGAAGGAAAGATTGGTGATTGTGTCCAGGTCGAGCCAAATCTATCAAGCCAGCACTTTGCCCCAGAAAATATGAAAGCTTTTAAGACCATGCAAAATCTAAAATTCGCTACCATGACCACGCACTCCTCGGGCCGTGGACGTCCATCCTCATTCAGAAAGATGGTACAGGACGCGAATTATGATCCCTTATTTGATTTTGGGCGCTGGCCAAAGGATATTTGTTGGCTGTTCAACAAACCATCCCATTCTAAGAAATGCTTCGGCTGTAAGCGACAACACATCTGCGGACTATGCATGGACCCGGGACATGGGGCGGAGGTGTGCGAGTCGCGCAGCTCCTCCTTTTCCTGGGGAAAGCTCTCCTCTGGTGGAGACAGTAAATAGCTATCGATTCATCAAGATGGCCGCCTATCGTCGTGTTTACCATCCACGAGGCGTTCAGACTCGGACGATTTGGCTATTTCTGAACCGAACTTTGAACTATTACTTGATTATATCGTTTCTTTGCCTGAAATACATCATATTGGAGGGGTCTGATCTCAGTTATGACCAAAATGCTGGCAGGATTTCTTGTACTACGACCATGAGTGGGATCACGACAGCCACTTCATCTTAGACGGCGTCACTCATGGCTTTGCTCTGTTGAATCCTCACGCAGATATAGCTGGTTATGAGATTTCAAACTCTAAATCATGCTGGTCAGGCCTTCACAGTGAAAAACTTACATCGTTGCTTTTAAAAGAACTCGCTGAAGGTAAAATCTCATTTACATCAGATAAACCAACCTGTATACATGCCATGGGAGTGATAGCAAAGCCAGACGGTGGCATTAGGCCCATCGTCGACTGCATTCGACCAGAAAATACCTCGGTGAATAACTATACCAACAAAATCATGTCATCTTTCTCTCTGTTATCAATCAACGAAGTAGTTGCTGACATCCCTCAGGGTGCCTATATGGGTGTCATCGACTTAGCAAGTGCTTACAGGTCTCTTCGAATTGTGCCTAGTCAACGCCCCTTCTTCGGTTTGTCCTGGGAAATTGAAAATGAACTCAGGTATATCGTCAATAATTCAATATGTTTTGGTACATGTGCTGTCCCCTTTGTTTTTGAGAGAGTAGCCTCAGCCGTGACTAGGGGCCTAAACAGGAGGGGCCATAATGTGTGCAGCTACCTTGAAGACTATATCTACTGGGGATCAACATTACACGCCGCCCTGAACACACAAATGGCTCTGATGCATCAACTTCTCCATCTGGGTTTTCATCTCTCATGGTCTAAGATCACCGCCCCAGACACTGTGTGTAGATTCCTAGGGATTATCATTGACACCGATAACATGTCTCTCAGCCTTTCAAAAGACAAGGTGGTGAAACTACAGAGAGAAACAAGTTTCTTCGCAGGGAAAAAAAAGGCTACAAAAATACAATTACAAAAACTAGGAGGTTTGCTCTCCCACTGTGGCAAGGTGGTCCCTGGAGGTAGGGTCTATATAAATGGCCTGTTCGACTTGCTAAAGGGCCTGGAGGATGGGAAATCAGTGAGATTATCTCCCCTCTTCTCGGAAGAACTACGGTGGTGGACATCTTGCATAATTTCAAATGAAGGGGTTGCTTTTATGGCTGTCCCAGAAAATACTACCTTAGACTATGTACATTACATCACTCAGGATCGATTTGCCTCTAGCCTGGCCCAAATTCCAACGGTGGGTTATTTCTGCTTGGTACCTGATGCAGAATTTATTGGGTTCACAAATGAGAGGAACGATTATTTCATTATTGCTATGCCATCATGCTGCTATCAGAGCCTCTCAGCAAGGGAGAGAGCCACCTTAACATGTGCCTTGTGGAATGTGTGTCCTACTAGGTCCCTAAACTCATCTGGTATACTGTGCATCTTTATAACGAAACTGGCTGTCAATACCTTGAGGAAAGGTCGAGCCTTGTGTGGCCATGTTAACGATCTCCTTCGTTTCATATACACCTGCAGCTATAGACATGTATTCAACCTGGTACCTTCTCTTTTATCATCATTATAGGCTCCTTGGATAGAGAGGTATCTCGTCTACAGATGGAGGCCTTGTCATCCTTGTCTAGGCGAACCAGACATAGTCAATGGAACAAGTACTACCAGTTCTGTGCGGTAAAGGTGTGACTTCTGTGCCTGTGACTATATCAACGGTAGGCCGTTTTCTCGCCTTCATGGCTTCAGTACAGAATCTGTCCTTCTTGACCATAAACAACATGCTATCGGCCATTAATCACCTGTCAAAGCTGAATGGTGGGGGTGATATACGTCAAGTCTTCGGCCTGTCCTTGGTGGTCAGGGGCCTGAAACGTGCCCTAGGAGACTTGTCCAAGCCAAAGGATCCTCTGCTACCCCACGATCTAATTAAAATGTTTCAGTATGTGAATTTAAATTGTGACAAAGAACTAGCCGCGTGGACCGGTATAGTTCTCCTCTTTAGGACCCTCTTAAGGAAGGGTCATGTGTTCCCTTCAACTGAGGATCCACACATGCTCCGCCGTAAAGATGTTTCATTTGACGGTGACTTTGTGTGTGTACAGATCTGCTCATCTAAAACTGACCAAGGAGGAGCTCGTCCATATACTGCATTTGTTAAGAAATGTGACTCAGACCTGTGTTTATTTTCGGTCTCGAATATTCTGTTCCGACGTTGCAGTGCTCCTCCCCACTCTCCCCTGATTTCTAAAAGGACCTGGGCCTACACAGCCTCCGTCAAGATAGTGCAACCTTTCTCCATACATGTGGCATCCAATTACAAGACATTCGCATGCTGGGTGACCGGCAAAGTATGGCCGTGCTTGGCTATCTGTCTTGCCCTTCAGACTACCGCCAGTCTGTCGAATCTAGGGTGGCCGACGTGCTATCCTTGATCTGACGCTCTTCTACCTTCCTTCCCTCTTAAAATAATCCTGAAATATGGGCTGGGTGCAAGCCTTCCTTCTACTAAAAGAAGTCAGCCACTCACTTACATCTCCCAATCGATATTATGAATATCTCACATATCTACCATGTTCTAACCTTGCATTTATATTACATTCGTTGTGTGGATCGTTATGGTCCTTCTGTTATAATTCATGTTATAAACATTTCCTGAACAAGTACCAAGAGACTAGTGTGAACGTATCAACTCATCACCAATATGTGCTGCAAGATCCTGAATAAACCTTGTTCAAATTAGTTATAGTGTTAAAGATTTATAGATGAATTTGACTTGTATTCTGCGGGTTATGCCGGAACTTCGAGTGAGTTTCCGTGCATGTTTACATGTATGGGACGACTATGATGTTTTTGATCAGGGGTCAGTATCTGGGCCTCATGTGCCTGTCGCTGGTGACATCCAGGTAATTGATTCTACTGTTGATCGCTTAGTGTGTGTTAGGCCTGAGGCGCCTGTCATTTGTTACACTGATATGGGAGATTATATTGTTGATTCACTTGTTGATTTGGGGCCTGTTTACTATGATGTTTGCCCCGATCCCTCATGTGTCTCCCCTGGTATACCTCTCCGTATATCAATATATTGTGCCTTACGCTCCTATTACTCATCATGGCGACTTATCTGATTTATGTGACTAGCGAGTCTTGTCCATTGGTCATTTTGTGAACGGTGTACGTTCCCAGCTGTGTTTAGAGGCCTGGATCTATGAAGCAGCCTATGAGTCGGATGTTGACCTTGCTTGTTTTGTAACTGATGGAGTGAGAGATGGGTTCAGAATTGTTGATGATAGGGCATGTATTCCATCTTATCATTGCAAGAATTATAAGTCTGCCTTGTTACCTGATAGTTATGCCTTTATCAGCGGACTGTTTACCAAGGAATTACTAGGTGGCAAGTTCATAAACACCAGTGTTTGCCCCCATTGTGTGCATGCGATTGGGGCTGTTCCCAAAGGGGATGGCACATACCGGCCCATCACCGACTGCAAAAAACCATTGTTCTCTATCAACAATCACATGTCGACCACCGCATTACCGTTTAAGTATAACTCAGTTGATCATGTGACTGATGTCATCACGCCGGGATGTTTCTTAGGGAGTGTGGATATTGCCGCGGCATATCGCAGTGTCCCAGTACATTACGACCATTGGTGTTATCAAGGACTGCTCTGGTATTTTGATGGTAAACCCCAATATCTTCTGGATACACATCTATGTTTTGGCCTGAGCTCGGTGCCATATATCTTCACTCAGCTGAGTAACTTCGTCGTCAGATGTTTACTTCGTCAAGGTATCTCGGGCATCATTAATTATCTTGATGACTATCTGATTGTTGCAGATACATATGAAGAATGTGCTCACAACCAGTTGATTCTCATTAAGCTACTGCGCAGGCTGGGGTTTTATATATTGTGGCACAAGTGCACTAGCTCCTCTACTGTCAGTGTTTACTTAGGAATCGAGTTTGATTCGCTATGTATGACAACGGCCTTACCCACAGCTAAGTTGTAGAAATTGCTGCTGGAATTATCTGCTTTCCAGGGCTGTCGTTGTGCCACTCTATGTCAAGTGCAACAACTTTCTGGACTTCTAGCCCATGCTAGTAAGGTGGTGATCAGGGGTAGAACCTTTTCACAGCGACTAACTTACTAAAGCACTTGTTTCCCACCACTAGCGAGTTTGGCTTGACAAGGACTTTGTATCTGATGTCAGTTGGTGGGAACAGTTTGCCAGTGGTTTCAACAGGACATGTCTGATTATACCGAAGGGCTTGGGGTCTGATTACCATTTGGCCACAGATGCATCCATGAATGGCTATGGAGTAGTCATGCCATCACTAGACTGGCTAGCTGGTTACTTCAATGTGGACCTGGAACCTTTAGATTACTCGTACTTGGATCAGCGCCATCGGCATTGGGTTAACCTAGCCTTAACCAAGTTTCCCTTGTTGGATGTTAACATTAACTTACTTGAGCTAATTCCCTTGTGGTTAGCAGTTAGACAATCCCTGTCTACACTGGACTCTGTGAGATTGGTGTGTTGGTCAAATAACACCCAAGTGGTTGGAATGGTTAATAAAGGAACCTCGTTGAACCCAAGTTGTATGAAGTTACCACGTTGCATATTCTGGTCCTTAGCCCATAAAAATTGTTACATCATTGCCCGCCATGTTCCAGGTGACTCTAATGTAATGCCAGACATGTTGTCTAGAATTTCCACCGTGAATTCCTTGGCTAACATACACAATCTTTCCTTGTGTAGCAGCTTTTACCCAGGATCTGGACAAGGAAGTTGCCACCGCAGTCGCCTCTGCCCTGGCTGAGTCACCGCTAAAGACTAGAAACTCTCAATGGAAATCATTTCTGGAGTTTTGTACAGTTATTGATGCTGTACCTATCCCTGCTTCGGCTGAAACAATCTGTAGGTTCATCGTTTCTAAGGCTCGTTCATGCAAGTATTCGACGGTGAATAATTATGTATCTGCCTTATCATCCCTGCACAAATTCTATGGATATGACATAGACTTCAGACATTTCTACCGGGTCAAAATGGTGCTTGCTGGCATTAAGTAACAATTGGGTAATCAAGTTCTCTACAAAGTGCCACTTTCAGTTGACCATTTGAGGCAAGCATACTCACAGCTCCCTCCAACTTGATACCATCGCACCATGTGGACCATAGTAGTTTTTTGCTACCGCACCTTGTTGAGAAAGTCAAATGTAGTGCCCTATGTGCACAGGTGGCGGACAAGATGTTCCAGGGGTGGTCCATGGGTGTGGATAAGCAGGCTCCAGCTACAGGTAGCCGCGCGTCCACACCTATGGACACCCCTGTTACCTTTTGAGACCAGACAAGCAAGGTTGTCCACTGGACGCTTCATGTAGCCACCTTATTTTCATTTGAGGAAAAAGGCAGTATAACTTCTGAGAATGTACACCAAATTGTCACCCATTAGGAGAACATATATAATTGTAATGTATGAGGCTGATATGACCATGATTTTATCATATATTTGTGCATAAAGCATGAGCAAACAGATTTAGGAGGACAATGGCTACATGAAGCGTCCCATTACAGGCTTCACAAAGCCTGCTATTTCAGGCTAATGGTACACATGTGTGGCACTGGAAATAATTAGTCATGTGACCTAACGTATTTTTTCAAACACCATCTTGAAAATGGAGCCTGTTGAAGATACACAAGGCTACACATAATCAGCGAATCTTCTATTTATATGGTAAGTATGTTTCTTATATTTAAGTAATACATTTTTAAGAGATATGGTGAATGAACAAGCTAAAGATGTACATGTTCTTAGGAATAGAAACATGACCATAGGTTATCATGGGATTTGGTCATCGCCAAACAACATTTAATGAATATCAATGAAAGAAATGAAACAGCCCACCCTTACAGGGCTGCCAACAGCCCTTGAGCAAGGGGAGGCGGCCGAGACCGGGAGAGGTTGCATGTGACGGGGAGCAACTGGGTGACATGAGATTTTCGTGCATAATTACTGTGTAACAGGAGGGGGTATATTATATTTGTTTTCTCACATACATTGTGAGAATGGAGGTGGCAGAAGCATCCCTCACACCTGTGCGATTTGTTGCTCACTGGAACACTACCATTTTTACAAAGAAATGCTTGCCTAAAATTCATTATTCACTATCATAATTTCTACCTCACGCCAATCTTTTTGGATTTAAATATCATTTGATTATTTCAGACAATTATTTACCGGTTTAGTTATGGTATGCAGTCATGACAAGACCAACACACTCGATTACTTGATTGCTTACTTATTGAGTAATTTCTAATCTCAAAATAGGGTAATGATCCTCACAATTATGTCCGCATGGAAATGTCCTCAATAAAATTTCTTTAAAAAAAATCCGGGCCCTGCAGTAGAGCGCCGCCTGTTATACATTCCCTTGCATCTTTGTATCCAATAATAGGGTAATATTTCATGTACCTCAGAGTAATCCATTCTGTTAAATCCAGCACAATCGTTATTTCTCGAATGAAATAATTATAGTGTACACATTGATATTGGCCCCTCATCCTCAGCACTCCGAATATAGACCTGTTGGACTGACTACTCTCAGATTCCCAGTCAGAAAACATATTGTAGACCATTCCTCATTAAGGTAGGAATGTGCACCCATCTTCATTGGTACTCCTATGCACACAGAATGTATAACAAACATAGATCTGTATAGCTTTCTAATGTGTCAAGAACACACCACCCCACCCCCTCACCCCCCATCCATTGGCATGACTAGCTCAATAGCTGAGCGAAAATGACCTTAGGTGTGAAATACACAATATAGCTGTTAATAGTGGATTCGGCAGAAATTGTTTACACACTGTAGGGTTATATGTCAAGATAATAATAAAGTGGTTAGATGTTCTATAATTCAATATTTTGTATCATTATATTGCAGAAATCCGTGACAATGCCAGAAGGTCAGCAGTATAGAAGAACAAAGGAAATTCCCGAAAATAGTCATTGATGAGTCATGACCAAAGAATTATTTTCATATTCATTTTATTCCTGATTGACTGATATAAATCAAATCGCCGAATTAAGGTATTAAATGCCTACATATTCATATTTTTGTTTGGCAACTCTTGTGTCTTCTATAACAGACAACAAAGTTCTGTCTATGTCATTGTTGTATTTATGCTATATGCTCCCATGATTCATTCAATATTTACTCAGGATTTATGTCTATATTGTATGATGATATCAAATACAATAAAGAGAAATACAAAACATATCTCTGTGTTATCTGCTTTCTTCATGATTTGATTTCTGTGACGATACAATTTGTTGCATATTTAAAATGGGTATAAGAGGAGGAGAAAACGCAAAATAAATAGTACCCATCCCCTAAACCTAAATGAAGCAAACTGTGAATATCCCTAACTATATTGAGTGTCCAATGAACGACCTATATAAAGCATCCATGGATGCCTCCACAGAGCTCCCCATGGGCGGCTCCATGTAGCGTCCAAGGACGGCTACATGGAGCGTGCGTGGACGGCTACAGTAACACACCTGTAGCTGCGCAAGTGGTTACGTTTGGCCAGGGTGAAAGACGGCCATGGGAGGCTACAGTAAGCCTCCTTTGGAAAGCTAACCACTGGCTTGTGCACATAGGGTGCCTCCAGATGATTTTGATGCACATGTGCTCAGATGTAGTGATGTGAAGTGGTGTGAGCATGGGTTGATAATAACAGTCAGATCATCCAAGACTGTAAAGTGCCGTAGTACTGTAGGAGTACATTCGCTTCGTCGAGGGGGAGCTTCACACTTGTATGGGTTGGGAGTGCCCCTCAGTGATATTCGCATGATTGCAGACTGGAAATGTTGTGCGGTGCTCCTTTACCTGGCTACACCTCTGGTAAAGAAATGGAAAGTTGAGAAAAGGGTCTTGTCTTCCTTCTTTTGACTATACTTGTCTGCTGTTGGATGAATTTATTTTTTTTCTCCTCACAATTGACTATACTGCTGATGGAATGACCGTTAAAAGGTCCATCTATTGACTATACCTGTCTGCAGTATATTGAACCTTGGAGGGTTCTCATATTGACTATACTTGTCTGCTGAGGGTGTTATGTTATGTTTTTTTTGTTGTGGGGTGTGACGGTCAAACAGACGGCCGGCGCACCACCACCCGTTGTTTGTGAGTTGTTACCGAGAGACCGATCAATGATTCACATTAATGACCCAAAGAATGAATGGGTTTATTGCTGGGACCGAGTACCCCCCTCCCACCTCAGAGTGGTCAAGCAGCTGCCACGACACCAGTCACTCTCTCACTCTCACCATAGCCTTCTCCTGGCCCACACGGTTTTTTCTTTGTGTTTTGTTTTTTCAATTATGAATAAAAGGGCGGTGAAACAGACGGCCGGTGCACCACCACCCATTGTTTGTGAGTTGTTACCGAGAGACCGATCAATAGGTATATTACGTAAATGAATCGGCAAATTGTTCCAAATATTTGCCACTTAGTAGTGTAATGATTGTTTGTCTAAATCTCGTTTGCGATAAAATGCATTCAGTAGGTAAATCACCTATGCTTCTTAGTTTTGACACAGCAATCTCATCCAATAAACCTATGATTACTGGCGGTTCCTTCCCTTCTCTCTATTATACCTTCTAATGTCTAATGTCCAATAATCGTGCTCCTCCAATGCTCTCTTGTGGCAGGACTGGGTACTGAACATGGCCAACAACTCATCGCTGACGTCACATGACGCCTCTAGCTCCTCCCCTGACGCCTGGAGCTCCTCCCCTGACGCCTACTATGACGGGCCAGCCTGGCCTGAGCATGTTGACACCATACTCTACTATTATGCACATTTCCTCGAACTTGTGCACACAGATGTAGACCCAGACCTCTGGCCGCTCATAGTAAGGATCTTGTCCAATAATCGTCTGTTTGTTTGTAACTGTCTGTATTGCCATTGTTTTTGTACTTTTACAATGAAGTAACCTATATATATAGCTATGCCCTCATCATACGTAAAATCCTATTTCAAATCTTTAAATCGTAAGTCTTAAAATCGTAAGTCTTAAACGTCTTCAGTATTAAAAAACTTAAATCTTAAAAATCTCAATTCTTAAGAATCTTAAGTGTTACAAATCTTAAGTCTTAAAGATATTAGGTGTTAAATATAGATCTTAAGTGTTAAATATAGATCTTAAGTCTTAAATATCTTAAGTCTTAAATATAGATCTTAAGTCTTAAATATAGATCTTAAGTCTTAAATATCTTAAGTCTTAAAAATCTTAAATCTGCAGGTGGCTGGCTGGTTCTACATCATCGGGCTGCCAGTGTTATGCTTCGCTGGACTAAGCGGGAACATCTGCTCCATCGTGCTGCTGAGGAGACGTGAGCTGGGCGGCACTACCACTGCCGTCATGATTCAAGCACTGGCTGTATTTGACAGCTTATCGCTGGTGACAGTGTTGGCTAACTACTGGCCCTATATGGTGTATGCGTATGATATCAACACCAACCCTGTGTTGTGTCCTCTCAGTACGTACTGCATGCATGTGTTTACTAATACTGGCAGCTGGCTTCTCCTCCCTATCACCCTGGAGAGATGTGTAGCAGTTATTTCTCCTTTCAACATGAAGAAATATTTTAACATGAAGTTGGTGTTGGTGTACATGGTGTCCATATTGGTGTTCATGATGGCTGTCAATGCCCACATGCTCTATGCCTTCAGGGTCCAGGATTTCGGGGGTGCCTTATACTGTGAGGTTATTCCGGGCCCATTTCTCCATTTCTTCAATCACACCTGGCCCTGGATTGATATCACTATCTATGCCTTTGTGCCCATGAGCGCGTTATTTGTCGGGAATTCGGCAATCATCGTGAAAATAATTATACAGGCTGTAAAACGAAAAAAGAATTCGCAGGCGGCTGCCGTCAACGTGTCAAATATCACCCTCGTCCTTATGTTTGTAACGATCACATTTCTAGTGACAAATTTCCCAATGATGGTTCTGAATATTGCCAATAATCCATTTGATTTTGAGGGCAAGACTAAGCAGGAGGCTCTGATGGCTCAGTTGTACCTGGCGGTGTTCACCCTCACTACACTGTTCAGCAACAGTGTCAACTTCTGGCTGTTTGTGGTGGGTAGTCCCCGCTTCAGAGCAGAATTAGTAAAAGTCCTCAGAGGTTTGAGGATACGCCGCAAGGTGGCGGACTCCAGTTCAGGGACGGGGGAGAGTGGAAGCATGAAAACAGGCACGAAGCGGTCAGACCTGAGTACAGAACAGGGCCAGGGGTCCAGATCTCAGGGTCAGGGGTCAAGCTCTGCCACGGATTCCCAAGTGAAGTCTTGGTCAGACGCCTAGAATCTATTTTTATTGGTTGATTATGAGCGAGGGGCGGGGCAGAACATAGGCTTATACTCGATAGCCATTATGCAATACCAGGTGTGTCAGGTTAGCTAACCAAGGAGTACAGGATTACATTAACCAATAAGAACCCATTATAAATACAAAAGATAATATATGCATAACCAATAGTTCACCAGTCACGTGGTCACAGGTAGAGTGAGCCGGTGTGGTGGTCATGTGACCAACCTCTAATTAATACAATTGCGTAACTATGTATGCTTGGCTGAGTCATTAGGGCTCGCCAACTGTCATTGCTTTTATGTTAATCTCATAAGATAATATCTGTAGACACACCTGGGAACATGTGAAATATTAGATAATTATAATGTCTGGTACATAAACCTTCAACGGTTATTTCTCAGCGGAAGTACCTGCAATGTTTAGTACATAAAATATTCATAATGTTTTCATATTATAAATTCATATTTAATAATCACTTATGTTATGTTGCGTAACATTATAATATATAATCATATTAAAAGCATTTGATCATAGAATTATGAGTATGACATATGGTAGACCTAATCTTATATTTATAATATTTTCTCTGTATTAATCTGATACAGTTAAATTATAGGTGAAAAATATAAATTGATAGAAATTCACCTTTTTTCTAAGATCAATTGACTGAGAACAACGTCCATATACAAGTTGCTTTACTCTCTTCAAAAATACATTATCTGCTATAAACATACCTACAATATAATTACATTTACTAACTCAAACATGAACACAAAGTCCCCGTATCCTGAGGCAGTACCAGCGAAATGAACTAAAATGAGTGTAAATAACGACTTCTTCGTCAAAATGTTGGAAGATGTTCAATGTTCATGGAGCCATCTTGTGGCAAATATTAAAATTGTATGGAGAATCAAATAATAGCCATGATATATGTAGGTACCTGTATGACACTTCTCATATATACATGTAATGGATTTTACTCCACGTTGATGTATATGTACCACATGCTATTTGTATGGGCGGGAATAGTGTGGCAATTTGCACCAGTTCCACGCATGTGGTATGACTTCCTGTCCCCAGTAAACATAGCCATATAAAGTAAGCATAGCAACATGGGAGTAAATATAGAACCTAAATTCAAATGTGGAACTCGGGACACTATTACACTGTCCTCGATGTTTGCTTTTTTTCGTAACCCACTCGATAGCCATTCGGCTCGTGGGCCACGAGAAAACAAACATCTCGGACAGTGCAATAATGTCCCTCATACCACATTCTCATCAGGTTCTATCTATCTCCATACATATGTGAGCTATGTAAACCCACACGTGGGTTTATTGGTGTGCACCAGAAATACTTCTTTGGCTATATTTTTGCTAAGTCCTTGCCTTTACAAACTTAACAACGCATACAAACCAATGCACATGTTCGGGTATTTTACATAGTTGATATTTGTACAAAGAAATCTAAATGTGTCTCATGTGTGCATACATAGCTGAAAATGCATTTTTAAACTAAAACCTAAACTAGATCTCTATGTGCAGTATATATTGTCCAGTCCACGTGCATAAATTAAATTAAATAAAAGTGATCCGTTTTAGGGAAATGAGTCATAAGTCGCAAAATATGGATTTTGAGATTTTATCATATTTGAAAAGAGGAGATCAAGCTGATTCCAATGAAAGAAAACACTAGGACACCTAATAAGTATTTCTATGTTTTAAGTTTGATATTTCTATTTTTGAAAAAAAAAAGTTTGCAATGTTTCTGAGTGGGTAATTACCTGTAAAGTAACTAAATATACTCCATACGAAGGCCTTCAAAACGCAAGGATATTTATTACAATGTCCTGAAATTTGATACACGGATTTATGTGACTATAAGTGCCAGACCCTCTAAAAATCAGAACATTTCAATAAAGAGATCTGGTGGCAAAAACACTTTGAAAATATCAATTTTGCGACTTGTGACTCATTTTATTGGAACACATCACTAATATGTACTATCTTATCAATAATGTAGTATTTTTACAATTGACCTAATGTGACAATACTTTAACAAACTATCAATGACGCGTAGCGGAGACCGATTATAGCGTTGAGGAGGTGAAATAATAACCAACTATTAAAGCTCTACTATTATTACTCTAATTTATTCAGCTGTTTGAGGGACTTCTCATAATACTATACAAGCAGATCAACGGGTGTCGTTCATGATCAGGTAATACAGAGTTAATGGAGAAGTAAAAGAAGCAAAAATAATACCTTATTGTAATTAGCTCCACCTGGTTGAAAGGATGAGTAAAGCTTACGCAGGCAGAGTGCGCACGCAAGTTGTTAAGACATGAGTGCGCATGTACTCTATACCGAGATGTAAGTAGTATGGTCAAATCTGAATTTGTGACGGGTTACACAGAAATGAGTCATAAGTTGAAAAAATGGATTTTGAGATATCATCACATTTGAAAAGATTACATCAAGCGGATTCTAATGATGGTAAATATAAGGACAGCTAATAAGTACTTCTATTTATTTTTTTAATGCATGATCTGAGGTTTTCCTGAGCAGTATATTTATTTCCATTTGCATACAATAACGGTGCAGTCAAGGTTTATATGTGGAAATGGGTGTCTGTCTCCACCTTTCACCTTGACAGTTCTCCCGGACAGTTCTTCTGGACCAACCCGGATTTAACTACTTTACTAGTAATTGACCATCAATAAATATCACTAACTTCTTTTCATATACTATAGATACATTTGGCGCTCAGTCTTGGAATTTGGTACATATATGTTTTGTCTGAAAATGAAGAGAATTGATGAAGAGAATTTTCTCCCCCAAGTTACACTGATCAGTCGCTACAGGCCTTATTGTCTTGCTTTTTCGATTCTTTGAGCTTGAGTCGTTGACCCTAGTGAAACCTAGCCTCATTTTGCATCCGAGGCAGTTACCGCCTCGATCTCCAATTCACACCCATATTTAAATGTCAACCATGAACCTGACAATAACTGTTTCTGAACTGAGTTAAAACACTGGAGACAGTTTTTAATGTTTCAATTGTATTCTGTAGCTTTCATCCATGTGTGCGTAATAGCATATAGCACAAGATCGTGGGAATAAATTATATATTCTTGATAAATTATTTTCGATGTACAGCTACAACTGAGACTAGTGTGTAATTGCATAATATTAAGCAGAAATAAACATATGTAGTGTTTTTCCGTCTCACACTACCCAAGTTCGATATATCTATTCTCGCAAAGGGAAAGAAGACCAGACACACAGCTCTTTAGGTATCACGGGCTTTATTCTCCACACAAACCATGTCCGATAGTGTTTATCGGACCCAACAGAGGTGACCAGGTATCGGCCTCAGAGGACAAGTGGCAATTATGGTACACGATCATTGCAGGTGTTGAGAGTCAAACAGTTAACATGGTTTTACATAGGAGTAACACAGTGAAACAACACGGAGTCTTACCGGAGCATCCGGAAGCACTCTAAGACACATTATGGTAAAAGAGTTGACTAGATTTAAGTTACCTTTGATAATGGTTTACTGGAACTCTGTCCAAGTAAGAAAAGGCGGAAATCTGAAAGGCCATTTCTGAGCCAGGAGCGCCTTCAGTTGAGGCGTGTGCACCCAATCATAGCAACACCCGGTCAGACCAATTATCTCGGATCTATTTAAAACCGTATTCACTACAATACCCCCTCCAAAATTTAAAGATTTTTACCCTACAGTAAATTAATCTTCCGGAGGCATAAATTATTAAAAGAAGTGAATAAGTAACATGTTCTAAGAAGTTATAAAAAGAGAATTCACATGGCAAACAAGTACAAGTAGGAGCATATATATGTGTCCTCACTACATAATTAACCAGTCACAACATCTCCGTAAGTAGAAGTAGAAGTCATAACTTTAAGCTTTGAAAACATTTTTAACCATCCAGCGGCATCTCGACAACAAGGAGCTTCCAGGGTCTAAACTATGTACAAAACATGATCCAGCACAGGTTAAAAAAATTTAGTTTCTACTATACCAAAACTTCTTTAGAACATCACAGCGTACAGTCTTCCGCAAATCAAAGGGTTTTCCAGGGTCAAACGGGGTCAGCATCAAAGTCAACCCGAGCCGATCCGTGGTCTATCGCGGTCCAAGGGCGTTCCGCGTCAGGTTTGGTTCAGGTCCGCCATGTCAAGTCCGTGTCCAGGTTCCAGAGTCCAGGGTCAATCCGATTCGTCATCTACAGCGGCTGCTGCTCGTCTCCGGGCGTCTCATTGTGGGTGCCACCTGATTCCTCCATATCCTCTGGAGGGACACCTTGAGAGGCCAGAGTCGGACCCCGCAATGGGCTTCCCATGTGTGCTAGGGAGGCCATCATTAGCGGACTCATGCCGGGATTCCCGAAACCAGGAAACGGTCGGCCATGGGTAGGGACATAGGAGGCGGAGCACTCATGAACGAAGCCATCATCTGACCCATCCACAAGTAGCGTTCCGTATCCGTTAACTGAGCGGGGGCAGTGGCCAAAGGATTTCTCCTGACCGGACTGCCAGCTGCACTGCTCGGGCCTACTTGGAAGGAGCCGGAGGGCTCACGATCCTCACTTGTGTCAGGCGCTGACACACCGTTGGCCTCCAAGTCTGCACGCAGGGAACTGACGGTTTCCTCCAGAGACCTAACCCGCAAGTCACTCCGGTGAAGACTTGCCTTCAAGTCCCTAATCAGGCGCGACTGGGTGCGATTTTCCTCACAGAGAGAAGCTAACTCCCCGATGGATTCTCGCATAGCCTCCAGTGCCTGTAGAGGTTCGGTCAACCGGTCTACAGCAGTGCCGACCTGGGTCTCGACGTCTGTTAGGGCAGCCCAAGCCAGCTCGAGAGCCTCCCCAACATCCGCCCTAGACTACTGTATCACATGGCCCACGGCAGCTTGCCCCGGGAGCTTAGCTTCCATGTCCATGACCTCCTGCTTGGCTACGGCGGTCAAGGTTTTCACCTTCTTGCTCTTCTTTGTGGGGACAGGAGAGCCTTCACGCTCGCTAGAGCCGGAGTGCGAGCGCGATCTCTTCCTCTTCTTCTTCTTAGGCGGAGTGGAACTCGACGTGCTAGAAGTGGAGGGAGCTGGAGAAGGAGGGGCAGCCACGGCCTTAGGCTTCACAAACTTGTGGGTAGCCTTCCGCCGGATCACCTGAAGATCTGTCGACGTTAGGTAAGCCATCCGACTGAACAGATGGTTCACCTGAATCGACGGTGACAGCTTCATCACCTTCTCCGCAGCCAGCGCGAATCCTATGTTGTGAGCCACCACTTCTCCGTACTGGAGATGGCGGACCAACTCGATCCGGCGATCTACCTTCTGCATACATCTCTTGGAGGGACACTCCCACACCATGCGATGGGGGGCGTGTTCCTCACACAGATGCCGGAACAGGCGGGGCCTTGTACGAAAGACACAAATCCCGTAAGGATTCATCCCTTTGTAGGGACAGATATCAGGAGATCGTCAGCAAACTCCGTATCCTCATCCTCACTCTCGTCAGCCAGGGGAACACGGACTCCTGGGGAGTCATCGGCTGGGTTGATGGGAAGGATTCCGGTGCCTGCAGTCAACAGGCCACGGATATCACACTGTGATTCCTTCAACGCGTACAACTCAGTCTTGTGCTCAATCCGCTGGCGATGCACCTTCACAACTGGCTTCTTCTTTCCGGTCTGAGTCTTGGACACTGTACCAGGGCTGGTACTGGTCCCGGACTTGCCAGAAGCTGAAGCCGGAGACGATGCATCGGAGCTCTTACTTGTGGAGGCAGCGTTCAGCGGAACATGCTCCACACTCACAGTTACTGTACGGAGGTTGTGCTTACGCTCCAAATCCCTTCCACGCTCACCCGTAGTCCTAGTGGACTTAGCCGGGGAGTTGGACTGGGACCTAGTCTCCGGTCTATCAGCAGCACGACCCCGCTTAGGCCGTACCGGATCGACCGAACCATCCTCCTCGGTTGCCGAGGTGTTGTCACCTTCATTGATGCTCATGGCCGCGAGGCCGATCAATCCGGTTCCGTCACCCAACAACTCGTTCACGTCTTCCATGGCCACCTCTACGGACTTGCCGGAGACGTCCAGGTCGATGATGTCATCGCTAGGCTTCGACATCTCGTCTTACATTCAAGTAATCAAGCAATCAGGTAGTCAAGTAGCTTTTAAAAGGCTGCGTTTCAGTTCTCATTCCTGCAACAAAAAGCATTACATTAAGACACGGAACGCTGTAGCCGGAACATTATTTACATCACCCGAAACCAAAACCAAAACTAAAAGATCATCCAAAAGGAATGACGGAACATTTACTAGACAATCCTCTTGGAGGGTTCTAGTTCTAAAATCACTACCCGAAAGTTTAGAACGTACCCAACAAGCTTACACAGGGATTCGTAACCCATGTGCGTGGCTCTTGTTCAAATAGCCCACAAGATGCAGAGCACATGGGTCGTGGCTGTGGCGGTCTATCTCCAATGCAAAAATAGAGAGAACCCACCGATAAATCAAACCAACGACTTCCGTGCCTACTACTAGCGGTACATAAAACACATTTCCTTTACTTTGGCAAACTAACAGCAACATTTCATACGGTTTACACATACGAATCAACCAAATATGAAGAGCATCGTCAGAAAGCGTACTTACAGGTTGAAGTCCGGAAGCAAAGAGGGCTCCGTGAGGGAAGAGAACTAGTGAGCAGCGGTTGCAACTACCGCTAGTTACACCGTTACAACGCTAGTTCACCTACGCCTCACCGCATACCTCAGCGCCATTGCCTCCGTGCATAACCCGCCTAACCTACGTTAGGGTTTTCTTCACATTGGATTAGTATATCCGTTCCCCTCCTGGGATTATTATGCACACGGACAACCAACCCATCTTCCACTAGAGACAAGAGTGGAAAGATATTCCGCGGATCTTCACCCAGCATGACGCCTCAAGCAGCATTTTCAAGCTATTTCAACCAAGATCCAGGACCAATAGCGTTACAAGGTTAGAATCTCTATGCCCCATAGGCCTAGTCCAAGCCACATCACGGTTCTCATGCAACAAGTTACCAACCCACCGTAATGACTTAGGTTCTTTCCCGGCCATACGAAACTAATAAAAGCTCCATACGCCGTTTGGGGACCCAGGGTGTATTCTTCCGTGCTGACACCCCGGTCGACTTCTCATTGTGTTTTGATCCGGGGAATCAGACCTATATTCCCTGTATTGGTACACAAACAGCTAAGACTTCAGTTGTAATCGGTCTGGGGGACAGCGCACCCGTTTCCCCTTTACAACCTCAACGGGAGAGCTAACTCTATCCTTTCTGACTTTCTTCACCTGTGCTACTGGATCTTTCGCCGGCCTCCCTACTTTCTTTACGGTAGGTTTCGGCTGCGGATCAGCAACAACTTTACGAGGTCTACCCCTCTGTGGAGCTACAGCTGGAACAGGCGGGTCTGGCAACCGTAGCTTCCGTGGTCTTCCGCGTTTCCGCTTGACAACGTTGGCTTGGGGCAAGCGCGGAACGGGCAGAACAGCAGTCTTTGTGGCTTTTAAACTCTGTTTCCCCTTCTTAGGCCTACCCCGTCGTTTCACACACATGGAGACTTTCTCTCTCTCTTTCAGATCAGGAAATTACTTGCCAGCTATTACTTTCCCACTTTCAAGTCTGAGGACGTCGCGGCCAGCCTTCTGCAATGCACGGAACTCCGGTGCTCTGTCAAGATTAACAACCTGCACGGGTCCGTCCTTGTCAAAAGCTTGCTTAAGGTAGTTGACATGACACCTTACGACTCCTGCAACAGTTTCCAGTTCATAGGTTGTACCCCCTATAAACCGTTTTACTTTGAAGGGGCCATCCCACTTGGGACCGATCTTTTTACTGGCCTGCGGATGGTTGTAGCGGTATACAACATCCCCCACTTCAAAGGTCTTAGGCTTAGCTCGCCGATCGAAATCCCGTTTCTGGTGGATCGCTGCCACTCCGAGATTCTCACGGACGAACTTATGCCCAAGCTTCAACCAATGCTTCAAATTCTCCACGAACGGCACTCTGCATGGAAAATCCAGACCGCCTGGTTCCACCCCATGGACCAAGTCCATAGGTGTCACCAGTTCATCACCGAACACCACAGAGTTAGGTGTGCATAGCGTACTTGCATGCACACTTGCTCTGTACGCATGAGCGACACACAGAGCCAACAAATCCCAATCCGTCGCACTATAATCCGTCAGACAGGACAGTTGTTCTACTAGGACTCGATTCATTCTTTCTGTCTGACCATTTGACTGCGGTCTATACAGCAAGGTAATGAGCTTTTCAACCCCTAGCATCTCCAACAAGCTCTGCAACAGGGTAGATCGAAACTACGGTGCTCCGTCCGTTTGCAACGATATGGGACAACCAAACCGGAGGATCCACTCCCGGAAGAGAACTTCTGCACATCGCTCAGCGGTGTGATCTGGCATTGGGTAGGTCTCCGCCCACTTTGAGAAGTGATCCGTCACAACCATGATGTAGTTATTACCTCTAGGGGTAAGACGGAATGGACCTATAATATCCAATCCAATACGACTCCAGCGTTCTCCATGCAATTCCTTCTTAAGAGGCATGACTCCGCCACCACCCCTCGTCTTCCGCGTGCTACATTCCGGACATGCCCTGAGCCACCTTTTCAGATCACTTCTCATGTTGGGCCAGAAGTACTTCTTCTTGGCTGTCCAACCAGTCTTGAAAGATCCTTAATGTTCAACCGTCTTTGGTCCATGCATTCCCTGGAATATCTCATAGCGAAGCGCAGTAGGAATTATATTGCGCACATACGTGATTCCTGTGCGAGATCGAGTCCATGACAAGCACAACACACCATTCTTCATCGACAAACTCCCCAAGTTATGCATATAGATACAGAATTCGTTTGATTCACCGGACCGGGACTGCTTATCCGGAACTGAGACTTCTCCTTCCACTATAGCAATCACTCTTAGGGTTTCTGGGTCGTCTTGCTGAGCTGTCCGGATGATTTCTCCCGTAGCAGCAAGGGTCACAGTGGTCGCAGCGACAACAGCGTCATGCGCCCCACAATCGACACAGTCAAACCGAGCACACTTCCGAGTCGGGACCCGGGAAAGTGCATCGACGTTGACATGTTTCTTCCCCGCTCTATGGAGAATCATTCGCTGATCCAGGCCATACTCTTGCATCTGGGTTAACCAGCGCGCCAGCATGTCCATAGGATCCTTGAAGTTCAGGAGCCAACGCAGCGAAGCATGGTCCGTCCGAACAAAGAAGTTCCGATTCCCTAATAAATAGTGCCGGAATTTCTTCAAATAGGTAAGCACAGCCAACAACTCTCGTTTGGTGGCACAGTAGTTCCGTTGGGCTTTATCCAAGCTATTACTAGTGTACCCAAGGACTACCTCCTTACCATCTTGGACCTTGGACAGAATCCCTGCCATGCCATACCCACTGGCATCCGTGTCTAAGATAAACTCCCCCTCTTTCCGAGGGTACCTCAACAACGGAGCCCAGGTCAACAAATCTTTCACGCTCTGGAAGGCAACTGCACACTCCGGGGTCCAGTTTATTGCTTTTGTGTATCGTTTTTCTCTTCCGGCTGCCGTTACTATGTCCTGCAACGGGGAGACAACTGCAGCGAAATTCGGTTGGAATTCCCTGTAGTAGGAGGCGAATCCTATAAATTGTCTGACTTCCCTCGCAGTCTTCGGAACGGGCCAGCCACAGACCTTCTGTATCTTCTTCCGGTCCGCCCGAATTCCTTAGAATTCCGATACTAATCTCCCCAACTTCACGGCGGAATAGCTCACATTTCTTGGGTTTCAGCTTTAACCTGTATTCACGGATTCGTTCAAGAACCAATCGCAGATTTAGCAGACAACCATCAAATGTCACGCCAAATACAACAATATCATCGAGATACACCAGACAAGACTTCCAGCGAAGGTCGTCTAGCATATGATCCATCATCCGCTGGAACGTGGCAGGAGCATTGCACAATCCAAAGGCCATAACCTTGAATTGAAACAATCCGACGCTGGACAGGAAAGCCGTCTTTTGCTTACTCTCCTTGTCCATTGCTATCTGCCAATACCCACTTTCCAGGTTGAGGGTGCAGAACCATTTATTTCCGCCCAACGCCTCGACACACTCATCTATTCTAGGGAGTGGAAAGCTGTCTTTCACTGTGACGGAATTGAGCTGGCGATAATCGACGCAGAAGCGTTGAGTACCATCCTTTTTACCAACAATCACGATGGGTGCTCCCCACGGACTATTAGAATGCTCAATACGCCCCTGCTCGTACATCTTCCAGATCTCCGCTTCGGCTACTTCACACTTAGACACTGGAATCCGCCTATAAGCAAGCTTGATAGGTCGAGAATCGGCAGTATCAATTACGTGTTTCACGACATGGGTGCAACCCGGATCTTCTCTCCAACCATCTCCGGGTAGCGAAAAGCTCCCACAAACTCTTTAAGAAGACCCATCAACTTCGACCTTTCTGTCGGATCAGTCAAATCAGAGTCTCTTACAAGTTTCTTCAACGGACATTGCGTACTTGGTGGCACAGGGTCGTCCGGGGCAATCAAATCCTCATCTACCACAGACAGGGTTTCCACCACCTGAATAGAGTTGACGATTGCATCTTTTATTTTGTCCTCCGGACACATATTCACCCCCTCCGGACTAGTAATGGGTGACGATAGCAGCGTCACATCACTCACTCATCCAACCACCATATCAACACCTAAACGTAGGGTCTCCGCGGGCGGATTACTAAAGGCCACAGTCACCATAGCGTCAGCTGAGATATATGAATCAAGGCATCCCACAGTGTAATCCCTTAGAAAACTCTGGTCCGGCTCAAACATCAAACCCGTTGACGAATCCGAGCACCTGCGAACATTGATCTTAACCAGTGTAGCTGAATAAGGACGAAGGACCACCGCTTTCCGAAGTGTTACCTGCCTTCCATCGCCTACTTCACTCGTTGTAATCATATTCACCGAGGGACCCAATTGCTTTGGCGGATCACCACGCCAGTGATGCATCATCACAGCGTCTTCACCATCATTCAAAGACAATTTCCCTGACCAGCACACATAACATTGATGCACAAGATTGAAGTCCTGCGCCAAGATTCCAGACTCCGGGCCAGATAAACCCGACTACTACCAGACACGTTAACATGTACGTCCGTTTCCCTAACGTCAATGGGAACAGAGCGCTACCATGCACAGTAATCTGTGAATCGTTTCCCATCATGCACGCCAACCGGCACGGACCCAGTGGCGGCGGCCGACGCAGGGAGTCATCGTCACCAGGCTAGTGGTAGCGCCCGGGTCCCAAAGGAAATCACCAACATCCCCATTCACTGATACTGAAGCGTACCATCTATCCGCAATATATGGATCACGGAGCTTCAACACCCTCTGGTCATCCACGGAAACTTTCTGAATACTCGCATCCGTGATGGGACCTGACTCCACTATCACCAAATGCCCCGACTCAGCTTGGTAACCTGCCTTACCCCAACAAACACTGTCGGAGTCCACTACTACAGGAAAATTCCTGGAATCAGCACCATTCCTGGAATGAGTGGTCTCTTCCGCTCAACGCGTCCGAACCGCTTTCGTACATCCCTGGCAGACAGCCCCAGGCTCAGTAGTACTTACGGGAGCTAGAGCCCCACACCCAGTCTTCGTCTCAGACACAGAACGATCATGAACTGCAGTACTAGGAAGCGCAAACAATTCCCCGGATCTCATCTCGCTTCTTATGAGACCCGTTTGGAGTTTTCCAACGACTCCGGCTTCACCGCTTGGTCAGCCTTTGCCACGGAATCTCCCTTACCAGTCCCGTCTTTCCAGACATGCCTCTGTGGACAGCTAGCCATAAAATGACCCTCCTGACCACATTGGAAGCAACCAGTTCGCTTCATACCTCTCTTCCAGTTAAACTTCGACTGTTTACCGGAAAACTTCTGTTTAGACTGTCCTACCCAGGACCGTAGAGCCTGGACGACTGCTTCAGGGACGTCATCGCCACATGAGTCTTCCGCCACAGGTTCGGCAGCTGTAGCTTGCACGGAAACCTTAGGGTTTTTCTTTCTCACGTCTGGACCAGCGGTGAAGTCCAAGTAGACCGCACGACAGTAATCTTTATTATTGATTGCACTATAGACTTGGTTCAGAAATGAGACCACTGCGTCGCTAGTCAAATAGCCCGATCTAAAGCCATACTGTCCCTTGAATAATATTGCATTATTTTCTAGGTGCTGCATGAGTTGGCTTTGAACAATTTTTTCAAGAATTTTCGCTGGGATGCATATGCTTGAGATCGGGCGGTAGTTGCCGGGGTCTGTGCTGGTGCCAGCTTTGAATAAAGGGGTAACTCTTCCTGCCTTCCATTTTGTTGGGATAAGCCCTGTATTGAGTGAGAGCTCTAGTAAAAATTTGAACTGATCTGTGAGGCAAAGGAGGCTCTTTTTCAAGAGATCAGCGCTGAGGTTTACAAGACCTGAGGATTTGTATTGGGATAAGCTACTAATTGTTTTCCGCAAGGTGTTTATGTCAATTTGGCCAAAACTAAAGGGTGGACGAGGTCCATTATTCGCTTCATTGGTTTCATAGACTAACCTTTCATTTTGTGTGAGTGGAGGTATTTGGTTTGCTAGTTTTGATCCTATAGATGCAAAATAAGTGTTAAAGCAATTCGGTACCTCTTTCTCATCTATGTCAAGGTTGTTCTGGATTAATTTAATATGTTCTTGGGTTTTTATTTTCTCAGGATTTATGAGAGGTTTCATCTTTTCCCAGAACTTGTGCGGATTGTCTGCACAGTGTTCGAGCGTTTGTTTTATATGATTGTTTTTTAGCGTTTTCGCTAATTTATTTGTTTGCCTCCGGAGACTCTTTGCCTGGTCATAAAGATCAGTTGATTTATATTTCTTTGCCAATTTAAAATACTTATCTCTCTGTTTCATCATTGTAAAAAGTTCCCCATTTATCCAATCACATCTGGTCTGCACGTTCTTATACTCAAGTACCGGGCACATTCTATCTAGAATAGTGAATATGAAATTCTCGAAGTACTTCCAACATTCATTTGGATCTCTCATCTGGTGATATTCAGTCCAGTCATGGTCTCTAAGAATTTGGAAAAAGATATTGTAGTTCAAGTTGTTGTAACTTCTTGTAGTAAAGGTAGTCTTTGTAAATTTTTTCTTGAGTTTTTTCCTTATTAAGAAGACTGGTTTATGGTCTGATATGTTCAGATTGAGGACTCCACTAGACAGAATGAATTTGGAGTTAGAATAGATATGATCAAGGGTGGTGGCCAAGGAGGAGGTTACTCTTGTTGGAGATGATATAAGTTGTACGAGTTGGTTTGAGGTCATAAGTTTTGATAGCTCTTTACTTGGGCCCGAGTTATCAGAATGGTTTATATTGAAATCTCCAACGAGGTAAATTTCATTAATTCCTGGGATGTTTTGTAAGGTGTTTTAGTACTCTCAAGTGCTGCAGCATATTTCCCACTAGGTGGACGATAGATGCTTAAGACAACCTTAATCTTCTGGTTTTCATCTCCAATTCTGAATATCTGCATTTCTAAGTCAGGGTTACTAGTATTCAAATCAACCAACAAGTCATCTTTAGAGTACCGGTACATAGCAATTCCTCCTCCCCGCGCCTTTCCCTCGACCCTAAAATGCCACATCTATTTCCACGAGTTGGTAAATGCCACGTCTATTTCTGATAGTAGTTCACATACCAGATTCATCGTTAGCTGACTACCTCTTTCATTTTCTCCCTCTTTTTCCTTGAAACCTGTGAGGATCATGTTCGAGCCTCTTTGGTTCGAATCCAGGCCAATGCAATAGTCTTCTAAGTACGATGTGTTCCTTTCCAATTCTTTTTGATTTTTTTCCAACTCAGTGATCCTTTTATTTAATTTCTCCTTTTCTAATATTTGGATTCTAGCTCCTAGATTATCAATATCCCGTTTACGATCAGTCAGTTCAGTCAGCTTCAATGAAGTCGCTGTGCCTATTTTTGTCATTTCTGTCGCATAGGTTTGTAATGCTGTTTCAAACGCTTTCTGATCCATGCTTGTGGTAAACTCAAAATGCAATATACCAATATCTAACCAGCAACACAATATTAGCCTACTATATCCAGTAGTTGTAGGACACAAAACCAAGCCTAAGATTAACAAGAAGGCAAGGGCTGGAAGAAGGCATGGGCTGGAAGAGATCCTCGGATATGCCCATAACCTATTTTCCTGTACAATCTTAATTTTGGAAATAAAGAATTGGTTATTATTATTTTCATTATTATTATCATTATTATATGGATCGGTATAACCTTCAAACCAATATTTTTCATCTCTACATATGCAATTTTCTAGGTACCTACTACATATAATCAGCCATTCGTGCCATACCCGGTTCAAAGCAATACAAATACAAATACTGTGCGAATCGTTTGCTTTCACTATAAGAATTCTCAAATTGTCATAAGCTTTGCGTATGGCATGTATATCTAGCAATTTGCCTCTACAATTATTTTTCTTCAATACGTAATGATCTTGATCATCGCCTATGACTCATTTACGATTTTTCTTCGCCGAGCGCATTCGTTCGAACATGGCCTCCTTACATGCTATGCATACAATCACAGTACATACATATATATATACACAATCCACAATATACAACAAATGAGAGTCAAAGATACATATCTGATTCGGAGAAATGATGATGAAAGCTATTGTCAATGGTTTGATGACAGTAATATTCCCAATATATCCATATAAACCTCTATTTTAGTTGTAGAGTGGCGTAGCGATCCGTTTGCACAACCACCATTGCCGCCATCTTGCCTTGCCATGAAGATGCTTGTATCATTCATTTATTAATATTCATTCAATCATTCAATCATTTATTCATTCATTCAATCAATCAATCAATCATTCATTCATTCATTCATTCATTCATTCATGAAGATGCTTGTATCATTCATTCATTCATTCTTTCATTCATTCAATCATTTATTTATCCGATCAATCAATCATTAATTAATTAATTCATTCATTCATTCATGAAGTTGCTTGTATCATTCATTCATACATTCAATCATTCATGAAGTTGCTTGTATCATTCATTCATTCATTCAATCATTCATTCATTCATTCATTTAATCAATCATTCATTCATTCAATCATTCATTTATTCAATTAATCAATCATTCATTCGTTCATGTAGATGCTTTTATCATTCATTCATTAATGAAGCTGCTCGTATCATTCATTCATTCATTCATTCATTCATGTAGATGCCTGTATCATTCATTCATTCATTCATTCATTCATTCATTCAATTATTCAATCATTTATTCATTTAATCATTCATTCATTCATTCATGAAGCTGCTTGTATCCTTCATTCATTCATTCATTCATTCATTCAATTATTCATTCATTTATTCATTCATTCATTCATTCATGAAGCTGCTTGTATCCTTCATTCATTCATTCATTCATTCAATTATTCATTCACTTATTCATTTAATCAATCATTCATTCATTCATTCATTCATGAAGCTGCTTGTATCCTTCATTCATTCATTCATTCATTCAATTATTCATTTATTCATTCATTCATTCATTCATTTATGAAGCTGCTTGTATCATTCATTCATTCATGAAGCTGCTTGTATCATTCATTCATTCATTCATTCATTCATGAAGATGCTTGTATCATTCATTCATTCATTCATGAAGATGCTTGTATCATTCATTCATTCATGAAGATGATTGTATCATTCATTCATTCATTCATGTAGATGCTTGTATCATTCATTCATTCATTCATGAAGCTGCTTGTATCATTCATTCATTCATGTAGATGCTTGTATCATTCATTCATTCATTCATTCATGAAGCTGCTTGTATCATTCATTCATTCATTCATGTAGATGCTTGTATCATTCATTCATTCATTCATGAAGATGCTTGTATCATTCATTCATTCATTCATTCATACATTCATGAAGATGATTGTATCATTCATTCATTCATACATTCATGAAGATGCTTGTATCATTCATTCATTCATGAAGATGCTTGTATCATTCATTCATTCATTCATACATTCATGAAGATGCTTGTATCATTCATTCATTCATTCATGAAGATGCTTGTATCATTCATTCATTCATTCATGAAGATGCTTGTATCATTCATTCATTCATGAAGCTGCTTGTATCATTCATTCATTCATTCATTCATTCAGCTGCTTGTATCATTCCTTTATTCATTCATTCATTCATTCATGAAGCTGCTTGTATCATTCATTCATTTGATCATTCATGAAGATGCTTGTATCATTCATTCATTCATGAAGATGCTTGTATCATTCATTCATTCATTCATACATTCATGAAGCTGCTTGTATCATTCATTCATACATTCATGAAGATGCTTGTATCATTCATTCATTCATTCATGAAGATGCTTGTATCATTCATTCATACATTCATGAAGATGCTTGTATCATTCATTCATTCATTCATGAAGCTGCTTGTATCATTCATTCATACATTCATGAAGCTGCTTGTATCATTCCTTCATTCATTCATTCATTCATGTAGATGCTTGTATCATTCATTCATTTGATCATTCATGAAGATGCTTGTATCATTCATTCATTCATTCATGAAGCTGCTTGTATCATTCATTCATTCATTCATGAAGATGCTTGTATCATTCATTCATTCATGAAGATGCTTGTATCATTCATTCATTCATTCATACATTCATGAAGCTGCTTGTATCATTCATTCATACATTCATGAAGATGCTTGTATCATTCATTCATTCATTCATGAAGATGCTTGTATCATTCATTCATTCATTCATGAAGATGCTTGTATCATTCATTCATACATTCATGAAGCTGCTTGTATCATTCCTTCATTCATTCATTCATTCATGTAGATGCTTGTATCATTCATTCATTTGATCATTCATGAAGCTGCTTGTATCATTCATTCATTCATTCATGAAGCTGCTTGTATCATTCCTTCATTCATTCATTCATTCATGTAGATGCTTGTATCATTCATTCATTTGATCATTCATGAAGATGCTTGTATCATTCATTCATTCATGAAGATGATTGTATCATTCATTCATTCATTCATTCATTCATTCATGAAGATGATTGTATCATTCATTCATTCATTCATTCATGAAGCTGCTTGTATCATTCATTCATTCATTCATGAAGATGCTTGTATCATTCATTCATTCATGAAGATGCTTGTATCATTCATTCATTCATTCATTCATGAAGATGCTTGTATCATTCATTCATTCATTCATTCATGAAGATGCTTGTATTATTCATTCATACATTCATGAAGATGCTTGTATCATTCATTCATTCATTCATTCATTCATGAAGCTGCTTGTATCATTCATTCATACATTCATGAAGCTGCTTGTATCATTCATTCATTCATGAAGATGCTTGTATCATTCATTCATACATTCATGAAGATGCTTGTATCATTCATTCATACATTCATGAAGATGCTTGTATCATTCATTCATTCATTCATGAAGATGCTTGTATCATTCATTCATGAAGATGCTTGTATCATTCATTCATACATTCATGAAGATGCTTGTATCATTCATTCAGTCATTCATTCATTCATTCATTCATTCATTGAAATAACATAACTGAACATTTCATGAGATGAAGGTGTGTTGACGATAGGTCACCTTCAGGTGCTGCCACCTACGTGGGATCTGTTCTACCAACCCACCATGCACTTTCTACTTCACATAGTTTCAAAGGGAGACAGGAACAAGAACCCAGCATGTACCTTCTACTTCACTATTGTTCTTTATTTTATTTGCATGGCATTCTAATGTCCAAAACTAATGCTTTCACGTTGCAACTGGGGGCCACTCCAAACCATATATCTATACTATCTCAAGCGCCTTTTTATAGTATATCAACAGCACAATCTTTCCCCTGGGTATTTATTCAGTGGGGAGAAATGCCATTGAGAATTGTTCCACAGCAAACTGCTTATTTAATAAGAGGGAAAATTAAAAAAAACATGTAACTTGCTCGAGTAAAACTTAGATAATAAATCAATCAATATTTATCCCACACACATAAATAAAACAACAACGACAATAGCTTTAAGCTTTACAATATTTTATTTTCATTACTGAGAAGTATTGCAATATGATTGCCAACGTTACGGATACAATAATTTAACTTAAGCACAAACAAGATATAAAAAAATGATAATAAGATAAAGTCTATATATTATAAGTGGCATATATTGCGTGTTCCAGTACCATATTATCAAAACCCCTCAGACTTTCCTCTAAATAGTTATTTGCTATCATCATGATGAAAAGCTATAGGTCCAGTGACCAAACATCGCATTATTCCTTTTCAACTTTTATACACACAGCCGTTCCAAAGTAAACCAATGGCTAGCAACCTTACAAGTAACCTTAGTTCAAATGATGGGGGGATTATAATTATTTTATTTATTTCCCCCAAAATAACACAAACAATAATAAATGCCTCTAGACAACCATTAGTTGTTACTGACCTTTGAGATAATATCCGTGTTAGGACATGAGCAAAATAAATTATATTCTATGAAATACAAACATAAGACATACGTATATGTATTTCTACATCTTAAGAAATACGAAAGAAATATATATTATTGATTAATCAAAATGCAAATTAATTCCAATGATTCCTTCACGAAGGAAAAGTCACTAACATATAACAGCGAACAGAACTAAACCATTTTGCTTTCAGAAAACAATTGTATAAATTACGTTCAGAGGTGGGAGCGATGTTTGACAACCTGTCGTCCGGTCAGATTCTAACACATTTTATTTCTTAAGAATTATCCGCATACTACAACGCATTCACAAGATTAGCATGGCTTGTTACTTGTCACTCTGGATGTGGCTCAGGTTTTCAGAAAATGTACAATTTAACTTCGCCAATCTTCTCAAATAACCAAAATTTTAGACGAAAATAAAGATCAAAATACAGTTCAACCTAACCAAACAGATTGCTAGAATCAATGCAATGCCAAATACACTCGAATTTACCTAGTATTGACCAAATTGCACCCTAATTTAGCAGAATTTACTAAATGTGTATAGCTGCCAATTGTACATTTTCTGAAAATCTGACCCATATACTTGAATGATAAGTCAGGCATAATTTTTTGGAAGTTTTCAAGAATACTTATTTTCCGTACGTACATTTAACTGAAGGCTTGCATCCCAGCCAACACACTTCATAAACACTTAAACCTCAAACATAATTATTTGTCATGACCTACAAGCATTCTGTCATAATGACCTTGGTAAAACGCTTTACAAGCATTCTGTTATATGGCGGGCAGCACAAGAGCAGGCTGAACTATTCCAATATAGCTACACAAGCGTGAGCCTATAGTGTGGAATTATTGAGGTGAAAAGCAAATTCCCAGTTAGTACCTAATGTTGAGTTTATGTTACATGTTTCTGTAACCATGCAATGAATCCAAGAGGCTTGTGTAGATATATATTATAAGTGTCACAGAAAAATTAGTCACACATCGCAAACATTTTGGGGGAAGATATCATATTTGAAAAGATGAGATCAAGAAGATTCTAATGATGGTAAACATTAGGACAGCTTATAATTAGTTCTATATATTAAGTTTGATATCTTCATTTTTGAAAAAATAATTTGCAATATTTCTCGGGGAACAATTACTAGTAAAGTAGCTAAATATAAAAATATACTCTATGATGATGACCTAGAAATGCAATGATATAATTATTAGTGTCTTGAAAGTATTCATAGATACCTAAAAAATGAGAACGTTCCTACAAAGAAATTTAGTGAATAAACAGTCGGGAAAATATCAATTTTGACTTTCCTGCAATACGTCGCATCATGCAGTAGGTTCTGGCAGTTAAATAGACCCAGCACCGTGGCATGCACATACGCACATACCTCCACTATTAGAATTAATTTTTTTTATTATTATTACAAATAAGGCCAAACATTTACAATACATCACAATTTCTTGTCAATTCCGATAAGTTGTTCCACAAAGTACTACCCTTATAGAAGGTGCTCCTTCGCATACGTTCAGATCTAGGTCTAATCATTTTGAATATTGTGCCACCTTTTCTTCTCAATAGCCTTTCCATAGGCATATCAACAACATAAACCTCCTTTTGTCTTTACAAGTCTTTAGCAAGGCTATTTCTCTTCTATCTTTCAGAGGTAGGATTTTTCCTGTTAAAAGAAGTTTCTTTATTGTATGTTGCCATCCAAATGATAATCTCAAGGCTCTATAACATATTCAGCTTATTCAGACTGCCTAAATTACTATTCATTATGCAAGGACCTGCAATTTATGCAATTTAATTAATTATTTAATGATTATCATATCTTCCATATCTCAACTGTATTATAACAGACAATGTACAGAGGGCCTGCCTTATTGTAATATCTCTGTATAATCTAATGATTACTGCACGAATATATTTTTAAAAAAGTAAAAAAGTACCCGAGATGTAACGTTCACCTCCGTGTTGAATCTGATCCCATGAATCACAAGTGTTCTAATGACAATAAGTTATACATTCCGCTAAGATAAACAAGATAAATTAAAGATAAACTAAGATAAACACAATTACAAATTTTTAAAAAAAATGAAATGATTTATAAATATACAAGTTGCGCATTGGGCCCTGAGGACCACTACTAACATGACATGAGTCCTGCCACAGCCTATCATCATGTCTGCTGCAGGGGAGGCAACACACTTTTCAGCAACCAGGATTAGGATGTATTTGGGGTCGGCATTCGGGATTAAAATGATCAAAGGGATCCAGGAATATGATCCGGAGTAGTCCTCATCCGGGACTGTGAATAGAACACCTGGGAGAACGCTCTGTTGGTAATGTCCGAAATGACGGGTGATTAATCTTTTTAGTCTATTTTTGGACGATTTCCAACCCCTCTAACCAGTCAACAACGTATGTGTATTGGCAGGGAACATGTGCCCCAGAGCAACCATTGTTCTCTCAGGGCATTAATTATGCAATAATTTAGCTCCTACGTTTAGGGCATCAGGATGTATTATTAAATTGAGAACGTTTCTGTTGCAATAATGTATCACAAGCCCCAAAGGTATTTAGTTCCAGTATTTGCCGACAGTTCCGCTCGCGCTTTAGCATCTTACAGTACTAAGGACAGTGAAATGCTACAAATCATTAGACGGGAAGTCCTAGCAATGCTTTATTGCTCTAGACTCTAACATACAGTCGGCAAATATTGGGACTAACGCCTGGGTTTAGCGGGCAGTTATAGCACAACATCCACAGGCCCAAACACGGACTATATCTATAGGCACAAATAGCTGTCTCACACTGCATCTCACACTACCCTCTAATGGTAAGATTGTGCAATCAATGCGGTAGACACTGGCAGGATATTTCAGGATATGGCAGGTCTTGGTGCTACGCGAGCCATTTTGCTCTGGAATATGCCACTCTAATCATCCAGAATGCGGAATCGTTTTATAAAAATAATCACTATAATATATTGAAGCAAATTGTCCAATAAGATGGAGTTAAACTAGATGGAGGCGGAGGACAAATCCAAAGGTTAAAGCTGTTCCTGATGCAAGTACTGGTGTCACACAACTGGTGACAGAATGGAACATTTCCTCCCCCACACAACCCCTACTTATGAGTCAGGTCGCCGGAAAATGCACAATTCGCCTTCATCAATACTCTTAAATAACTTAAATTTAAGACAGAAAATGAGGTTGAGAAGACAGTTTAACATAACCGAACGCACTGCCAAATCTACTGAGGTTTAACTAGCATTTACAATGTTCAGCCTATTTTAGCAGGATTTCCTAAATGTGATGTATTTGGCAAAATGAGTCACAAGTCGCAACAAATAGATTTTGAGATATCATCATATTTGAAAAGATGAGATCAAGCCGATTCCAATGATAGTAAACACTGGGACACTTAATATGTATTTCTATATAAAAATTGTTTGAAAAATAAAGTTTGCAATGTTTCTTGGTGGGTAATTACCAGTAAAGTAACTAATCATAATCCATATGAGGGCTTTCAAAACGCAAAGATATATCTAATACAATGTCCTGAAATTTGGTACATAGATTCATATAACTAAGTGTGCTAGACCCCCGTGAGATCAGAACATTTTAATAAAGGAATCTTTCAAAAAAAGTCACTTTGGAAAATGTCAATTTTGCGACTTGTGACTCATTTTCTTAAGACTCATCACAAATGTGTAAAGCTGCCAATGTGCACATTTCCTGACAATCTAACCCATATAGAAACAGTGGGACAGTTCTCACAACGCTTCCCACACCAACAGTAGCTATTAGCTAAGGTTGTCCGGGTGAATATCACATCCTACGAAAATAATTTAATAAGCTAATTTACAAGCAGAGTGGCGGCTATTGTCGCTCTGTGGTACCAGTGCTGTGATAGTCATCGCTCGCGTGCTTGGACGCTTTGTGGACCCGCGCCCATGGCTGCTCCTTGCCAGAGGAGAAAATGGCAAAGATGAAACCTCCCACCAGGTTCACTACTGCAGCCAGGAAGAACACAAGCTGCCATCGTCCTACAAAAGGCTGGAAACAATAACAGCAGTTGTTATTTTGTTTTAAATAATTTTATCTATACTCGGTTGTAAGTCCCTTCCACAGGGGGTTTCACTTGCCCCAGTTTCAACATATATGCAGGTTACATTTGTAGAAAAGAAGTAATTAGATGATTGAAAATTGAATTGATAATCACTCTTGCCACTTGTGTAAAAGAGTTTATAAAGTGTTAATGATTGATATTACTTTTACGATCTTGGAAACAATAACAATGAGTAGAGATTTCCACTTTGCCCCTTCACATAAGATGTCAACTTATGGAGTGTTAGTGGGTAGAGGTAATAGTTAATTGTTTAACATAATATTTTGACAAGCCTTGTAAGGGCAATTCTAATTAAGACATAGGTCAACTTTGTTGTTGATCAAATAACAATAGGGGATTTGCATAGCCGCCATTTTGAATCCTGATTCGCATGGCATTATGGGACTGTACAGTATAAAATCTATAGAAATCATGCCATGTTCAGAATGGAATATCTATCAATGTTCTAATGTCAATATCTATGTATTATACATGTTTCCACAACACAAGTCTCCATCTTTCCCATCATGCGTTTGGTTTTCATAGAACATTCATAAAAGCTGTGATATACGTGAAAACATTCTGGCAATTTTTTATAAAAATGTTCCCAAATATTTGTATGTCAGATTTCATCAAAATCCATCCCATGATGCATTGTACCAGCCATGCGCAGTGGCACATGCAACACCCCTATTAGTGAAAAGAATAAGGGAGAAGAGGGGATCATAGGGGAAAAGCAGTTGTTATAAACCGTATCACTGGTGTACAGTACATTTTAGTAGTCAAAATAAGGTGACCATCATAAACAATTGCATATATATATCATATTATAAACATGTTTTAAACAAATATATCAAATAATACAATCCAACAGTTATATTAATTCTTCTGTCATATAGATATGTACATGATTGCTGACCACATATGATCATTTTGGGCCGTCATTATGTATTAAATAAGACAGGCTGGCGACACTCTATATGTACTAGTTAAGAGACAGGCTGGCAACGCTATGTAATAATAAGAGACAGAATGGCTACATTATGTACTAGTTAAGAGACAGAATGGCTACATTATGTACTAGTTAAGAGACAGGTTGGCTACATTATGTACTAGTTAAGAGACAGGTTGGCTACATTATGTACTAGTTAATGGCCTCACCTTTCCCTCTGTAATGGCACTGACGACTAGTGGCGTGATGACGCCGGGTATGGTGGCTATATCATTAGTGATCCCCATCAACGTGCCTGCAACATGAAATAGCATAATGTTCAATATTCCAATACGGTAAACTGTATAGTATTACTATCTGGAATGTACAATTCTTGGCTAGAGGAGTATAATTTCATATTTTCACCTTCACTGGTGACAGAAATAGTTTAGAAAGTTAATATTAAAAAAGTATGAGCATAAAAAAATAATATTAAAACAAGAAGCAAGGGAGCATTAATCACCAACCTGCGAAAGGAGGGGCCAGATCCAAGTGGTTGACCTGGAAGCCGCTAGAGGTGAGGCCGAGAGCTCCCACTGCGAGGGCAAGCATGGTAACTGAGGCGACCTTGTCACACCCTATATAGCCCTCCACCACCAGAAACACTGCAGTCAATACCACACCTGCCACACAATAAACATCCAGTCAGTCAGTCACAGTCTTTATTTCATTCATTTTTTAGTTATCCAGGAAAATGGAACTAAGTAGTCATTACTTTGTTATGGTCATTCTGGACACTTTTGGAAGCATGGACGTGGAAGGAAGACTGGCACCCATTATGATACAAAATAGGACTGACATCTAAGCGTCTAACACAGATATTTGCACATGTTATGTTGAACAAAATGTAGCACTTGTCACCGATATTATGGACAATTTTAATTTTAATTCAGAATTTCCATGGTAACTTTTTCTTTTCTGAGTATAGGAGCATCAGGTTTGGATTGCAGTAGGATGGAATTAGATGAGATAAAACAAAACGATATATTATTGGATGATTTTAACAGCTCATATGTGTCTCTAGAACAATATTTCACATAATTCCTGTAAACAATTTACTTATGACTGTTGATTTAGTAGTAAATTTTCACTCTCAATTAAATCAAGATGTTTTCGAGATTCCCTTATTAAATGTCCAATTAATTTTGTTTGTTTCTTTTTATCATTCAACAAGTTTCTCTTTGCTGCCTCTACGTTAATTCTAGTAAATAAGGTCATTCATTTAATATTTGGTCTAAAAGTGAATTTTAAAAAGTCATTTAATATTCGGACTATTAAAAAGTCATTTAATATTTGGCCTAAAAGTGAATTAAGGAAAAAGGTCATTAAAATATTTGGCCTAAAAGTGAACCACACAATAGCTAGGTCATTTAATATTTGGCCAAAAGTGAATTACACAAAAAGTCATTTAATATTTGGCCAAAAGTGAATTACACAAAAGGTCATTTAATATTTGGCCTAAAAGGGATTTAAAACAGGTCTAGTAAATAGTAAAGACCTAGAGGCCGACCTACCGACACTGTTGACGACCTTCCTGGCCACTGTAGTGGAGATGAGTTTCCTCCTCCTCAGTAGGTCCAGGAACTGGCTGCCCACAATCTCCACCAGCCACATGGCCAGGTAGGGCAGGCTCGACAGCAGCCCATTCTGTAATATTGAATTGAAAAACATTTTTATTTTCGTTAATTAACGCTGCAGAAAGAATCTCTCCGGCCATACGGAGGTGTTCTAACTCCTTCTCGCTTCTTTTGACATACAACTCAGGTCGAGTTCCTACAATTTCTGTGGTAAATGTTTTATAAAAAAACAATTGATGTCAAAAAGTAGTACAATATGGTCGTCGAATAAGTTATACTTAATAATCATTATTAATAATCCTATGTTAGATGGGGTTTCGCCCAAGAACGGAGGGCACAGGAGTGGGATATCAGTTTTGGGTTCGGTTTTATTGGGGTCCAACGTTTCAGGCACATTAGCCCTTTTTCAAGGATCATTATTAATATTTCATTCATTCAGCTCATCATGAGGCAACACACTAAAACATCCATGGTGGATATATGGGTCAGTTTTTTCAAGTGTGCTGTTTTGCCTAAATATCATATTTGCTGCCTTATCATCGTCAGTATGCGATGGATCTTAAAGATATTAGTCTCATATTATTCCCATGAACAAGGGCTTTCATTCCATGTCTACTTTTTCTAGGCTGTTCTAATATTTAGTGTCTTAAAATTCTGAAAACTGTTTTTTTGCATCATTTTTCAACAGAAAAAACCAATGAAGTAAAATAAAAAAGATCTGCACAATGCCTAGAACATTTTTCTGCATGTTTCTTTTCATTTCTCCAATACATCTAGGACTAAATTAGTTATAATTTACTTTTTGAGCATATGAACATGGTAACAATTTCTACAGTGGCATGCAATTATTTCCAACATCAAAATAACGCATGAAGTCCCTTTTATTACATGAATAGTTAAAAATATATATGTTTGTCATATCTATCTAAAACTGTATATTGAAGATGATATACATGTATTGTTTACTGTATAAAAATTTCCACCTGATATTTTCATAACTTTTGGGTGACTGAGAGGTTATTGTCTGCAACCCTTATTTTCCAACCAGAAGGGATTTCATGCGTTATGGCTGAAAAATAATGCATATAGGATAAACAAACAAAAGAAAAAAGTTCATATAACCATTTTCTAGTCCCATTTCAGTCTCCCTAATGGCACCACTACACAATTTGGTGATAATCTTGATTCAGGACAAATAACAGGTCAATAACCCTTAAAATGTCCCTTAGTAACGCATGAAATCCCTTTATAAACTGTCAGTAACACATCTGCAGATATAGTATAAAAGGTGGCCCAATATAATTATTTGGCTGTATTTCTGGTTAGAAAATGATTATAAATTAGTTGAGATTCTATTTGAAATGATTCAAAGCATATTATTTGTTCAATTGATGTATTATTGTGTCTGTTTAAGCATAACGCATGAAGGCCCCTCAATTATCATGACATAGGGTGGCTCAAAAGATATGTCAATGTATGTCTGTCTGAGTTGAAATTAATTACATATTAGTTGCAATTGCATTTGTAATTAATTAAGGCAAGGTGAAGCTCATATTTATTTCATAAAACCTGTTCAACTAGATCATTGTTCTGTTGATTTACATGCTAACGCATGAAATCCCATGCATAACCATGACATGGGGTGGCCCAAAATTTATATCTCAGACTCTCTCTTTAGGATGAATGTAATTATGCATTAATTTTGATCTCATTTCGAATTATTTATAGCAAAGTAATGATGAATTTAATTTCATATAGACTGTTTGCCTATATTATTATTGTGTTAATTTACACAATAACGCATGAAATCCCTTCAATGATTTCAATATAGGGTGACCTAATATATATGTTCAGCTCTTGTATTGGATTGAAAGTCATTATCAATTAGTTTTGATTTCATTTGATATCATTTAAAGCAAGTTGATGTTATTTCTACTTCATGAAGCCAGTTCAACAAAATTACTGTTGTGTTTTCCAACATAATAACGCATGAAATCCCTTCAATGATCATGATAAATGGTGGCCCAAAATATATATCTTGGACTCTGTCTTTGGGTAGAAAGTAATTATAGATCAGTTTAGGTCCTGTTTCAAATTATTTAAAGCAAGGGGATGCTTTTTTTATTTCATACAGGCTGTTCAACTAAATTATTATCATGTTGGTTTACACAATAACGCATGAAATCCCTTCAATGATTTCAATATAGGGGGACATAATATATATTTTCAGCACTTTTATTGGATTGAAAGCCATTATCAATTAGTTTTGATTTCATTTGATATGATTTAAAGCAATTTGATGTTATTTCTACTTCATGAAGCCAGTTTAACTAAATTATTATTGTGTTTTCCAACATAGTAACGCATGAAGTCCCTTCAATAATCATGACAGAGTGTGGCCCAAAATATCTATCTTGGGCTCTCTCTTTTGGTTGAAAGGAATTATGCATTAATTATGATGCCATTAGTAATTATTTAAAGCAATGGGATGATACTTTTTATTTCATAAAGGTTGTTCAACTAAATTAATATTGTGTGGGTTTATAGAATAACGCACGAAATCCCAATAATGATCTTGACATAGGGTGGCTAAAAATATATTTTTAGCTGTTTCTTTGAATTAAAAGTCATTATAAACTAGTTGTTATTCCATCTCATAATGATATAAAGCAAGTTGATGCCAATCTTATTTCAGAAAGACACTTCAACTAAATTAGTTTTGTGTTTTCCAACATAGTAACGCATGAAATCCCTTCAATATCATATCAGAGGGTGGCCCAAAATATATATCTTTGGCTCTCTCTTTAGATTGAAAGTATAATTAGAAATTAAATTTGGTTCCATTTGTAATGATTTAAAGCCAGATGAAGGTATTTTTATTCCATGAAGGTTGTTCAACTGATGTATTATTGTGTTTCACACATAAAATCCCTTACCTAGACACAATACAAGGGGCCAAAATACATATATTCGGCAGTAATTTTGGATTGAAAGTAATAATAAATACTTATTTGTGCCCATATGAGTATCACACATACAATTTATAGGTTTTACAAGCCATTCCCTGCAGTTAAATTAAATGATTTCAATATTTCCCAACAAAATTGGGATTTCACGTGTGACTGCATAAAAGAGAAAATTAAAAAGTTACATAATAAGACAACCACAGGTCCGAATTTGTTGGAATAAAATTTTCCCAGAATGTCAACACCAGTATATTATGATCCAAGGCCAAAATATTATATTCAAAGTATTCTAAATTTCCCCCCTTTCCCAGATCCCAAAATAGCAAAACAGCACACTTGAAAAAACTGACCCATATGCGTATCTTCAAAGTAATATATTTTAAAATGTTGTACATTGTTACAATATGTTCCAATTCACTGACAAACGGTATAGACACAAGTGGAGAATTTAACCTTTATTATAATGAGGTGGACAAAGCTATTCTAACTATTCTATTTACTTTACACCTCTTTGTTTCGGGGTTGACCTGGAAAATCTACAGTGTAGAGGGATCATCCCATTTTGTATTGATTCCTGAATAAAAGCTTGCTTAGGATAAATAGACATGCGCATATGCAAATCTCCTATTCTTACCTTATTCAGTCCAAGCTTAGCGTACAATGAAGTCAATATATGGGTCAGATTTTCAGAAAATGCACAATTGGCCTTCACAAATCCTTTCAAATAAAAGACAAAAATGAGCTTCGAAATGCAGTTTAACATAACAGAACTGATACTTTAAATCAATGTGATACCAAATATATTCAGATATACCCAGTATTCATCATTTTTTAGCCGAATTTCCTAAATGTGTAGAGCTGATAATTGTACATTTTCTGAAAATCTTACCCATATAATTCACCGTTCCTATTTACCTGTGAAATGTCGAAATGCAGGACCTGTTCCATATACAGCGGTAGAGAAGTGAGTAGAGTGAAATAGACCCAGTTCTTGCCCACGTGCGCTGCTACTATTGCCCACAGTGGTACAGATGTCAATATGGCCTTCCACGGAGTCGGCGGCGGCTGCAACAGATGCACACAGTAATTAGGGACATCGATTCAATTATTTAAATTTTTCTTTTAAAGTTTTTTTCAGAATTTCCACATTGAAGTGATATGTATCATCGAAATAACCCTCAACATATACAAGTCAGATAAATGTAATCAATCATTAGTAATATTCCCGGCGTAAGGCCTTATTATTAAAGTACTTGTTGTCATAATTATGTCATCGTCAAAATACTGTCTATTGGGTCTGAAGCTAGGGGTTGAAGAAATACGTTCAAATTGAAAGTTCACACATTCTTTTTAATTACAATTTGAGAGGCCTTCTAGATCTCCCAGTGCCTGCCATGGTGCATTATCATCTATTATGACAGACGAAGTCAAATTCAGGAGAATGAGTTTCTTGGGTAACAATATGTGATGTGTTACAGGAAAATGAGTCCCAAGTCGCAAATTGGGTATTTTCCAAAATGATTCATTCACAAAATGTCTTCGTTGAAATGTCCTCATTGTTGTCGGCGCTTACTGCTGCTACATGTACCAAAATTATTAGACTGTGTGTTGTTACTATTGAACATATCTATGCATATTTGAGGTTATCCTAAGGAGTATATTTACAGGGGCGGTACCAGAAGGCATGTCTAGGGGGGCACATTTGAGTTCAAAATCTTCTGAATTTGCCCGTTTGGAATGTCATTGCAATGCACAACAGTTAATTTGCTTAATGACAACGAAATAAAGCCCCACAACTCTAATTTGTCTAACAAAAATGACAATCCAATTTTCTTGCTTCACAAAAAACCCTTTGAGAAAATAAAATTAACAAAATTAATTGTCTCTATTGAGACCCTCTTGAGTCCTCACATTTGAGGCATATATTTAGGTTTATTTTGTCCAGAATTTAGATTTTACTGGACCCTGTCATGTTTCCCTTGGGAAACGGAAATAACTGGAAACCCTGAATTGTACAAATTATGAACGAATCGTAACTGTAAACTGTTGAGACATTCTGAGTCTGAAAATGCTTTTTGAATAGAGGCCCTGAAACAACAAGGCAGTTACCACTGGAAAAGGGTGCTAACAGCTACATACGCATATTTTACAGCAACTTAAATTATGTGATAGAAAGTAAGTAAAATATAGTTTAATGTTAAAAGAATTATTAAGTTAAAATAAAATATGGGGGTTACATGTAGAGGCTGCGGTTTGAAGGAAGGTGCAAATTCTGGCATGGCTTTAGGCGCCCTCTGCCCCTCTGCCCCTCTGAGTTAGGGGGGCACAGGGACCATTTTAAGGGGTCTAGGGGGGCGGTGCCCCCCAGGCTCCCCCTGGTACCGCCACTGATTTAATTACTTTACTATAGAAATATAGTATATATCAAGAAATATAGCTAACCTTTGTAAGCATATAAAAAATATAAAAGTACTTATTAAACGTCCCAACTGTTTAATTATCACTGGAACCAGCTTGATCCCATCCTTTCATTTCTCAAAATCTGTTTTTTGCCACTTAGTATGACTCATGTGTGTGTAGCACATAAGGAATAAGGAAGGTGTACAGACCTCTGTTCATGTGTGTGTAATAAGGAATAAGGAAGGTGTAAGACCTCTGTTCATGTGTGTGTAATAAGGAATAAGGAAGGTGTACAGACCTCTGTTCATGTGTGTGTAATAAGGAATAAGGAAGGTGTACAGACCTCTGTTCATGTGTGTGTAATAAGGAATAAGGAAGGTGTACAGACCTCTGTTCATGTGTGTGTAATAAGGAATAAGGAAGGTGTACAGACCTCTGTTCATGTGTGTGTAATAAGGAATAAGGAAGGTGTACAGACCTCTGTTCATGTGTGTGTAATAAGGAATAAGGAAGGTGTAAGACCTCTGTTCATGTGTGTGTAATAAGGAATAAGGAAGGTGTACAGACCTCTGTTCATGTGTGTGTAATAAGGAATAAGGAAGGTGTACAGACCTCTGTTCTGTCTCCTGCTGTGGTAACGATGTAGACTTGCTCCATGACTGAGATGCGGGGGTGTACGGAGGGAGACTCATACACCAGTAGCCACCAGGCCAGCACCCACACCAGCCCCAAACAACCTGCAATAGGCAGGCAAACATATTGTAGAAAATAGGGAGGTTCCGCATACATGCAAACTTAATAGGCTGATTTAGCAACCACAACGCTAATGCTAACACTAATGCTAACGTATGTTTTATGAGGAATACATCATCACTAGGTGGGCTATTTTTAGCATGCCTACCTGAGATACGGATGTCAATTACGCTAAGAGGTCGGTCAATACGTTCCCAACGTATGTCTATTTCAAGCTAAAATGATGGTCAATTGTGATTTCATTTTTATGTACAAATAAGCAGGAGGTGTTTTTCTTTGTATTCAGGTGTAACACACTACTACACTTCATGAAATTGTGTGCTTTTTAGCCCTTTAAAAACACCTCTCCACCTCTAATAAAGTCTAAAACTGATGGTCTCCTGCCACTATGTACGACCCACCCTATTGTGAGCAACTAGCATTTATGTTAGCGTTGTGTTGTTGCGTTGCCAGTGCTAAATGTCCCTATTATCTCAATTAGGTAACCATATCCGTATCCTTTATGTGAATTACGGCGCATTTTTATATATAAAATGTAAATTTTCAGAAGAAACGCTTCGCTTGATATGTTACGCTACGTTTTTCCCACCATGTTTTGCTAAGCTCTTTCTTTCTTTTAACATGTTTGTACATCAAAGATACGGACACATTTACGTATCTATGTTAGACTTGCTGAACCTCCCTAATAGTATATTTTCTAACGAATGGGTAGCTGTACATACAACCCAGTCAAGTGATTATTCACGCGTACACAGTAGCAGGGTATAGGGTTGATGGCTCGACTATAACGTATGTGGAGGGTAGTACGTCTGGGGGTAACTCTAAGGGAGAGGATGTGCAACTGGTTTGCCTGCCAGTCCCAGCTCCTCCAGGGTATAAGTTTGACAGATACTGTTATTCCTCAGGTATATAAGCTTAAATTGGATCTGTAGTGAACCGCAGATTCGTGGGCGCGAGGTTACGAAATTCCGTAAAGAATCACAAATACGAGGAGATTCGTTTGAACCTGGTTTATTTCCCAAAGGTATACAGTTACAAAGGTATTGTCACTGAAGCAAGGGTGCTTAATTTGAACAACAGAAGTATCTCGGTCCGCAGCGCGGCTCGAGTCCGTAGTGTTAAGCGAAGCCTGGATCCTCTTGCGGAGGTAGTAGTATCCTCCGCCTACCGTCCGTCGGAGGGTGTCTGCAGTGTCGTCTGCACGGTGGTCGTATGTCGCCCCCTGACGGAACTGGCCGGAACTGGTGGTAGTCGTCTCCGGCGCTGGTAGAAGTGCCCCCGCTGTCATAGCCTGGATGGTGTTTGGCGATAGTCGACAGCCTCGCTGTATTCCGGGTGGCGGACCCACTACACTGCCCCCTCACTAGTTGGAGTTGAAGGGGTCCACAATAACTAGTTATGTAGGGTCCGCCGTGGCACTAAGGAGATCCTCGTGGCTCCAGATCCTCGTGTGCAGCGGGGCAAATGTTATGCCACTCCGCCGCACGGATCCTAGAGCCAGGCTTGCACTCGCCCCCAAGGTTCGTAGCCTTCATAGGCCTAAAGAGGCCACCGGACATGCCTGTCCGTCCCAGTCTCGCAGCGCGGTACAACTGGAAGCGTACATTCGAAGCATGAGATGAACCCACACGAGACAGCCGCCTCGGGGGATCGCAGTGCTGATCCCGAGCCCTATGGGGGGGAGTTCTAGACGAACTCCCCTGCCTCCTTCGCCTCAGCGTCCCCCTCCGTTTTGGAGATGCCGTGAAGCGAGAGATTCCCAATAAGGGCTTCATCGAACGGGTCGAAACGCGAATCTGGGACGACAACTACGTTGTCTTCTTGTCCCAGATCGTCGTATATCAACGCCGTTTCGGAGTCCGACTCCTGCAGCAGCTCGTGCTCTTCCCCGTCCGATGTTTCTACCGACTTGTCAGAGCCCGAGCCTGCTGCCGCCAGATGGTCCACGGGAGTGGTACCCTCATCCGTGCGAGGCCATGGTAACGCGATCGCATCACCATTTCCCTCGACCCCTTCCGCACTCGTACCCGTGGGCGCGGTGACGGGAAGAGGTGCCGCTGGTACACTTGCCAACGGACCCTTCGTGGACGTATCCATCGAAGGTAGCGCCTCTTTCAACTTTGGGGAGGCCTCACCGCTCGGAGGCGGTGCCGGCCGTGCCACCAAAGTTTTCTCCTCTATAAAGGAGAGACGCTTGGTCGCCGAGGAGACGTCCCCTCGGGGTGGCCTGTACGAACGGGGCGTGGAGGAAGCAGCCGGAGTTACCCCGACCGAATCCTCTGCTTCCGCGGATTGGCTACCCGAGAGCATGTTAGGCCCCCACGTAGCTGCTGACATCCGCGGAGTTAATCCCGTGCCCGTACACACGCTCTGATTCTCACGTTGCCGAGTTAAGTCAGTAACGCCGATGAGCGTGCCACCAGTATCCATAGGGATCCCCGCGGGGTCCACTATCTGGATGGAGGGAGGTTCTATCCCGTGGGATAGTGGAAAGGCCGGCCGGCGCGAATTGAGAGCCTCAACTCGCAGCCGACTCTCTGTCTCACGGAGCTCTTGAATCTCCTGATTCAGCTTGGCCTGCTGCCGTTCAGCTTCCTCCTTCTCGTCTTCCTCGCGGAAGAATGCCATGTCGCGGGCCGACTGCTCCTTGTCTAGCAGACGTTGTTGCTCGAAAGCTTCCCGCTTGGCCGTCTCAGCTAGTTGCTGACGAACGGCTTCCTCCTGTTGGAGCCGTTGCTGTTCCGCTTGCCGCAGAGCAGCCTCCTCCTGCCGGAGTCGCTTGCCGGAGCAGCCTCCTCCTGTTGGAGTCGTAAGTCTTCCGCCTGTCGCAGAGTTTCCTCTTCCCGGAGTTTCCTCTCCAAGGCCTCTTTGACCAGGCGTGTCTCGGCTAGGGTCGTCTCCCGTTGGACACGGAGCCGCTCTGCCTCAACCCGACCCTGCTCGAAACGACGCTGTGCCGCCGCCTTCTCCTCCTCCTTTCGAGCAGTTGACCCCTCGTGTGGGTCTACCTCCATCTCTGTCTCCGTACCACAGAGAGGGGTCGCGTTAGCGAGCGCTGATGCCCCCGCGGTAGAGGACACCTTCGTAGTCGCGACGCGTGTGGGCGCGCGGGCTTGAGCGTGGGTGGGAGTGCCACGACCTATACCTCCGAAAAGAGGTTTGGCGGTCTGACGATCACCCGGACCGAAACCCGGAGGAATGGCCGGCTCTGCGCGCAAAGCTCGATTGAACTTTTCGCGGACCTCCAACTTCCTCTGTTCCAGGCGCAGAATCGGATTCTGCACCGGAGGAGCCGTCTCTACCCTTGGTGGTGGGGGAGACGCGGGTCGCATAGCCCGTTGCGCGGCCTGTGCCCGCAGCAGAGTGACCTCCGCATGCAGCTCCTGGTTCTCCCGGCGAAGTCCGTTGACTTGCGTATCGAGAAGGTTTACCCTCTCGACCAGGAGTTCCTGCTCATTGAGGGACCTGTTAAGGTCCTCCATAAGCTGCGCGATTTCCGCTTGGCTATCAACCAAACGGTCCACGTTATCGAGAGGCCTGTAGGTGCGATATCGACACAGGACATGTAGGTGCGATATCGACACAGAAGCCTTCCAGCGACTCTTGTAGAGCCAGCCGGAGGACCGCTGCGCGATCAGCCACCACCTTTCGGGTACGGGCGACGCCCGCCCGATCGACTTCGGGTGGGGGTGCCCTTGCGGCAGCCGTAGGTCGTGACGGACCCGGCTGAGGGTCCGGCACGGTGGCACTAGGTGCTCTACCTTCCGCGGCTGCGGGTGCGGGGCGACGCGACTTCTGTAGGACCGTAAGTCCTGTAGGCGCGGGCAAGGTGGGGAATTCCTTCTCCTTTGTGGACGGAATTTTATATCCGTCCAGCCAGGCGTTCCTGTCGGGAATCGGCGCGGGCACGAGTTTCGGACGTTTCTCGGGCCGCTTTTCCGTGTCGGAACGGTCCGATTTGTCCGACTTATCGGAACCCTTCTTCTTCCTCTTCGTCTTCCCCGTTCGTTTAGGCTTGGTAATGTCCTTTTCCAACGGGTACTTGGAGGTGAAGTTTTGCTCCTTTGCGTTCCTCAGAATGGCTTCCGAGGTTGCAGAGGCAAGGTGGAGCGTGCTTTTGTATCCCCACTGTGGGAGATACGAAACGCCCACGCGCTCAAGAACCGGCATAATTTTATCGACAGCCTTTTTACGGGCCATCTTATGCGGCTCCTTTGACCCGTGGGCCACGATGTCGGAGCGACGGTCCCCGGTTACGGGACAATACCCAATCGGACACCGCCAAACCGGTGTCACGGGGGTATGCACTTCACACAGGTGTCTGGTGAAGAGAAGCCGCGACTTAAATATCTGCGGCTTACCGACAAGCGCCTCCGTTCTGCAGAGCAGGAACGGGCACCGCGAACCCTCTTCGTAGAGGAGCATAGCCATTTGAAGCTTACGGTCGGCTTCAAACGAGTACGCTAGGTCTGCCGTTCGCAAGACCTTACGGGGGTTAGTACAGGTTTCAAAGAACCGTTTGTACTCCTCCACGGAGACCGCTTTGTGGTACCCCGGGTAGTCGGGGAAACGATCGACCTCCGATGGGTCACGGACCGCCTCCTTACGCTCTCGCTCGTTTGCGGGGAGTAGAGAAAGAACCGGCTTCTTTCCATCCCCCCACTTGAGCTTCTTCGCCGCGGCGTTGAGAGCTTTGTGCCGGCGGTACTTGCCGGCAGCCGCATCGGGGTCTTTTAGGCCATCCGACGGGCTCGCGTCCGAGTCATCCGAGTGACTTGACGGACCTTCCACCTCACGTTTGAGGCGGCGGTCGCGCTCACGACGAACACGCCGTTTGCGATTGGCTGCAGTCTCCTCGAAGGATTCTGCGGCCGAGTGTCCGCTGTCATCGCTCATGATGAGCGTGACTGCGGAATGCTACCCTACGGTAGAAGGGGGCTCGTCTCAGAGACAGTCCCCACTCCTTTCTTTTCCGTCCGCCTCGTCTCGTCCCGGAACACGAAGTCCGTACCCTGTAATACAAAGTGAAACACTCAATTCACGGGTCACAATGAAATCTCGCACATGAACGGCCTAACCAGTAGTCCGCCAAGATAGAGGAGTACGGCAAACCACGAGTGTTTGCCGAAGTTAATTACCTCTCTCTTAGACTCGGGGCTCTTATATAGGGGGCCATCCGAATGAAACAACTCAATCGCCCCCGAGGTGTTGACATCGCTCGCGAACTCCCAGGAGCCGTGTCCAACCGTTCCGGTTGCGTAGTTGACACCACTCGCGAAAGTTCGCGCGCTAGGGCGGCCCTACGAGCCGCCTGCGCGATAGGGACTGACACTACTTGCGAAAAGCGTTATCCGGTAGCATTCGTGTATCCATCCGTGCCCGGCATTTTATTAACAATGTAGCCGGTACCCGTACGAAAACACGAAACTAAACCAGATATGCCCCACCTGGCGACAGAAAAGTCAGCAACCGAAACCACCGGCAGTGCAGAAAGGTCACCTGCACGCACATGGCGGCCTTCGAGTTGACAATCGAAACCCTCAGATTTAAACAACGAAACAGCTTTCCCCCGGGAATCAAAAGTTCCCATCTACTATTTCATCGCTTTACCACGGCAACATTTAGCGAACATCAAGGATAGTTCTCAACGATCCAATTCCATATCGGAAAGAGTTTCATTGAGATGGTCGGCATTGGCACCAGCCTCCTCTTGTTCTCTCGATGCACATGGCGTAATGTCTTAGCACGCTATATGGAAGCGGCCAGAACTCAACAATCGTAATTCATCAATGGTAACATAATGACATGTTTTCATTTTCAATATCACAATGATCCAACAATGAAAGTTAACGTTTGCTGCTACTTACAGTGAACTGGATTTCTCCTTGCTCTGTGTAAAAGCCAAAAATGCGGTTGATGTGAGCCACTTACGTGTGGCCACCAACTCGCTTCTCGCTTGACTGACTGTCTCGGAGGCAGATGCTCTAAGATCAGTCATGTGATCAACAGATCGCCTGAAGGTGGCGCCCTGGTCGGGTCCAGCCTCCACGAACATTGCTACCCGTAAACCGGATAACTTCCGTATAGTTGATCTATACGAATGTTGTACTTATGTAAATACGTGGTCTTTAACCACGGTTAGTAACACCTTCGTGTTAAATATGTTAATCTGCAGCCCTAGACGGGCCACTCCAAGGTACTATGGCAGTTTTTCAATGATCAGGGAAACATACTTGGCTTCAGGTTTCTTACTGTTAGCGAACATGGTTGATTTCAGCCCGATATCGGTACTGTCCACATTGATTGATTGAGAAATACTTTTATTTATCATAAAACAGTTACATGAGTATGTAGAGATGAGTAAATTGGGTATAATATGTATGTCCAGGTTTGTTAACTCCCAGTTCTTCCTACAGTTACCCTTTAGAAAGAGACAGATTTCTAATCTATTTATAAGGCGTTTCTACTAATAAAAATATATAACATAACAATATTTTAGAGAAGTCTTCGTATGACAATGAGAGTGTGTGACCCTTTGTACTCAGGGTTTGACCCTACTTTTATGGGTTACATTCCCAAGAAATAAAATATTTTGTTAGAGTGTTATAGATCAAGGCAGAACGATATATCCTTACTCTTTGTACTTTGAGTAGGGGTACAGTGATGGTATAATAACTAGATGATAATAATACTTCCGGTAAGCTTGTAACTATACATATTTCTCGTACTATGTACTTAGTGCGATTTTTCTTGTTAAGAATTACATATGTGAGTATGAATATATTATTTCAGTGAAATAAATCAATACATAGATGGTTTTGTTCAGAGCTATTTGGTCGCTCAGACATTTTTGTTCATTATTTTGATATTGGTATTTCTCCCAACAAGGATTCGATTTGTTTCTTAAAATCTTTTGCCGAATCATTTGCCTGAATGTGGGTTGGTAGGTTATTCCACTCTACTTTAGCTTTGTAACTAAAACTGTTCTGGAATAGTTTTGACTTTGGGAGTGGGATTTTGAATTTTTTTCTTTTGACTGAATGGCTTCTTGTTGGTAGCAGTCTCAAATCAAGGTTTGTTTTGTCCTTTGCTAGATAGTAGGCACTTTCCAAGATATGGACTCTAGCTCTGATGTCGTTTGATAATATTTTCATATGTTTCATCTCTTGACTAATATTTTTTCTTTTGTTTACATTATGTACAGCTCTGATTGATGAGTTCAGGAGCGATTGGAGTCTATTCAATAATGACTGCTTTGTAGACGAATAGAATATATTCCCATAATCAATATTTGGAATGATTATCATCTTAACAATATCAGTTTTCATCTTTCTAGTTAACATATATCTTGAGTCTGACAATAATTTAACCTTCCATTTGACCTTGTCAATTAGTTTGTTCACATGGTTTTTGAAAGAGAGATCTTGGTCTATTATCAAACCCAAGTATTTGTATTCATTGGTTTGTGTAAGTACATCTCCACCCAAGGAAAGTGTTTTAACTTGGACTTGGTGTTCTGGTGATTTTTTGTTTGTTCTACTATTTTCAAAAATCATATATTGTGTCTTTTTTACATTCATGGAAATTTTGTTGGCTTGACACCAGATGTTGATCATATGAAGATCTTCCTGAATTTGTTCAAAAGTGGTGTTGGCGTCTTTGTTACTACAGAATAAAACAGTATCATCTGCGTAATGCTGAATTTCTGAATTTTTTACTACTTGGTTTAGGTCGTTTATGTAGATGGAAAACAAAATGGGCCCCAGGATGGTCCCTTGGGGTACACCAAAAGTGACTGTGCCTGGGGAGGAGATGTTGTTATTTACCCTCACTTGTTGTGATCTATTAAATAGGTAGTTCTCAAACCATTGATGTTCTTTTCCCTCTACACCTATGTCTCGTAATTTTTTTAGTAATATTTTGTGATGGACCGTATCAAAAGCCTTTTTGAAATCCAAAAAGACTGCGGTTGTTTGTGTACTGTTATTGATGTTACTATATATTGGTTCAAGAAGGTCTATGTGCGCTTGTGTCACTGAGTGGTCTCGTCTAAACCCATATTGTTTGCTAAAATAAATTTCCTGTTCTTCTAGGTATGAGGAAAGTTGTAGCTGGATTGTTTTCTCTAGAATTTTTGCTGGCATATTAATTCCAGAGATGGGCCTGTAGTTATTTGTTTCGTTTTTCGGGCCACTTTTGTGAAGGGGGGTTACTACCGACTTCTTAAATATGTCTGGGACCATAGATGTAGCTATGGAGCTGTTTACCATGTGTGCTACTTGTGGTGTTAGTGCCATTAGACAGCTTTTAAGAATTTTGCCTGGCATATGCTCAATCCCAGAGCTTTTATTCGGGTCAATTTTTGATATTATTTTTAACTGTTCTTTTGGAGATGTTGGTTGAAATTTTAATAGTTTTTTTAGACCATTCGTGATGGTGTTTGATTTTGTTTTCTCTAAGAGCGTACTGTTTTTTTCTGTTGGTTCGGGGATTTTCTTCGCCAAGGAAGGACCCACTTCCAGAAAGAATCTATTAAATTCGTCTGGTACTTTTTCAGCATTAATGGGGCCCCCATTTTCGCCAACAATCTGTATACTCTTTTTCAATTTTAATTTTTCAGGTGCTATTATAGGTCTTACTGCTTTCCAAAGGGCCCTGGGGTTGTCTTTATTTAGATGTAGGTCCTGTTTAAGGAGGGCTGCTTTGCTTTGCTTACATAGAGAATTTACTTTACTCCTGAGTTGTTTTGCTTCAGAGAGTAATTCTTTATCATTTTTGCTTTTTGCTAATCGGAACTTCTTATCCCTCTCATTCATTAGTGAGGTAATCTCTGGTGAGAGCCAAGGAGGGTTCCGTCTCTTTCTAATGAATTTTTGGATAGGGCACATTCTGTCCAAATAAAATGTAATTGTTTGTATTAATATATTCCAGCATAGATTAGGGTCAGACTGTTGGTAGTAATCTGTCCAGTCTTGGTCTCTTAGAATTTCATTTAAAATTTTCTGATCTATCTAACATCATGGATCCATACTAGCAGTTTCCACCTATCCGCTTCGTACAGCTATTGCCGTATAGGGTTGATCGTTACAGAGGTGTCCACTCTCCTAGCGTATTGACCAAAATGACTTCTCGTTGTGTACTTTTTTCCTTAACCCATGTCTTCGACAGACACGACCGGGTTAACAGACCTTTTGTGTTTGTCATTTGAAATAGAGGCTCTAACGGCCGCTCCGAGCTATCCGATCCCAAGCCTGACCGGACGCTTGGAGACTCGTTTGCCAATGCCTCGTGTCGCGACATCGGGCGGCCTCGTGGGATTCGGCACCTCCGAACCCCGTTGTACAAGCTTATCGGGCTTGTCTGCCTTAGGTACCAAGGGTTTCCTACCCTTGTTCTGCTGGTTCGGTAGAGGAGTTGGTCGCTTTGGAGGGGACACGGTCTCCCTCGTACACCCCTTGTTGTGTTTTGGTGGGCGGCCACGCCTGTTCGCGAGATTAACTTTCCGGAGAAGTGTTTTCTCTAACGACTTAGCGAGCTCTTGGCCGGCCACGGCCTTGCCCTTCTCCAGCGACACCACATCTCTACCAGCAGCCACAAGCCTCCTATACTCAGGAGCTTGTTCCGACCCGGTCATTTTGCGGAGCTCTCCCCTCTTATCAGGGTCAAGAACGGATTTCATCAGATCTCCACTCCACTTGACACCACCGGCCGCGGTATCTACGACATAGGAGTTGCCTCCTAATGCACGGGTTATTTTAAACGGACCATCCCACTTCGCACCATATTTGTTTGCCGCCTTTGGTGGGTAATATCTATATATCCAGTCCCCCACTTCAAATGACCGGTTTGTTGCGGACAAATCAAAATGGCGTTTCTGAGCGATGGCCGTTTTCTTCAACGTACGACGCACATATTCGTGCGACTTCCGTAAATTTTTACGAAGATCCTCGATGAAACCTGAGCCGGAGGGGAAGTCCAAGCCATTTCGAGGTACACCATGAATTAGATCCGCAGGTGTATATGCCTCCGTTCCGAAAACCACGGAATGAGGAGTGCAGCCCGTACTCGCGTTAATCGTATTATTATATGCCGCCGCGATGCATGGGATATAAGTGTCCCAATCATCCGCGCCATAATCCGCATAACACGAGAGCTGTTCCACGCGAGCACGATTAAACCTTTCTGCCTGCCCGTTTGCCTGTGGCCTATACGGGAGAGTTGTCTGTTTCTTCGTGTCGTAGAGATTGCAGAGTTCCCGGAATAATTCTCCATCAAACTCTGGGCCCCCATCAGTTTGTATCGCTCGGGGCGCGCCAAACCGCAGGATCCAATTGCGAAATACTGTCCAGGCGACTGTTGCCGCCTTATGGTTCGGTAAGCAGTATGCTTCCGACCACTTTGAAAAGTAATCCACGATGACCAATACACAAGCATTTCCTCTCGTGCTAGTCTTAAAGCCACTAAGGATATCCATCGAGATTCTACTGAACCTCTCTCCCGTGAGCTCTTTTTGCAATGGCGATTTATTGACACCTTTTCGTGTTTTTCGCACATTACACTTGGGGCATAACTGAATCCATCTTTTTACGTCCCCGGATTGAGCCGGCCAGAAGAACCTTCTTCGTAAAGCGTCTTTTGTTCTGGCGTGCCCAAAGTGTCCCGCTGAGGCCGGGCCGTGATATCGCCTGAACATAGATAGGCGTTGGTCAAACGGCAACACGATCCTTGGGAAAACATGTCCAGTCGAAGGTTTTCTCCACTTGAAAGTGAGTACCCCTTCTTCTAAACACAAATCCGTCTTGTGACTCCAGATTGTTCTGAATTCATCACTTTCACTAGTCAGATTTGCGGGTTCCCGGTTCTTTTCCAGGAAACCCATGATACGATTGATAGTATCGTTCGTGCGCTGTTGCTCACGGATAGTCTGGTTTACAGATACGAGATTGTCGTCCGTGCCTGTCCCCTCCCCCACGAAACCAGCTATAGCGGCTTCGTGTGCCCCACAATCATCGCAATCTGTACGTTTACAACGACTGTAGGGTCTACGAGAGAGGCCGTCCGCATTTTCATGCTTCTTGCCCGGGCGGTGTTGAATAACACCTTTGTTGGTAACCCCGTACTGCTGTAAGTCCAGCAACCAACGAGCCAGCATATTTTCTGGTTCCTTGAAGGTCATAAGCCACGTAAGAGACGAGTGGTCCGTACGGACTATGAAGTCTGCGCCGTATAAATAATGTTTGAATTTCCGCACATAATATACGACCGCTAGCAGCTCCCTGTACGTAGTACAGTAGTTTTTCTGCGATTTCGAGAGCGAATTACTGGCGTATGCGATCACCCGCTCTTGCTCGTCCTGAACCTGCGATAGGACCGCCCCCATGGCCGTACCACTCGCATCCGTATCCAGAATAAACTGGCCAGACGCTCGTGGATACGCCAAGACGGACGTGGACAGCAAGGCTTTCTTCGTAGCCTCGAATGCATCATCGAGCTCACTATTCCAAGTAAGCTTATACCGTAGTACCTTCTGCCCGGCTGTTGCAGTTTCCTGCAATGGCCGCACGAGATCATTAAAACTCGGAATGAACTGACGGTAATATGAAGCGAAGCCCAGAAATGATCTGATGTCCTTCACTGTCAACGGAATAGGCCAAGTTACAACCGCTCGCGTCTTCTCCGGATCCGCCCGTATCCCCTCCTTAGATACGATGCGACCCAAGTACTGTACCTCTTTACGGAAGAGGCGACACTTTTTCGGTTTCAACTTAAGGCCGTACGCCATCAACCTATCAAACACTAACCCCGTGTTCGTAATCGCATCATGGATAGTTGCACCATAAATGATCACATCGTCTAGATAGACGACGCAGATCTTGCCATTAAGCCCCCGGAGAACCTCCGTCATCATTTTCTGAAACGTGGCCGGGGCGTTGCAAAGACCAAACGGCATCACCTTAAACTGGTATAACCCCGTGGAAGTAGTGAAAGCCGTTTTCTCCTTACTGTCCGGGTCCATGGCTATTTGCCAATAGCCACTCTCCAGATCTAGGGTACAAAACCACGCATTGCCACCAAGCGCTTCTAGACAGTCGTCTATCCGCGGTAGTGGGTACGAGTCTTTTCGTGTCACATTGTTCAGTCTCCTGAAATCAACGCAAACCCTAGTTGAACCATCCGGTTTCGGAACAAGAACCGTGGGGAAGGCCCACGGGCCGTTTCCCTCCTCGATCTTATCCTCCGCTAGCATCTTACTGACCTGGGAGTCCAGAGCCTCCTGTTTTGCCAAGGGAACTCGACGAAAAGGTAACTTTATAGGCTTAGTGTCACCCGTGTCGATGGAGTGTAGAACCCTGTTCGTAAACCCCAATTGTTCACCTTGCAATCTGAACACCCGCTTTTTCGCGTATACCAACTCGTGAACCTCTTTCAAGGTTTCAGTATCCGCTACTTCAGCGCCCTCTATGATAGATTCCAGTTCAGGGATGCTAGTAATTGAACAGCTATCGGGGGTCAGCTTTCGCTTACCCCCCGTGCTGGACCCGTTCACGGACTCTGCTCTCGCATCCGCCAGATGCGAATAGTCACCCGTGAAGTTTGCCGCTACCTCATAAGCGGATGCCACGGGCGTCCCGCGTGGCATGACTATTGCAAGTCCCGTTGGATTCATAATAGGAAGCTCGTGGCAGTGAGCAGACGATACATATGTATCGCAACCCTCCACGAGACCGTCTACTTGTAACCCTACATCTGACTCCATGATATAGCCCACGTCGTTCTCGGGTAGGGACACATCCACAGACGCGACCTTTACCTCGAACGCGGCCAACCGCACATCCTCCCGTAGGAATGCAGTCGATATCGCTCCTTTCTGTCGACAGAATACGTGATTCTTGCCTCCTTCCAAGAGCATCTTCCCAGGCCCCGTCATGCTAGTATCATAGCGCCACATGAAGTCTTGGCCCAGCACGGCCTCCTCCCCGCCGCCTAGACCATCGACTACGAGACAGGCGTTCGGATACGAACGTCCTGCGATCTCAAAGTCAAAGACCGCATACCCCATCGTCACTGGAGTACCACCCGCAAGTGGTTTTACCCGGACCCGCGAAGCGAGCAGGTCGGGCTTGCGAGCTAGCGATTCATAGAATTGTTTAGACACTAGTGAGGTAGTTGCACCTGTGTCGTATAAAAATTCTCCTCGCCTAGTACCCACTGTGACAGGTACGTACCATCTATCCACTATCGCTACCACGTCGATAGGAAAAGAGAGATCCCGGCTGGCCGCAGAACTAGTCAAATTCTTAACACAGCGTTCCCCACCCACGGTAGAGCTAACCGCGAGCAGCGCCGTGCCAGCGTCAGTATAGCGGCCGTCCAAACACATTCCACGATCGCGTGGAATGGCTCGAACGCTACTAACCGACTCCTTAGACCAAGGTTTCGTGTCTGCGGGCCTTGTCGGGTCCTCACCCTCCATCACCCCAGTTTCCTCCTTGTTCCGTTCTGCCTGCCTACCTGACCTCCCCAGATTGTACGACCCTTCTGGAGGTCTTTTGCCCGAGCGGGCTACGGAAGGGTTCCCCCTCCCGTCATGAGTTCCGTCGAACTTGCGGGTCTCGTCACCGCTTCCTTGCGAGACCCACGTCAATTTCCCTTAGTTGATTTATCTTCCAGGGAATTTGAGTCCTCACCATTTTCTTTCGCGACGAAAGCGCGAAACTTTTTAAGGTATTGACAACTGGCTTGCAGGTGGGTAGTTTTCCCACAAAGCCAACAAGCTGGCTCTGGACGAGTCGCTTTCGTGTCTTTCTTCCTGTAGTCAGTTTTCGTGACTATCTTCTTGGAAATTTTGGACAAAGTCTTGGTTTTATCCCAAGCCTTTTTCGTGCTACGGTCCGACTTTTTACTGTCATCCTTTCGCACGTCCTTCCGCATAGCCTGGAAGGCCGCGAAATCGGCTATTAACTCCGATTCCGAATCAGAATCCGGGACTTCGGTCGCAGTAGACGCCCCCGAAGTCTCGTCCGCTGACGAGTCAGAGTCGGACTGCGCTTCTGCTTCCGCAGCCGCGTAAGAAGCCTTCCGCTCCTTGTCCTTTCTCTGTCCGTAGAACTTATATCCTCTAGTTTTAAATTTAGAGGACTGTCCCGGCGTGGAACCCAAGACGCGCTGATATGCTTCCGGGCCACCTGCTCGCACGAAATCTGTTGCGAGATCTACGCAATCTTGCATAGACTTTGGGCGATTAGTTTGCACCCACATGCCCAGAAATTTGTCTTCTAAGCCCGTGCAGAAGATTCGGATAGACTCCTTCTTCATATGTTCGAGGTATTGTCCCTCGTACGCACATTTGCACAAGGTCAGTAGAGCCTCACCATAGTGTTGAAGTGATTCGCCAGGTTGTTGAACACGGCTGCGGTATTCCTCCTGGCGTTGTTCTTCGGTCTTTGTGTCCAAGATGACACAAAGCCTCGTCACAACGTCACTTAACGTTAGGGACCTAGAATTTCCCCAAGTAGACTGGTTCACATGTCGTGAAGTCGCCATAATGAGTTCGCGCATCAGCGTTTCCTCCTGCCAACCGCAAAGTTCGGCATAATTTATCGCGGATGCGAGATACTCTTCCCAATCCTCCCCATTGCGAAAAGGTTTGAGATTTTTAGGTTTAGGATTTTCTCCCTTGCCCGTTGATCCGTATAAACGAACTTCCGCAGGGCGGTCTTCGTTATACACAACACTAGCTTCCATCTCGGGCATCATCGAACGCCTACACTTCGTAGTGCTCGTTGGTCCCGTCGAACAGTAGTCTGGTTCGTGACCAGTTGACAAACCCTGTTTGGCCTGTAAATCGTTGTCCAACAATGGAATCGAAACATTAGTCAACGAGTAGTTGAGACCATTGTCCGAAGGAGACGAATCTACGAAGTCGACTCTTCTTCCTGCAGTCTTGAAACCTGCCGGAGTGCTGGGCAAGCCCTGGGCTCGCATTTCCGTGCTGTCCGTACTCTGCGAAGGCTGTTGCACTCGCGGATCCGGGCTACCTTGAGGCAGAATCGCAGGATATCTCCGATCCAACATATCGATCAGATATTGAGGGCAAACCGCATGTTCGTGTAGACCACGATACAGCCGCTGCACACGCTTCAACGGAAGTTGTTCGTGCATTACCCACAGTAAGTCGAGTGTTCCTCGAATTTCACCTTCAGCGATTTCGCCTGGTGGTTCTCCCGTCTTGTCGTAAGAACAAAGAACGGTAGTCAACTGGTCCATCTTGACCTTCGCGTCATCGCTCTGTCCCAGCGGGACTGCTGTTTTGACGGTTTCCGGCGGCTTAACATCGGAAAGTTCCGACCCATCCGCCTCGCCTGTTTCGACGCTGAAACCCGCACGCTCTACGAGCTTGCGAAGATTGTCCTCGTTGTAACACGAGCGCAACCCTAAAACAATAGCTACTAGTTTCTCAACCAAGCTTTGTGTGTCCGGATTGACGATCAATCCGTCGGCACGCATATTGTCTATGTGTGCAACTACTTGCTCTAGTTGAGCAAATGAGCAAATGAGTCGTTCGCAAAATTTTGCGCATCGCCCTGACGTCTAGTTAACATCTGAGCGAGAGCCTCGCATGCTCGCTGCTCGGCTTCAGCCTTGGCCGCGGCCTTGGCTGCTTCCTCGTCGCCAAGAGTCATCGTCTGACTCTCAGCATCGGGGATCCTTTCGGGAACTTCCCTACTCGGCCCTAGGCTCACGGCACCAATGTAGTGAACCGCAGATTTGTGGGCGCGAGGTTACGAAATTCCGTAAAGAATCACGAATACGAGGAGATTCGTTTGAACCTGGTTTATTTCCCAAAGGTATACAGTTACAAAGGTATTGTCACTGAAGCAAGGGTGCTTAATTTGAACAACAGAAGTATCTCGGTCCGCGGCGCGGCTCGAGTCCGTAGTGTTAAGCGAAGCCTGGATCCCCTTGCGGAGGTAGTAGTATCCTCCGCCTACCGTCCGTCGGAGGGTGTCTGCAGTGTCGTCTGCACGGTGGTCGTATGTCGCCCCCTGACGGAACTGGCCGGAACTGGTGGTAGTCATCTCTGGCGCTGGTAGAAGTGCCCCCACTGTCGTAGCCTGGATGGTGTTTGGCGATAGTCGACAGCCTCGCTGTATTCTGGGTGGCGGACCCACTACAGATCTCATTAAAGGACTTTGAAATTGCCACTACATCTCCGCGTTGATTCCTAGAACCTTACAATGCTTTGAAACATGTCAAACAGATTCCATTGAGGTGAGGAAACCAAAATAAAGGAGGCAGGGAACTGGGGAGTAGTTTGGGGTGGTGCTTATTAGCGGTCTGACAAGAGCTCTTTATTCAATGTTGCTTGGTATTGATGCTCTACAGGTATTGAAATGTGCACTCTTGTTGTTAGGTTGTTGTTGTGGCCCAGATAAGGCTACATGCGCTTTAGTTGCTAGGACACATAGACTGAGAATAATGTATAGTTACATAATGCCGTGCTGAATGAAATTCATTAAATACAAATACATGGGGGATTTTAAACAGATTCCCTTGTGCCAGTTTATTTGAGCATTATACAAATCTATCTATCATAATACACATTTAATCAAACAATTAAAAACGTTATTATACTCTCGGTCTGTCTCCGATGAATGGCTACTAAGGACCAGAACTTTGGACAGAGACTTTCAAAATAAAAGCAAACAACGGAAATTCAACTCATCGTGCTTTTCATGGAAAATTAATGAAATCCACAATCGACTTCTCGACTGAGTAGTACATCAACCACTGAATGTATGACTTTGATTCAACAGATCTAGACATGTAATGCCGTACTAAATGAACAATTTCCATATACTACTCTTACTTATCCATATGTGGCCATGCGCAGTATGCGTGCGCAAAGCAGTCATGTTATATCATCTGCGCAATGATATGCACATATCTATCTCCCACTAAGTGGGGTTGTTCTTTATGTGTTGCTTCTTTCACATTTTCTATGGATATCTTCAATATTAATAATATCGACACCGTCTGTACATGCACTATATTCTGAACTATACCTTGCTTGTCAGCAATAAAGCACAGAGTAAACACAAACTGGATTTGTAGACTTCTCCTGGAACTGAACAACCCACCTCAGGTCATTATATGTTGCTGCCATGACCGTTTTGAGGAGTAAAGCGATTATTTATTATTATTATTTAGTAATAATATTATATACATAAGTGAGTAGCATACGCGTAGATAAGTGAGTGGTATAGAAGCAAGACCGCTGCGTCCGTCATTGATATTCTGAACCCGGATCGTAGGCCTAACTATACAGTACTGCCCGAGCATGGGAGGGGGTGGGGCAGGGCTTCCACAGCTCAAATGGTACCAAGCTGAAGGTTAGGATACGGCGTTTGTCCATGTTAACGGATTAAATATTATATGTGATGTGTTACAGGAAAAAGAGTCAGAAGTCACTAGAAAAATGGTATTTAAATGGCTTTAGAACGTTTTCATCATTGAGCTGTTTAGCGCTGGTAGTAGCGTGAATTCATTGAATATATAGACCTATGCATATGTGAGGATATCCTAATATAAGGACAATTGTTAAGGAATATATTATACGGAGTATAGTAGATATGGCGAACATTTTGTTGATGCATAAAAATGTATTTATACAAAATACTCATTAGATGATGTCCTAATGTTTACTATCATTGGAATCGGCTTGATCTCAACTTTTCGAATATGATTTTTTTTATTACAGATTTGGCTGTACATTTAAATATAGTTACAAAAAACGCCTGTCCACCACATGGATGTTTTCTCGCGTCGCCTCTGTGTATCATTAACTTGATTATTAGACTACTGACCACAACAATAGTGAGCTTTCCATATGGTGATATCCCAAAATTCAGTTTTTTTTCAGTTTGCGGCTCATTTTCCTATGACATATCACATATAGGCCTCAAATGAATAAAGAAAAAGAAAACAACTAACCGAAGACATAGAAGGAGACTGGCCAGCCGCCGACACTGTCCTCTGACAGGACCCCGGTGAGGGAGAGACCCAGCACATTGCCTATATTACCCCCGGCCATGGCGAACGCACCGAACTGTGTCCGCTCCAGCCTCGGGGACCATTTGGACAGGACTACATACATGGCGGGCACTGTCATCCCCTGAAACACATCAACACACAGTTACACAGACTAAATCATCTACTGCAGTAAGGCAAAGCTATTACATACTCAATACAGCTTAACGAGTTGGTTTAAAATGAAAGAAAGTGGTGCAATGTAAATGTTTTAATCATTCCATAGTTGATATTTTTCATAAATAAATAGGTTCGATATGAAAATATTTTAACCTCCCCATTAACCAAAACTATTGGCTAAATCTATTGGCCAAAGACCTCTGGGTGTTAGGTTATCAAAACTATTTCAATCTATCAACAACTACCAGTTTTGTGTTTTGTTTGTTTGTTGTTTATTTATAAGCTATTGTACAAATTACAATATTTTCAGCTTAAACCACATAGTATGGGTTTAAAACTGATTAATTGTTTCGAATAATGTCTGTAGTAATCACTTTATTAACAATATTAATATTAGTAGTGGTAGTATGTTTATTATCATTATAGCTCTTTGTGAATCATTAGGTCGTCCACATGGGCCTATATTACTACATGTATAGTAAGAATATCATAGTGTGGAGTACGAGGTGAACAATACTCATAGAGTATGGCGTCTTTAAAACATGATTAGTTTCGATACTGGTGGCGAATGAGCTAACAATACGTCGCTGGTCATGATTGAGAGTGGTGTATATATACCGATATACACCATTATCACGGCAAAATCGTGGAATAAAGTTAGTTTTTTTTAAAGAATTTTATTTTCACATTGAACAGACAAATGCAGACGGACACTTCGCTCAAAAATTAATTTAAGCGATTTTCAAGGCAATCTGCCGTAATCCATCCAAAAAATGTAACATATATAACTCGAAAAATGACATATAAAGTGAAGAACATTAAAGGGCGACCTGATGGCCGTGGCTCAATTCATTTACATAAATCTAAATATATATAATGTCCGCGCGAGATATGAGAAGCATGAAACATAGAAAATAATGAATGATGAAAAAAGGATGTTTCCTTGCTATGTATTAAAAAACAATTCAAGTGGACGGACGGACGAGCAGAGAGAGAGAGGCCGAGCGAGCAGATTATCGATTTTTATTAAGGTGGAAGGTTTTTATTTCTTTTTTAAATTGTTCATAGTCATGTATATTTCGGAGTCTAGTGGGTAATTCATTCCAGGTAGAAGCAACCTGATAGTGAAGAGAAGTTCTATTTCTTTCTTCTTTTTTTTAATGGTGTATATCTCCTTGTACCGATACACACGATGCACATAAATATAAATGAAAATTCGAAATGATGTCAAAGCCTAATCATAATAACATCCCATAATGCAATATCAATCAAGGATGAAGTGTGACGAGTCTCTTTTCTCAGTTGTATCAAAGGGCTTAGATAATATCTTACTCTCTCTGATTAAAGTAAACCCGAGATAACGCCTAACACTTCTCAGAAACACGCTTATCTTATCTGTGAATTAAGTCAGAAAATGGAATGGATTCCCATTTGAGTCAGTCATGGACCCTAGATCATATAAAGTTTGCCAATAAATACCAATACCAATACATTAGGATTTTGTCACCTACTTTATAATTTATTAACCTAGAATTTGCCAATAAATATTCATGTGGATCAGATGTTTCATTAAGGAAGGATTCATGTAGATGCATTGTTTGTCTTAAAGCTGACCCCTCAGTTAAAGACCCACTGACATGTAAAAAAATACGTCCTTTTGTACCCTTGTATGATAGCCGGCCTAACCATGATGCCATATCTGAAATATCAGGTTTCTATGTCCAGGAGAGAATGTGGCACCAGGATATCATCACAACAGGAGAAGTCTTGGGCTATTTACTTTACTAAACATGGAATGGAGTTAATATAGATTGTTTTTGTAGGTTGACATTGCCCACCATCCCGCCCACCCTCCTCCAAAATCGTTTCATTTCAGTGTTAAGTCAACGCGCAAAACGATCGGCGATGCGGCTATGTTTTGCACATCATACATTGGCGCTACCTGGTGGGAGGGTCAGAAACCAGTGTGGGGGAATCCCTGCTGCTATGAAGTCATTACATGGGCCTCGTTCTGAAGCTTACCAAGCTGAGTGTGCGATAATGATGGGCAGAATGTCGGCATTGAACAGAAACATAGAGACATAAGCGTAAGCATGTAATGCCGGAACTCCGTAATTATACTAGTAAGAGCTTAAAATCTTTGGTGAAATGTCTCTTAGAATGCATAATCTGGACACTGGCACAGGTTTTAAGTGTGGGGACATATGAGAACATAGGGTTATTTGAAAATTATAGACCATTTTCCCCTGTAGTTTTGCCCCAAGGAGCTTGGGTCGAATTTACTAGTCCAGAGGGTGAGTGGCACCAGAGTAGCGTCCGCAAATTGAGCTTACAAGTAAGGGAATGTATAATAGTTCCTATACTTATATATGTTTCTGTTTGTAGCTAGAGTACATATTAACTTCGCCATCACCGTCCCCCGTCCCCCACCACCATGGCAGCCATGGTAGCCGGGCCCGTCTGCCCGTCTACATGGCACGCCGAGTAACGTTTGGAAGGGGTGATCCCATTGGCTGAGAGCCTAGCTGAAGGTTGATGTAACGCGCCCTGTGATTGGTCGATTTTTTCCCCGGAGCATACCGAAGATGCGATGCCGAGTGTTACCGAAGATGCCATGCGGCCGTACGCAGGGTAAAATATCTGTTCATGCTTTAGCATAGGGGTCGGGGACTCGGTTATTTCTCACGTATTATACCAGAAAGACCTTGTTGTATTGGAGGCAACCTAAGTCTATACATTTTCCCTAGGCCTGGAGACATTGTTTGGGTCGATTGGAAGTCGGGAAGTAGCAGTTTCACACGATCGATGCAGAGTCGAGTATAAAGCTGGCAGTTCTAGATAAAGGGGGCGTGGTTAAAATCTTAAGCGGTATGACCTATATAGGCCATAAATATGGCCACTTTTGACGCCAAATCGTCAAGGTGTTTATGCATGCATAATTTATTATTATGCCACTGACGACCTATCGTCCAGCGGTTTTAAAGTTAGAGCCCCATGAACACCCCCGATCTGGCCCACACCCCTCTCTCCACCCGCCTATAGTATAGGTATTATAGCTTAGTATAGCCACTGGTACTACTGATCATTTATGACTAAAACAAAAGCTGCAGCGGCCATCGGCCCCGAAGAAGTCATGTAACTTCTATCCACTCTATGCGATGTATATAGATATTTATGCAAAATTGTATGTAAAGTAAAATTAGAAGGTAGTTAAGGGCTACTTTCAGATGTTTTGCCGTATTTTGACACCCAGAGTAACAACCCATTTCCGTGTACTGTTTATTAACTGTCAGAAATAAAGTTCTTATATATGAAACTTCCCCATTTGGAAACTTGGAAATTTAGATCGTGAGATTAATTAGGAATAATATTGAACTTAGCCTATAAATGAGTACAACGGTACATACAATGGTATTAATTAGGAATATTGATCGATTTTTTCCCTTTCTGTATCAATAAACCTATATGTCCATGTTTTTATCAACTTTAACTTCAACTCAATTTTTGCAAGTTTTCTTTCAGTCATACATATGACCAGGGGTCAGCACTGCCATTTTAATCAATTTCAGAGTGCGAAATTAGCACCCGGCCGCCTGCCGCCAAATGTGGGTAAAAAATGATGCAGGTCAAACCCCGAAATTACCCGCCCTCCTTGGCGGGTGAAGGAAAGTGAGACAGAGAGACAGAAAGAGTAGAACTTAACGTCCATTGTGATGTGTTTGAGTGACTCAGTACTCAAATATATCATTAAAGATCATTATGATCTTGCTTAAAAAAGTGAATCTAGTGAATATTTGAATAACCGATGGTTAAATATCAAGGGACATTTGATTTGATTTGAAAATTGTTTATTCACCACTAAGCTCATCGACTATATTCATCGACAAGCTTATGAAATTAAATTCCGTGTATTCCAGCTGTTACCAGCTAAAAAAGAAAATATAGGAAAGTTGTATAGTGACTAATGGGAAACTACACAAAAGTTATAATACAGAGTATATATAATAAAGGTAAAAATACAAAATCTGTTAAAGTATATAGGGCCCGTAAAATACTTTTTTATGTGAGATTCAATTAGCCTTTTAGTACTAAGGCTAATAACTCAGTTTATATATCTCAATTCATACACTTTGAGAATTATGAGGAATCGAGTACATAAACAAAGTACAACATTAAACTTCAATAAATGCTATTTCACTAAGTCGACCTGGGGGTGTGGGGGGGGGGGGGTACATGAACCTCATATAAATTAATTCTTATATGAAAATGTATTCATTAGACACTACCTTCCTGATACTGTTGGGTGAGCAATATAAATTTAAGGGAGTTCTTTAGGTCCTTGATATCTAGGTTTCTCAAGTGAGGTGATAAATTGTTCCAGCACTGGTTAATCTGCAAAAACATAGGGACTAATATTGCGACTTCGTGCCTAGTATTAATATGCTGTCTATTATTTCGATTCTGTAATTCATCTCACAGGGTTTTGTCCTTCCTGATCTGGAGTAGTAGGATCCATTCAATGTTTAAATGTCATTATTTTAAATTTAAATGTAATTTAAATGTCATTTAGTGCATAACAGTTACCTTTATCTATAGCGCTTATCAACCTATACCTGGGACTCAGATTATATCACACGTTTACAAGTGAGATGATAAATGAAATATGGCGATGAATCACATTATGTACGAGAGCTTATGCCACCTATACCCCGAGACTTCCCTAACACGCTGCAATTATTTCATAGACTGCAGGCTATCGGTGGGTGAAGTTGCCAGAAAGTGTACAATTCACCTTCACCAATCCTCTCAAATTACCCAAATTAATTACAAAAATCAGGTTCAAAATACAGTTCAACATAACCTAACAGATTGTTTGAATCAATGCAATACTACATACTAGTATTGAGGATTTTTCGGTCTAATTTAGCAGAATTTACTAAATGTGTTGATCTGTTGTATTGATGTAATGACCCATATTGTGACCCCTAATGGATGAGATCACATGCAGGGATGTGTCAGCAATGGGGGGGTCACAATATGGGTCACCAAACCCAGATAGCAGAATAAAGAGACACAGTGATGTCACATTGCTTTAATGCGACACCAAATGTTCTTAAACCCATTAAACTAAAGTACCATACACAAATATAAAACCTCGTTACATGATGCTATAAATTAACGAATATTAGTATAATGTGTTGTATTGAAATTTGCTTGCTGGGCTGAGAAGACAGGCAAAATAATGTTGCAGATAAAAATTAAAGAATGTTTTACTGTTTTTATTGGTTTCCTGTAGGAGACATATGACGATAAAAAATGTCAGCTACTACCATGAACCTAGGAGCAGCTAGGCCACTACCATGGTAAGAAACCTACATAATTCTCTGACATGTTTTTTTCCAACAATACCAGCGAAATATAACTGATTTGTTATACTCCCCAAGATAAAATTACCTTGATGTCTGAACTTATTTGAGTTTATGAATTATGGATAACTTGTACTTCTGACGTGCCCGAAGAAGAGTTGATCATTAACACCATAAGTTGGAAATAAAAAGTATATTTAACAGTCGTCACCCTTGGATTCCAGATCGTTAAAATCATGGGGTGAGGCCAGTTATTAAGATAATGAATATCACATCAACAGGTTTAAACCATGGCGCAGGAAGGAGGTGAAATGCAGTCAACTTGTAATGTCTGATCCTCGTCATATGTTGAGGTGCATGCAATGGCCACTCATGTGTATATTCCTGCTTAAAGCTCACTCTCAGCCAACATCGGTCAACACCTCAACATCTTCTACATTTTGTTCCATTATTTTCCAACCTATCTATAACTCATTTGACCAAAGTTTGGGTGATTTTGTTCAGTTGCTATTGCTATAGGGCTTCATGAACATCCTTATTTCTATTTGGAGGACCCCCCCCCCCCCCGCCCGAATCTTACGATGACTTTACTTATTATCGCTCACTGGGGGCTGTTTTGGCTCGACCAGATTCTTGTATTAACATATAACAGCCGGATAACAGCAGCTCAGCATATTAATGAACTTAGTCCTAAGTCATAATATGAATAAACTTAAAATCAACTTTAAATCAACAAATTCAACTTTTAGACTTACCTCCCCGAAGCCGATGAGGACCCTTGTGAAGATGAAGAGGTCAGTGTTGTACATGGCGATGGTGGGTGAGAGGATGACGAGGATGGACATGAGGAAGACGCCCGTGCCAAACACCAGCTTGCCGCCGATACGCTCAGCCACTATTCCCCCCAGGAGCTGCGTCACCACCGCCCCGTAGAAGAAGGCGCTCAGCACCACTCCTTGTGTGCTCGCATCCCAGTCCAGCTTCCCGTCCTCCTGAAATGTGCAACAATTGCATTCTAATATTTCTTCTAGTATTTCTTCTATAATGTACTCTTATACTTCTACAATGTACTCTTACAATTCTTCTATAATGTACGGTTATATTTCTTCTGATATTTCTTTTAATATTTCTTCTATAAATTCTTCTTATATTTCTCCTGTAACTTGTTCTAATATTTCTTCTATAATTTCTTCTAATATTTCTATTATAATCTATTCTAATATTTCTATTCTAATATTTGGTTACTATATGGCACTATGGGCGGACACTAAAGCTACGATTCCACTGGATCGCTTGTATCTGCGCTCATAGCTCGCTCTTGCTTCGCTTCTTTATAGTGTACTCTTACATTTGCTCTTTTCCCGCTTTTATATTTAGCACAGTAGAAGCACAGAGCGATTATACTGATTTGCTTGTTTTCTTATGAATTCAATAGTAATTCCATCGATTCACTCTCACTGCACTATTGGCCTGCTAGTTTAACAGCAGAAAGCAGAAAGTGCGTCTTGTAGTTGCGCTCAAATCAAACATGTCAAATTTAAGTGGAAGGTCCTGAGCACTTCTAAAGAAGCGAAAAACAGCAGTTTTTAAGAGCATATAGAAAGTGCAGTAACCACTTCTATTAGATGGCTCTGGTTATGCTCTATCTTTGCTTGTTAAATGCTCAGGAAAATAAATCAGGGATGTCTTCCCCGAGGGTGTGGCCTTCCCTTAGTGCCTGGGGAAGGACATGGTCTTCCACTAGTGGCTGGGGGAGGACATGGTCTTCCACTAGTGGCTGGGGGAGGACAGGGTCTTCCACTAGTGGCTGGGGGAGGACAGGGTCTTCCACTAGTGGCTGGGGGAGGACAGGGTCTTCCACTAGTACCTGGGGGAGGATGTGAGCTTCCACTAGTACCTGGGGGAGGACAGGGTCTTCCACTAGTGCCTGGGGAGGACAGGGTCTTCCACTAGTGGCTGGAGAGGACAGGGTCTTCCACTAGTACCTGGGGGAGGATGGGATCTTCCACTAGTGCCTGGGGAGGACAGGGTCTTCCAGTAGTGGCTGGGGGAGGACAGGGTCTTCCACTAGTGGCTGGGGGAGGACGGGATCTTCCACTAGTGCCTGGAGGAGGACAGGGTCTTCCACTAGTGGCTGGGGGAGGACGGGATCTTCCACTAGTGGCTGGGGAGGACAGGGTCTTCCACTAGTACCTGGGGGAGGATGGGATCTTCCACTAGTGGCTGGGGAGGACAGGGTCTTCCACTAGTGGCTGGGGGAGGACAGGGTCTTCCACTAGTGGCTGGGGGAGGACGGGATCTTCCACTAGTGCCTGGAGGAGGACAGGGTCTTCCACTAGTGGCTGGGGGAGGACGGGATCTTCCACTAGTGCCTGGGGGAGGACAGGATCTTCCACTAGTGCCTGGGGGAGCACAGGGTATTCCACTAGTGCCTGGGGGAGGATGGGATCTTCCACTAGTTCCTGGGGAGGACAGGGTCTTCCACTAGTGCCTGGGGGAGCACAGGATCTTCCACTAGTGCCTGGGGAGGACAGGGTCTTCCACTAGTACCTGGGGGAGGATGTGAGCTTCCACTAGTGCCTGGAGGAGGACAGGGTCTTCCACTAGTGCCTGGAGGAGGATAGGGTCTTCCACTAGTGCCTGGAGGAGGACAGGGTCTTCCACTAGTGCCTGGAGGAGGACAGGGTCTTCCACTAGTGCCTGGAGGAGGACAGGGTCTTCCACTAGTGCCTGGAGGAGGACAGGGTCTTCCACTAGTGCCTGGAGGAGGACAGGGTCTTCCACTAGTACCTGGGAGAGGACAGGATCTTCCACTAGTACCTGGGGGAGGACAGGATCTTCCACTAGTGCCTGGGGAGGACAGGGTCTTCCACTAGTGCCTGGAGGAGGACAGGATCTTCCACTAGTACCTGGGGGAGGACAGGATCTTCCACTAGTGCCTGGGAGAGGACAGGATCTTCCACTAGTGCCTGGAGGAGGACAGGGTCTTCCACTAGTACCTGGGGGAGGACAGGATCTTCCACTAGTACCTGGGGGAGGATGGGATCTTCCACTAGTGCCTGGAGGAGGACAGGATCTTCCACTAGTGCCTGGGGGAGGACAGGGTCTTCCTCTAGTGCCTGGAGGAGGATGGGATCTTCCACTAGTACCTGGGGGAGGACATGGTCTTCCACTAGTGCCTGGGGGAGGACAGGGTCTTCCACTAGTGGCTGGGGGAGGACAGGGTCTTCCACTAGTACCTGGGGGAGGATGGGATCTTCCACTAGTGCCTGGAGGAGGACAGGGTCTTCCACTAGTACCTGGGAGAGGACAGGATCTTCCACTAGCTATTAAGATTCTAGCGATAAAATATCAGTAACAATAACGTCCCCTGGGGCAGCAGGCCAGTGCTTTCTACTGCTGAGAATGCCTAAGTGTAGGCCTACTTACTATTGTGGGGATCATCAGTAGTACTTACTATGATGGGGATAGTGTCAGTTGTGGGGGTGTAAGGACAGATCAAACTAGAGTTGTTGGATATTGTAATCTTCTTTTCCGTCTTCACCATGGCAACAATAGCTACGCCGAGCTGTCCCCGCAAGGCGTAGGCCATCCCACAGCCCAGGCAGCACAGCAAGGTGACAAGATGGCGCACTCCCAGGCCAGGATCTGATCATTAACATACAGTATTATACATATAATTTTTATTTCCATGAATAACAATAATATCGGTAATAGTTTATATCAATATGGAAAAAGGGTTCTCTGTTTCTACTAGAGAGTTCTTCAAACAAACCCTGTACAAGCTACATTTAAAATATACAATTGTAGTGATTTCCGTCTCACTACCCAAGTTTGATATCACTTATCCTAGCGAAGGGAAAGAAGACCAGACACGCAGTTCTTTAGATATCACGGGCTTTAGTCTCCACACAAACCATGTCCGATAGTCAGTATTGGACCCAACAGAGGTGACCAGGGATTGGCCTCACAAGACAGGTGGCAATTATGGTAAGCAGTCAATGTAGCTGTTTAGGGTACAAACAGTTAACATGGTTCAATGTGACAATAGCTGAGTTAAGCAATACAGAGTCTTGCCGGAACGTCAGGAAGTACTCCAACACATAATTATTATGGTAAAAGAGTTGACTAGATAATGATTTCCTTTAATACCGCATTACTGGAACTCTGTCTAGGGAGGAAAAGGCGGGAATCCTAAAGGCCGTTTGGAACCGGGAGCGCCTCCAGCTGAGGCGCGTGCACCCAATTATAATAGCAACACCCGGCCGAGCCAATTATCCCGGAACTATTAAAACCCGTATTCACTACACAATAAACAACATTAAACAATAGAAGTTATGGGATATTTTTATCCTTGTTCATAGAAAAAGCAAGAAAACTTTAGTCAAATCAAATGAATAAGATAGAATAATGATATCGACCATATATGTCAGCTAATATTCAGAATTGCATGAATATACCCAAAATATTAGAAAAGCTTAAAAATGGATTTAGAAAAGTAGGATTTTCAATATTTAATATAGTGTTCTTCCTGTTTAGTTTACTGTTAATACTTTTCACAATAAAAAATAATGGAGTAATTAGCAATTTTAAACAGTGATTCCTAAGTCATTTACATGTAGACTCCCAAACAGGCTTCCCAGAGGAAAATGTTTAGTAATTTTGAAACTAGATACTGTAATCGTTCAGAACATTTAATAAAAGGAGTTCATTTTTAACTTCTTTTTTAAATAAAAACTTTTTTCAAATTAAAATTTATTTTCCAATTTATTAAAATACGCAAATTAATATAGGCTTCCTACCATGGCCGACGGACATATCTCTACTGGAGAGCAGAAGGATGGACTTCTCGTGGAAGTCCTTGTTGTTCCCTCCCTCGGGCTTCTTCGCACTCATGTCAAAGTGCACATGAGTGCTGTCATGGTAATGACCTTCACCTGGAGTCATAATTGATGATAACTTGTTCGTGGGAGTAGCTGGAAGGAGAGGAACAGTAGCTGGGGGTCCATGTGGGGGGCTCACTGAAGCAACAGGAGCTTGTGTAGTTGCTGGTTCTTCCTTCCCCCCTTCAGTACCTCCTGTCCCTGGGGAAGATCCCCTTCCTTTGCCTCCACCACCCGGCCCTAAATTTCCATCCATGCTTGCTTTCTAACTTTAAACTGCTTCTCAGATTGATGTGTTTTCCTGAAATAAAAAGCATAATTTACTAACTGTATATATAATTGTCATAACAATATTAATAACGCTGTTTGTCATGATGAGGGAGTGAATGGTTGTTATGTTAGGACCAGTACATATGTACATTTATCAATAATAAAACAGGTTTTTATTATTTAATTACACTTCGAACACAGAACTACTTTCTGTCCGAACAACACTTGTGTAAGGATATGTGCACTACTTTCGGATTCTCGTTTTCCTGCCTATACAAGTCTGCTATTCCAGTAGTCTGTAGGCCAGCCCCACGCGGGATAGTGGGGCTGGCCTACAGACTACTATTCCAGTAGCTGACTTCCTCCCACGCAGCTGTAAGTGTAACACAAGGTAACAGCATAGCACAAGTGGAGGGAGTGGAGGGAGTGCAATAGTGGGAATACTGTATGATTCAAAGGGATTTTGCGGCACTCGTAATCGGCGGGTTTGCTTGATTTTCGAACTCGTTCAAGTTTTAATTTGATGTATATCGATTTCATTTCTAAACGAACTTCACATTTATAATGTATTATAAGTAAAAATCCAGTTATGGATTTGGAATGACTGATTGATGTAAACCTATTAGACTGATGTTCTTATTATGCACTCATGCACTTAAATTCCTGTCATTTTATACAGTTATAGTACGGTTCAACTTGTAATAATAATAATTATGTTAATCATGTGTCACTGACTTGTTGTTACAAAAACGAGGGGTGCACATCAGGTCGGGATCTGGTCTTCCTAGGCATGCCTTACTAATTACCGGTGACCAGCTAGTTTTGGGGCATACTAGGGGTTTTCGGAGGAGGGACACAAGAGAGTTGGTGAGTATACATTTACAGTATTTGTCAATGTGATAACCCTTAAATAACCATACTGCTTATAAATTGAGTAAAAGAATATCATATTTAGATAGACGTTGTACTTGTAGTCCTTTTAGTATCACAGGATAAATGTAGATATTAAGATTTTTAGACATTTCTTTTTGGTTTTTTTGTTACATTTCAGGCCAAACATTTACAGTGTTAAAAATGATGCGTGTCAACATAGTTAACACCATTATTGTGTTGCCTCAAAACATTCTACATAACATGAGTAATTAGGAAATTTCTACGCAATTGTTAACCTCTCTCTTAAGTTATATTAATTACATTTCTAATACTACTTGGATTCTATCAAGGCTCTACTTCTTCAAAATTCGTTCTTCTAACTAAAACTCACATAGAAAGCTGGTATCTCCATCTATTACAGATTTACATTTGTATAAGTCTGTACATATTCATTTTGACCTCCACTTGGTATTATATCATTATTACTCCTAGTCCTTAAAAGGACTATTGTACATAGGACTATTGTACATAGGTCCATCTAAAAACAATTTCAGGACAATAAAACAACAAGAGTAATACTTACAGCTCTAACCTAACATTCTCGTCAAGATCTATACAGTTAGTTATGCAAAATTCTTTTATACATTTATCAAAAACTTTATTATCTTCAATAGCTCGCAGCTCTTCCGGCAATTTATTCCAAGTCTTTAGTTCTTGGTAACAAGAGTCACAAGCATTTATAAGCTTGTATAAAGTGAGCTCTCAATTATTCAAATTATATATATTTTTAACTATAAGTATAAATCAAGTATGGGGTGGGGGTGGGGGGGAAACAACAAGAGATTTCGATCATATAATTATAAGTACACTTCAAGTACCCACCAAGTACCAACCAAGTACCCTTCAAGTACCCACCAAGTACTCTTCAAGTACCCACCAAGTACTCTTCAAGTACCCACCAAGTACCATTCAAGTACCCTTCAAGTACCCACCAAGTACCCTCCAAGTACCCTCCAAGTACCCACCAAGTACCCTTCAAGTACCATTCAAGTACCCACCAAGTACCCACCAAGTACCCTCCAAGTACACTCCAAGTGCACCACATAGATACATGCATAGATACATGGCCAATTCCACCAATTTGACAACATTTGGCCACCAACCGTGGAAAGGGGTAAAATGGGCTTAAATCAAGTTAATTATCATTAATTTAATTTTGGTTCTCTCTGCCTTCGCTTGTTATGTCCTCTGACTTGAATGCCAATGAATTATTGATCTGGGCGTCATCTTGTTTGCATGCAGATGCATTATTATGCTTGGATTCAGTCCTCATTCTCCTTCCCTCCCCCCACCCCACCCTCCTCTCTTATCTCACTCTCTGAACTCAACACTAATTGTGCCTATCATTAGGGGACCCTCCGCTGCCCCCAAAGCCCTCCAACAGTAGTGGATGTGGCTCTGAACTGTCTTGGTATTTTTTAGAAAAAAGAATAATAGTCACAGAAGCTCTGAAGTGGAAGAAATATATCCTACCAGTTTGTAGGATAATAATCGTTTTTGATTCACATTCCTACCATATATAGATCCAAAGTTAGAAAATAAGACCTATACGATTATATTATTTATATAGTTTGACTTCAGTTGTGTGAGGAAATACTCTTGGAAGCTCCTCCAGAATATAATTGTTTGCTCGAGATTTGTTCTTTGACCCATGTTGGTCTAACACGATTTCATATTGTCATTGCTTTAATTAGTTTTCTTCATTTATTCTAAGGGGAAATTATAGAACCAAAGAAATATTCGGGCCAACGATGCCCCGGCCTATCCTAAATCTTACAGGTGCAGAACTCAAATTGGAATCAACTCTGTTTTCAATAAAACTGCAAAAACCTGGAATGAACTCCCTCCTAGATCTATAAATATAGGCACAATAGAAACCTTTAAATCTCTTCAACGCAAGTGGTTAGATTACACACTATAATACATTTAATTTATAATTACTCTCAGTAGCTACCAAAATCTCTCACTAGGGCCCCACTTAGAGATAGTGGTTCCTCCAAGTGAGTGATATATTGACTGCCATGTTTGTTTTGATGTATTTTGTGTATTACCAGTTTTCCGATAAGCTTTTGATGCGATTGTTATTATTCACAGGGGCGTCGGAACCGACTTGTGGCACATTTTCTTGATCAAGAAATACATTTGACTTTCTGAGAAGTCAAAAAAAACATAAACAAACACGCTGCCCAGATTACTGTGTCCTTTTGATCAACAGGGGATAAGTAGCCTCTTATCCAATGCAGGTGTTGAGGAGTGATTGGATCTTTGCTTGTCACAGTTGCCCCAATCGATCTCTTAACTCCTTTCAACGTTGCCCTAATATGGTAATCATCCTTGAGTGGATTAGGTAATCCCATTTCCTCGTGTTTGATCCTAACAATATTCAGGTACTGTTTGATACTGTTAAACGCTAGCCTGCATGTCGGCCACGCAATTTACAGGGAAATAGTGTGGGAGGACACTGGCACTGGTTGCTTGCCAATCAGGCGACAGAAGTTCAGGTATGCCCTGTGGTGTGTGCTGTATGCCCGTCGGGTGTTGGGCGCCCAGGCCTGATCTTGGTACTCCTGTACTTCCACCTGAAGTTCTTCCTCCATGGTTTGGGTTCACACTCTCAATGGCTGCATGCATCCTGTCTACTCCCCCAGGTTCTTCCAGGTGCAAAATAGCATCGGCTATGGTGTTGAATCGACCGGGGTAATGAATTGCCCTTATCCGGAAATTGTATATCATAGATATGTGTCTCTTGACTTGTTGAATATATAGAAGATATGAATAAGTAGAATCAACACAGGTATGGCCTGAAACCACATAGATATGTAGTTTATTTTCACCATAAACATATACAAGGAAAGAAAAAATTTTCTGGCGTGCGTGCGGGTCAGGAGATGGGCGTGGAGTGAGGAATTGAATGGGGGAAAGGAATGATGCGTACTATGACGTAACGTCAACAAGGCTGGGGGGCGTGGTTACCGCATCAGTCACCAAGGTCTCGGACAATATATACGATGATAGGTCACCTCCACATAGATGGTAAATACGTTTCAGGGCTTTATTAATGTCCTCATCTGGACCTCTGCCTTTATTAATCATGCCAACGGCCGCCCTTGAATCACAGTGCACCATCACATTCTGGTCACGCCAGTGGGGCCCAAAGATAGCGGCCACTGGCTCCAGCATTAATACCTCTTTATAATTAATATGTTTGTCCTTCATACCAGGCCACTGGTCCCAACGCACGTAAAACCACGTAAAACCATTTCCCAAGGTAGTAGGCTCCTCCACCAATGAGGCATGCATCAATCGTTACAGGGGTGTAGCATCGCCGATCTGCAATGGGCAACAAGCAGTTGAACCGACACAGCTGGTTTATCCACCAGAGCAGATCTGCCTTTATCACGTAATTAATTCTGCACCGATGCCAAGGGTTAGATAAGGTGCGTATCCTCTCATACATACTGCATACATAAAATTTCCCACCATGAATAATGCGCCAAGCCCAATTAATCTTTCCAGCCAGGTGCTGAAGGGCTCGTTTTGAGATGTTCCTCTTGCTTAATGTCTCCTTCATCAGTGAAATCAAGCCCAGCTTTTTGTCCTCTGGCAGGCCCAGGCACATGGTCTGGCTATTTAATTGAATTCCCAGAAAGGTGATTTCCTTGACAGGGCCGATAACTTTATCATAGCTGATTGCAAAATCAAGCTCTCTGCAAAACTTAATTAAAGTGTTCAATGTGTCCTGGCATTCTTTGTGTGTTTTCCCAAAGCAGAGGAAATCATCACAGAACACCACAATATGAGGGTAGCCTCTTTCTGCCATCATACGTCGCACTGCTTGAGTAAGTGTATTAAAAATACCAGGTGACAGTCTTGCCCCAAATGGGAGGCGTGAATTGTAAAGATAGGTGGGTGTAGAATCGCCCTGGAATTTCCAACTAAGCCCCAATACACGGTGATCATCGGGGTGTACTTTGACTGACCTGTAGGCACTCTGAAGGTCCATCTTAGCCATCCAACAACCCTCAGTGATCATCTCCAATGCCTCGTCAAATGATTGATATTTAAAAGGCTCCAATGTAGCAAGGTCATTAACAGCCCTACCCAGCGGTCGACTACAATCATGAATAAGTTGTACCTTATTGGAGCCAGGCTTTGGTATAGCTCCCAGGGCTGAGGTAATCATCCTAGGCTCATCCACACAGACATATCTCCCGTTTTCCACCTCCGTTCTGATCTGTTTCTCTACCATAGCCACAGATTGCTCCTGCGTGCAGGAGAGATAGTTGTCCATAAAAGCGTTATCAGGTGTTGTGGTTGTGTTCGTAATCCTGAAACCATATCTCACACCATTAAGAATAAACTCCCTGTGGCGATCGTGGGGGTTGAGGTGCTTCTCCCAACCCTCCGATATGAGAGTTCCTTCAGTGTTTATTACTCCCCGTTTTTTGACTCCTTGATCTTGGTGTGTGTGTATATGCAAGAGTCACCATTATGACACCCCTCCCGTGTCTGGAATAATTTACACACCTCTTTCTTCTCGTCCTGGCTTGTAGGTTTACCTTTGTGGCGGTCAGACTTCTCCTTCACTGGAGCTTTCCTGGGGAGAAGTACTGAGGAGGCTAGCGCACCAACAGGTGTTCCCCAGTGGAAATCATATTGTGCCTGCAATTCTCTGTAACGTGTGTCGAAGTCCAGAATGGAGGCCCACTCATAATGCTCCAGGTACTCAAAGATCAACACTGTGTAGGAGTGGTAACAGGGTAGGGAAGACCCCCTCTTGAATCCCGTTTCCCATTTTTTATAAGCTCCATTTCCCGAATCCCGTAGGTTTTCAATTTGCAATCCCGTTTTTCTATTTGCAACCCCTACCTGGAAAAATTAAATCCAGATTTGAACCCCTTTCCCGAATCCCGTAGGCCCTTTTAAATCCCGAATCCCGACCTAAAATAGGCCCCAATCCCGGTTCCCGAAAAGGTATTCCCTACCCTGTGGTAATACTCCACATCTGTATGCGCAAGGTCCCCCGTTGCCAGAAGCCGATGAAGCAGTCGGATATTTGCAGCACCCCACTCAGCTAGGGTAATATAGGCTTGTTGTGTTTCGTCTGGCTTGATTGAAAAAACTCCCTCCTTGCCTTCCACCAAGGCCATGCTCTCCTTGCGCTTTGATGCTAGTCTGAGTGATACCTTTTCAGGAACAAAGCTCACTATTCTAAGAGCCTTTTTCTTCACTGCCCTCAGGGTGAGATTCATGCGGGGATCCGAGAGGAACATAGCCCCACGTGTGGCAGGTAGCTGGCACACGGTCTTGTCACTCCCAGCTGCTCCTGCTGGTTTCTTGTCTTCTAGCAAGTCGTCCAATTCCTCCTCCAGTTGCTGTTCCTCCTCTTTCCTTTCTCCCTGATGCTCAGTCTTCTCAGCATCGTTGGTGTCATTGTCATCTGGAGGAGCAGGCACTACCTGGGCCGGTATGTGCGGATTTAACAACTTCCTGAGTCCATCTCTCAATGCGATGTTTTGCCCCAAGGTGAGGCCAAAGGTAGCCATATATCCTTCTGTCAATTGGACCAAGACGGCTTTGGTGTTACAATCGCTGGTTTTCAATTTATCATACTGGCTGCCACTAGGTTTGTCTCTTGTGCCCAGTCGTCAAAGTTGAATGCCATTTTGCTCACGCTGCGGTAGTACTGGACGTCTGACCGCTGCTGCTGCTGACCCTGGAGTGACGCTCCCTCCTAGGGTCGGGACACATGAGCGCCCCTGGCGGTGCCCATGTGGGCTAAATGAGTTTTATGTTCCACAAAACTTCCTATATTATTATTTATTTCCGGAATCAGTACAAAACATTTTATACCGATTACAAAGAGAACAGCCCCTTTCATGGCAGTCAAAGCTCTTCCAGAGGGTCCCTGGTAATTAAATTAATGACAGAGAGTAAAACAAAATAAATCAAGACTAGTAAGCTATGCTATCGCAATGGGATGCACTAGCTATACGGTCAATAAGGTGAAGACAGTTATATATGTGTACCCTTATGTATGTGTATTTGTGGACGAGGTCCACTGGTACGTATAATTATTATGTATTGGCTGATTATATGGGCCGTCTACTTTTGATGTATAGGTAGTCTACCCCATGTTCTATTGTCAGTCTATATAACCTGCCTTAGTTCTGGATTAAACAATGGGTCCTTCTCCTTCACTAATCATCTTGGCTTTATGGTCAGGAATATTTCTGGGGAGAAGGGGACTGAAAGGAAAGTTAAAATCATCGCTATTCATTTAGAAACGTTTCAGCTTCTGCATTTGGTTTCGATCAGATGACGCTGGGGCGACCCTATTCTCAGGACAACAGTTACAAAAGACAGACAAACATCGATTTATGTTTCACTTATTATAAGGTCATATATCTGGGGAGCACACATGTGATGTGTTACAAAAAAATAAGTCACAAGTAGCAAAAATGTTATTCAGATGTCTTTTTCACAAGATCTCTTTATAGGAATGTTTTCATTTAAGTTGAGTTTAGTGTTCTTAGTAGTAGCAATACATATATAAAATTCCAAGACTGTGTGCTCAATGTATTTATGTGTTTCTGAGGTCATTCTAGGTGTATTTTTAACCACTTTATTCTAGTGATTTCACCATAAAAAAATATCGCAAACCTTTTTGTTCATACATGCAATACTATAAAAGAACTTATTACATATCCTACTGTTTACCACCATTAGAATCGCCTTATCTCATTTCTTCAAATATGATGATATTTCAAAATCAATTTTTTTTCGACTTGTGACTCATTTCTGTGCAACACATCACATTTATGTTGTATAAACCGCCAGTCGTCCAAGGAATGACTCAAGAGGAAATATAATGTTGCACGTATCATTTATTCACAACAGGACGTCTCACAGCAATGCCTGCTCTACTGAGTATTAATGCCTACTAACTAAATATTTCGTTATTTAATTCTGATTTAGGAAATTTATACAGCGCATCGCAAACACAGCCATGCGTACAACTAGTCATGTAACAGGTACAATGTCTGGTTTGTAAAACAGGTCTGTTATAGTTATAGCTCACGGGCGAATTATTCATTTAAGAATTCCATGATCTTCCGCCCACTGCTGTTTCTTATTATACCATTAATGAGATATGTGGTATATCATACAATATTAAAGGTAACGGTGTATATGGCCTATAGTTTGATATCTTGGATGCCAAGATGACACTTAATTACTGCGGCTACTGTAAGGGCGCCATGTGCTTCTATAGACGAGAACGCTAATACATTTCACTAAAGGCTTAACCTCTTTCCTAATCCGAATTACCTTAATTTTCCGCGTTTATAGATCTTTACCCCAAGTTTGGGAGAATCATTGAGACGCACACAAATAATTCAGATGGACATTGGATAAGAATTGGATAAAAATATATTTTAAATAAAGAGTTTTAAAAAATCGAAATCATCTGATCATATGCCGCAGTTCATAATTAAGGTGAATTTACGGACATTGGTCTGACCTTAAACCTTCGTGTTACAGGACTGTGAGCCTTGAATGGCCCGCTGATAGGGTTATCGGGAAATATTTAATTAATGATGTCGGTAAATCTCTGATAGGTAAATAAATGGATATGTTAAAGTCCCAATCTTTCTTAGAATTCTGAGTCCATACAGGCAGGGAATGTATATGCGATGTGTTACAGAAAAAGGAGTCGCAAAATGGTATTCTTTAAATGTCTTTGTCACTGGTGTATATATATATATATATATATATATATATATTATATATATAATATATATATGCATCGCACAGAGCCTCCTTAGCCCTATCCTCCCACCACAAATGTGATGTAGGCCTATTACAGGAACATGAGTCTTAAATCGCAAGAGGATGGACTTCTATTATATTTTCTGGATGAACAAAATGTTAGTGATATTTATTGATGGCCCCTCACTATTCGGGGTGACCTCAGATATGCATAGATATATTCCATACACAGTCTTCTAACATTACCAGCAGCGCAGCGCTAAGCACCCCAATAATTAGAACAGTGTGAGCAAGGGTTCCTGTGATTGAATTACTTAGAAGAATATCAGTTTTGCCAGTGTTGAAATCAGAGCTTGTTGAGCTGGTCTAATTCCGGGCTGTCATTATATACAGTTTGGTGTTTTCATATCACTTTTGGGGGCAAATGATATTGAACACTTCTCAAAAAAAGTGTTCTTGTCCCATTTTTGGTTGAAGAGCTAGTTGTGGCACTATCATGCACCCAATCGTCTACTAACCCAATATGTATGCATCGGTGAGATAACCTCAGGGTTGACCGCAGCCTGACCCTATTGTCTATAACAAGTATTGTATTACAGAGGGATCCCTATCTTATCTTGCTTGTATAACAGTCTCTCCTGCTCCCTTCCCAAGTGCACATTGTTTATAGCAAGGAAGTCTATAATTATAGTATATAATATTTACAGTAGTATAGATATTAGTTTTAAGCATGAAGAGAAATGCATTCTGTGTGAACAATCATAAGTAAATATATGTTACAGGAATTATGTAATTGAAATTAATTATAAACGTGAAATATAGAGGGTAACGCATTTTATTTTTTTAAACATTTTTATTTCTTGAATTTCCACCAAATAACGAAAGTTGTAATGGTATCTCATTCTCGAAATATAACCCAAACTTACATTTGATACCCAATTAAACCTGTAGCTACACTATACTATCATTGTGGCATGTACATGTATGTATAAGGTCTATACTAGCTCACTAAATCTCCATTTTTCAATAGGTTTTATGTTACCTCGACGGCAGTCCCTTTACAACTGACCAATCACAGGGCTATTAAGGCATTGTTCATTAGCCCGCATATAAGGGACTGCCACACCTTTGTACTCTATTATGAAATAATCACTCATCTATCTAGCCTGCAATGCTAATGTTCCAGCTGAGAAACAAATTATCTACATTGATTACTGTCAAATTCACTTGTATATTTATATAAACTCATGTATGTATGTATGTTTTTTTTGTTTTTTTTTATTTCATTTGAAAGGCCATGTACATTAAGTTAAGGGTTAAGATAAATAAGAAAAGACGCAAGTGAGCCCTACCCGGGTGTCTTCGTGCGTTGCCTTAGGGACCATATGGGTCGAACAATATTACACATCTCCAAAAAGTATCAAGTAGGTAACAAAGAAAAGTAAAAGAAAAGAAAACAATCCATTCTACAAAGCGTTGTTTTGCTCATTTCACCTTATAGTCTCTTAATTTATTTACTGGTGAGGTAAGAGCATCACAAAAATATTACTGGATTGTTTGTTTAAAGATTAAAATATAGCCTCATGTGGATGTTAGGTATGACAAATGTAAGAAAAATACTACTTACAAAAACATCATAAAATAAGATATCGCAATCTTTCAGGGATTCCTTATGTGAAATTACTATTTTCACTTAGCTGTTTTAACCCTTCCAAAACAGATATTCCCTACCCCAAACTGCCCTAACTATATGGCGGTTAGAGTAAGGACTCTTTCATCCTGGGTTGTCAGTAATATAATTTTCCCAGTATTTCTTTTTCACTTCTTTAATAAAAGTCACTCTCTCCTGTTCCAACCGTAACTGTTGGGGGAGGTTATTCCATATTTGTTTACCTTTGTAAAACACACTCAATCTAGCCTTTTCGCTTCTCACCCTCCTCAATTTAAACATCTTGGTTTGCCTATTTCGGAGGGGCCTGTCTACAGCCTCTAGCATTTCATAATTATCCTGTCTGTCGAAAATCAATTTTAGGGATGTAATTTCTGCCCTACTTTCAATCGGCAAGAGCCCTGAGAGTTTTACCAGTTCATGGTTGGATTTGTCATGACCGAAAGATACTCTAAGAGCCTTGTTCCATGTTTTTTGAATTTTCTTTTTCATTTCTTTACCAAGGTTTAGGATTAAAAAATTAGAAAACTCCAGAATAGGCAAAACGTATGTCTTCATGATTTGACAACATATTGTATCGTTCATAAATTTTCTTCTACGACAGATATCCCCAATCTTCCAATTCGCCGTCCTCAATTGTTTGTCAAAATGCTCTTTACAAGATAAACCTTCGTTTATAATCGTACCCAAGTATTTGAACGAACGAGTTCTCTCAATAATCACTCCCTTACATAAAAGATCCTGAAAATTTTTCAGAATGTTTCTGCTACCGAAGAGTTGATACTTAGTTTTTTTTACATTGGGTTTCAAAAAATTTTGGTCACACCATTTTGTGTATTTTGTGATGGTTTTTTGTGCTTTTTCGTGAAGGTCTAAATGGTTTTCGCTTTCAACAAGTATCACCGCATCGTCTGCATATAATATAAGCTGACCTGGAAAATCCATCTCCTGTAAATCATTGATAAAAATGTTAAAGAGGAGGGGGGCTAACAGGGAGTCCTGGGGTACGCCATTATCAACAGCTGTAGTATTCGTTCTGACCTTCTGATACTTAATAAATTGGTAACGGTTGGACAAAAAGTTTTTGATCAAATTAATCAGTGTTACTCCGATCCCAATCTGCCTTAATTTCTGTAGGAGTAGGGCATGTGGTACCGAATTAAACGCCTTTTCGAGATCGAAATATATGGCTGACAAAACTTTCTTTTTTTCTAAACCCTTAAAAATGAATTCAAGAACTTCATACACTGCATCGTTGGTCGAACAACCTTTCCTAAATCCATATTGGGTCTTCAGGAAAAATTCAGAATTTTCTAGATGTTTGTATAGCTTGTCATATATAATTCTCTCAAGTATTTTACTGACCATAGGGACTAGTGTGATTGCCCTGACATTGTCAACGTACATTAGGTTACCTTGTTTGGGGATCAGCGTTACTGGGGCTATCTTCCAGTCTTGTGGGATAATCCCTTCAGTGATAATCCTGTTCATTAGTACACAAAAAAATGTCCTACCAGTATGCAAGGAATTTTTAAGCAGTCGGGCATTTACGTCAACGAAGCCAGAACTTTTATGGGGGTCTAATTTGGAGATATACTTGATGATTTCATTTTCTTGAACGTTTGGTCTTATGTCAAAGATTGTCTGGGGGGCTGGAACATTTTCATTAATTGTAATGTTATCCTCAGAGGCCCCAATACTTGCAAAAAACTCGTTGGCATACTCCAAGGCTTCAAGTCCACTTTTTCTGCCATTCGGAGTAATGAAATCTTCAATACGCTCTGTATTTTCATTATTTTTAGGATTGTAAATTTCCTGGAGTGATTTCCAGAATTTTCTCGGGTTGTTTTTCTGAGCATTAACCTTGTGGATCAGATAGTTTTTCTTTTTCGAGCATATTAGTCTATTCACCCTTTTCCTGCTTTGTCTGGCTATGTCCCAGTCTTCATATAGACCTGTGACAATAGCCCTCTTAAACAATACATTTTTTTGCTTTAGAGCTTCTTTGGCCTCAGCGTCTATATACTCTTGATGTTTGTGTTTGACTCTAATTCTCATAAAGCCAAAGGTTTCGTCACTTGATCGTTTAATATCGTTATAGAAACCTTTCCACATGTCATTGATATTCGTACTTCCAACATTAGTGTCATACCTGTCTACTCTATTTTTCAGTTTCGTTGAGAACTCTGCCATTTTATCACGCGTACCTGTTTTAACCCATTTGTACTCCCTCTTTGCAATTGGGGTATATTTCTTTCCGAATGTTGAAATAATAGTGTAATGGTCAGATATGTTTGTTCTTACTATCTTACTGTTCAGGCTCTCAATGTTGGTACATACTAAATCAATGCAGGTGGCAGACTTATTCATCACCCTTGTTGCTTCGTTCACTTTGATCATGAGGGAATGCGATCTACACAGATTTACAAGTGATTTGGTATTTGTCCCGTTTTTCAGAATATCATTGTTGAAGTCTCCACATAGTACAATTTTTTTTTTATGTGAGGACAGGACTTTCAGCATTTCCTTAAGATGGTCTAAGAAAATCTTAAATCTTCCCGCTGGGGGCCGGTAGCAATTTATCAAAACGAACTTTCCATAATTTCCTATCTTAGTCTCTATACATTGGCATTCTATCGATGGGTCCATGATGTTAAACTGACTATACCTTTTCGTGTTAATATTCACGTCTTTTCTGGTAAATAAGGCTAAACCTCCGCCTCGTTTATGCAAGTTCGAGTCCCTGTCTAGGCGTGTCAAGTTGAACTCTGGGTGTTGATAATAAGAATCATTGTCAGATTTATCTAGCCAGGTTTCGTTCAACGCTACAATATGTATTCCCTTTTCAAGAAATTCCAAATGAATCTCTTCAACCGCCTTCCTGAGGCTTCTGCAGTTTAAACTAACGATCGTTTGCCCTTTGGGTGCATTCGGAATTCTCTCTTCCGTCTCGTTCATTCTAGTATCTAATGTGTACCGGAATTGTGCTTAGTTGAACATCGAAATATATACATTGAAACACCAACCCTATTGTTCTAGGGATATTAATTGACATTGTCACCTGTAAACCACGAAATATAATACACGAACACTGACCTTGAGGCCTTTATACAGTTGTAATCCCTTATATTGTGTTTGCACAAATCCCGAATTTGACATCGTGGCTCGTTGTTCGCCATTTTGTAAGACCTTGACCTTGTTAATCAGGGTGTCGTAAACAAATACATTCGGTGTTGTCTGAAACAACCTTCAAAATTAATCGCAATATTTGAGATAGGATGGGACAACTACCCTGCGCTTCTGTAATTAAATTCACGTTGATACTTGATTATTCGGGTAACATAGGTTACTTTACAGTTTGCGACTTGTGAGAACTCATCGGTGATAGTCACCCATGTGGCCTTGACCTTTGTGGTTGGTGTCATAATAAGCAATAACTATTTACAACCAAAATACCAGTTTCTATAAATTCATCGTCAAGGATAATGACACACCTTGAAACTTACATGTTTTAACAGAAATCAATGTTTCGATCTAGTCGTATAAATCTTACTCGACAATTGGTAGCATTTTACGGCATTGACGTACCCTGTATCGGTAGCAATATGGCCGCTGTGGGACGTAAGTCACACAGAAATCACATCGACAAGCACATAAAGGAGGATACCATAAAAGATATGCGCAAAAGACGGACATATCCTAATCTAAAAGGTAAGGTAATATTATATGTAGATCGTCAGATACTGAAATCACATTATATCCAAGTAGTTCTTGTTCAGTACGAGGATTGTTCTAACTCCTCGTGGGCGTGGTCCCTGACACTGCTATTCCTTGGTGTTGAACTGACACTAAGACCTTCGTGTATACGGTTGCTCTTGTTTAGGATGTCTCTATATTTATTCGCTGATTTACGGGGTCTAGTATTAACCCATTGAGACTTACTAAGAAAGTCCATGCCATTATTTAGTCGTTGTTCTTCTACAGTGGAGGTGTCCGCGACTCCGGCCGATGCTTCAGGTTTGGTCCCATCCGACGAGTCCATGTTATCCAGTGCACCGAATCTATTATTCGTCTGGATAACAGGGACGGTAGGGGGAGACTTCGCTGGACTAGTGCGACGTGGTGCGATGAAACCATCTCTATCAGGGGTAGGTGAAGATTTCTGTGTCCTAGGGGTTTTTGGGACTTTGTGGTCTATTTTGGGGGGTGTCGTCGGTTTACTTTTGGCGAGCGAGGCCCTAACTTCTTGTAACAGTTTTCCCAGATTGTTTTTACCACGCCAATTCCCATTGGTCAGTCTCTTGTCACCCAGGAAGCATCCTGAACCCCAGTAGGTATCACCAGTAGCTTCTATTAGCTCATTTGTTCCTGTTGCGACAAGTTTGTTGGCGAGAGCTTGATTTTGTTCAAATTTACAATATAGAAGGTCCCTCATAATTTTGGTATCCGTCTTCCTCCACTCTTCTAACTTTCCAAGTTTATCTCCCAGTGCTTTGATTTCAGTGGGATCCCTGGTATGTAAGATACATTTAGCCATTTCTTCATTCTTGTAAAACTTGGCTTTATGGAACTGGAAGGCCTGTTCGACCGATATAAAGATTTCATCTTCATAGTTCAGTTTAGCTGGGGCGAAATTGCTGAGGAAGGCGTACTTACTCTGGAACGCTAGTCCTCTTTTAACTTTGACGATTCTGATCGCTGCGGGTTGATATTTAGTGGGGAGACCTTTCAACTGGTTCACATTATATGTTTCACCCTCGATGGTAACCCTATCTCCTTTGGCTCTCGTATTCTCTTCACTGGCTCCAATTTCTCTAGCGTTCCTAGCTAGAATTCTCATCAGATTCCTTCGTTGTCTTCCTTCTTTAGTGACAAATTCGTGCATCTGATAATACTCGACATTGGGCCAAAAATTGATATCAAAACGAGGGTCGTCGAAGGGGTCTCTAATTCCTAGGATTTCGTCTCTCGTACTCTTTTTCAGGAATTTTATTACCAAGGGGGGAGACCATTTGCCTCTTCCTCTAGTAATTTCCCAGTAAGCTATGTCAATGTCATCGAGATTTGCAACAGCCGATATAATACTAATTACATCTTTTGCAACAGTGATAGCTCTCTCATCAGTTCTATCCATATTATCCAGTACGATATAATGGTCTTTCGCTTGAATTTTAACATTGTCTAGTTCTACTTCCAACTAGGCAATCTTGTTGGCGTTATATTGGGTTTCCCGATAGTTCGAGTCTGTACGTGACTCTAGAGTTGTTAGGGCCTGATCGATACGATGGGTGTCGACCCTGTTTAATTTCTCTTCCAGTGTCTTCATTCTCCTTTTCAACTCCTCTTTTTCTTCAGCATCTTTTCGTAATTGGTCTTCTCTTTCTTTTTTCTCACTTTCACGTAAATTCAGTAGTGCTTTAAACATGTCTGCTTTAGTTTCGTCCCTGACATTGAGATTGTTCATTTTATCATATAGAGTTTGTACATCGTCCTCAATTTCTAGACCAACATTTGCTAAATCGTCAACCAGTTCTTTACACAAGCAATCGTTTCTGACTCTACCTTCAACGCTTAGAATGGGTGAGAGGGGTGACCGATCTTGGCCCGAGTTACCATCCTCGGACATGGTGGTATATGTGCCGTCAGGTGATGCGGCCATGTTGTTTACGTTGTCAGATACCCCTAATGTCGCTCACTAGTTGTATTTCTTCCAGAAATATGTCCTAGAGGTCGTAATATTGTCCAGATTTCTAGCATTTGAGTCACACAACGTTGCAGAACTACTTATGTACTTTCCCTGGTTCGTGCGTATTTTGTGTTTCAAATAGATCGAGTTCACGCACTCGTCTCGGCACTAGGCGTCTTTCGATTTTGGCGCCATATTATGACTATATTATGTATCAATTTTATTTCCAATATTTCAATCACAATTACATCCTTCCTTAAACCCGTTATCCACTTGTACGACAAAATGACCACCGACAAAATGGCCCCAGGTGACCGACAATCGGTCACCTGTCATCGTCGGTGGCTGCTGTCGGTGGCTGCTGTCCGTCGGTATTTACTTGTACGACAAAAAGTGGCTTTTTGGTGACCGACAATCGGTCACCTAGGGGTGACCGATTGTCGGTCACTGGTATCCACTTGTACGATTAAGCCTGAAAATTTATATTCTCCTCTATATAACTCTAAAAAAATTACATAGGGTTAGCAAAATGGCCACATTCTTGCGAGATCTCTGTGGATCTGGATAATTTAAAATTCTACACGATGCTGACAGTTTCTGAATCGAAATAAATAAACAAATAGTGAATACTGAATACTGAATAGTGGGGTTAAGGATGCCTAGAAAAGTGGGTGGGAATATTAATCTCGCCATAATGGGGGTCTAGTTTTCAGCAATGAATAATTTAATATTAGCCTAAATTATTTTCTGTAAGCTTTATAATTTAGGGGAGGTTTATCTAACTCTTTAATTGTCTTGGAAATCTTGTGAAATAAACGCTTGTGACTCATTTCCCTGAACCACATCACATATGAGTAATTCTCCCAAACGGGCAGCATTTGATTTCAGGAGGCCATTTTTTTAGAAAAAATAAAATTCGTAGAATCTCTACAATTTTTGACATGCATATAGAAGGGAATATCAAGATTATACATACAAAGTTTGGGAAGGCTGTGCCAAATATTTCGATTCCTACATCTATGATTCCGAAACCCCATTTTTGCCTATTTTTTGCCTTATTTCGCCTATATCAAGCCAGATTTATCAAATAAAATTGTGTAAATTTGAGATGAGATACCCATTAATTATGCCAGCAATATTAAATGACAAAGTAAAAGCTAGGAAATCGATGATGGCTCCCAACAAAGGATATGGTTCTAACAAAAGTTTGAATAATTTTTGTCAAAATATCTGTTTTATTTCTATACAATAACAGTGCTAATAATTATAGCAGGATCTCTTTATTTCTATTAATTATGACGTAACGGCGACGCTATAGTCGTAATGGCGACATTCCAATATATGCTCACTGCAATTCAACAACATCTGTATACGTTTATATCTCTCTCTCTCTCTCTCTCTCTCTCTATATATATATATGTAGTAGTTCTGCTATGATCCTCCTTGAGACGTTCCATAAAGGAATGGTGCTCTATATTAACACTAGAGGTGCCCTATGTTCGGGCCTATGGTATTTACACAGTGTTACTCTGAAATCACTCTATTTCCCTTTATATCTTATGTTAACCCTTATTGTATTATCCCAGTTGGATTCCTCAACCTGTTTCTATCTATTCTATGTGTCATCACATTAGGTATCTATTGCTTTATGTCTACATAAGTATTGCAGGGATCTCTAAGCTACCACTTTGTAGCCAGTACTAAGATCCCTTACCCTATCCGGCTGAGATGGATTCTGGGCCGTTTAGACGGACTGTTGCAATAAACAGAGATATGAGGAATTGGCCTTGTTAAGTTGTTTATTCGTTGTCGAGACTCTGCGAATCGCTACAATTGGTGCCGTGACCAGTTCTTGACCAGTCCGCTGAACTAAGCCTTGACCGGATTAGGAAATCCGTGGATTTTTGATTTGTTGATTCTCTTTCAGAGATGGCCGCAGCAGCTCCCGGAGCGGAGGACGGACCTCCGCCGGACCCGAAACAGACAGTCAGGCCGCCTATGCAGCCTCGTAGACTGGTTGCCACTGGTACGACATTGGCAGATATGAAGTTTGAGCGAGAGTTCAAACGGATTATCTTGTCTGATGTGGGCTCGGAGTCCGATGACTTCAAATCCAGCAAGGAGGACCGAGGTGCCTTCACGGACTTCAGGTCCCCTGCAAGTGAGGTGGAGTCAGACGAGGATAGTATGCTAAAAGTAACTCGACTGCAGCTGTTGGGGATGAGGAGAGACTTGGCCACGGAGAAGAGGAAGAACCTCGAGTTTGCAGCAGAAATGCAACAACTCGTGTTTCAGAACAGAGATATCCAGGAGACCCTGGAGGTTGTAACTGAGAGGGACTCTGCCTACATCAAAAGGTTGTTGGTAGAAAAATGAAATGTGAGGTTGCAAGGGTGGATGATTTGTCTCATCTGCAAAATGCTTCACGTGATCAGTCGGTAACAACACAGACTGAGTCTGCAACCTTCCCTCTTTGGGCTACACCACCAGCAACAAGTTCGTTCAGTGAAGGAAAAAGAACGCCTCCTCAGACAAACTTCTCTGTTACCAGCAGAAGTTTCAGTACACAGACTCCCTGTGAAACCGACTCAGTAAAGATAAGTGACTTATCTACTAGTACGGGTACGCAGACGGAGGAAATTGCTGAAAAGAGTGGAAAAAAGGATAGTGCTAGTGGTACGGACGCTGACTTTGAGAGAGGTCAAGTGAGAGGAGACGTCTACAGACCTAAAATCCGGGTAGTAGCTGGTTCTCCTAGTGACCCGTCTGACCCTAGCAACTCATCTTCTTCCTCCTCTGGGTCAGAATCTCCAGCCCCAAGGAAGAAAACAAAGAAACCAACAAAGAAAAATTCCAAGAAAGTCAGAGAACGTTCTAGCATAGCTAGAAAAGATCAATCCCTGGTCCAGGGATTAAGTTATGATGGTACGGACGACTCAGATTTTGGCGAGTTTGAATACTCCCAAGGTCCGGGAAAGAGCAAATACACCATGCGTCCACCTGTCATAAAGATGTGGGACCAAAAGGACCCTTGGCGTGTTTACCTGGCTGAGATGCGGGTAATGGCGGTTGCATGCAACTGATCAGAAGAGGAGTTCCTGCTCCAGTTGCAATGGGGATGCAAGCGGCAGTTGGCGGATATGGGTGATCTGCCTGCAGGCCTGACTTTAAAGAAGTTTGTGGAACATATGGACGCGAATTTTGGCGAGATTTCTCGTGTAAAGAGACAAGCTGAGTTTCATGCTTGTCGCCAGACTCCCGGACAGGCTGTCCGGCAGTTTGGTAACGAGGTAGCTCGCAAGGCCAGGTACGCCTTCGGGAAAAGGATGAACAGCACCATAGTAACAATGGCTATTCATGCTTACCTGAAGGGGTTGACAAACTGGAAACAGGCAAATTGGGCTCGTTTGAAAGAACCCGCAGACCTTCAGGAGGCCATCCATTGGTCAGAGGTCTACGAGGGATGCTTGATGGAGTCCGAACCCAATGTGGTAATCCAAGAAGTTGCCGCGCTGCCAGCTCCTGAACCAGTTCAGGAACGCGCCTTGTCAGAAAAGAAAAGAAGGTCCCGCAGCAAGTCCGGCGCTGCTGTAGCCCAGGTGACTGAGACCCTGGATGATGTTACCTCCTCTGGTTCGGAGACACAGGAGGTGTCAGCAGTTATCTGTCAGGCTTTGCAAGCCTATAGGGATTTCAGGAAGAGGCCTGGTGACGGCAAAGACGGACAACCATGGAAGAAATCATTTTCTGGGCCATTCTCCGGTCGGAGAAGGGATGGGCCCAAGAAATGTTACTTCTGTGGGAAGGACGGACATATCTCTCCTGATTGTCCGACCATTAAGGTTTTGAAGGAGGTTGCCGAGTCTTCGAAGGTACCCGCCTCTAAGACTTCGGAAAACTCCACACGGCCCTTATAGGAAGCGATATAGGGGTCGGGGGACGCCGCTTCATAGTACTACAGCTCGGACAAATTTAGCTAGTAGTATGGAAACTGGGGGTGTCGCCCAGGCACTTGTTAGTAGGGAGTTAGCTTTGTCACAAGGTCAAGCGCTTCTGGAAGCAAGAGAACCATGGTCGTTGCCGGAAAGGGACACCTGTTCAGGTCGAAATATTTCCCTGGATAGCCCGGATTCTGATTCTCATGTGAGATGGGGACAGGACGGGTACCAAGCTGTTGAAGGTCAGATCGTTGTGGTTGGACAGAACCCCAACAGGTCGGCGCGGATACAGAAAGTTTCTGTGCAACAGCCAAAGACGCTGAGGATCACGGATAATTTGATTGTCCGGAAGAATTACTGTGCTACGAAACGTGAGCTGTTGGCGGTGCTTACCTTGAATAAGTTTAGACACTATCTCCTTGGCAACCGTAATTTTTACGTGAGAACGGATCATGCTTCCCTCAGAAGGCTCCTGAACTTTAAGGATCCAACGGATATGCTTGCAAGGTGGTTAGCCACGATGCAAGAGTACGTTTTGGAGCAGAGTATGATACTTCACTGAGCGGGGAAGAAACATGCCAATGCGGACGGATTGTCACAAATTCCAACCAGGAAATGCGGGAATCCCGGCTGTCCCGATTGTGGTGTCCATGATGCTGTAATTGCGGAGGCTGTGGTTGTTCTTGGTTCCTTGGAGGATGAAATCCGGGATGCTCAACAAGGTGATCCCCTCTTGAAGAGAGTTATGGCTGTATTGGACGGATCCAGTCCGGTTCCCAGCAAAGAACAATTGTCTGGTGAGCCGCAGGAATTCTGTACTTACATCCGTAACAAAGATAATTTGGAGATTGTCCAGGGTGTCTTATGTCTGCGGTGGCTGCGTAAGAACACTGGGCACACATATGTCAGGAAGATAATTCCTGCCTCTATGAGGAAGAATATTTTCCGTTGTCTGCATGGTTCCCAGTTGGAGGGCCATTATGGTGATTTCAAGACCAGCTGGAAGGCAAAAATGAAATATTTTTGGCCTGGAATGCGGTATGATTTGAAAAGATGGCTTAGGGCTTGCCCTGAATGCAGCATGCGAAAATCTAGAGGCGGACGAGGTATTACACCTTTGAAAAAGGAAATCCATGGTGAACGATGGAGTAGAATAGCGTTGGACATCATTGGTCCATTTAAGACTACCCCTAGAGGAAACAACTACGTAATGGTGATTACAGACCATTTCTCAAAATGGGCGGAAGCATTTCCTATGCCACACGGCGGAAAGATGTGCTGAAGTTCTGTTTAGAGAGTGGGTTCTGAGATTCGGTTGTCCGGTTTCGTTGCAAACGGACGGGGCGCCGGAATTCAGGTCTCAGCTGTTGCGAAGTTTGTTGGACATGTTAGGGGTTGAGAAGCTAATCACTCTCCCGTACAGGCCTCAGTCAAATGGACAGGTAGAACGGTTTAACGGAGTTCTTGTTGAGCAGCTCTCTTGCCTGACCAGCTACTCGGATTCAAATTGGGACTTGCTTGCTCCATGTATAGCTCATGCTTACAGGGGTACGGTGCATGCCAGTACGTTGTGTACACCCAATTCAGTAGTTTTTGGGACTGAGCTTGTGACTCCAGTGGATTTGATCCATGGAGTTGAGCCCGGAGGGCTGGATTTTCCTTGTCGGATGGCATACGTAGAGAATTTGAGACAGTCATTGAGAACTGGACATCAGTTTGTCAGAGATAATCTTGGAGTTGCTGCTGTGCACCAAAAGAAAGTCTTTGACAGACGGGCTTGTCCAAGGCGCTTTGAGGAAGGGGCTATTGTGTATAGGTACTGTCCCCCTAAGGCTAATAAGAAGTACGGTCCCAAGTGGGATGGGCCTTTCAAAGTGCGTAGATTCATAGGGGGTACTACCTATGAATTAGAGACGACTGAGGGAATCGTCAGATATCATGTAGATTATCTGAAACCCGCCTTTGATGAGGACGGACCGATTCAGGCTGTTAATTTACATAAGGCTCCTGAATTCCGTAAGTTAGAGAAGGCTGGGCGCGAGATCCTGAAGTTTGAAGGCGGAAAAGTTCTAGCTGGTGCTGAATGTCCGGAAAGAAAAGAAAAGGAGAAAATTACCATTGGTGTAAAACCCAGGGGTAGACCTAAGAAAAACCCAGCTGGAGTGAAACTTCCTTCTTCCAACAAGAAACAGACAGTAGATGTTGGTCCTGCTCTTATCTGGGTTGGTAAGAAGAAGTCTCAGAAGAAGAAGAAGAAATTAAAAATTTCTCCGGTTGTGCTCCCTTCTAAGAATAAAAGCAGGCCCAAAGAAGCTAAGACGGATACAGTTGTAAAAAAGCAACCAGTTCCTCTGGTTTTGGCGGATTCTGCTAAGCCCTTAAAAAGAGGGAGGGGGAGGCCGAGGAAAAATTTGGACATTGTTCAAAATATTCCTATTTCTCCTGTGAAGAAGACGGACAGTGTTCCACCAGTAATTGCAAGGGCTAAGCGCACGCGTAAAGCTCCATCAAGATTGCAATATGGAACTTAGGCTTTAAAGTACAGGTGGAACTTTCCTGATGGTTCCACAAAAGTTATACACAACGAGAAGTCTGTGGCTGATATATCGGATAAGTCATGCTGCCCTTTCACGACATTTGAGAAATTCTTTATTGAATTTATTGAGTGGCTGGGAAAGAACCAACCAGTCCGTATGACTTGTTAGAAACTGCACTGAGAAAGGCTTAGCTTGGGAGAACCCTTGAGTTCTAACTGAACTAAGACTCCCCGGGAAGCTTGAATCAGCTCAGAAATTGGGTTGAAATTGCTTTTGAATCGGCTAAGTGGATAGTGGGCTTTATGGACAATGTATCCGCATTTGTCTCCGCGGAAGACCAGTACAGGCTGCACGTGTAAACATCTGTGTACGCCCTGTAGTAGAGAAACAGAGATGGCTATGTTTGTCAGTGGTTGAGCGGGAAAGTGGCGCTGGGGAGTGGTGGCGACTTTGAGTACTACACGCTGGCCGTGAGCACTGTGATGTTGCACCCTTTCTCACTCCGCTTCCGGGACACCACACAACAACAGCTAGCCAGTGCACTTGATACTCGGAACCTCCTAGGAAAGAAGTGAGTTGAATTGGGTTAAAACTTGCTTGACATACTCTGAGTTGATATCAATCTGATAGTTGATAGTTGTCTGCTACTATACATGGTGCGTTGGAGTTTTAGGGAAGTTTTGATTATGTGTAATGGAAGGGGAAAGTTCGGTAAAATGGCTAGGACGTCCGCCATGACACCGGCGCTTTTTGAATGAATGGCGAATGAATGGGGTGAAAATGAAGCTTGTGTTGGGGCTCTCTACACCACCAATGCTTATTTATTTGGCTATCCGCCAGTCCATTTAGCTCTTCTAAAGAGTTTACTGGGTCATATTTGACTTTTGGTAACTTCTATCAAGAAGTTAGTCTGTGATAATTGATTTTCTGTTCCCTTCCTACCACCTATATGTAATATAAGGAGTAAAGGGTATTGTGTGCTTTGCTATGTTATGTATTACCTGTAAACACGATGATAGTCCTGGCATTTTCCATCTTGCTTAGTGTTATTCTTTTTCCCTTCAACAGGAAAAGATTTTTTGTTAGCTGCCAGGCAAGATGTCAGACGAATGGGTGGATGAACCCATGGATTCAGATAGTGAATCAGTTCCGCCTATGACTGAAGATGAGGAAAAACAACTCCTTGAAGGGGCGGAAGATTTGATGTCTTTAGACCCTGATAACAGACTTGCCAGACCCGTTGTTCGGACGAACAAGGACCGGACGGATCCGGGTGCCCATCCCCTTGGATCGGAAATCCAACCGTTGGTAGACACCAGGGAGGAATCCGGACTTGATCCGGACGGATCTGAAAGAGACTCCAAGGAGGAGTCAAAGGAAGTCTGCCTCTCCCTGAAAGGACTGATGGCGATGCTGTGGTTGATAGTGAGAAAAGATTTTCCTCTAGGAAAAGAGATCGCTCTGTTGTGCCTGATGGAAGTTTTCCGGGAAGCCCTTCTTTGTCGAAGTGTGCTTGCAGATGGGCTCAGGAGTGGTCCGGATCTGTTCTGAAACATCTCCCTTCGGTAGAGAACAGTACTGAGTTAGTGGCAAGAGCTGAGGAAGTAGTGGACCAAGCTCTGGAAAAGATCTGTTGTTGAGACTACACCAGTTCCTTCCGTTCCAGTTCCGGCTGTAGCAGTTCCAGTTGCCAATCCGGTTGCTGCTTTGCCCCTGGATCCTACACAGCTTCCGCAGTTACTCATGCTGAGTAATCTGCTCCGTACTCTACAGCAAGTACCAGCTCCTACCACTGTAGCTGCCGTTCCTGATCAGCAAGTTCAGGCCAACAGGACCCCAGTCCGTGACACGCAGACGGGTCTGTACGAGATTCCTAATTGGCTCTTTAGTCCATCAACTCTCACTAATCCACCACAGGGATCTGAAGGAAATAAGCCGGACGGAGACAACACCCCCATGGATTAGCTATCTCCATTTGTGCTAAACGAGCAGTGAGAATGTTTTCTCTATTATAAATTTTTGCACCTGGTTATGTTCATATGTTGTGCATTTTTCAATGACTTGAATACCATACATTATTCTTGATTCATATATATCTTCGAGGTCTCAGGAAGCACCTTTATGTACCGGATTTATATTTTTCTACGCATGGAAATATTTTTGATAATCCTCTTCATGTTTTCCTATATAGTTAGGACACGGATGCTCCTGTATGTATTTTACCTCTGATGTTTACTTACCTTTTTATGACAGATGTCATTTCATATTGGGTTTTGGATATTTTTACGCTTGAGATGTAGCGACCTGGTTTATGTTAAGTATATAGCTAGGACACCTTATGCTGCTCCTTTTTGTCACCATGAAGACCTATATCTAACTTTAAAAAAGAAAAACTTCCAGGTTCGCGATGTGAATTCTCTTTTTATTTATCCATTTAATCCTTGTTGGTACTTTGTACTGAGTTTATTTCTTACAATACGATTTTTCAAAGGGTTTTTAAAAATCTTAAATAAAGGGGGGGGGGGGGGTATTGTAGTAGTTCTGCTATGATCCTCCTTGAGACCTTCCATAAAGGAATGGTGCTCTATATTAACACTAGAGGTGCCCTATGTTCGGGCCTATGTATTTACACAGTGTTACTCTGAAATCACTCTATTTCCCTTTATATCTTATGTTAAACCTTATTGTATTATCCCAGTTGGATTCCTCAACCTGTTTCTATCTATTCTATGTGTCATCACATTAGGTATCTATTGCTTTATGTCTACATAAGTATTGCAGGGATCTCTAAGCTACCACTTTGTAGCCAGTACTAAGATCCCTTACCCTATCCGGCTGAGACGGATTCTGGGCCGTTTAGACGGACTGTTGCAATAAACAGAGATATGAGGAATTGGCCTTGTTAAGTTGTTTATTCGTTGTCGAGACTCTGCGAATCGCTACATATATATATATATATATATATATATATATATATATCTTTTACCAAATTCAGGCAGGCCTAAACAATTATTAGAAAAGGGGAAATTATATAAAAAAACATATTTTATTTTAAATATGGGATTTATTTTACATGTCGTAAGAGAACGCAACGCAACATACAACATTCCCATATCAATTCATTGAATTTCATTTCAGGAAATAAGAGGGTTCATACACATTATAGGCTAATAGCTTTTATTTTTATCGAAAGATACCTTCCCTCCCCTCCAATACTAAATGCATTATAATATTTATGGTCACTCTTTGGGTATTTCATTATTTTGAAGCTAATACATGTCATAACGCGACACAAATATTCCAAAATAATATTTTCCATGTCTAGATCAGTTTAGACTAGAGATTCCTTAAATATTGTGTTTTTCATAATAACAAACATGTGTGCATGTGTTGGAACCATTTTTTGTCAGCAAAAGTAATATATTTTCTAAATGCGCCTATGTATTTTACATTCAAATTCCATAATTATTACTTATTTTCTAGCCTGAAAAAGCATTTATATTGCAATAGCGGCGAAGATTCTGGCATGAGAAATTAAATTAAACCCTATTAAACCCTACTTCCCACAGCCTCATTTCGGCCAAGGAATTGAAATAAACTGGTTATAATCGTGTGTGATCATCCCAAATACAGGTTGTAGACACCCTAGGCTGGAACACCAAATGATGCTCGATTGGGAGAATTACTCATATATATAGTAAAACCTATATTCGACCTATTTAATTAAAGAAATATTAAGTTAAATAAGTATGCTACAAGTAGTGTAATATACTGTCCGATTTGGAGACTTTTGAAATCGAAAAAGTCGAAATAATCACAAAAAAATACCAATAAATAATCATAACTCACTAGAAATGATATAGAATAATTGTACTCATCAATGTCAAAATATTCACCAAAATCAGGGACCCACAAACCACGCACAAATCGAAATATTCAATAAAATGACTCTAATTATACATAAATCGATAGAAATGAACAAAATAAACTTAATCTAAAGGTACAAATATACTCTAGACTATTCACATATGTCAACCGAAGGTATCCAAGGTCGTAACAACCCTTGGTATGGCCATAAATACATGTTAGAAAATAAATAAAAAGATGGTAGGTGACCGACAATCGGTCACCCGCCCGACAATGATGTAAATTTACATTATTGTCGGGAGGGGGTCACGACAACCCACCGACGAAATGAAGAGGGTGACCGATTGTCGGTCGCCCGGTATCCACTTGACCGATTGTCGGTGACCCCTAGTGACCGATTGTCGGTGACCGTTTGTCGTGCAAGTGGATAACGGGCTTTAGGAACAAGTGACAATCTTCTGACGTGTCAGAAAGATGATTCTGGGGTGTAGTCGCAATTATAAGCAATTATAAGAATCCACCATATTCTGCATTGCATTGATTCTAGCAATCTGTTTGGTTAGGTTGAACTTTATTTTCATCTGAGTTTGAGTTATTTGAGAGGATTGGTGAAGGTGAATTGTACATTTTCTGACGATCTGACCCACACATAATTTTGAATCGTCACTATAGCCTAGCCCTATGTGAATCGAACCTTGCAATAATTACCCAATATTACAGATTCTAAGTTCATACAAAATCAACATGACATATCATTCAACGAGGCTCATAAGAGTTTATAGCAGATTTCTAGCGATTTCAACCATATTTGTTCATTTTCTAACAGAATTACGCAGTTGATTTCATCACCGTTTTTGTAAGGTTCCGCTGCTTGCGATTAGCCGTGTAATGATTAACCAACGACTGAATATAAATGCTTGAACGGCTGAAAATAAATATATGAACGTCTAAGCTAAGCTTGTCGAATTAAATCTAACCAACCTTTTTATTAGTTAGGCTTGTTATACGATTTCACCGATCGCACATGCTGCCGCCATGTTTCCAATTTGTTTCTGGTCGCTGACACAATAATATCCATATAATCTGCGTAAATCAGTCATGTCGACTTCAAATATTATCCCAAACAATAGTTTATGAACATATTAACATCTGACGATATTCCTTTCGGTGGAAATATCATGATTTCACCACCTCCAACTCTTCGGAACCATGCTTCCGACGCCATGTTTGTTTGCTTTTGGCCCATGCGCATGCACGTGTCTACCTACGGTTAGGCGATTGTGTTGCCGGGCTTTATCGCTGTACACGCCGTGACGGGCCTTCTCGCCGGCACGATGGACCTTCGTGCTGGTGGACCCTTATGTCCACCGTGTCATTAGAGCCCCGGCCTATGCTCGTGGATACTACGAAAGCCGTAATGATAAACCAGCGACTGAATATAAATGCCCGAACGTTTAATCTAACCTTGTTTTCAACCTCATATGCCAGGATTATTGTGTAAAGACATTTGAATCGCTCAGAAAGCATTTTAATTTTGTTTCTGACGTCATGTACACAAGGGACCTTGTGAGACTTAGCGCGCCGATCGCTTATAGCAACGATAATAAGAATACAAATTTATAACATTATGACACCAGCGCCTGAATATAAATGTCTGAACGTTTAATCTAACCTTGTTTTCAACCTCATATGCAAGGATTATTGTGTAAAATCATTGGTTTGTTCTAAAAAACGCATCAAATGTTGACACGAGTGGGATCGCTATGGCCGGCAACGGCAACGGCAACGGGTCGGGATCTGGGTCAGGGTAGGGCTTGGGTCTGTCCACGTGGACAATGTGTGATTAGGACGTGCACGGGAACGTGCGCGCCAGCTCGCCTTTGGATTGGTTTAGACATGGGTTCAAGTGTGGGGTCATTGGGCTCTATGACCTACTAGACCGGTATTGGGGTCAACGTCTTGTCGGAGCGGTGTACCACTTCCGGCCCGACCAGCAGTTCGTGGACACGGGAAAAATCAAGTCCACGGGCCTTGGCTTGGACCCATAGTAATTCTGGGGTGGGGTTGGGCCACCCCAGAAAAAAGGGAGAAGCATTCAACAATCTATTACTTCTTTATACATCCTTCTGGGAAAGACAGCGTTTCCCAGCTCTTCCAGGCATCCCCAATGATGCGTTTCTTAGTATTCATTGTTTGATAAGTGTGATAGTATGCATATAACATTAACTCATACAATTACAATTACAGTTTACAATTTATTAAATTATTGACTAGTACATACAGTATGACTGATACTTGAAGTGAGAAAATTTAAGTGTTATGGCGAAACATTACAAGCATCATACGACTAGGTAATATATCTATTCAGTCAAAGTTAGTACCTCTAAGCGGGTACAGTAAAACGAGAATTTATAATAACTTTACATATCATATTGAAAATTCTTTACATTAATTCAACACATTTTGGTTTTTAAGAACAATATTGATGGTGACACTGAGCACATAAGTACTTAATTCATTACATTATAAAACATGTATATGGATCTACAGACCATAATAGAGATTTTTACTTCTGTTCAGTTTGAGTATTTAGTTTAGTATACTCAATTTTCTACTACTTCAAACTCTTTATGAGTTCAATAGAATGAATCATAAGACCAATGGCAGTGAAAATTGCCATAGTAATATTATTATTATTATTAATATTGATATTATCGCTATAATATCTCTTCGTTATTTATTGGTTGATCTTTACTAGGTTTTTTGGTTTACACCCTTTTTTACTTTTGCCTTACTTTCTAGAAATTGTTTAAATTCCTCTTTAGAGGTACACAATTTTCCCTCTTTTGGTAGATTGTTCCATGAAAACGGTATTAAATGTAACTTATAACTTAAACTTAACTTGTAACTTAAATGTTACTTATACAAATCATACTGCTTTTGCACTACTCTGATACTCTGATATGTATTAGCTCTCCTAGTTTTTACCATCATTGGAACAGGCTAGATCTCATCTTCTCAAATATGATGGTATCTCACAATTTATTTTTTGCGACTTATGACTCATTTTCATGTGACACATCACAAATATACGGCCGATTGTACATTTTATGACGTCCTGACCCAACAGCAGTACCTATTTTTTTAAAAATTTATTTATTTCATTTAAAGGCCTTTGCCTGTCCATAATATGGCACAGTACGGTATCAGATAAACCTAGTCAGGACCGTGACAGATAAGAACATGAATTCCTCGTACGCTAAGGTGATAGGAAGGTGCGAATAATGAAAGTTGTAATGGTAATAAAGTACTCGAGACTGTCTCAGACCCTCCGCCTATCTCAAGGCACACATCAGGCTGTAGACTAGCACCAAGTGATGCGCATCATTCTTAATATTTCCTTTTTTATACCATGAAGAGCTAGGTACATGTTTGAATGTACGGATTTGACACCGCCCAGGTATTTTATTACTATTTGATTTGAAAACGTTATTTGTATTCCTTTGAACTGGTACATCTCCTGGTTTTCACCATGTTTTCGTCAGTAGCCTGATTATAATTACCTTCAGTTAAAATTATATTACTATACATTCAGTGGTATTTACATTATAGATTCTCGTTTGTTTTCATGTATTATAAGTATGGGTTTCAATATCATAATGAATAGTATTTACAGTTCATCTGTAATTATCAGTTAGGATAAATTATCTATTGCATTATATATTGATTGTGCTACATAATGTCTCTATACTTTTCCATAATAGCTAGGACTGAGAAAAATTGCAGAATAAATTTGCAGAATGTCACTCAACTGAATTAATAAATTTAAAACAAAAAACAATGAACGATACAAAGATGCAGAAAAATGAAAACTAGTCATAAATAGCACATCAATAAAACTATTTCACGGTATATAGATGTAGAAACTTGTAGTAAAGCAATACAAGTAGAAATTCTCCAGTAATTTCCTAACAGAATATTGTTGAAATTTCTATCAATCAGTCAATAGTATAGACCTTTGTTTGTACTATTGAATTGAATCGATTAATTCTTTATTTGTTTTGACAAACGGGACACACGACTCTGAGATATGTTCAGGTATTGCGTCACATATGCCCTGTATCTCGTAAACTTAAGCTCAACATTAAAAGCTCACAGCTTAAAACATTACAAAGTAAAATACAGAATACAACGGGGGCAGAGAGTGTGAGGAGTCAGATTGGAGGGAGAGGAAGAGAGAGGTGTGGGAGGGAGAGAGAAGTGTGTGTGTGTGGGGGGGGGCGTGGTTAGCAAAAATTGCATGACTGTCCCACTCCACAGCTGCATGACATGCAAAGCTTTCCATTTATTGCTGAGTCAGGACTTGGGGATTTGGCGCGACAGAGAGACAATGACGAAGTGACAAGGACAGACAGACAAACAGACATACATACTGGCAGGTGGACAGACGGCGAGACAGAGAAACGGGGAAGATGGCGGGGAGGGGGCGGGGAGAAGGGCTCTCAAGTAGTTTAGAGAAAGAGGTACTTGATACTAGACAGAGAGGGATTACAGAGTAGAAAGAAGGTGTCAGGAAATGGACGGCAGAGAAAGGGGGTGTGGAAGGAGGGTCATCTCTTGGCTTAAATGTATGACGGTATTGGAGTACTTAACACCCTTTACAATACTATACTCTTGTATATATTAGATTATCTATTATATTATTTCTATTATCAACCTGACGGAAACAGCTGGAAGTCCTGGTAATCGTTTTAGAAGGTATTTTACCAGTGTGTCAAATGTTTCACATATGTAATAACTTGGTAAATACAGTATGTTAATATCATATCAATTATATTTGATCGCATCAGGGCGAGAGAGGAACCATCCTAATCTTTAGAATCTGGTGCCAAGTACATGTTCAGGTGATAGCAAGTTAATGACGATATAAGTTCATTCTATATATCTTATATCACTCTGATATAACTTGTTTTCACAATTTCTCAAATGATCGTATGATTTCGGCCATACATGGCAACCTGATAGCTACCTGATGCCTTAAATCGACAAATCGACATGACCTTTTCTTAGATGGACTAATCGACAAAGGAAGCAAGTGACACTCGACAAAAACACATTCATATGCTGAAAAATAGTCATATACCTTACTAGTCCTTAGCAACAAAGAATCGTCCATATTACGAAAATTAAGTGACAAACGGTCCAATCCTAGTCTTGATTCCTCTAGCGATTCTAATATGATAGATTTCTTTTTAACAAATGATTTCTTTTAACAAACAAACATTAAAGACCTACGCAAGTCTAAGCTCCTCCATGAAACGGAACACATATTGATACGAATGAACAAAGCGGAACTATTCGGCCTAAGTGGTGAACTGGAACTAAAACCCTGCCCACACACAGCCGATTTGCCTCCCGATTGCCCCACGATTTGAGTCCTCCGATGAATCCTAGGATTTCATTTCCAATCCTGGTTTATCTTATTTCAACAACGTAAACCAGGATTTGAAATGAGATCACAGGATTCACCAGAAGACCCAAATAGCTAGGGGACAATCGGGGAACAAATCGGCTAGGTGTGGGCAGGGTATTATTCAGAAGAGGACGCATGCCCTGAGATCTGAGGGGATGCATTATATATTATGTGCCCTGACCATCTCCAACCAAAATAATCGCAATTTTAAAAAATAATTTTAAAGTTGTGGATACCAGTATCAGGATTATTTCAATACGATATCAAGTAGTTAGTGAAGAGCAGAAAAACTTCCCTTCTCCGGTTCAAATACATGCACTACAAGTGGTGATATTAATAACCATGCAACTACACGTGGGTAAATCAGGCCTCACTTCACTTTATCAAGATAACCTGTGGACCAGCAGAGAAAGTCCACAACAACACTATTATATCCTGGTTCCATCAAGTACAATACGATGCAGGCTGGACCTACCCGAGTCACGTATGCACAGATAGCATAATTATAGATGCAACTATTTATAGATGTGATGTGTCACACAAATAAGAGTCATAAGTGGCAAAAAATGGATTTTGAGATATCATCTTATTAAAATGATTAGACCAAGCCGATTCCAATGATGGTAAACATTAGGACATCCACTGAGTATTTCTATATTATGTGTATGCAGTATAGTAAAGTAGTTGAATATACTCTTTAAATAACCAACGAGAATTTACTCCAGTTCTACTCTCGTTGGGATAACCTCAGATATGCATAGTTATCTTCAATATACAGTCCTGAAATCAAGCACAAGCATCCATGCTAGTAGAGTACTAACACTCCAAAAGTGAAAAGATTCCAATAAGGAAATCCTGTGACTAAATCTCTTTGAAAAATAACAATTTTGCGACTCATTTTCCTGGAACGGGGTAAAAAGCAAGTACATCATTGCCTGAACCTCGTAAACGTAGATGATAAAGACAACTCAACTTGCTATTTCCAGGTTATTATTTTTTTTATTTTTTTATTTCTTTTTATTATTTATTTTTTTTCAAAAAACTAGCTTGTCACAACCTCTCAGTCCCGCTTTCCCGTATTCCCCAGTATATAGAAGGCTGCATATAGAATTATAACTAATAAGACCCACTTTATGTGCATCTTCGCCCGATGTACTTATAAATAGTTCTAACGGTCGATCTCTAATAATGACATAATTATATTACTCGATGACAAATAGTTATTGGACTTTAATTCCTTGACGTCGACTGTTACATTCCTTTACATCTTGTTCCATCATTAATTTAGGAAAATTGTAAGGGGAATGATGTCCTCAGTCTAGGCTCACAGCCTCTCAGATATAAGAATGGTATGTCAGTGATTGGACACACACTGCGCTAATGGCTTTCCTGACCCTGGAGTAAGCGTCTTAATGGGATCATTATGGTATTTTGGGGATAGGAGCGTGATGCTTTCCCTTAGTTTGCACCAATCACTGACATAGGCCTACCATACCATTATCGAATCGGGGTTTTTTATTGTGTAATTTGTTGTGTATGCATAAGGACTAGATCTGTCCTTATGACAATACATGAATATGTTGATGGTTATATACTAGAGATGTAAAGTATTGTTCATATTTATATTAATATTTTATTTGTCTCCATCAGCGACTGTATAATAATCATCATAAAAATATTGATAACGCCGTTTTTCATGATGTAGTGGATTAATATCATATTAAATTGGAGGCAGTGAATCGTTTTTAGGTGGGTTTCAATGCATAGGTACATTCATCAAGAATGAAATAGGTTTTTATTGTTTAATTACGCTTCGAACACAGAACTACTTTCTTGCCGAACAACGCTCGCGTATGGATATGTGTACTACTTTCGGATTTTCGTTTTTCCCGCTGTATTTCAAAGGGCCTACTTTTGTATTCCCAGACTTGTAATCGGCAGTTTCGCTCAATTTTCAAGCCTTTTCAAGCCCTTTCAAGCACGCATTGGACAGAAAATTGATCAAGCTTTTATTTGATATAAAATATGTCCCTGAATTCGTATCATTAGTAGGCATAACTACGAATTCACTACGGAATTCGCCTACAATTTCACTTCTTTGTCAACACCAATGCCGGCGAGGACGCAATATACACGCAGCTACGCCAACCCTAAAGATATTTCGCAAAACTGACCACCATACAACATGCATAATTGGACAGGAAATCGTCCAAGCTTTAATTTGATATAAAATATGTTCCTGAATTCGTATTATTAGCCTTTCTGGCCTACCTTTCATCCAGACATTTTTGTCAACAACTATGCCGATCAGGACGCAATATTTTAGGACGTAACATCAGCTACTGCCACATACATAGTAACGCGTCCTTAAAGGCAAACGCTACTATTCACTGCCACGCCCCCCTTTTCCATGTACCAAATATGCGGGCATTTTACGGACTATTCCTTTAGCATCGAGTCTATGAGAAAACGGCCCATTTCCTCACATTTTATAGAATAAAACAAACAATTAATGGCTACTCCTACTGTCCCAAAATTGTCTACACATATAGTTTAGGTTATATACTACAGATAAAAAGAAAAAAAAATTTATGTCATCGCGTTTAAAAAAAAGTTGTAGCTGTCTGAAATAGACATGTTTGGGAAATACTGCTAGCTGTGGGTACTCTCAGTTGTACCCATTTACTATGCAAGTCTATTGGGGAATGCTGCATTTTTCTTTCACGGTTTTGGGAATAAAACAAAAACGGAAACTCCTATTGTCCCAAGATTTTCTACACATATAGTGCAGGTAATATTTTAAATATATAAAGGAAAAAAAATGTATGTCATCACGTTAACAAAATAATTGTAGCTGTCTGAAATAGACATGTTTAGGAAATATAGAACACTTTGAAAGCAGCAGATTTTTGAGTTGTTAGCCATGTTTCAACGCTCTGTAATTCAGAAACGAGCACGGCGACCCATTATTTTTTTTCCAGTTTTATGAACACACATACTTCAAGAATCATGTACTAAAGTATCAGAAAAATGACATTTAATTTTGATGGGGAGAAAAAAAAATAGTTTTTATAAAAAAAAGTGAAAAATAGCGCGTTTTTTCGAGTTTTTAATTTAAAATTCGCATCAGGTATTTGTTGTTTTCAGAATAGAAATAACAATTCACTTTATAAAAAAGAGGCATAGAACTATTGGCCAAATAATACTCTCTCCAAAACTGTTAACTATACTTAAATTGAGTGAATATAAATAGCAAATATGAACTATCAAGTCGAGGTACTGCAAAATGAGTCCCCCTTTTGGTCCTCATTGGTTATTTTGATATACCAAATTTTGAAGCACTGTAATTCAAAAATGAGCACGGTGACCCATTGATTTTTTTCCATCTTTATGACCAGAAACACTTCAAGAATCAAATACCAAAGTTTCAGAAAAATGACATTTATTTTCATTTTCCACTAGATAGTAGCGTTTGCCTTTAACAACGCATTTTCCCGCGAACAGAGCTTGGTGTGTGTGTCTACCATTCTATATACAGTTAGTACGGTTCAACTTGTAATAATAATAATGATAATAATAATTATCATAAACTACACTAAACTTATCTGATCTGAGAGGCTTTGAGCCTAGGCCTGCATCATGTGCTACTTGGTTTATCGTTTTATCTGTAGACACGGTATTTTTTAAACGTTTTTATTAGCCCCAATTGTAAACGTTGAATTACAATCAATTTTCTTTCCAAGTGGGAAAATGGTTTAATTACCCGGAGTATCTCTACCCAGTCGTCAGAAATCAGTTACCAAAGACACTTGCATATGATTGTGAGAGATACCTTTCACTTATACCAATTATCTTTACTTTTATTGTTATTATTATTACTGATATTATCATTAGTTATATATAACCAGCTAAACACAACTTTCTAGCTTGTAAGGCTAAGGATCCAGTAAGACAACAAAAATGGCCAGTGACGAATTCAAATGTCTATTCATGAACCTTGAAGGTTTGAATGAAACGTATCGCAGCAGCGAAATTTGTTGTGTCAATAAACACGATTAAAAAAAAAAGTAAAAACGAAATGGATACTGTTGTTTTTATTGTTCGTGTAGCAACTTCTCCTGTTCAGAGGTGTAAAAAAATTGAAATATTGTACATATAATGGTCGATTCTCACGAAATCGGTACACAAATGGTTATTTCTCAATTATCCTAATAAAATCGTCATTATGATGACTAGGCTTATGAAACTTTGTACATGTATGAGGGGTCTTGATGCAATTAAGTATACAAAATCTTAATCACTCAGCATTAAAACTTTTGATGATATTAACAATATAAAAAAACGTGATGATACAAAACAAATTGCTTATTAATGCCTCTGAATACCAAGATATACATATATGACATCAAGTCTCTATATTTTCAACTACCTTAGTCTGTTATACATATATTTCTAAACCTCAAAATTCATACTACAACCAATCATTAGGAAAAGAAGTCACATTCATATGACCTAAGTAGGGGGTACAGAAACGAAAAACGTGATGATACAAAAGCCATGTTTTCCCCTGTAGTTTTTTTCCATATTAACATTAGTGGGAGATATTCGGTATATGAATGCCTTGCTATGTTACTCATTATAACCAAGAGTTTCATTCAAATCCGATCATAAACACTCCCAATATCCCTTTTCAATCTCAGGACTGTTAAAAAATGTTAGCATGATGATACAAAACGCATTTATGTTTGGGCCAAAATGAAAGCAGTAGAGCCCTCCTGTGTCACTGTTTGGAACCTAAACATCAATAATATCCACCTCCTGAGCCAACAGACACTTTCTCCTGCCTAAAATCTGAGAATTGTTCTTTTGTATCATCTTCTCTACAAAATCCAATGCTACAAAATCCAAGTATTTTATTTTTATGTTTAACTTTTTGATTTCTTGGAAAGTATAGTCTTCAATATCATAGATTTCCTTTCATGTTGCTTGTGTTATACCCCATATTCAGTTTCAAGTCTGAAAGTCTGTAAACTTTGCTGTTTTCATGTGATTTTGTATCATCACTATACATGTGTTTTGTATCATCACTATGTGTTTTGTATCATCACTCTTATCTCTTTAATCACTAACTCTGTGTCACTCTAAGTATATAATATCATCACATGGGTCAAACACTCATATTTACATAGGATATACATAACAGACATGTGTGCCAGAAATGCATTAGCAGCAAGGAAGTGACAAGAATGTGACAACATGAAGTAGTAAAGTTCACTATGTAATTTTAGTGGAATGTTTTGGCAATCAGTAAAACTATACATTTTTGGAAACTAGAGAACCTTGATAATCATAAAATGTCAAATAATGAATGATGTCAGAAACCTATATTCCAAATCATCTTATTTAAGTAAAAGTGAAAAAAAGAATTTTAATTAAGAAAAAAAATATAAATCATGCAACAAAACTATACATCTTTACAGACAGCTTGTAAATATACAATAATGTATATTACTATACTATTAATTTTTGGTGGGTAATTGCTTGGCTTCAACTCAGGATTATGCACAGTCTTTCAGCTAGCCTGAACAAACTTTATACACAAATACACAAATAACTGAGAGCTATTACCCTACAATGATGGGCATTTTGTCTGTGCCTGTCCAGTCTACACACCCTATTGCCCATCACTCCAGTCAAGGAACCAATGGATGTCAGTAGTCCTGTCAAGGTTAACCCCATCGATTCAGTTAAGGAACCAATGGATGTCAGTATAGTACTAGTACTCCTGTCAAGGTCAACCCCATCGATTGAGTCAAGGAACCAATGGATGCCAGTACTCCTGTCAAGGTTAACCCCATCAATTCAGTTAAGGAACCAATGGATGTCAGCATCGTACTAGTACTCCTGTCAAGGTCAACCCCATCGCTTGAGTCAAGGAACCAATGGATGTCAGTGCTCCTGTCAAGGTTAACCCCAATACCCAAGTTAAGGACCAAATGGATGCCAGTAACCCCATCAAGGTTAACCCCAATAGATGGTAGTACTGTTATGGTTGGCCCCATTGCTCTGGGTGCTAGTTGAGGAACCAATTTTAGATTTAGAAAATATCCCAAACTCACCTCGCAAAAAATCAGTATATGGAAATAGGTTAAGGAGGGATAAGATGAGGATGCCATCTACTGACTCTCTTTATATCACTTACCCTCCAAAAGGAAAGGAAGGAAGAGCAAGGTTGAAATAAAATTTCTGATATCCAAGGATATGGAGGTGATATTTAGGGTTCTAGGTGAATAGCCACCCAGTAAAAAGCCACCTGGCCACTAACCCACCCGGTAAAGAGCCACCCGGTAAAATGCCACCCAGTCAAGAGCCACCCGGTATAAAGCCACCTGGAATAAAGCCAACCGGTAAAGAGTCACCCCCTGTAAAAAGCCATCCCGGTAATAAGCCACCGATAAACCCATTTGTGTTGAGAAACAATGTCAACGCCAATATCTGAGTTGTAAACATATGTACCAAATTTCAAGTCAGAGTATTAGATATATCCATGCATTTCTATGTTCATCATAGTGGCCAAGATTTTGGCATAATAACTTTGGAAGGGAAGTTTCCACCGTCATATGTTTGCCAACTAAGCCAAATAAAATGATTATAATCATGTGTGATCAGCCCAAATACAAGTTGTAGACACCATAGGCTGGAATGCCCTATTGGAAGAATTACCCATATTATATATGAAACAAGAAGCCATACTTAACGAAGGTTAGATCATATTTAAATAACTGGAATTGATCCCATACAATATGTATTGGTTTGATTTCTTTGGGATATGCAATTGGGTAAAATAATAATACCCTTCATTCTGAATAAATATGGCTTAGATATATATTTTTTCCAACAAAAGAATACTAGCTAACATCATATTCGAAACACATATGTCCCTTATATATTTTGCTAAATTATCTATGCTCAAAAGCAATTTGTTACTTATTTATAGGCTGTTGAAATGCGTTCCTGGGATGACGCTCCTACTACACAAAATTGAGTAACATATCAGGGTTCTCACCAGAAATATTTGACAGCATAGCAGGGGCCTTACACTATCTGGGCAGGCCCCCCCGGAAGAGTTTGAGCAAAATTATGCTGTTTTAGTGCGTTCTGCTGATTAAGGGCCATCAGGTTGTTGTTGTTACTTTGATTGATAAATAAAAGTAACAACAACAGCAACAAATGTATAACTTGAGTGGTATTTTGTAAATAACTTGAAACTCTATAGGATATTTGTAATAAGTATACAATTACATTGTATCAACAGTAGTGAATAATCTCAAGGGGAGGGGCAGGCTATTAAGGGGAAGGGACGGGAGAGGGAGAGGGAGAGGTTGGTTAAAAAAGCTTTCGAAAATGTTTGAAACATAATTGATAATTGTATTCATTGTACAATACATGTTAGCAGATCATTAAATAACATATTGAATCGAATGTAATCATATAAGTGTGCATAAGGAGGAGGGGTCACAGAGAAAGACGAAGGAGTAAGGGGAGAGAAAATAGAGAGAGTGGATGAGAGAGAGAGGATGAGGGGTAGGTGAGAGGTGTAGGAGTAGGCAGTCATTTGCCAATTTTTTAGAAAAAATAATATTCATAGAATCTCTACAATCTTTGGTGTACTTCTTGGGTGAATTACCCAGTTATTATGCCAGCAAAATTAACTGAGATAAGGCCTGGTTGTACCAGAAAGTTTAATACCTTTTTGTCAAAATATGAGTATTTTATATAATTACTGTATAATTACTGTGCTAATATAAAATGATCTCTTTATTTCTAATGATTATGGCATAGCGCCGATGCTGTAGTCATAACGGCAACCTCCCAAGAAATGCTCACTGCAATTCAATAGCATCTGCATCATATCTATACTTCTTACCACATTCAGGCAGGCCTAAACAATTAATAGAAATGGTGAAATTGCATAAAATTATATTTTATTTGATATTATACTACCAGTATAGGATGGTCTCCTCCAAAACCTAAATGCAATATAATATTAATGAATAGTTTACAGACATTTTATTCCTTTGAAGTTAACATATGTCGTAATGGCGGCACACACATTCCAAAACAACATTTTCCAATTCTAAATCAGTTCAAATGTATTATTACATGGATATTGTTAATTTTTTTATAATAATCAAATGACACCCGATTGGGAGAATTACTCCTATGCAACATAGGTGCGTTTTTACCTAGGTGGGTCTTTACCTAGGTGTTTTTTTACTGGGTGGGTTTTGCACCTGGGTGGCTCTTTACTGGGTGGCTCTTAACCGGGTGGCACTTTACCAGGTGGCACCTTACCGGTGGCTTTTTACCGGATGGCTTTTTACCGGGTGGCAATTCGCCTGACACCGTAAAGATTGACTAGATAAATCCCTACAATTGAATAATTGATTATCATTTTGACAAAAAATGGCCATTGAAAACAATGAAACTACAATGTCTATAGAGAGAAATAGATAAAGTAACAGAGATCATCTGACTTTGCACCAAATTAAGCAGATTACATTATTTCTCTATAATAATTATAACAAAATTGTATATTATGTCATCAATTTCTTGTAAATTATGACTGTCCAGAATTTAATAACAGAGGTTTATATTCCTATATTCTCTTGTACTAAGGGCATATATCATTATTATAGATAGTCTAACAAATGGCCTGACATCACTCCCTCCCTCAGCTCTAACCATGACATGAAAGAGAAATGCTGCCCAGACGCGTGATTTGGAGTTTTTCCGCGTCTGTACAAACACAAGTGACCTCACTTCACTGCCGTTAGGTAAACAAACTAACTTCAGCACCCGGAGATGTCATAACTTGCCACGTAACGCAGAATTCGCTGACTCAAATATGGTCTGCCAATGTATGGGACAAAGAAGTTATTAGTTATGGCCTATACAGTGATGATACCCAGCGTGGGGCGGCTTAATGTGTTTACAAACACAAAAGTGGGTCCGGCACTAAAAAAGTGTACAATCCGCCTTCACCAATCGCCTTCTTTCCAAGTAATCCACACTTATGTAAAAAAATAGGTTCTAAATATTGTTTATCAAAACCTATTTTCTTTTAAACATACCGAGCTTATTTATTAAATCAACGCAGAACCACATACCCAGATATATATAATATTGATCAGATTTGACTAAATGTGTAGAGCTGCTGATTGTACATTTTCTTAAATCTGACCCATTCAGTTTGAAGGGACTCTCTCAACTTTGAGCCTAGACTTTTCAGGGGCGCATTCCCCCGCCACCCTTCACTTGGCTCCACTCTGTGTGACCCACTGAACCAGCAGTGGTAAAGATTAACGGGAAAATGAGGAAAATATGAGTCAAGGTTAAGGTTTATAAAGTTCTTAGAAACTAAGAATATATCTCAGTGAGTCCAGTCAAAGTGGCAAAGGTCTCATATTTACAAAGGTCTCTCCATAATGTATTTCACACACATACAAACCACAAGTGGGTCAGATTTTCTGAAAATGTACAATTCAACTTTGCCAATCTTCTCAAATAATCCAAATTTCAGATGAAAATAAAGTTCAAAATACTGTTCAACCTAGCCAAACATATTGCTAGAATCAATATGTAATGCCAAATAAACTCGAATTTACCTAGTATTGACCAAAGTTCAGCCTAATTTTGCAGAATTTACCAAATGTGTACAGCTGCCAATTGTACATTTTGTGAAAATCTGACTCAAGTATATATTCAGTCTAGGCTCACAGCCTCTCAGATCAGATAAGAATGGTATATCCGTGATTGCATGCCTACTGCCCTAATGGCTTTCCATGCCCTGAAGTAGGCGTCCTAATGGGATTGTAATGGAATCGTGCGGTTCTAAGAGAGATTTTTATACATACTAGTATTAATACTACGCTTAATTGTCCTAGTCAAATATACCAGAGCAGCATTTATAGATTTTGTATTCTTTTAGCGGATTTTATTACAGGAAATTACAAAAAATACAAGAAATTCAGCATCGCCAGATATCGATGTTCTTCTTGCTGTCCTGTGCCGACAGTAATTTCAGTTCTATTTCAGTTCTCATTACACAGTCTAGGCTACCATGGAAAGTCAAAATCTTGTCGTCTAACTTCCCTAAGACTGATTGTATACAAATTAACTTTGATTTTATATGTAACCTGATTGGAAATCCGACTCTACGACTCTAAATACTATTGTACTTTTGTATTTTAGTTCTTGGCTCACATGGAAGACCTGTTCCAAACAGATTGTGTAGCCCTTTTTCCACTATTGTTCTGTTTATATATACCAGTACTCTTGATGGAAAATAAAAACAATTATATATATGATTATAGCGAAGTAGGCTGACATACCATTGTTCTCTGATCTGAGGGTTTGGACCTAGAGTGTACATGAGAGAATATGAGAGTGGGAAATCATGAAATATTTGTGCTTGCGTCAGAATAATGTCAGAGTATGCGTATTACACTAGTTATGTCCTCCATTTTCAATTAGTACAATTTGATTAGCTGAAATACACCAGAGGTGTTAAGTGTGTATTTAATCTGTTTAAACCAGTCGAGCTTTGATTCAGCCTACATGCGGAGTCTTGTCTGACCACAGGCTACCAGCTGTGTGTGTGTGTTTGTATAGCGCGAGGCAGACCTTATAAGCATGCAGTGAATGGCGGATACCACTAATCCTCTCTATAGACTACAGGAACAAATGCACATGGCTAGCACCAGTTGACTGGGGACAGAGATGGACTTGGTTTTCGAGCGTTAAGTTAAACTGTTTAAGTGGAGCTATAGCATAATCCCCTGCTGCAGCACACGTCACCATAATTATATGTTTATTGTCCATTGTGCCCCCCGCCCCCACCACACCCCGCCGCCGGCTTACAAACACAGTATTAGTGTATTTAGTATTTAGTGATTCACACTTCCAATTCAATTCAATTCAATTTCAAAATTTTCTTTATTCATACGTAACGGGGACGTACGAATAGGAGCCAAAAAGACTTTTCTGGTCTTACAGTACGTTCCTGAACTAGAGGGGGGAAAAAGAACAGATTTGTTTTACTTATAATTTTAAATTTTAGAGACCAGAATAGATTGGGAGTCTATTGTAGTTCTAAGGTCTATTTACATTTATGTATCTAGAAAAGGATGATGGAATCCGACTTACAATAATAGGGAGGCTCAGCAATTAAGTCTAACCTATACGTAAACGTAAACGTATCCGTATCTCTGGTATACAAACATACCTTAAAGGGAAGAAAGAGGTTCAGCAAAACATAGTGAGAAAAGTGTAACGTAACATATCAAGCAAAATGTTTCATCTTACAATTTATCATTTATACATCATTTATACATCAAAAAGAGACGTAATTCACGAAAAGGATACGGATGCGGTTACGTAATTGAGATAGGTTTGCTTGCGGAACCTCTCTATTAGATGAAATTTACTTATTGCCTTTCATTGTCAAATAAATCTATATACCGTGCTCTATGGGGATGCTAATTCTAAAGTTTTAATTTTATTTTATTTGAAAACGTTCATTTCATGAATTGGGTACATCACTTGTCCGTCGTCCCCCTGGGGCAGTTTTTTTGTGTTTTTTTTTTTTTTTTAATTTCATTGGACAAAGTTTCATATGCGTGATAGTTCTCAGGTTGAGGACAGGAGAAGCCGATTTATCTACGTGTATTATGCATGTGATTTGTCACAGCAAAATGAGTCGCAAGTCGCAAGAAAAAGGGATTTTGAGATACCATCATATTTGAAAAGATGAGATCAAGCGGATTCTAATGGTAGTAAACACTAGGACACCTAATAAGTATTTCTATATTTGTTTATCCATACAAAAACATTAGCGCTATATCTTGAGGGTCAATCACTAGTGAAGTAATTATACAAACTCCTTAGGATAACCTCAGATATGCATAGATACATTCAATACACAGCCTTGGTATTTGGTACAGTTATTCATGCTACTTTATTATACGCGCATGCTATATGAGAGGTGCTATAAGTGGGGTGCTATAAAAATATAGGACGCGTCCTATAAAAATGTAGTTGTCTAAAAATAGCTCTGACTCAGCACTTCCGCTGTCTCCGCGGAGATCCCCGCGGAGATCCCCGCGATCGGTAATCCACCTGTGATTATGAAAATACATGATAAACACCACACCATTAAATAGAGAATTAAATTCTCTATCAAATGATGTAAGGTTTATTATTGTAGCTCAAGAAATGGCTACGATATGAACGTTTTAGTTCAACCAAGTCAGTAAGTAAACACTGCATGATCACACAGTCCTGACAGCTCACTCACACAGTCCTGACAGCTACAACAAGCCTACTGAAGGTGCTCTCAGCGGGGCAGCTGGGGCTCTCTGAGAGTTCTTTAATACTTTTTCAGTGATATCTGATGATGATCAAATTTTATGCACATATAATAAATATAGAATGGAACTCGCCAGTAATAATCGAAAATTTATAGGACTTGATTCGTCCACATAAGCACTCTGCCTACGGCATCGTGCTTATGTGGACGAATCTCGTCCTATAAATTTTCGATTATTGCCGGCTCGTCCCATTCTCTCTATGTATAGCATTACTCACCTTTAACATTAAAGGATTCTGAGCAAGGGTTCTTCTTAATTATAACTGGGGAAAAGCACTTGACAAATATAATTTGTTTGCGACTTATGACTAGTTTTTCTGTAACATATCACATATTATGCGTTTGTGGGTCAGATCTTCAGAAAATGTACAATTCGTCTTCGCCAATCCTATCAAATAACGCAAATTTAAGACAAAAATGACTTTCAAAATACAACCTAACCAAACAGATTGCTAGACGCCACGGTGACTCAGTTTGTGGCCACCGTACGGTGCCGACAAGGTACATATCAATTCCCATAGGTGTCACCCTCAGTCTCTACCTCGGAGAAACGATACTTGCTCAAAACGGCACACGATCACCTTTTTACACTGATCTGATACATCTACTCATTTCTGTTGCCACAGAACGCCCCCTAAACACCTCTAGATTAATGTATCAAAGTTACACAGTCATCGTAGCATGAATAAAGGAGTAATAAACGTTTTCCTTCCTCTGTCATCCCAGCTAGGCCATGTATCTAAACGCTTGTTAGACCTACTCCAACGCACGTCACCCATGGGGACATAGCACAGTGGTATGGTACTCGCCTCATGCCCAAAGGTTGGGGGTTCTAGCCTCGCCTGGGTCGCGCAATGTTTTTATTTCTGGGTCGCATAGATGCTATGTCATTCCCATAGAACTCCTGGAGTTCTATGGTCATTCTATGCGATGGGAGGTGGGTTGGCATGCCATGGTTGCTGGTGAATGGGAAAGGCAGGAGAAACAACATGTACATATAATCTTTTCAGATAAACCCATCGATCTTAGGGCTATCGATACAACTAAAGGAAAAAGCAGGCCTCCACGGCCACACTAGCAATTGCCACTATTCCTGGAATCAACGCAATGCCGAATATACTCAGACATACCTTGCATTGACCTAATCGCAGCCTAATTTAGCAGAATTGGCCAAAAGTGTAGATCTGCCAATTGTACATTTTCTGAAAATCCGACCCTTATGTGAATCCCAGCTGCATACGGTACATGTATATTCTATTACACTACTCATGAATATACCGCAGCCCTACAGTCTACTATAGGGCTGATCATGAGGTCTATCTATACATAGATTTCACATGACGTCACCCAGTAGGCTGGAGTATCACAGTGACCGCCATGTCCAGGGTCACCGCTACGCTGGCCGTCTATGGCGGGGGTATCAAAACAAAGTTGATAAACCCCACAAGGGTAGATACTTGGGTAATTCTACACTATAGGCAGATTATCTAACCTATCATGAAGGTATTGTTGAGGCAGATTAAAACTGGAAAAGGTTAAAACAGCCAGAAAACGATATTTTCAAGTATCGCAGCATACATAGCCATCTAACTTGACCCCAAACATGGCGAGGGCCGTGACGTCAGTGAAATCTATGTATCGAGGGAAGGGAGGTGCACTAATTGAATATTTATTAGACACGATGTCGTAGCAATCGAATCCGATAAATATTCACTATTTTATTTATATATACTGTTTATTATATTCAATGTTTATTATAGGCCCCTATAGCATAGAACATATTGAAATATAAACCATTATTTTGGGTTTTGAATCGTCATTTGATCAGGTATTTAAAAGCTAATAGAAAAACAATTCATTTTCTTATCATACACATACGATAAACATATTTTGATGTAACCACTTATCGCACGTTTCAAGTGGAATGCGCATATGATAGCCTAACGGACTACACATCCCCAGTTTGTAGTTGTAGTCGAGGTATATGATTATGGGTTTCTAATTGCAACCCGGCGTATACAGGGAACATTACGGTACCGTACGGAGTGCAGCGAGCATAATAAACAAGGACATCACGTGGTCATAATGGCACACTTCTCAACTATTACAAAATACCATTCTGGCACCTTACCTGCCTACCTGGCCTTATCTGAACCCAACCCATATATGTGCTATATGCCATTAATTAGAGACCTTATGTGAGTAGATACATGCTGCACTCCATAGTTTGGTATATACCAGCCAAACATACCACTACACAAAAACACTGTCTTTGTTCACCACAACACGCCGACATCACCAAAAGCTACCAAAGTATAATAAGCTATAATAAACTGCACCTACCATACTGGTACACGGAGACGAGGGGTCCGTACGCCTGGTGTTATGGAACAGTTCGTTATTTCCTTATGGCGTACAGCAATGTCAATGCAAGTATAACGTATATAGCTCCAGGTGGAATATATCAAGTGTCCAATGTGTATCATAAGGTCGTACAGTGTTGTGGGTTATAGCTGCTGCAGTAGAGAATGAAGGTATATTTGTATGGAAGCATGAACCGCCACTGACTCGACCCGCAGCACATGATCCGGTGAAGTCGGACGGTGGAGCTGTCATAGTGTGTGCACAGTGGGGTGGCGGTGGGCGCGGGGGGGGGGGGGGACTGGGGCATGCAGGGGCCGACCATTATTTATGGACATGGTGGGGGATGTACACTATAAAAGTTGTTTTTGTGTTGTTTTATTCTCACCTTACATTTTACATGTGAACTGATAAACATGTATCGCATCTAGCATCTTGAAGAATTCAGGATCATTCTTCAATATAAATTTAGGGTCAGCAGTTGGGCGAGAAATGAATCAACGCAACCCACAGAGAAGTATGTTTCAAAGCCAGAACTGAACCAAATAAAGATTCAAAACATTCAAAGAGTAGTTCCGAATTTTACAATCGGATGAGGTTGACCCTCTCCATATACCACTGAATACACAACCTCTTTTCGACCTCATGTTTAACATAACTTTACTTACATAACGGTAACTGAGACAAGCTAGATTGTTGTATCATAAATATATAAGTATAACTTGGACCTTATATTGGAGAATGGAGGAGCAATGTGTAGTCTGGAGTTCTTTGTAGAGATTCCTTGTGTGATTTTATAAGTAGAAGTATTTATACTAACTCTAGGCTATAGTTATAAGTGACAACACAACTAGTTCAATTCCATAGTGGTTCTGTTCTTTTATTGGGACTAGCCCCTTATATATAACGTATAGGATTATAGTGGTTCATGCGCACAGATGAGGAGGTGGAGTCCAGTTTACAATATAATCCTGAGTATGCATATAGTCCCTCCCCTTATCTGTATATTATTATTAATATACAACTTTTATTCAGTAAACATATACATAGTATAAATCAATGAAAAGGGCCAGTAATCCCTCTCCACTGGAGCTCTACCGGGTAACCCTTAACAAAAGATGGAAATACATAGAATAAGGATTTTAAATAACAAAGTATGAGTAAAGTTAATCATAATCATAGTCCATGTCCTTTAACTATCAATAAAAGAGTATGACTGTTCTTTTGTTTCTCCGAGTTCAAGTTGAGATTGGTTTGAGTCTTTTGAAAGCTGCCTTGTCAGGTGCACTTGAATCTTCATTGATGATTTGGCTCCAATAGGATATTGAAATTGAGATTGTCCTTTTATATTTCTAAGTACCCTAAAAGTCTTACGTTAAAATCTCCAATGGGAAAATCACAGTGGATGATCCTGGATATTATTCATGGAAAAGCTAATATAGTATTAATCAAACTCAACGCTTATCAAATACCATAATCAGGTAATGTTCTTTTGCTCATATTTTTACCCTGTACTGGGCTAATTATTCTACCTTACATTTTTTGGTTTTACATGGTGAAGTTTTTAAATCAATCAAGTCCCGCCTATACTAGCATGACTCAGATAATAATAAATAAATAAGATCGATTAAAATTTACCGAAGTCTTCAGCCTTCTATGCTGGGGAACCTCATTTCTGCCTGTACTGGCAAATGAAAGTAATTAATACAATATGATGAACACAGTTGTATATCCGTTCAATCTTAACACAAATCCACCCATAACAATCCATCCCACTTTTAAGTATACCGTTGTATCGGTCTTGGTCGTAGATCTTACTTTTCCCCCACCCTGTTCAGACATACCCCCCACGATTGTCTACTGGTACTCACAAGTCATGACACACAACATTTCAATAAATCAATAAACTCTTGTAAAGGTTGATACTTCAACCCATAGACTCTACTGAGACAATTCACATTGGATATTAATCTCAGTTTTTTAGGTACTTATCGGATTCCTGGGGGTAGATATTTTTCAACCAAGTCCGGAAAGCTTCCCTAGTTTTTAACTGTCTGGTTTTTTGAGATAATTCGTTCTAAAGAACATATCTCTAAACTATTATAGCAAGAATAGCATAGTATCGCGTATGAGGGGGGCTATATTCTCCGAGTATGGCCGAAAACTACGAGGCCGTAGGCCGAGTTGTTTTTCGGCCATACGAGGAGAATATAGGCCGCCGAAGACGCGATACTGTGCTATTCTTGCTTTTATTCCATGATTCTTAACTTAAAACAACTTTATTTGCATTAATTTCATCAAACTTTGTTGTCCCCCAAGTCTCGAACGGTTGTGACGTCACTGTACAATACAAGGAATTTATATTGTCCACCTTGTGAGCGGCAAGTATATCGATTATATTGTACGCTCACGGCCAAATCATGGAATAAAGATCTGAATGCTGTGTGATGGACAATTCCGCTCCATCACACCATTATACCTTCCTCCACTACACCTCATTCTGCGCTATTGTCATCTTTATTAGATTACAAGGAAAAGAATGTCATCATTTCAGCACAAGAGCCAAGCGCCTCTAATTTAACACTATACAACAACGCTGTCCTTGGCTCAACCTCCTCTTAACAGTTAATAATAATCGTCAGTCCTCTTCTTTCTTCTCCATTACCATGGCAACCATTCCATTCATCGATGCACTTGTGTCGTTGAAGTCTCATCTCATATAGGAGATTGGTATACCAATCTCAATTCCTGTTCCATCATTATGAAACCATTTCCTTGTCCTAGGCCTGTCCTGTGCAGAAAAACAGGTTCAAGTCCAGTTGTGCCAGCCAAATTTTTTTCTAGCTTAGTTCCAAGGGCAGTCATGTGCATAAACCCAGCATGGACTGTTCTGTTCATAATTTATTTTCTTTTTTTTTTATATCATTCTAATCACCAAAAGCAATGCTTTAACATTTAAACTGGGGGCCACTTCAAACTATAGACACTATATCAAGTGCCAATGGCTTACCTTCATTGTCAGTTCCTGAATAGAGTAGTGGTTAACATGCCAGATTCTAAAGGCAGAGGTCCCTGGTTCAAGTCCAGTTGTGCCAGCCAAATTTTTTTCTAGATAAACCCAGCATGGACTGTTCTGTTCATAATTTATTTTCTTTTTTTTTTATATCATTCTAATCACCAAAAGCAATGCTTTAACATTTAAACTGGGGGCCACTTCAAACTATAGACACTATATCAAGTGCCAATGGCTTACCTTCATTGTCAGTTCCTGAATAGAGTAGTGGTTAACATGCCAGATTCTAAAGGCAGAGGTCCCTGGTTCAAGTCCAGTTGTGCCAGCCAAATTTTTTTCTAGCTTAGTTCCAAGGGCAGTCATGTGCATAAACCCAGCATGGACTGTTCTGTTCATAATTTATTTTCTTTTTTTTTTATATCATTCTAATCACCAAAAGCAATGCTTTAACATTTTAACTGGGGGCCACTTCAAACTATAGACACTATATCAAGTGCCAATGGCTTACCTCCATTGTCAGTTCCTGAATAGAGTAGTGGTTAACATGCCAGATTCTAAAGGCAGAGGTCCCTGGTTCAAGTCCAGTTGTGCCAGCCATATCTTTTTCTAGCTTAGTTCCAAGGGCAGTCATGTGCATAAACCCAGCATGGACTGTTCTGTTCATAATTTATTTTCTTTTTTTTTTATATCATTCTAATCACCAAAAGCAATGCTTTAACATTTTAACTGGGGGCCACTTCAAACTATAGACACTATATCAAGTGCCAAAGGCTTACCTCCATTGTTGGTTCCTGAATAGAGTAGTGGTTAACATGCCAGATTCTAAAGGCAGAGGTCCCTGGTTCAAGTCCAGTTGTGCCAGCCAAATCTTTTTCTAGCCTAGTTCCAAGGGCAGTCATGTGCATAAACCCAGCATGGACTGTTCTGTTCATAATTTATTTTCTTTTTTTTTTTATATCATTCTAATCACCAAAAGCAATGCTTTAACATTTAAACTGGGGGCCACTTCAAACTATAGACACTATATCAAGTGCCAATGGCTTACCTTCATTGTCAGTTCCTGAATAGAGTAGTGGTTAACATGCCAGATTTTAAAGGCAGAGGTCCCTGGTTCAAGTCCAGTTGTGCCAGCCAAATTTTTTTCTAGCTTATTTCCAAGGGCAGTCATGTGCATAAACCCAGCATGGACTGTTCTATTCATAATTTATTTTCTTCCTTTTTTTTATATCATTCTAATCACCAAAAGCAATGCTTTAACATTTTAACTGGGGGCCACTTCAAACTATAGACACTATATCAAGTGCCAATGGCTTACCTTCATTGTCAGTTCCTGAATAGAGTAGTGGTTAACATGCCAGATTCTAAAGGCAGAGGTCCCTGGTTCAAGTCCAGTTGTGCCAGCCAAATTTTTTTCTAGCTTAGTTCCAAGGGCAGTCATGTGCATAAACCCAGCATGGACTGTTCTGTTCATAATTTATTTTCTTTTTTTTTTATATCATTCTAATCACCAAAAACAATATATTCATACTTGTTACCTAAATCCACCTGCTCCTTCTATACTACACCCACATGTATCCGCTCTACACCACTGTGTAACAACCCATGTTCATAGTTAATAACTATCACTTATCACATAGTTGTTGTTTACCTGCAATAAGATGAACTTTGTCAGTAATATTGGTCGTTAGCTAGTTCCCTCATCACCTCCTGCATTGTATTTATTCATCTCATCCGAATTCGCTATATATTTGTTAGTATTAAGTTATTAGCTGTTATTGCATTCTGAAAGTTTTTGTGATGTGTGTTTGGAGATAATACTCATGTTAGTCTTTCGAGGTGAATTATGAATTAATTAATGAATAGTGTATTGTATGTTTAAATGTTGGAAACATGGATAATGTAAATTTGTATGTTTGACTTAGATTGATCCTAATTGAAGAAGGCAACGCAATAATGTATCAACATGGTTGATGTGCGTTTTTGATATATATCTGTAAATTGTTGGCCGTAATAGTAAAAAAAAAACAAGTTCTATAGTTCGATTTTCAGAAAATGTACAATTGGCAGCTGTACACATTTAGTAATTTCTGCTAAATTCGGCTGCAATTTGGCCAATACTAGGTGTAGTGAACCGCAGATTCGTGGGCACGAGTTTACGAAATTCCGGAAAGAATCACGAATACGAGGAGATTCGTTTGAACCTGGTTTATTTCCCAAAGGTATACAGTTACAAAGGTATTGTCACTGAAGCAAGGGTGCTTAAATTGAACAACAGAAGTATCTCGGTCCGCAGCGCGGCTCGAGTCCGTAGTGTTAAGCGAAGCCTGGATCCCCTTGCCGAGGTAGTAGTATCCTCCGCCTACCGTCCGTCGGAGGGTGTCTGCAGTGTCGTCTGCACGGTGGTCGTATGTCGCCCCCTGACGGAACTGGCCGGAACTGGTGGTAGTCGTCTCCGGCGCTGGTAGAAGTGCCCCCCGCTGTCGTAGCCTGGTTGGTGTTCGGCGATAGTCGACAGCCTCGCTGTATTCCGGGTGGCGGACCCACTACATAGGTACATTCGAGTATATTCGGCATTGCATTGATTCTAGCAATCTGTTTGGTTCGGTTGAACTGTCTTTTGGACTTCATTTTCGTCTGAAATTTGGGTTATTTGAGAGGATTGGTGAAGCTGAATTGTACATTTTCTGAAAATCTGACCCATATAATTGATTTTGTTTTGTTTTTAATTTTTTTTTCATGACATCCTGCCGTCTGGGCGTGTACAAAACTAAACATGGTAATCGAAGCATAGTGAAAAATATATGTATCGGGACTAAGATTTCGCTTCTTGAACGGTTGTACACAAATAAAATACCTGAGGTCTGGAATATGTGAATTATTAATTTTGTAACAATCATTTCAAAGAACGTCGGCAGTCAGTGGAAGACCTGGCATGTCCACGACAGAATTGTCTGCCACCAAACAACATCTGCTATATGGGTCAGATTTTCAGAAAATGTACAATTGGCAGCTCTACATCTTCTCTTACCATTTGTACGACTTGTCTTAAGGCCCAATTCGGCTCTGAGTTCGTGAATGTGTGGGCCCAGCATAATTTAACAGAAGTTACCAAATGTGTAGAGTTGCCGATTAGGCCGAGTAGGCTAGATAGACTCCATTGATGATAAATTTAATGTGTTGTTAGAAACTATTGAGACTTGAATATTTGAAATTGGCATGCGATCGCGCATGGATTCCTGATATTAGATAAGGGATTTAGATATGTATTTCTATTTTGGACGATTTGAAACCCGATATAGGGTCAGATTTTCAGAAAATGTACAATTGGCAGCTGTACACATTTAGTAAATTCTGCTAAATTAGGCTGCAATTTGGTCAATATATACTAGGTAAATCAGAGTACATTTGGCATTGCATTGTTCAATGCTAGCAATCGGGGTGGTTAGGTTGAACTGTACTTTGAACTTTATTTTCGTCTAAAGTTTAGGTTATTTGAGAGGATTGGTGAAGGTGAATTGTACATTTTCTGGCGACTTCACCCTATAGCCCGGCCCCAGGGGATGGTAGCGAATGTAAGAAATCAGCAAAAATGCCACACTTTTTACTATCACATGTTAAAGCTATTACAGTATACCTCGGTGCTGCATGCATCCACTAACACATAAATAATCTACCCATATGAATAAAATCGTTAAACCTAGCAAAGTTTATGAACTGAAACCTCCCAATCCCACTTTACCTCACCCGTGTGCTACTATTATATATTAATTGCTTATATGAATTGCTTATATTTTACGGTTATTCCTTCTTCTGTTCATGGACTTGGACACGGACACATATGTGATGTGTTCCAGGAAAATGAGTCATAAGTCACAAAATATGGATTTTGAGATATCACCTTATTTGAAAAGATATCAAGCCGATTTTAATCATAGTAAACACTAGGACACCTAATAAGCATTTCTATATTTTAAGTTTGATATTTTTATTTTTGAAAAAAAAAGTTTGCAATGTTTCTGGATGGGTAAATCAGTAAAGTAACTAAATATACTCCATACAAAGGCCTTCAAAACGCAAGGATATATTTAATACAATGTCCCGAAATTTGTTACACGGATTTATATCACTATAATTATTAAACCCTCTAAAAATCAGAACATTCCAATAAAGAAATCTTGTGAAAATGACACTTTGAAAAATATCAATTTTGCGACCTGTGACTCATTTTCCTGAAACACATCCCATATTTCGGACGGGTAGATTTTTGGACTAACCTTTGTGTACAGTTTCTTCTTGTAATTTATTTGATTTTGCCCAGGTCTACCGGCAGTAAAAACTGTACAATTGATCGTCATTTATCTGAATCTACAACTATATAGTGGCTGTTTTCAAGGCTACTCCAGGCCTTGAATTCTATCTTAACTTCAAGGCTTTTAAGGCCCCGCGGAAACCCTGCAGTATAAAGCTACTGAAAACTCATTCCCAGGAACCATCAAACCGACCTTTGTTGTATCATAATATATATTTCTCTCCATCTCCCTTGACACTTAACCATCTAATATTGAAATATTCAGTAGATATTTATGACTGCAGAATAAATACGTTGTTATAGTTCATATTGGAAAATAGAGAACACTATTATAGACATCCCAATATTCATCCTTTTCTACCCACATTTGGCGGTAGACAATTGCTTATTTCGCACACTATTAAATCATTTTCAAGCTTAAGGTATTCAGAAAAGACTGGGCAGGTGGAATTTTGAGGTGGGCAGGTAGATTTTAAATTTTAAATTATGTATCAAGGTAGGTAGATAGTCGCTTTTATATCGAGTATCCCGGTTGTCTTAGTGGTGGTGTTATTTTGGGTAGGAAAAAATCCCTAATTTATGGTTTCAATTCTTTAAATTTTAAATTAACCTGCCCGGGGGCAGGTTGATAATTTGGATCTTGTCGCACCCAGCGTATTTGGGTCAGAATTTTCCAAAACGTACAACCGGCAGCTGTACACGTTTAGTAAATTCTGCTAAATTAGGCTGAAAAATGATGAATACCTGGTATATCTGAGTATACTCAGTGTCGAATTGATTTAAAGTGTCAGTTTTGTTATGTTAAACTGTATTTTGAAGCTCATTTCTGTCTTGAATTTGGGTTATTTGAGTGAATTAATGAAGGCGAATATTGTACATTTTCTGAAAATCTGACCCATTTACATTTAATGTATGTAGCTCGACACCAGAATAAAAATGAATTTTTAACAAATGTATATGTATATTTTAAACTATTATACTTGAACTGGGTCTAACAAAAACAGGGGGGCTTAGCTCTGGATCTTCCATGCTGGTGGCAAGGGTTAAATTGTTTGTTTGTTTGTTTTTTTATTCATAAGCTCATGTACTAAGTACAACATTTTCAGCCTATATAAACATAATTAAATAATAGTAATACAAATTAATTCATGAAATTGTACAATCACTAGTCAAATTGATTACGCAATTAAATCATAGTCAAATAGTTAATCTTTCAAATACGACACAAATATTATACATGTAAACTTTTTTCCATTTTGGGTATAAGGTAAAACATATTAATGAGTTGAGAAAGGTGATTAGATTTAGATGATCATTGACGCCGTGCATCCATACACAGAGTCCAAAAAAGTCACTATTTGTTTACATCCTTACACGAAAATCCCTATATTCACGTCACCAGAAAAACCATACAAATACAGTTTAGGTCAGTCAACCAAATAATAAACAATATACTCAATATACAAGACCACTTATGAACCACAATAAACAGGTCAATCAATGGCTAGATAAAACCAGCTGCGTTGAACTTAGCCCAGTAGAGTTTAACCACGGCTGCCTTAAATTGGTGTTTCCCCTCCAACAGTCTAATATTTTCGTTTAAACCGTTCCACAGAGTGGGTAGTCGGCCGAGAGTTGTACGACTTAGAGAAGTCCTTTTCCATCTCTTTACCGGGATCTTATTCAAGGCCCCACCCCTTAAATTGTGCCTTGCTCTATTATCCGTCACCTTTTCCTCATACCCATGTGACAGGGTCAGCATTCTTACTTCCCTTCTCAGGGCTAATGGTAGCAGGCCATATTTTTTATGTGATTGGAACATGCTTAGATTCCTGAATTTGTTCAACTTATTGATTAATCTCAGGGCACGGTTTTGTATAGACTGTAGGCGGCCGTAATTACTCTTCAAACCAAAATCTACAAAGAGAGCACCATTTTCCAGAATAGGCAGCACAAAACTTTTATAGATCTGCAGGGCTATCTTCCCATCTATCAAGTGACCTAGACACATTATTTTTCTGAGATATTTTCCTGCTATACCACACACTATGTTAACATGGCTACAGAAATTCATCTGCTCGTCAATAGTAATACCAAGATACTTCAAAGTTGCAACACGATCTAGGGTGGATCCCCTCATTCTTATTTCAATGTCCCGGGTGAATTTTGCTTTGTTGGAAAGTAAAATTTGGACTTTTGTTTTCTTAATGTTAGCCATGAGGCCATTTTTTTTTGTCCAATCATCAAATATTGTTAAGTCATTTTCAAGTAGCTTGGCATATCTAGCATTATAAAGAGGTAGACACATTACACAGTCATCTGCATATAAAAGTATGTCACTGTTAAAGTTCTGATCAGATAAATCGTTAATATACAAACTAAACATGATCGGGCCCAATATGGTTCCCTGGGGTATGCCGGTCTTCAGTATCATTGGGTCAGAGATTTCATTATTAAAAAGTGTATGTTGTATACGACCCTTACAAAAGGATTTGACCAGTTCAAGTAGTGTGCCCTTGATACCGTACATGGACAATTTCAACAGGAGCAGATCAATGTTAATACTGTTAAAGGCCTTGGATATGTCCAGGTATGCGACTATAGTGTTAATGGAGTTATCTTTATGATTAGATGTTATATCCATGAAAGATCTCCAGGCTGTTTCAACCCCTTTGCCTTGCCGAAAGCCATGTTGGTGAGGTGATAACAAGTTTGTTTCATCGAAATAAGAGTTCAATTTTTTCAGGAATAACCTTTCAAATATTTTTCCAACCACAGGGGTGATACAAATTGGTCTGAAATCTGATAGTCTCCTGGCATTTGGGACTTTGCATATAAGGGTACATACACCTTTCTTCCAAGATTTGGGGAAAACCCCGGAGGTATGAACTAAATTCAGGAGGGCAGTGAAACGGTCCAAGTCACTTAACAGAAACAATTTCAGAGTTTTAGTCCTGATGTTTTTTAGGCCAGATGATTTATCACAGTCTAGGGCCTCCACCAATTTCCTTACCTCCTCCCCTGTTATGTCTTCATCCCATGAAAGGGTATAATCCCAAGGTATATTATCATAGACAATGGCCGAAAGAGAGTCTTCACTAACTATCTCCCCAAAAAACTGATTTGCCTGGTTTGCTGCATTTTTACCAGACAAGCGGTTGTCATCCCCGTCAAGAATAAAAGGGATTTCAGAGGTTTTGTCCTTATTAGAGTAGATATCGGAGAGGTGGCACCAAAATTTCTTGGGATTTAAACGGTTCTCCTGCAAATTCCTCAGAATCTCCTCCCTTCTTGTCCTCATAGCAAGAGATTTTACCCTTCTTTTTAGTACTTTTAACTCATTCCACAGTTGAGGGCTATTTGTTCTTTTAGCTGCCCTTAAAACCTGTTTTTTTTGTCTAATAAGTACCTTAAGCTCTTGGGTGACCCTTAACTTGGAGTTTGTTTCAACTTTCCTAAGGAAACTGGGAGCAAGATGCTCCTGTACCTCATCAAGATCACTAAACATTTCATCCCAGATCACGTTAACGTCACCTTGTCTGTCCCTGTTTCTGTGGTTGTCCAAGAAATTACTTATTCCCTCATTAGTTATCTCAGAATAATTTCTGCTAACAATAAACCTCACATTGCTGTTATTCTTATTCTTTTTTATAGTACAAAAAACTGGGAGATGGTCAGCCAGGGCGACGTCAAGTGTGCCTGAATCTTTAATAAATCGGCAGTTAGTTAAGATAATATCAATACAAGTACTACTGTTGTTAGTGATGCGAGTCGGGTCCCTAATGAGCTGTCTCATACCAAACATATTTCCAATGCCTATCAGCCGGTTCACCGGGGGGGAGTTAGCATCTAGCATATTCAAGTTAACATCTCCCATTAGCATAATTTCAAGGCCCTTCTTAGATCCCTTGTCTAGTAAATCTCTAATGGTATTGAGGAACCTCATCACGGATCCACCTGGCGGGCGGTATACTGTCAGATAGATGATAGGTTTTCTTTTGCCTGCTTTGACCTCAACGCCAAGACATTCACAGTCACTGTTATTTACACAGAGCTCCTCTATGACATTACTCGTGAAGGCACTACGATGATACAATATCAACCCTCCACCTCTTTTGTTTGCACTCCGGTCTTGTCTTTTATATGTGAACCCCTTGCACGATAACAACCTTTCTGGACTATTCTCACTTAACCATGTCTCAGAAATACCAATCACATCATAGAAACCATTTATCAGTTCAAGTTTCGTCATCTCCATTTTATATAGTAGGCTACCGATATTGACGTGAATCATTTTCAGGCCCTTTGACAGGCCCACCTCAACGTTATCGTACATCAGTCAAACAGTTAAGTAATACGTCACGAATGATGGGATGATAGATAAAAATAGTCAACAATAAAAATGCATAGCGTGGTTCGTGCCTCACAAAAATTCGACATGAGAAAACAGATAACCACTTCATGGCGTGTTTTGAAAAAAAATGACGAGATACTGAACCCAAGTGTGGGGCAAGCGATATAGTGTCATGGCCAGAGTGATATAATAACTCAACAAACCTTTAATGTAAGATATAGTCTAGGGTCCATATGTTGCATACAGTTGCATATCGACTTAGCATCAAGTTGGTAGCCACCATCTTGGCCGGAAGTACCAGAGTCACCGCTATCGCAAATAATGTTTGTTTTTTCCAAAATATTAGCAAGATAACAGTACCAGGCACATTGATTACAATATAAAAAAAAAAAAAAAAAAAAAAAAAATACAAATATCATCAACTAAGTAAGTAAATATCGGTTGGGTCATTGGTTTGTATCTATCATATCGAAGCAGAAACACACATAAGTACCCAATTAGAAGAGGGGCAACTTGTGCCAGTGAGTCCGTTTGAATATAACCCTCAACTTAGACTGTGTGTATGCCCTCCACTTCTGTCAAGAGATCTGCGACCACTGACGACTGATTAAGGGGGTTACCTCTGTTGAATGAGTCCTCCGGCAAAGCCATACGAGGAGCTGTTGTTGAGGTTATGACTGGCGTGGATGTGGACGAAACATTGCTATTTAGGATGGCATTAAATGCCAACTCGCTTCTGTTTGGATCCATCTGGAATATACGAGGCCGATGAGCTTCAGTGCCCCCTACAGCACCTTTAGAAGTGATGGTGCTGTCTTCAGATACATCGGTTTCCATTTCACCAGAATCCCTATAATGATATATTATTAAATATGTAGTGGGTCCGCCACCCGGAATACAGCGAGGCTGTCGACTATCGCCAAACACCATCCAGGCTACGACAGCGGGGGCACTTCTACCAGCGCCGGAGACGACTACCACCAGTTCCGGCCAGTTCCGTCAGGGGGCGACATACGACCACCGTGCAGACGACACTGCAGACACCCTCCGACGGACGGTAGGCGGAGGATACTACTACCTCCGCAAGGGGATCCAGGCTTCGCTTAACACTACGGACTCTATTTTAAGTTTGATATTTTTATTTTTGAAAAAAAAAGTTTGCAATGTTTCTGGATGGGTAAATCAGTAAAGTAACTAAATATACTCCATACAAAGGCCTTCAAAACGCAAGGATATATTTAATACAATGTCCCGAAATTTGTTACACGGATTTATATCACTATAATTATTAAACCCTCTAAAAATCAGAACATTCCAATAAAGAAATCTTGTGAAAATGACACTTTGAAAAATATCAATTTTGCGACCTGTGACTCATTTTCCTGAAACACATCCCATATTTCGGACGGGTAGATTTTTGGACTAACCTTTGTGTACAGTTTCTTCTTGTAATTTATTTGATTTTGCCCAGGTCTACCGGCAGTAAAAACTGTACAATTGATCGTCATTTATCTGAATCTACAACTATATAGTGGCTGTTTTCAAGGCTACTCCAGGCCTTGAATTCTATCTTAACTTCAAGGCTTTTAAGGCCCCGCGGAAACCCTGCAGTATAAAGCTACTGAAAACTCATTCCCAGGAACCATCAAACCGACCTTTGTTGTATCATAATATATATTTCTCTCCATCTCCCTTGACACTTAACCATCTAATATTGAAATATTCAGTAGATATTTATGACTGCAGAATAAATACGTTGTTATAGTTCATATTGGAAAATAGAGAACACTATTATAGACATCCCAATATTCATCCTTTTCTACCCACATTTGGCGGTAGACAATTGCTTATTTCGCACACTATTAAATCATTTTCAAGCTTAAGGTATTCAGAAAAGACTGGGCAGGTGGAATTTTGAGGTGGGCAGGTAGATTTTAAATTTTAAATTATGTATCAAGGTAGGTAGATAGTCGCTTTTATATCGAGTATCCCGGTTGTCTTAGTGGTGGTGTTATTTTGGGTAGGAAAAAATCCCTAATTTATGGTTTCAATTCTTTAAATTTTAAATTAACCTGCCCGGGGGCAGGTTGATAATTTGGATCTTGTCGCACCCAGCGTATTTGGGTCAGAATTTTCCAAAACGTACAACCGGCAGCTGTACACGTTTAGTAAATTCTGCTAAATTAGGCTGAAAAATGATGAATACCTGGTATATCTGAGTATACTCAGTGTCGAATTGATTTAAAGTGTCAGTTTTGTTATGTTAAACTGTATTTTGAAGCTCATTTCTGTCTTGAATTTGGGTTATTTGAGTGAATTAATGAAGGCGAATATTGTACATTTTCTGAAAATCTGACCCATTTACATTTAATGTATGTAGCTCGACACCAGAATAAAAATGAATTTTTAACAAATGTATATGTATATTTTAAACTATTATACTTGAACTGGGTCTAACAAAAACAGGGGGGCTTAGCTCTGGATCTTCCATGCTGGTGGCAAGGGTTAAATTGTTTGTTTGTTTGTTTTTTTATTCATAAGCTCATGTACTAAGTACAACATTTTCAGCCTATATAAACATAATTAAATAATAGTAATACAAATTAATTCATGAAATTGTACAATCACTAGTCAAATTGATTACGCAATTAAATCATAGTCAAATAGTTAATCTTTCAAATACGACACAAATATTATACATGTAAACTTTTTTCCATTTTGGGTATAAGGTAAAACATATTAATGAGTTGAGAAAGGTGATTAGATTTAGATGATCATTGACGCCGTGCATCCATACACAGAGTCCAAAAAAGTCACTATTTGTTTACATCCTTACACGAAAATCCCTATATTCACGTCACCAGAAAAACCATACAAATACAGTTTAGGTCAGTCAACCAAATAATAAACAATATACTCAATATACAAGACCACTTATGAACCACAATAAACAGGTCAATCAATGGCTAGATAAAACCAGCTGCGTTGAACTTAGCCCAGTAGAGTTTAACCACGGCTGCCTTAAATTGGTGTTTCCCCTCCAACAGTCTAATATTTTCGTTTAAACCGTTCCACAGAGTGGGTAGTCGGCCGAGAGTTGTACGACTTAGAGAAGTCCTTTTCCATCTCTTTACCGGGATCTTATTCAAGGCCCCACCCCTTAAATTGTGCCTTGCTCTATTATCCGTCACCTTTTCCTCATACCCATGTGACAGGGTCAGCATTCTTACTTCCCTTCTCAGGGCTAATGGTAGCAGGCCATATTTTTTATGTGATTGGAACATGCTTAGATTCCTGAATTTGTTCAACTTATTGATTAATCTCAGGGCACGGTTTTGTATAGACTGTAGGCGGCCGTAATTACTCTTCAAACCAAAATCTACAAAGAGAGCACCATTTTCCAGAATAGGCAGCACAAAACTTTTATAGATCTGCAGGGCTATCTTCCCATCTATCAAGTGACCTAGACACATTATTTTTCTGAGATATTTTCCTGCTATACCACACACTATGTTAACATGGCTACAGAAATTCATCTGCTCGTCAATAGTAATACCAAGATACTTCAAAGTTGCAACACGATCTAGGGTGGATCCCCTCATTCTTATTTCAATGTCCCGGGTGAATTTTGCTTTGTTGGAAAGTAAAATTTGGACTTTTGTTTTCTTAATGTTAGCCATGAGGCCATTTTTTTTTGTCCAATCATCAAATATTGTTAAGTCATTTTCAAGTAGCTTGGCATATCTAGCATTATAAAGAGGTAGACACATTACACAGTCATCTGCATATAAAAGTATGTCACTGTTAAAGTTCTGATCAGATAAATCGTTAATATACAAACTAAACATGATCGGGCCCAATATGGTTCCCTGGGGTATGCCGGTCTTCAGTATCATTGGGTCAGAGATTTCATTATTAAAAAGTGTATGTTGTATACGACCCTTACAAAAGGATTTGACCAGTTCAAGTAGTGTGCCCTTGATACCGTACATGGACAATTTCAACAGGAGCAGATCAATGTTAATACTGTTAAAGGCCTTGGATATGTCCAGGTATGCGACTATAGTGTTAATGGAGTTATCTTTATGATTAGATGTTATATCCATGAAAGATCTCCAGGCTGTTTCAACCCCTTTGCCTTGCCGAAAGCCATGTTGGTGAGGTGATAACAAGTTTGTTTCATCGAAATAAGAGTTCAATTTTTTCAGGAATAACCTTTCAAATATTTTTCCAACCACAGGGGTGATACAAATTGGTCTGAAATCTGATAGTCTCCTGGCATTTGGGACTTTGCATATAAGGGTACATACACCTTTCTTCCAAGATTTGGGGAAAACCCCGGAGGTATGAACTAAATTCAGGAGGGCAGTGAAACGGTCCAAGTCACTTAACAGAAACAATTTCAGAGTTTTAGTCCTGATGTTTTTTAGGCCAGATGATTTATCACAGTCTAGGGCCTCCACCAATTTCCTTACCTCCTCCCCTGTTATGTCTTCATCCCATGAAAGGGTATAATCCCAAGGTATATTATCATAGACAATGGCCGAAAGAGAGTCTTCACTAACTATCTCCCCAAAAAACTGATTTGCCTGGTTTGCTGCATTTTTACCAGACAAGCGGTTGTCATCCCCGTCAAGAATAAAAGGGATTTCAGAGGTTTTGTCCTTATTAGAGTAGATATCGGAGAGGTGGCACCAAAATTTCTTGGGATTTAAACGGTTCTCCTGCAAATTCCTCAGAATCTCCTCCCTTCTTGTCCTCATAGCAAGAGATTTTACCCTTCTTTTTAGTACTTTTAACTCATTCCACAGTTGAGGGCTATTTGTTCTTTTAGCTGCCCTTAAAACCTGTTTTTTTTGTCTAATAAGTACCTTAAGCTCTTGGGTGACCCTTAACTTGGAGTTTGTTTCAACTTTCCTAAGGAAACTGGGAGCAAGATGCTCCTGTACCTCATCAAGATCACTAAACATTTCATCCCAGATCACGTTAACGTCACCTTGTCTGTCCCTGTTTCTGTGGTTGTCCAAGAAATTACTTATTCCCTCATTAGTTATCTCAGAATAATTTCTGCTAACAATAAACCTCACATTGCTGTTATTCTTATTCTTTTTTATAGTACAAAAAACTGGGAGATGGTCAGCCAGGGCGACGTCAAGTGTGCCTGAATCTTTAATAAATCGGCAGTTAGTTAAGATAATATCAATACAAGTACTACTGTTGTTAGTGATGCGAGTCGGGTCCCTAATGAGCTGTCTCATACCAAACATATTTCCAATGCCTATCAGCCGGTTCACCGGGGGGGAGTTAGCATCTAGCATATTCAAGTTAACATCTCCCATTAGCATAATTTCAAGGCCCTTCTTAGATCCCTTGTCTAGTAAATCTCTAATGGTATTGAGGAACCTCATCACGGATCCACCTGGCGGGCGGTATACTGTCAGATAGATGATAGGTTTTCTTTTGCCTGCTTTGACCTCAACGCCAAGACATTCACAGTCACTGTTATTTACACAGAGCTCCTCTATGACATTACTCGTGAAGGCACTACGATGATACAATATCAACCCTCCACCTCTTTTGTTTGCACTCCGGTCTTGTCTTTTATATGTGAACCCCTTGCACGATAACAACCTTTCTGGACTATTCTCACTTAACCATGTCTCAGAAATACCAATCACATCATAGAAACCATTTATCAGTTCAAGTTTCGTCATCTCCATTTTATATAGTAGGCTACCGATATTGACGTGAATCATTTTCAGGCCCTTTGACAGGCCCACCTCAACGTTATCGTACATCAGTCAAACAGTTAAGTAATACGTCACGAATGATGGGATGATAGATAAAAATAGTCAACAATAAAAATGCATAGCGTGGTTCGTGCCTCACAAAAATTCGACATGAGAAAACAGATAACCACTTCATGGCGTGTTTTGAAAAAAAATGACGAGATACTGAACCCAAGTGTGGGGCAAGCGATATAGTGTCATGGCCAGAGTGATATAATAACTCAACAAACCTTTAATGTAAGATATAGTCTAGGGTCCATATGTTGCATACAGTTGCATATCGACTTAGCATCAAGTTGGTAGCCACCATCTTGGCCGGAAGTACCAGAGTCACCGCTATCGCAAATAATGTTTGTTTTTTCCAAAATATTAGCAAGATAACAGTACCAGGCACATTGATTACAATATAAAAAAAAAAAAAAAAAAAAAAAAAATACAAATATCATCAACTAAGTAAGTAAATATCGGTTGGGTCATTGGTTTGTATCTATCATATCGAAGCAGAAACACACATAAGTACCCAATTAGAAGAGGGGCAACTTGTGCCAGTGAGTCCGTTTGAATATAACCCTCAACTTAGACTGTGTGTATGCCCTCCACTTCTGTCAAGAGATCTGCGACCACTGACGACTGATTAAGGGGGTTACCTCTGTTGAATGAGTCCTCCGGCAAAGCCATACGAGGAGCTGTTGTTGAGGTTATGACTGGCGTGGATGTGGACGAAACATTGCTATTTAGGATGGCATTAAATGCCAACTCGCTTCTGTTTGGATCCATCTGGAATATACGAGGCCGATGAGCTTCAGTGCCCCCTACAGCACCTTTAGAAGTGATGGTGCTGTCTTCAGATACATCGGTTTCCATTTCACCAGAATCCCTATAATGATATATTATTAAATATGTAGTGGGTCCGCCACCCGGAATACAGCGAGGCTGTCGACTATCGCCAAACACCATCCAGGCTACGACAGCGGGGGCACTTCTACCAGCGCCGGAGACGACTACCACCAGTTCCGGCCAGTTCCGTCAGGGGGCGACATACGACCACCGTGCAGACGACACTGCAGACACCCTCCGACGGACGGTAGGCGGAGGATACTACTACCTCCGCAAGGGGATCCAGGCTTCGCTTAACACTACGGACTCGAGCCGCGCCGCGGACCGAGATACTTCTGTTGTTCAATTTAAGCACCCTTGCTTCAGTGACAATACCTTTGTAACTGTATACCTTTGGGAAATAAACCAGGTTTAAACGAATCTCCTCGTATTCGTGATTCTTTACGGAATTTCGTAACCTCGCGCCCACGAATCTGCGGTTCACTACATTGGTGCCGTGAGCCTAGGGCCGAGTAGGGAAGTTCCCGAAAGGATCCCCGATGCTGAGAGTCAGACGATGACTCTTGGCGACGAGGAAGCAGCCAAGGCCGCGGCCAAGGCTGAAGCCGAGCAGCGAGCATGCGAGGCTCTCGCTCAGATGTTAACGAGACGTCAGGGCGATGCGCAAAATTTTGCGAACGACTCATTTGCTCAACTAGAGCAAGTAGTTGCACACATAGACAATATGCGTGCCGACGGATTGATCGTCAATCCGGACACACAAAGCTTGGTTGAGAAACTAGTAGCTATTGTTTTAGGGTTGCGCTCGTGTTACAACGAGGACAATCTTCGCAAGCTCGTAGAGCGTGCGGGTTTCAGCGTCGAAACAGGCGAGGCGGATGGGTCGGAACTTTCCGATGTTAAGCCGCCGGAAACCGTCAAAACAGCAGTCCCGCTGGGACAGAGCGATGACGCGAAGGTCAAGATGGACCAGTTGACTACCGTTCTTTGTTCTTACGACAAGACGGGAGAACCACCAGGCGAAATCGCTGAAGGTGAAATTCGAGGAACACTCGACTTACTGTGGGTAATGCACGAACAACTTCCGTTGAAGCGTGTGCAGCGGCTGTATCGTGGTCTACACGAACATGCGGTTTGCCCTCAATATCTGATCGATATGTTGGATCGGAGATATCCTGCGATTCTGCCTCAAGGTAGCCCGGATCCGCGAGTGCAACAGCCTTCGCAGAGTACGGACAGCACGGAAATGCGAGCCCAGGGCTTGCCTAGCACTCCGGCAGGTTTCAAGACTGCAGGAAGAAGAGTCGACTTCGTAGATTCGTCTCCTTCGGACAATGGTCTCAACTACTCGTTGACTAATGTTTCGATTCCATTGTTGGACAACGATTTACAGGCCAAACAGGGTTTGTCAACTGGTCACGAACCAGACTACCGTTCGACGGGACCAACGAGCACTACGAAGTGTAGGCGTTCGATGATGCCCGAGATGGAAGCTAGTGTTGTGTATAACGAAGACCGCCCTGCGGAAGTTCGTTTATACGGATCAACGGGCAAGGGAGAAAATCCTAAACCTAAAAATCTCAAACCTTTTCGCAATGGGGAGGATTGGGAAGAGTATCTCGCATCCGCGATAAATTATGCCGAACTTTGCGGTTGGCAGGAGGAAACGCTGATGCGCGAACTCATTATGGCGACTTCACGACATGTGAACCAGTCTACTTGGGGAAATTCTAGGTCCCTAACGTTAAGTGACGTTGTGACGAGGCTTTGTGTCATCTTGGACACAAAGACCGAAGAACAACGCCAGGAGGAATACCGCAGCCGTGTTCAACAACCTGGCGAATCACTTCAACACTATGGTGAGGCTCTACTGACCTTGTGCAAACGTGCGTACGAGGGACAATACCTCGAACATATGAAGAAGGAGTCTATCCGAATCTTCTGCACGGGCTTAGAAGACAAATTTCTGGGCATGTGGGTGCAAACTAATCGCCCAAAGTCTATGCAAGATTGCGTAGATCTCGCAACAGATTTCGTGCGAGCAGGTGGCCCGGAAGCATATCAGCGCGTCTTGGGTTCCACGCCGGGACAGTCCTCTAAATTTAAAACTAGAGGATATAAGTTCTACGGACAGAGAAAGGACAAGGAGCGGAAGGCTTCTTACGCGGCTGCGGAAGCAGAAGCGCAGTCCGACTCTGACTCGTCAGCGGACGAGACTTCGGGGGCGTCTACTGCGACCGAAGTCCCGGATTCTGATTCGGAATCGGAGTTAATAGCCGATTTCGCGGCCTTCCAGGCTATGCGGAAGGACGTGCGAAAGGATGACAGTAAAAAGTCCGACCGTAGCACCAAAAAGGCTTGGGATAAAACCAAGACTTTGTCCAAATCTTCCAAGAAGATAGTCATGAAAACTGACTACAGGAAGAAAGACACGAAAGCGACTCGTCCAGAGCCAGCTTGTTGGCTTTGTGGGAAAACTACCCACCTGCAAGCCAGTTGTCAATACCTTAAAAAGTTTCGCGCTTTCGTCGCGAAAGAAAATGGTGAGGACTCAAATTCCCTGGAAGATAAATCAACTAAGGGAAATTGACGTGGGTCTCGCAAGGAAGCGGTGACGAGACCCGCAAGTTCGACGGAACTCATGACGGGAGGGGGAACCCTTCCGTAGCCCGCTCGGGCAAAAGACCTCCAGAAGGGTCGTACAATCTGGGGAGGTCAGGTAGGCAGGCAGAACGGAACAAGGAGGAAACTGGGGTGATGGAGGGTGAGGACCCGACAAGGCCCGCAGACACGAAACCTTGGTCTAAGGAGTCGGTTAGTAGCGTTCGAGCCATTCCACGCGATCGTGGAATGTGTTTGGACGGCCGCTATACTGACGCTGGCACGGCGCTGCTCGCGGTTAGCTCTACCGTGGGTGGGGAACGCTGTGTTAAGAATTTGACTAGTTCTGCGGCCAGCCGGGATCTCTCTATTCCTATCGACGTGGTAGCGATAGTGGATAGATGGTACGTACCTGTCACAGTGGGTACTAGGCGAGGAGAATTTTTATACGACACAGGTGCAACTACCTCACTAGTGTCTAAACAATTCTATGAATCGCTAGCTCGCAAGCCCGACCTGCTCGCTTCGCGGGTCCGGGTAAAACCACTTGCGGGTGGTACTCCAGTGACGATGGGGTATGCGGTCTTTGACTTTGAGATCGCAGGGCGTTTGTATCCGAACGCCTGTCTCGTAGTCGATGGTCTAGGCGGCGGGGAGGAGGCCGTGCTGGGCCAAGACTTCATGTGGCGCTATGATACTAGCATGACGGGGCCTGGGAAGATGCTCTTGGAAGGAGGCAAGAATCACGTATTCTGTCGACGGAAAGGAGCGATATCGACTGCATTCCTACGGGAGGATGTGCGGTTGGCCGCGTTCGAGGTAAAGGTCGCGTCTGTGGATGTGTCCCTACCCGAGAACGACGTGGGCTATATCATGGAGTCAGATGTAGGGTTACAAGTAGACGGTCTTGTGGAGGGTTGCGATACATATGTATCGTCTGCTCACTGCCACGAGCTTCCTATTATGAATCCAACGGGACTTGCAATAGTCATGCCACGCGGGACGCCCGTGGCATCCTCTTATGAGGTAGCGGCAAACTTCACGGGTGACTATTCGCATCTGGCGGATGCGAGAGCAGAGTCCGTGAACGGGTCCAGCACGGGGGGTAAGCGAAAGCTGACCCCCGATAGCTGTTCAATTACTAGCATCCCTGAACTGGAATCTATCATAGAGGGCGCTGAAGTAGCGAATACTGAAACCTTGAAAGAGGTGCGCGAGTTGGTATACGCGAAAAAGCGGGTGTTCAGATTGCAAGGTGAACAATTGGGGTTTACGAACAGGGTTCTACACTCCATCGACACGGGTGACACTAAGCCTATAAAGTTACCTTTTCGTCGAGTTCCCTTGGCAAAACAGGAGGCTCTGGACTCCCAGGTCAGTAAGATGCTAGCGGAGGATAAGATCGAGGAGGGAAACGGCCCGTGGGCCTTCCCCACGATTCTTGTTCCGAAACCGGATGGTTCAACTAGGGTTTGCGTTGATTTCAGGAGACTGAACAATGTGACACGAAAAGACTCGTACCCACTACCGCGGATAGACGACTGTCTAGAAGCGCTTGGTGGCAATGCATGGTTTTGTACCCTAGATCTGGAGAGTGGCTATTGGCAAATAGCCATGGATCCGGACAGTAAAGAGAAAACGGCTTTCACTACTTCCACGGGGTTATACCAGTTTAAGGTGATGCTGTTTGGTCTTTGCAACGCCCCGGCCACATTTCAGAAAATGATGACGGAGGTTCTCCGGGGGCTTAATGGCAAGATCTGCGTCGTCTATCTAGACGATGTGATCATTTATGGTGCAACTATCCATGATGCGATTACGAACACGGGGTTAGTGTTTGATAGGTTGATGGCGTACGGCCTTAAGTTGAAACCGAAAAAGTGTCGCCTCTTCCGTAAAGAGGTACAGTACTTGGGTCGCATCGTATCTAAGGAGGGGATACGGGCGGATCCGGAGAAGACGCGAGCGGTTGTAACTTGGCCTATTCCGTTGACAGTGAAGGACATCAGATCATTTCTGGGCTTCGCTTCATATTACCGTCAGTTCATTCCGAGTTTTAATGATCTCGTGCGGCCATTGCAGGAAACTGCAACAGCCGGGCAGAAGGTACTACGGTATAAGCTTACTTGGAATAGTGAGCTCGATGATGCATTCGAGGCTACGAAGAAAGCCTTGCTGTCCACGTCCGTCTTGGCGTATCCACAAGCGTCTGGCCAGTTTATTCTGGATACGGATGCGAGTGGTACGGCCATGGGGGCGGTTCAGGACGAGCAAGGTTCAGGACGAGCAAGAGCGGGTGATCGCATACGCCAGTAATTCGCTCTCGAAATCGCAGAAAAACTACTGTACTACGTACAGGGAGCTGCTAGCGGTCGTATATTATGTGCGGAAATTCAAACATTATTTATACGGCGCAGACTTCATAGTCCGTACGGACCACTCGTCTCTTACGTGGCTTATGACCTTCAAGGAACCAGAAAATATGCTGGCTCGTTGGTTGCTGGACTTACAGCAGTACGGGGTTACTAACAAAGGTGTTATTCAACACCGCCCGGGCAAGAAGCATGAAAATGCGGACGGCCTCTCTCGTAGACCCTACAGTCGTTGTAAACGTACAGATTGCGATGATTGTGGGGCACACGAAGCCGCTATAGCTGGTTTCGTGGGGGAGGGGAAAGGCACGGACGACAATCTCGTATCTGTAAACCAGACTATCCGTGAGCAACAGCGCACGGACGATACTATCAATCGTATCATGGGTTTCCTGGAAAAGAACCGGGAACCCGCAAATCTGACTAGTGAAAGTGATGAATTCAGAACAATCTGGAGTCACAAGACGGATTTGTGTTTAGAAGAAGGGGTACTCACTTTCAAGTGGAGAAAACCTTCGACTGGACATGTTTTCCCAAGGATCGTGTTGCCGTTTGACCAACGCCTATCTATGTTCAGGCGATATCACGGCCCGGCCTCAGCGGGACACTTTGGGCACGCCAGAACAAAAGACGCTTTACGAAGAAGGTTCTTCTGGCCGGCTCAATCCGGGGACGTAAAAAGATGGATTCAGTTATGCCCCGAGTGTAATGTGCGAAAAACACGAAAAGGTGTCAATAAATCGCCATTGCAAAAAGAGCTCACGGGAGAGAGGTTCAGTAGAATCTCGATGGATATCCTTAGTGGCTTTAAGACTAGCACGAGAGGAAATGCTTGTGTATTGGTCATCGTGGATTACTTTTCAAAGTGGTCGGAAGCATACTGCTTACCGAACCATAAGGCGGCGACAGTCGCCTGGACAGTATTTCGCAATTGGATCCTGCGGTTTGGCGCGCCCCGAGCGATACAAACTGATGGGGGCCCAGAGTTTGATGGAGAATTATTCTGGGAACTCTGCAATCTCTACGACACGAAGAAACAGACAACTCTCCCGTATAGGCCACAGGCAAACGGGCAGGCAGAAAGGTTTAATCGTGTTCTCGTGGAACAGCTCTCGTGTTATGCGGATTATGGCGCGGATGATTGGGACACTTATATCCCATGCATCGCGGCGGCATATAATAATACGATTAACGCGAGTACGGGCTGCACTCCTCATTCCGTGGTTTTCGGAACGGAGGCATATACACCTGCGGATCTAATTCATGGTGTACCTCGAAATGGCTTGGACTTCCCCTCCAGCTCAGGTTTCATCGAGGATCTTCGTAAAAATTTACGGAAGTCGCACGAATATGTGCGTCGTACGTTGAAGAAAACGGCCATCGCTCAGAAACGCCATTTTGATTTGTCCGCAACAAACCGGTCATTTGAAGTGGGGGACTGGATATATAGATATTACCCACCAAAGGCGGCAAACAAATATGGTGCGAAGTGGGATGGTCCGTTTAAAATAACCCGTGCATTAGGAGGCAACTCCTATGTCGTAGATACCGCGGCCGGTGGTGTCAAGTGGAGTGGAGATCTGATGAAATCCGTTCTTGACCCTGATAAGAGGGGAGAGCTCCGCAAAACGACCGGGTTGGAACAAGCTCCTGAGTATAGGAGGCTTGTGGCTGCTGGTAGAGATGTGGTGTCGCTGGAGAAGGGCAAGGCCGTGGCCGGCCAAGAGCTCGCTAAGTCGTTAGAGAAAACACTTCTCCGGAAAGTTAATCTCGCGAACAGGCGTGGCCGCCCACCAAAACACAACAAGGGGTGTACGAGGGAGACCGTGTCCCCTCCAAAGCGACCAACTCCTCTACCGAACCAGCAGAACAAGGGTAGGAAACCCTTGGTACCTAAGGCAGACAAGCCCGATAAGCTTGTACAACGGGGTTCGGAGGTGCCGAATCCCACGAGGCCGCCCGATGTCGCGACGCGAGGCATTGGCAAACGAGTCTCCAAGCGTCCGGTCAGGCTTGGGATCGGATAGCTCGGAGCGGCCGTTAGAGCCTCTATTTCAAATGACGAACACAAAAGGTCTGTTAACCCGGTCGTGTCTGTCGAAGACATGGGTTAAGGAAAAAAGTACACAACGAGAAGTCATTTTGGTCAATACGCTAGGAGAGTGGACACCTCTGTAACGATCAACCCTATACGGCAATAGCTGTACGAAGCGGATAGGTGGAAACTGCTAGTATGGATCCATGATGTGGACAGTACCGATATCGGGCTGAAATCAACCATGTTCGCTAACAGTAAGAAACCTGAAGCCAAGTATGTTTCCCTGATCATTGAAAAACTGCCATAGTACCTTGGAGCGGCCCGTCTAGGGCTGCAGATTAACATATTTAACACGAAGGTGTTACTAACCGTGGTTAAAGACCACGTATTTACATACGTACAACATTCGTATAGATCAACTATACGGAAGTTATCCGGTTTACGGGTAGCAATGTTCGTGGAGGCTGGACCCGACCAGGGCGCCACCTTCAGGCGATCTGTTGATCACATGACTGATCTTAGAGCATCTGCCTCCGAGACAGTCAGTCAAGCGAGAAGCGAGTTGGTGGCCACACGTAAGTGGCTCACATCAACCGCATTTTTGGCTTTTACACAGAGCAAGGAGAAATCCAGTTCACTGTAAGTAGCAGCAAACGTTAACTTTCATTGTTGGATCATTGTGATATTGAAAATGAAAACATGTCATTATGTTACCATTGATGAATTACGATTGTTGAGTTCTGGCCGCTTCCATATAGCGTGCTAAGACATTACGCCATGTGCATCGAGAGAACAAGAGGAGGCTGGTGCCAATGCCGACCATCTCAATGAAACTCTTTCCGATATGGAATTGGATCGTTGAGAACTATCCTTGATGTTCGCTAAATGTTGCCGTGGTAAAGCGATGAAATAGTAGATGGGAACTTTTGATTCCCGGGGGAAAGCTGTTTCGTTGTTTAAATCTGAGGGTTTCGATTGTCAACTCGAAGGCCGCCATGTGCGTGCAGGTGACATTTCTGCACTGCCGGTGGTTTCGGTTGCTGACTTTTCTGTCGCCAGGTGGGGCGTATCTGGTTCAGTTTCGTGTTTTCGTACGGGTACCGGCTACATTGTTAATAAAATGCCGGGCACGGATGGATACACGAATGCTACCGGATAACGCTTTTCGCGAGTAGTGTCAGTCCCTATCGCGCAGGCGGCTCGTAGGGCCGCCCTAGCGCGCGAACTTTCGCGAGTGGTGTCAACTACGCAACCGGAACGGTTGGACACGGCTCCTGGGAGTTCGCGAGCGATGTCAACACCTCGGGGGCGATTGAGTTGTTTCATTCGGATGGCCCCCTATATACCCAGTGAACACTATTGCAGTTTTTTTAAAAATAAATTGCACGAAAATCGGCCGCGATTTTTGCGCGCCAGAACAGCGTCAGATGTTACTCCATGGAGCGCGAAATTGTACTGCGCGTGACGCGGTGAACTGATGCGCGCATGGCGCGGTCATTATTGCCACTTATATCGCGGTGGTGGCATCGTGTTCAAGGTTTCAGGGGGGACGGGGATGGTGTTATTATGGTTCATAATTTTAGGGGGGCGGCGGGTTGAAAACGGAAAATATTGGTTTTAAATGTTTATATCCGATAATATATTGCAATTAATGTACTGTACTGTACCATGCTGTATGAAAAAAGATGCATCATTATCGGCGAAATTGAAGCAAGAGAAGACAAAACAATGGTCACATTATATACAGTTTAATCATTTATTTGCATATCACATGAAATGTAAACATCAATGCCTTCTTCAGAAGATGCAGCACTAAGGAAATATAAGCACCAATGCTGTATAATACCACCATAGACACAGGTCGTCAGCACAGAGAGGACAAACACAAATAAACAAATAGAATAATCAATCTTTTCATTTAGAACTTATCTTCTCTCTGACCCAAAATAAATCAGTGAAAATGTAGCATCAATCTCCTTGAACTTAAAAGAGAATTCATCTTAACACAGATGACAACGAAATAGTTATAGGCTTATATGTAGGGTTATATAATTAATTATTCCGTGTCATGCCATTTAACATAATACAATAAAGATAGACCCATTGGAATATACCATATTTATGCATAAATATGCCATGAAATTTTAAAATATCCCAGTCGTTGATAGAAGCAACAAACTGTGTCAGATCGTCCATGGACACCATTGAAGAAAAATAGTAAAAATACACACACAACAAAGCTAATTACGACTGGAATAAAAGAGAATTCAGCCTATATACTTGTTTTTTACCATCAAAAGGATACCAAATTTTAAACTTTAACAAAAGTTAAACTTTATGACTACAGAAAATCTATTATAATAAGCAATACCATATGGACAGCCAGGAACACCTGCGAATGGGCAGATGGTTCAACACCAATTCTGATTATTACTCTGTAACTGTTTGAATCTGATTTGAATAAAAGTATTATATATATATATAATACAAAATAGGCTCAGATATACCTAACTAGTATTAGGACTTTTCCGCTGAATTAAGTATAATTTGCTAAATGTAGCAAGGTAAGGTGTGACAGCGCAGGGAGAGCGAATCTCGCGGTCTGAGTGTCACGCCGCACAGAAAGCGCTGTTTTGGCGTAACATTTCGCAGTATGTGTGTCCATTGGGTAAGAGCCCCGAGTCTAAGAGAGAGGTAATTAACTTCGGCAAACACTCGTGGTTTGCCGTACTCCTCTATCTCGGCGGACTACTGGTTAGGCCGTTCGTGTGCGAGATTTCATTGTGACCCGTGAATTGAGTGTTTCACTTTGTATTACAGGGTACGGACTTCGTGTTCGGGGACGAGACGAGGCGGACGGAAAAGAAAGGAGTGGGGACTGTCTCTGAGACGAGCCCCCTTCTACCGTAGGGTAGCATTCCGCAGTCACGCTCATCATGAGCGATGACAGCGGACACTCGGCCACAGAATCCTTCGAGGAGACTGCAGCCAATCGCAAACGGCGTGTTCGTTGTGAGCGCGACCGCCGCCTCAAACGTGAGGTGGAAGGTGCGTCAAGTCACTCGGATGACTCGGACGCGAGCCCGTTGGATGGCCTAAAAGACCCCGATGCGGCTGCCGGCAAGTACCGCCGGCACAAAGCTCTCAATGCGGCGAAGAAGCTCAAGTGGGGTGGATGGAAAGAAGCCGGTTCTTTCTCTACTCCCCGCAAACGAGCGAGAGGTGGTCCGTGACCCATCGGAGGTCGATCGTTTCCCCGACTACCCGGAGTACCACAAAGCGGTCTCCGTGGAGGAGTACAAACGGTTCTTTGAAACCTGTACTAACCCCCGTAAGGTCTTGCGAACGGCAGACCTAGCGTACTCGTTTGAAGCCGACCGTAAGCTTCAAATGGCTATGCTCCTCTACGAAGAGGGTTCGCGGTGCCCGTTCCTGCTCTGCAGAACGGAGGCGCTTGTCGGTAAGCCGCAGATATTTAAGTCGCGGCTTCTCTTCACCAGACACCTGTGTGAAGTGCATACCCCCGTGACACCGGTTTGGCGGTGTCCGATTGGGTATTGTCCCGTAACCGGGGACCGTCGCTCCGACATCGTGGCCCACGGGTCAAAGGAGCCGCATAAGATGGCCCGTAAAAAGGCTGTCGATAAAATTATGCCGGTTCTTGAGCGCGTGGGCGTTTCGTATCTCCCACAGTGGGGATACAAAAGCACGCTCCACCTTGCCTCTGCAACCTCGGAAGCCATTCTGAGGAACGCAAAGAAGCAAAACTTCACCTCCAAGTACCCGTTGGAAAAGGACATTACCAAGCCTAAACGAACGGGGAAGACGAAGAGGAAGAAGAAGGGCCCGATAAGTCGGACAAATCGGACCGTTCCGACACGGAAAAGCGGCCCGAGAAACGTCCGAAACTCGTGCCCGCGCCGATTCCCGACAGGAACGCCTGGCTGGACGGATATAAAATTCCGTCCACAAAGGAGAAGGAATTCCCCACCTTGCCCGCGCCTACAGGACTTACGGTCCTACAGAAGTCGCGTCGCCCCGCACCCGCGGAAGGTAGAGCACCTAGTGCCACCGTGCCGGACCCTCAGCCGGGCACAGGCCGTGCAACGGGCTATGCGACCCGCGTCTCCCCCACCACCAAGGGTAGAGACGGCTCCTCCGGTGCAGAATCCGATTCTGCGCCTGGAACAGAGGAAGTTGGAGGTCCGCGAAAAGTTCAATCGAGCTTTGCGCGCAGAGCCGGCCATTCCTCCGGGTTTCGGTCCGGGTGATCGTCAGACCGCCAAACCTCTTTTCGGAGGTATAGGTCGTGGCACTCCCACCCACGCTCAAGCCCGCGCGCCCACACGCGTCACGACTACGAAGGTGTCCTCTACCGCGGGGGCATCAGCGCTCGCTAACGCGACCCCTCTCTGTGGTACGGAGACAGAGATGGAGGTAGACCCACACGAGGGGTCAACTGCTCGAAAGGAGGAGGAGAAGGCGGCGGCACAGCGTCGTTTCGAGCAGGGTCGGGTTGAGGCAGAGCGGCTCCGTGTCCAACGGGAGACGACCCTAGCCGAGACACGCCTGGTCAAAGAGGCCTTGGAGAGGAAACTCCGGGAAGAGGAAACTCTGCGACAGGCGGAAGACTTACGACTCCAACAGGAGGAGGCTGCTCTACGGCAGGCCGAAGAGCAGTGACTCCGGCAGGAGGAGGCTGCTCTGCGGCAAGCGGAACAGCAACGGCTCCAACAGGAGGAAGCCGTTCGTCAGCAACTAGCTGAGACGGCCAAGCGGGAAGCTTTCGAGCAACAACGTCTGCTAGACAAGGAGCAGTCGGCCCGCGACATGGCATTCTTCCACGAGGAAGACGAGAAGGAGGAAGCTGAACGGCAGCAGGCCAAGCTGAATCAGGAGATTCAAGAGCTCCGTGAGACAGAGAGTCGGCTGCGAGTTGAGGCTCTCAATTCGCGCCGGCCGGCCTTTCCACTATCCCACGGGATAGAACCTCCCTCCATCCAGATAGTGGACCCCGCGGGGATCCCTATGAATACTGGTGGCACGCTCATCGGCGTTACTGACTTAACTCGGCAACGTGAGAATCAGAGCGTGTGTACGGGCACGGGATTAACTCCGCGGATGTCAGCAGCTACGTGGGGGCCTAACATGCTCTCGGGTAGCCAATCCGCGGAAGCAGAGGATTCGGTCGGGGTAACTCCGGCTGCTTCCTCCTCGTACAGGCAACCCCGAGGGGACGTCTCCTCGGCGACCAAGCGTCTCTCCTTTATAGAGGAGAAAACTTTGGTGGCACGGCCGGCACCGCCTCCGAGCGGTGAGGCCTCCCCAAAGTTGAAAGAGGCGCTACCTTCGATGGATACGTCCACGAAGGGTCCGTTGGCAAGTGTACCAGCGGCACCTCTTCCCGTCACCGTGCCCACGGGTACGAGTGCGGAAGGGGTCGAGGGAAATGGTGATGCGATCGCGTTACCATGGCCTCGCACGGACGAGGGTACCACTCCCGTGGACCATCTGGCGGCAGCAGGCTCGGGCTCTGACAAGTCGGTAGAAATATCGGACGGGGAAGAGCACGAGCTGCTGCAGGAGTCGGACTCCGAAACGGCGTTGATATACGACGATCTGGGACAAGAAGACAACGTAGTTGTCGTCCCAGATTCGCGTTTCGACCCGTTCGATGAAGCCCTTATTGGGAATCTCTCGCTTCACGGCATCTCCAAAACGGAGGGGGACGCTTAGGCGAAGGAGGCAGGGGAGTTCGTCTAGAACTCCCCCCCATAGGGCTCGGGATCAGCACTGCGATCCCCCGAGGCGGCTGTCTCGTGTGGGTTCATCTCACAGCGAGGGGGGGGGCTCTCCTCCTCGCAGGTGGTGGTTTTTATCCGCAAGGCTAGTATGGCTCACTAGCCTCGCTTTTATTAATAAAGCTCGTGCACGAAAATTTTTTATATGCTTCGAATGTATGCTTCCAGTTGTACCGCGCTGCGAGACTGGGACGGACAGGCATGTCCGGTGGCCTCTTTAGGCCTATGAAGGCTACGAACCTTGGGGGCGAGTGCAAGCCTGGCTCTAGGATCCGTGCGGCGGAGTGGCATAACATTTGCCCCGCTGCACACGAGGATCTGGAGCCACGAGGATCTCCTTAGTGCCACGGCGGACCCTACATAACTAGTTATCATGGACCCCTTCAACTCCAACTAGTGAGGGGGCAGTGTAGTGGGTCCGCCACCCGGAATACAGCGAGGCTGTCGACTATCGCCAAACACCATCCAGGCTACGACAGCGGGGGCACTTCTACCAGCGCCGGAGACGACTACCACCAGTTCCGGCCAGTTCCGTCAGGGGGCGACATACAACCACCGTGCAGACGACACTGCAGACACCCTCCGACGGACGGTAGGCGGAGGATACTACTACCTCCGCAAGGGGATCCAGGCTTCGCTTAACACTACGGACTCGAGCCGCGCCGCGGACCGAGATACTTCTGTTGTTCAAATTAAGCACCCTTGCTTCAGTGACAATACCTTTGTAACTGTATACCTTTGGGAAATAAACCAGGTTCAAACGAATCTCCTCGTATTCGTGATTCTTTACGGAATTTCGTAACCTCGCGCCCACGAATCTGCGGTTCACTACAAATATGATTACCTAATAATGTCCTTGTAGAATTATGAATATGGCAGTGCCTATGTCGAGGCATTATTAATAAAGAAGGTGGTAAAGTCAAAGCACTCACTAAAGTCCAACGATTTTGTAGAAGTATGAAGAAGTGTATTTCTCAAAGTCAAATAATAAATATCAACAATGAGGGCTGAGTCCTACAGTAGTCCTGGATATTCCAATAATAGGAGAGTGGGGCCTAAGCCAATATAGTAGAGATGTGTTCGGTGTCCTGTTGCTGGTTACAACAGAATTATTCATCCCCATGGCCACTCTCCTACCCCTATTTATATGAGGTATTGTTGTATGTATCCAAGGAACTACATGACAAGCCCTGAAATTACATCTAGATCATTTTCTAAACATGTTGTGGACAAGCATGGCCAGACAAGCCCCACAAGCCCCACAAGGTGCGAAACCACACAAGCCACACAAGGTGACGAACCACACAAGCCACACAAGCTTATATTCCCCTAATGTGCCCCTGGCTACATAGAGAATTATACAAACAACAGCCATATTGGTTTTCCCCCTTTTACCCGATCCCTAAGAATTATATTAAATAAAGAGATGACAATTTATCATTTTAACATATAGGCCAGTGTGCAACATAACCCAGAGACCGACGCCCAGGTCTCCACAGAATGTTCGTTGGTCTCTGATATTGATATTTGTCAGGGCCCGACGATCTCCAATGTAATATCCAAGGGATAACATGTCTATTTCTATATGTTCTTGTCGATTCCGAACATCTTTGCACAAACTTTTTGAATTTGCATTCATTTGCATTACTTTCTTAGATAATTGAATGGAATCAAAACATTTGAATGGTATATTTATGGTAACTATAAAACGGCCCTTAAAATCGATAATTGAATGGAATCAAAACATTTGAATGGTATATTTATGGTAACTATAAAACGGCCCTTAAAATCAGTAGAATGCACTCAAACAACACTCATTTCAACACCTGTCTATGATCACGAATTTTTTGGTCTTAGTAAAAAAATTTTTAGTCTCCACTTACTAAGCTCAAGTTGGCAGAGACCGACAGTCTCGAGCCTCCACTATGTCGCACACTGTATAGGTGTGTACACTGAGCTTGGAGGTTCCCGAATGCAAGTAGTGTAGAGCGTACGATTATGTTCCCCCACGAATGGTAGTAAATTTTGAAAATCCTTTGATGTTTCCTGTACAATCTAATGCGGCATGTGGCGGCCATTACGATCCAGTCCAGAGGGCATTTGTGCAAATTTACTATCCTATTCCCTATGGGCATTTGAGTGCAATCATTGCACTCACTATTGCGTTCACATAGCGCAATGATTGTGCAATGTGACCGCAATGGGTGTAACCACTTATTGCGCTATGTGACCGCAATAGCCATTGCGCAATGAAAACGCAATGTGACTGCAATAGAACAGGCTTTTTTTGCACTCAGAAATCTATTTTTAGCGCAGCGGTAGTATCGTGGGCCAGGCTTCAGGGGGGGACGGGGATGGTCAATTTCGCGGGGGGGACGGGGATGGTCAATTTCGCGGGGGTAAAAACGGAAAATATTAGCTTTAATTATGGTTCGTTTATATACAATATTATATTGCAATTACTGTAATGTACTGTACCATGCTGTATGAAAAATGATGAGTTATTATCGGCGAAATTGAAGCAAGAGAAGACAAGACAATAGTTATATTATATAGTTAATCTATTTATTATTCCTTTCAGAGTCCAGTCACATAAATGATATAACATTTCCATTTACGTTTTATTTGGATGATATACAGACAGGCCCATTTTATCCAGATAAACCAGTAACATTGGAATTAATTCATTGATCACTTCGTTAATAAGATACCACTGTATCTGAACAACCTGGAAACAATATCACAATATTGTACAGCCGAAAGATTATACATCCCAGATAAAGGGAATAATTATTCCTGTTCCTTGTTGTACATAACTATAAAATGCAAAATACAACCATTTCTCATAGAATACAATATCATAAACAATACTGCTTGATGCCAGCACCAGCTTTGCAATGGACAACACACCCTAACCTCGTACAATATATCATAAATACTTCATGAATTTTTAAATATTCCAGTCGTTGATAGCAGACATCCCAACCTGTAGTAGCCTGCGCGATGTCAGTGTGTGAAATTAACTTGTTTTCAACATTTTATTCACTGCTTCATTTTCAATATAATACAATGTATATCTAGCCATTCTGCAGAACATTTTCATTTCAATATCATATTAGGAGGGGGACAAGGAACCTACTGCGTCATAGGCTGACATCTCCATTGACAGTATTAATCAACCAAACATATTTTAAAGCTACTTAATTGTCGTGAAAAAACAAATTATACTCATTTATTATTTATACCAACAGTAGCCAAGAGTGCAGCTTTAATTAACAATTGAAAATCGTCACAGATTATTGTACTGAAATCTATTATACATTATGAAGTCACATAGATTCTGAGCATCTTAGATTAGTGGTAGCACCGCAAAGTGGAGGTCGTTTTGTAGTAGTCTCAATGTTTCTATCACAAATAATATTTCAAGATAACATCATGATAACTCTGCACACATGTGTCACATATGCAGCAGGCTGAATAATGGTAGACTGGTAGATCTTCCTAATCGTATCAATGGAACTAGCCCTTCAATAGGAATGCTCCAGACTGCTGGTAGACTGAAGGAATCTTGGGATGAAGCATGGCATCTGTTGCTGGATAAGATCCGACTTGTTGAGCTAATATTGATGTAGCTCCTGTAAATATAAGGACATTTCTGATTACATATTCATGTCCCATATTCAAATTTCCAGATGACTAGGTCTATGGATATAGCCCAAATAAATATTGCGGACAATTTGTACTCAAGATTCAAAGATTTCAGATCTCCCTACCTATTATTCATTCACTGTACTTTCTAAAGGAGGAAATTATATACATGGTCATTCTACAGAAAAGGTACTGTTGGAGATACAGCAGAAAGTATGGGACAAGGGGACGTACAGGAGGAGGTACAGGGGGACGTACAGTAAGAGATACAGGGGATACAGGAGGAGGTACAGGGGTGATACAGGGGGACGTACAGGAGGAGGTACAGGCGGACGTACAGGAGGGGGTACAGGAGGAGGTACAGGGGTGATACAGGGGGACGTACAGGAGGAGGTACAGGGGGGCATACAGGAGGAGGTACAGGGGGACGTACAGGAAGAGGTACAGGGGGACGTACAGGAGGAGGTACAGGGGTGATACAGGAGTGGGAACAGGGGTGATACAGGAGGAGGTACAGGGGTGATACAGGAGCGGGTACATGGGTGATACAGGGGGATACAGGAGGATGTACAGGGTGATACAGGAGGGGGTACAGGGGTGATACAGAAGGAGATACAAGGGTGATACAGGGTGATACAGGAGGAGGTACGGGCGATACAGGGTGATACAAGAGGAGGTACAGGGGGACATACAGGATGAGGTACAGGAGTGATACAGGGGGATGTACAGGAGGAGGTACAGGAGGTGATAGGAGGAGGTACAGGGGGATACAGGAGGAGATACAGGGGGACATACAGGAGGGGGAACAGGTAGATGTACAGGAGTGGGTACAGGGGTGATACAGGAGGAGGTACATGGGGACATAAAGGAGGGGATACAAGGAGGTACAGGGGGACAGACAGGAGGTTGTACAGGGGGACGTAGAGGAGGAGGTAAAGGGGTGATACAGGAGGAGGTACAGGGGGATACAGGGGGACGTAGAGGAGTGGGTACAGGGGGACGTACAGGAGGAGGTACAGTGGGGATACAGGGGAATGCAGGAGCAGGTACAGGGGGACGTAGAGGAGGAGGTAAAGGGGTAATACAGGAGGAGGTACAGGGGGATACAGAAGGAGGTACAGGGGGACGTAGAGGAGTGGGTACAGGGGGACGTACAGGAGGAGGTACAGTGGGGATACAGGGGAATGCAGGAGCAGGTACAGGGGGACGTAGAGGAGGAGGTAAAGGGGTAATACAGGAGGAGGTACAGGGGGATACAGAAGGAGGTACAGGGGGACATAGAGGAGTGGGTACAGGGGGACGTACAGGAGGAGGTAGTGGGGATACAGGAGGAGGTACAGTGGGGATACAGGAGGAGGTACAGGGGGACGTACAAGAGGAGGTACAGGGGTGATACAGGGGGACGTACAGGAGGGGGTACAGGAGGAGGTACAGGGGGACGTACAAGAGGGGGTATAGGGAGACATACGTAATTAGATATGAGTTTTAAAACGTATATAGATATTTTTGTATACAATATGTACTGTATAATGAATATTAACTTTCTATGTATAAATAAAGGGAACGGCTGGAAGACCTAGGTGTAAATCCTAAGAGGTACCTAGAGGCCTGTAGGCCTGTTCATCAGCAAAGTAATGTAAAACGTCAGTGATGAATAAAAGATTTCTATTCTATTCTATACAGGAGGAGGTACAGGGGGATGTACAGGAGGAGGTACAGGGGTGATACAGGGGGATGTAATAGTCACCAATAAACTTACCTGTCAATTTCTCATCATGGTCAAGGGCCCCCGGCGATGAAACCATGGTTACCTTGTACAGTCTCCAGCTAGTCCTATGGATTTGAACCTGCAAATAGTTAGAATTTTAAAAACTTATTATAGTTTAAATATCCAACACTAGTAGGCCTAAATAATGTTACGTTCCTTTAATTACTATCATGTTACTGAATTATAGAGCTGACATGTCTTATAATTACATCTGCTTTACCTTGTTTCGAGATCAGGATTTTGTATAAACCCAATAAATACTAATATATATATCCCTAAATATATGAATATTGTCAATAACTGACAAGTTACTCAACGTTCCAATTATAGCAAGTTTACGTTGAGTACTTTTCTGAGTCATGAAAAAGCAATAAAAAACTTATGGCCGAAATGCTATCATAATTATTGTAGTTATATGTGACAGAAAATGTACAATTCGTCTTCACCAATCCTCTCAAATAACCCACATTTAAGATCAAATTTAACTTCAAAATACAGTTTAACCTAGCCAAATACACGGTTTGGATCATTGGAATACCAAATATACTCAGATATACCTAGTATTTATCAATTGTCAGCTGAATTTAACCGAATTTACTAAATGTGTAGAGCTGCTAATTGTACATTTTCTGACGATCTGACCCATCTACCTCTGCATGATATCACTCTTTGGATTACCCACCATTTGACTGGGTCCACACCTCATATGAATCACTTTAAAAAACATAATTACCCTTGATTTCATACACAATTAGTAATTTGACATCCAACAAAATTGAACATTTTCAATTGAGCTCAAACCAGAGAAAAACACCTTTGTTCTTCTTGGAACAAGAGAATTGCTCTTAAAGGACTCATACGGGTCCACAAGGCATTTATATATCGTATAAACATAGCCGAGAACACTTGTATGTGTTGCCTTAAGAGCCCATTGAATTACACAAACAATCTCGTCGGTACAGCTGTTATATCTTGTTAATCGTTACCGAGCACCCGTCGACCAAACATTGGTCAGTTGGCGACGATTCCTGTCACAACACAATCATGACGGACTGCTTTGCGGTTTCAGTGTATATACTTACACCTGATTATGAAATATATATCATTCATCGAGGTAATTTGTAGAAACACAGGCAAAAGATAACTGTCCACTGTAGTATATGGTTCTAAATACAACATACATACGTCAGTAAATACTCTAACCATAGAGGGAAAATAGATTTCAGACAATGACGCTTGTCTGTTGCTTAAAATTGGTTTGATTTCACCTCAATCGAAGCAAAATTCAAGAAAATAACAATACAAATACAGTCGTAAAAGCAAATAAAATGGAAAAATACCAGAGAAAAATATTAATATCCTCGTTCTCTGGAACAAGGGACCCGTTCTTAAAGAATTCATACGGATCTGCAATGCATTCCTATATCGTGGAAACATAGCCAAAGAACTGCTTCTTGTTACATATGGAACTTTATATAAACTCTACGTGAATGAAAATATACTCTACAGTTCAAGCAGTCTGGGTGAAAGAAAAAAAAACAAAAAAAAACAATAGCTCTGTAGGAGCGATCCACATAATAATAAATGTTTTCAGTAATCGTCAAGGCATGCACCTATGTCATAACAAGTGAATAATGAAGATTTATAGAGCAAAAACATGTCAGATCACATATCGGTGCTATAGCTTGAGGCAGATATCAAGAATTTAGTATACACGTTGTTTCTCTTACCAAAAGGAAGAAATCGCCAATTAAGTGAGATAATGTATAGTGTTCATAAAAGTGATAGGTTTTAAAATGAGCTAGAGTTCTGGCGATTGCCGTACACCAAGTCGGCCGTTGTAATGTGAATGGGCCTTTACGGTAATGTGGCACTAATGAAAGTGCAATCAATGAAATACTTTGGCTTGGTCGCACCACCCTCTGCCTCCCCTTAATCAATATATAACTCTTTGGGGAAGGCTTGGTCAAGACCTGCACCACAAAATCAAATTAAAACATTTCCTTAGACTTACATTATTCTGCAACCTGGCCCAGCCCGTACTTGTAGGCCTACTGACTGTACGTCTTCAGTGTATTGTCATCTCGTCAATTTCTCAAACTGTCTCTGTGTATGGTTCTTTAGCAATCTTCTAACTAAAACAAAACATACCTCAATGTACATGCCAAAGTAGGTCTTAAGGCTATTCATAATACATGTAGAAATGTTGTATGCTCTAGAGTCATGAGGCAACAGCAGGGGGAACAGTCATGTTTTTAAATCAGGGGTGAAGATAAAGCTAGGACGAGTGGCCCGGCCGCCATTTTGTTGTTTACAAGATTGTTTCCAACTAATTTTACTCATACTTAGCACAATACTTCAGAGTACCACCTAAGAAAGTACTGTATTGTATCTGTAACATACTTATCCTATGACGGGACCAATGACTATAGGGATAGTTAAATCAATATAACTAATAATCAATGTGTTTTTACCTTACAAGGCACCGCCTTCCATGAGAGCCAAAAACTAGGTCAGCTGTAGTTTGTGTAGAAAACGCTGGTGGCGCATTTCACCATATAAAAAGCTTCCCGCCTAAGTATGGAAGTTGCATTTACCTAGCGTTGCATGGTAGACTAGGCCTATTATATAGACTTCAGTGATTTTGAAAATTCTTTCACTGCTCCTATACTAACTCTATGGACGCGAGATTTAGGATTTATTAAGAATTTCATAGCTCTGATAAATGTAACAAAAAGGGCAGACAGGAATCCGATTATAGCCTATACTAACTTGATACATATAATAGGCCTATAGCTCTGATAAATGTAACAAATAGGACAGACAGGAATCCGCTGGTATCCTGCTATCGATTTTAAGTGTTTCATAGATATTGATGGCTGATGATGAATACAATATTAATCATACATTATATTGTAAAATGGAGTACCTCCCAATATTATCGAACAAAATAACATCGAACATTTAAAGAAATTAACAGCAACACAAAACCTTTAACAGTTGTGTTCATGTATTGTCTAGCTATGAATTTCCTACTATTCAGTAGCCTACAGAAATTACACTTTTATCTCGTCGCACTATTTTAAACAAGATCACCATACACTATGATAATAACAACTCACTTTCCTTCACCCGCCAAGGAGGGTGGATAACTTTTGGGTTTTACCCACCCGCATAATTTTTTACCTGCATTTGGCGGCAGGCGTGTGCTAATTTCACTATAGGTCCCAACAAAGGACATAATAGTATGTCATATCCTATTTTTTCATGCATTAATTCCCTGAATTCCCGCCTGCAGCAGACATATGGCCCATCCTTTGCCGACATCCTTGGGGTGGGAGACGATATTGATATAGAAGGAGAGTAGGATGGAGAGATGGAAAGAAGGGGTTAGGTCATCATCATGCCTTATGATATTGGAAACGGGGGTGAATTCCATAAAAAATTGCCTTATTCCATATCATAATTTGCACATCGGTATTGGGCTTAACAAAAGATTCCCGTTTCATAATGCTTCAGCAAATTTTTATGTAGCACTCATTAATGAACAACTATTGTGGTTAATCAAGGCAACGCAGATAGTGTTACTATAGCAGGGAATTTTTCATTTACTTATTATTAATATAATCGTTGCAGGGTGTCATCTGAAATGTTACTAATGTAAGCTTTAGTAATTTATCTCAGTACCAGGAAGAAAAATAACCATTTATCGACAAATTTCGTAACTTTTTGGGACGGAAATAAATCTCTATACATTAACTGGAAACATGCTGTCCCATAACGCAAGGTAAAAGCATGGCTCTGTTGGCCAGGCCTAGGGCTCGTAAGGTTTATAGGGAAATGAAGTATTTGTTAAAACAGACTTTATTTCGATAGGGATTATAAAAAGTATAAATGCTAAACTAAACAAGAACTAAAGAAGAAGGGACATCTAAAATAGTAAATCGTTATATGATGGGCCATTCAAAAATTATTTTACTGCTAATCTCTGTCTGCCTCTCTCTCTCCGCCCTCTTTCTCACCCTCTCTATAGACTCACTCTCTAAATAATAAAATAATGACAACCCTCAACTGATTTTCCTCTACAGATGTTATGCGCTGATTATAATTTAATATTAAAGGTTTACACGGGTGGACAGCGCTCTGAGGGACACAGTAACATAGGCGCTGATGGGTAGTGATCAAGGCCGGGTCGCGGCCGGGTCAGGCCACCCAGGCCCATCAAGCACACAGTGGTAAGGTGGGCGCGAAGAGGGGTAGGGGATTGGCGCAACTAGGTATGGGACCCTCTCCCTTGTATAAAGATCCACCCACTCAGAGTCACATCACAACTACAAAGATTTAATATCTTTCCTCATAGTCGTCACACATTGATGAAATAAAGATGAGAATAGTTCTTATGGCTAGGAGAATACTTCCAAAAACGAAAATTTAGATGGGGGGCAGTCGAAATTCTTGCACCAACAATTCAGTGACTTATTTTTATGATTTCATCTTAACATTGTAATATTTTTGTGAGCCAAAGACCAGGCTTTTGCGAATACACTATCCTAGTATAACAACAATGTCGCACATTTAACACTTGTGAATGCCACATTTCGCTCACCCATGCTCATGGGGGTGTGGTATCATTTTCGCACCTTTGAAAGCTTTGGCGAATTCTTAAACAGTGGTTATAGTATGCTCAGAAATCGTTGTCACTGTTACAAGGTGCATGAGTCTTATTTAGATAAATTGTTTATAAGAAATTACTAAGTAATAATAGTTAGGGAGGAATTGAGGGTGTTTTGAATGAAAGTATATTGGCCGATTAGGCCTGTAATTTAACCTAAGAACATTGAGGCTAGTATTTAATGTTTTTCATTGTGTATACTAGGTAGATACCAATCTAAAATTGTCAATTGGCAAGATTTCTCAAATCTGCAATTTGCCGCGCCGAATAACGCTTAAACCTCAACGATTTTAAAAATTCTTTCACTGGTTATGTAGTCTAGGGGACCTTTCCCACCGTATGGATGAAAAGATTTTAAAAATATTTCAATATTTAGTGTTTTTATGGCAGCATAGAGATTCCTATACTAACTCTATGGGCGCGAGATTTAGGATTTATCTGGAATTTCGGGGAAAGTTTTTTATGTCTGCACAAGCAAAGTGTGTGTGTGTGTGTGGGGGGGGGGATCATTATATCTTTCAAAATGGCTTCCGTATGATGTACCAAGGTCGTAATTAAATGGATTATTGCATGAATTTCATTTTAGTTTAGTTTTTTGTGACATCTGGCCGATTTTAAAATTGAATTTTGTTTTTCTATGGAGATTTACATTGATGTCGAGGTCAGAAGGTACATGGAGACATCTGATGTATGATATATATGATCAAATGAATATCTCTGACCCATCTTTACTTCCAAACATTATTGTCGATTCAGATATTCTAAATTTGAAATTTTAGCGGATATTTCTGTTTCTGATTTCACTATTCTATCCTAAGGGATGTGCACTGAAAAATGACAAAACTAAAATAGAACTTGGTCGTTTCATGGTGGATATTCCATCTAGACGTTGAAACCTATCATACTAAATGTTTTTGGAAACATTATGGTCATTATTAAGAAAAATATCGGTGTTGACAATGACGTTGATTGCGCTCATAGGCTTAGTATTGTTTGACGATTTTTTATTTTAAACGAATGGCGGACGTTCACTGATGTTCCAGTTGGTTATATTATACGAGTAATTTGATGTTTTAATGTCGTGCATGTCAGGCCCATATAGGCAGCCATATTGAAGCTGTATTCGGCGACGTTCATTGAGCGGATAATTATTGGTTCCAAACAGTGGAAGTATTGTGAATAATATCGCCAAAGGTATAACATATGATGTATTTTATCCCGACTTAAATGTTAGTTGTGCTAAATGAATCTGAACTTGTTTATTTAAGACAATGTTCGGTGTTCAAATGTTTCCTCATAGACTTCAATGTTAAGATGAGGGCCTTGTCAATGGCGGATTTTCTTAGGCTAGCCAATGGCCACATGATGGTCATATGTAAATCTGTTTTGAAGATATACTGTTACCAACAAGATCTGGTCAGGCTGGGTTCAAGTTAAAAGGTGATATTGTTATATTATATTCATTAGAAAGGTATTTAGTTGAGTATGGTTGCTTCACCAAAGCTGGACATGTTCAGGATTATGAAACATCTCAGTAGGATAGCCATTTAAAATTTGTGACTGTTTTACGGAGCAAGGGGGGGGGGGTCATATATCTTTCAAAAACGCAAATTCCAGTGATTTAGACAATTAATGGTCACTTCATTACTGCAATAGATATGCAATGGCCATTGCGCAATGGTAGCGCAATAGAAATACACTGGCATTGCAGTCGGAATTCTTGTATAAAAAAAAACGGCAATAATTTAATGGGAAAAGATCCTTTAGTTATCTAAATAATAAATGTAACTTGATGATTGTTGTAGAATGTAATATAGCAAAGGAATAAGATACTGCAATGCCAGTGCAATAGAATTACACTCCTATTGCACTCAACTAGAGACTTGACTGCAATAGGAGTGTAATTCTATTGCACTGGCATTGCATTGCACTCCATTGCACTCCATTGCACTCCTATTGCAGTCGCCATTGCACTCCATTGCACTCCATTGCACTCAGTGCCCATAGGGTTGTGTTCTATTGTTGTGTGATTGACAGGTGAACAATGGATGAGCGGGGAATTGTATTGTGTGTGCGTTTGGTCGGTTAGGGAAATTATTTTGGTCAATGGTGAGATATGGTTATGTGAGTTGAAAATGTTAATGAGCGCTGGTTGATGAGCCAATGGGGTTGGATGGGGATTGGGTGTGTATGGGGGGTGGGTTAATTTGGGTTAGTTGTTTGAATACAGGTTTTGTGCGTGGTTGTGTTTAGTTGGTTTTAACTGTGTATACGGATTAGTACGAGTTTTGAAATGTATTTGGAATATAATAGCACTAGACCTGATTATTGGACTCATGAGTCAATGGATGAATCAAAACCAGACACATTTCTAGGTTTTCTATTGTGTTTGCTTTGTTGTATATGTATGATAGTTAATTACATTGTGAATCGATTGTATAAACTAGTAAAAAAAAGAAAATTTCACAATTTGTCGCCAGTTTGTGAGGCGACTGAGGATGTTTTGTGGGCTTTTGCTGCTCGTGATATACATGAAGTTGACGGGTGTCTAAAGAAGCAGAACTGGCATGATCGTGTTGATAGTATATTGTCTAGATAAGTGACACGCTGTTATTGTTAGGTGAGTGTGTGTGTGTATGTTTAGGATTTAGACTTTAATTGGCTGATGACAGGTGGAGACATATTGGTAGTGATAGTTCTAGCTTTCTGGGTATATATATAGATAGGGGTAGGGGTAGGTATTCCAACGTGTGTGTGCATGTTTAGGATTTAGACTTTAATTGGCTGATGACAGGTGGATACATATTGGTAGTGATAGGTCTAGCTTTCTGGGTATATATATATATATAGATAGGGGTAGGTATTCAGACATTGAGTTGATACTCTGTATATCGTTGTATGCGTTTGTGGAAATATGGATAGTTGTCTTCGAGGTTTTGTTTCTTCGGCTACTGCGGATAGAGTGATATTTTACATTCCGGTGAATGATAAAATATTTGGGTTTGATGTGGTTAAGTGTCAGGGAGGAGTAGGTTCTGGTTCTGTATGGATGATTACAAGACCGCTTTCTAATGTAGAGCAAAGAATACCACTACCCTGGCATGTGATGAGTCTTATTGAGCAAGTAGTAGGGTCATCTGGAGCACTTCTGTGACCGTTGAGAGTAGAGGTTGGTTTCTCAGTGGATTTGACATCTATAAACGGTAAATAAAAAATTTTGCGGGGGGGGCGACCCTCGCGAAAGTGCGGGGAAAACCAGTGAGAGCCCCAAATCCAAAATGGCCGCCATCAACCATTATGAGAATTAATATTTCAATGGTTTGGCCTACCATGCAGTCCAGTATATGGTTATTAGGGTTTTGGGGGTTGAGAAATTCATATCTGATATCAGTTTGATGATTTGACCTTGCTTTGACCTTCAAATCCTTCACGCTCTTTCAATGGTTTGGCCTACCATGCAGTCCAGTATATGGTTATTAGGGTTTTGGGGGTTGAGGAATTCATATCTGATATCAGTTTGATGATTTGACCTTGCTTTGACCTTCAAATCCAAGATGGCTGACAATTTTCAGCTCAAAAGGGTCAGATTTTCAAAATCATCATAGAACCTTCCTAATAGGCTCTTATGAAAGCTCTTATCATGCTGAATTGACTTATGGAAAGTGAAACAACAATCAGGACAACCAAAGTTAACACTGTGCATGGGAAGCTCACCCTCAAAGCCCCCTGGGGGTAATAGAACAAACCCCTTTCAGACTAATGACCTTTCAGGTTTAGTTTAGGAGAAATTAAACCAGGGACAAATAGCAAACGACAGTTTCTGAACTGTCTTGGGTATCATTAATATCCCTTATTGATATACTTAAAGGCCCAGAAAATATAGATCAAGAAACATGCCCAAAATCACAATAAAATACAAAATGGCTGCCACTAAAACTTTGGAACACCATAACTCAGGATATAATCAACATATATTCAAGTGTGAATACACTTTTTCTATGTTTTTAGACATGGGGAATCCAGTGCAATATAAATAAAGTCAATATAATCAAAATTTAGTAAGTTAGTATACTGATACTGAGAAATATCAAGTAAAACTTCCTTAAATGCATCAAGTAAACTCAAAAAACACCTAACTCAGGGTATAATCAACATATATATTTAAGTGTGAATATACTTTTTCTATGTTTTTTATACATGGGGAATCCAGATCAATATGAATAAAGTCAATCTAATCAATATTTAGCAATTTATTTAGTTAGTATATGTGTTATGCTGAACCGACTACTTGGATGGTGAGGGAATAAAGAAAAAAAGTCAACTTTATCCAGTAAACTCAAGAAATCTATTGGGATTGTATTGTATAAAAAGCATTCATGACGAAGCACAATTGATATCATATTCCTGTAGACCTAACTGTCAAAGGAATCTCTTTTGATTATTAGTTAGTTTTTGATTTGAAATAAAACACAACAGGAACAATCAGTATGCCTAGTGATTAAGGCACCTGGCTTTAATCATTAGCTCCTGTACTGGTAATATAGTCACCGTTGACTGCTGCTGTCACTCTTGCAGCTGCAGCAACAAAATTTGTAGTAGTTGGTCAGAAGCCAGAAGCAGGTTCAAAAGTAAAGTTTGGAATTATTTCATCTGTGAACTTCCATCCTGAGTACTCTGGAGGAAGGTGAACACACTTTGTTGTTTAAATCTGGTAGTACACTCTGTGATATTAGCAGTAGAACTTGGTAGTAGAATCTGTAGATTAATATATGTTTTGTGGACAGAAAGTTTTCCTCAATTTTTCTTTATTATAGAGGATGTAATTCAAATTGTAAACAGTATCCTATTCTCCAGCTTTCTCTATAATCATCTTGAGAAGCTTTGTTATTGAACACACTTGTTTTGAAACACTGGCTAATTGGCAAACATCCTTAAAAGTATGCCTTTTCCTAAATCTAAACACATTTTGCTATCATGGACAAACAGGAGGATTCCCAGCATGCATTGTCAGGTTTATATTTTAATTTTATTTTTTTCTACATTGTATTCTATAGACCAAGAGCAATGCTTTCAGTTTGAAACTGGGTGCCACTTCAAACTATAGATATATATAAAGTGCCAATGTAAAGGTGACTTTATCAATTCCCAGCTAGTTCTATTTTGTAGAATATCCTTTATTACATTTAAACAAAGGTTTGATTGTTGATTTTAAAAAATATTTTATTCAGATCATTGAACATTTCCATACACATAGCACGAATATTCTCAGGACAGCCTGAATTCCGACGAAAAGTTTCACAAATAGCGAGATGTTTACATGAATTAGTTGTTATCATTATAATTATGTAATTTAAAGTCATTTTTACTCAAGATACATGATTTCTGTATATTATAGTACAATCATACATATTCCAAGGTACAATACAATATAAAAACAGTTGCCCTTACTCCGTAAACACTGTGAGTGTGAGAGTTAAGAAGCCAATAAAAGAACAGGTATATATTTCTACAGACGCCATGCTCTTTCATATTAACCATTAATAATCGTAGAAATTTTAGCCATAATTGTACATTATTTCAGAACTGTTTTTATGACTTAACATTACACAAGGCAGTACTGGTGTTTCAATGGTATGTTATACATTAACGAAAGCAACCTATACACGACTTAGCGTAATAATCATTCATTTACCATAGCTAGGTTTTCTTTTTCTTTTATACGATTTTTTTGTATATTTTCTATTATGTATCGACTCTACCTGAAAATTAGCTGAGTACAGTTTTTTTTAGACGATTCTTGAGTGTTTTTGCGTCTTGCTCTACTCGAATGCTCTCAGGTAATGCATTCCAAAGGTTGTTACCTTTAGCTAGGATACACCTACTCAATCGAGTTTTTTTCCACTTTCCACTTTTCCACTGTTCTCAGATTGTGACCATGGTTTGCATTTATAAATTTGCTCGTCCTTGCTAGCAGATAAAGGAGACGATGTTCTCTACGTTGAGCAATTGGTAGCAACCTACTCAGTACATGTATATCAAAGACTCCTCTTCTATTGTACATATCACCATATATTATTTTCAGTTTGCACTTTTTGTAGGCGGTTATACAAGGTTTTAGATGCCAAATCAATGAACATACATGATCGTTCTAATATAGGTCAAATAAATATTTCATACACTAGCAAACATCTTTCTTTTGAGAATAGGTGCTTGACTTTAATCAGTCTTCCTAAATAATAGCTTGCCAGGCCATAATTATTATTTATCTGCTTCGTCATAGACAAGCTTGAATTTAACCAGGGGCCAAGATACTGGAATTCCTGTACATACTCAACAGGAATACCATTCATATATACATTTGGCAAATTCCTTACATAATGATCCACGGTTCTTTGAAATAGGAGGATTTTACTTTTACCCTCATTCATCTTCAGAAAGTTAGTATCTGCCCATGTTTTAAATATATTTAAATCATGTTGTAGGAGCATCACTGAATCTTTTCCTAATATAGGCATATAAATTGCACAGTCATCTGCGTATAGTGTTACCTTACCATGGAATTTTATTTTACATAAGTCATTCATATAAATTATGAACATCAAGGGCCCTAAAATGCTCCCTTGAGCTACACTCTAAGAAAAAAGGGTTCTTTTGGGTTCTAGATAGAACCCCATGGTTCTACCAAGAACCCTAGGGTTCTTCAACACCTAAAAGGGTTCTTCGGGACCACCGGGGGTTCCATCTAGAACCATAGGGTTCTTCAGCGATTTAAGGGTTCTTTGTGCACTTGAAGGGTTCTTTAACTCAAAGCGGTTCTACATAGAACCCCCTTTTTCTCCTTAGGGGTTCCGTCTAGAACCATAGGGGCTTTTGCCTCATTTTAGGGTTCTTCCTGAACTTGAAGGGTTCTTTAGCTCAAAGCAGTTCTACAAAGAATCTCCTTTTCTCCTTAGGAATATTCATCGGGATCCATGTAAAAACAGGCGGAATATTTTTAAATTTTTTTTCAAAAAATTTTTCAGCTGCATACATCGGTGCATCATAAAAGCATATAAAAAAAATTCTACATCTTAAAATCAAGGTTTATATAGGCAGGAGAGAGAGAATTAAAAGCATTTTCTAAATAATGTGAAACAAATGTTATCCCTTCAAACAGGTTACTTTTATGTGATGTGTCACATGAAAACGAGTCATATGGAATTATTTCAATTATGTGGGTGTGTGACTTTTAATGAATTTCTGCACATGTCTCCTGGGTCGATTCATACACAAACTTTACATATTATTAAAGCTGCATGTCCCTAGATTACAGGGGGGTCTTTAGTTTGAATCAATTCGAGCAACTTGAAGGAAACCAGAGACCAAAATGTGATGCAACCTCCAGTGGGCTCAGATTTTCAAAAATGATTTTCAAAAACGGAACAGTTGATTTCACCAACTTTTAGGGCAACTAGGACTTAGATCTTTAAGTATGAGACGCATAGGTCCCTGTTATACCCTCGTGCCAAAGGACGTTTCATTCTGAGCATTTTTTCATTTTCGAATCAAAGGATTCGTTTGACATTGCAAAGTAGGTAAGAATAACACTTTTTAGGTACATCTCTATGGCACAAATTCTGAAAAAGTTGACTTTTTTCTGGTGGCCCATAGAAATTTTGTGAGATATTGACCTAGTCCAGTTTTTTCCCCTCTTTTCAAATCTGGCCTCCAATTTTTTCTATTTTTTCTATTGGCGACGTTATCGGCAATCCGACTGTTCTCACCAGGTGGCAGTACCGTGGAACTTGGCTTTCACTAGGTGCCCTCACAGGTTACTACATGCTATTTACAATTTCTATTAGAACAAAAGTCTCACTAGTAATACTTATATGAGGCATTTATACCTTATAGATATTACACTTTATAAACTTGGGAATATTGGAAGCAATGAAATCAATACTTTATTTGTATAACTTACCTGCTTGATGTTGAAAAATGTTGTGAAGAAAGCACCCTTATAATTCTAATATTATTACTATGAGTACTACTGAAGTACCAAGATTGTCAAACACCAAGTTGCAATGAATACCTATGTCAGCTGCAGGAGAGGATTATATTAAGGGTAAGTTTAAGTGATGGAAATGGATGAGGAACTCTGAAAAAGTCAAGCAAAGGGACTGCATATAATATGTAGTCTCTCCTTGAATGCTCTTGGGCAAAATGCTTCTGTGGAGAAACATGCTGCCTTAGCACTGAGCACAAATCTGCTGTTATAAGGACCAGTCTAGATTCAACAGGGAATAATGAAATCAATACTCTATTCAGAATTAACATTGTAAATTACAAGCAATTTTAGGGATGCCAAATCAGGGTTCTATGTAAAACCATACCTATTTTGGCCAGAGGGTTCTTCAAAGGGTTCTTCAAATCGAGGGTTCTATGTAGAACCCTGCCTATTCCCGAAACGGGGGTTCTACTTAGAACCCTATAAAAAGGGTTCTAAGTAGAACCCTTAGGGGTTCTGCCATGTCGACAAGCTGAAGAACCCTTAAGGGTTCTTGTTAGAACCCTTTCTTCTTAGAGTGTACCCCAGCTTTCATGGGGATGGGATCAGAAGTATTATCATTGAATATCGTTTGTTGCGTTCATCCGATACAATATAATGTTAATAGCTTCAAAGTAAGTTCATCGAATCCTAGATTTTTAATTTTCTTCAGAAGCAGATGAATATTTATGCTATTAAAAGCTTTGGCTATGTCCCGGAGAATTATTGCACAATTAACAGAATGGTCCTTAAAGTATAATGCATCGTCGAGCACATGTTTTAAAGCAGTATCTGTTCCACAGTTTCTCCTAAACCCATGTTGTATGTTAGAAATCAAATTATCCTCTTCTAGATATTCATTCAATGTTTTGACCAGAATTGTCTCAAACAATTTGCAATCGATTGGCGTACATATTATGGGCCTAAGATCATAAACTTTTCTGCTTTTTTTCATCTTGGGTCTTGAGGTACACACCCCAACTTTCCACGGTTGTGGGAATTCACCAGAGTTTTTAATTTCATCAAAAATCTAACAATATTTGCATTGTCAGCCTCAAGAAATTTCTTGATAACATTCGATCTGATTCCATCAATACAGGAGGATTTCGGGAAATCAGTGGTAATCATTGCTTCTCTTATATCATTCCGATTTATCGGATCATCCCAGGTGAAAACACAACCACAGTCCTGCTCATTAAGATCTATAGATCTTAAGAAATTATTACACAGCCTCTTTCCCTTCAATCCTTTTCCCTTCATCATCAACAATATAAGTTAACTTAGGTGTTTGGGGTTTATTCGAATAAACACTCTACATTATTGCCCAAAATTTGTTGTGGGTTACCTAAATTCCGGTCGAGTTGAGTGGAGAGAAATTCTTTTTTGTTAAAACAGTGATTCTAATGGTGAAGTCTGGGTATCATTCAGATTTTCAGAAAATGTACAATTGGCAGTTGAACACGTTTAATACATTCCGCTAAATTAAAGGGTCAGTAAACGGGTTCATGGTCACTTTTAGGACAACAAACTTCATGGAGCCATAAATACAACACCCAAGTCTCGATTTTTTTTAACTTATAGTCACTTACGGGCATAAATTGAGAAATCCTAGTTGAAAAAGTCTGTTTAGCACAAGAGGACACTGAGAGTGCTGTGTGATGTCACAAAGCTGCGCCAGAAATGAACATAATATCTCTACCTTCCCCCCAATCTCACAGCAATTGAAGCAGTTATGCAATACAGGTACAGGGGCGGTACCAGAAGGCAGGTCTAGGGGGGCACACTGGTCTGGTATATGAGGTCAAAATTTTCTGAATTTGCCTGTTTGGAATATCATTGCAATTCATAACAGTTAATTTGCCTAATGACAATGAAATAAAGCCCCACAACTCTAATTCGTCTAACAAGATTGACAACCCAAATATTTTGATTAACAAAACAAACTTTTTGAGATAGTAAAATTAACGAAATTAATTGTCTCTATTGAGACCCTCTTGAGTCCTCACATTTGAGGCATATATAGGTTTATTTTGTCCAGAATTTAGATTTTACTGGACCCTGTCATGTTTCCTTTGGGAAATTGAAATAACTGAAAATAACTGAATTGTACATATTATGAACAAACCATAACTGTAAACTGTTCACCCTCACTGATTCTTGTTTGAATACCAATTTTGAGACCGTGTGAAACTTAAAACCCTGTTGTCTGAATCTGCTTTTTTGAATAGAGGCCCTGAAACTAAATTATGTGATAGAAAGTAAGTAATATATAGTTTAATTTTAAAAGAATTATTAAGCTAAAATATAATATGAGGCTATTGGGAGTGTTGTCCATGTAGAGTCACCAGTTTGATAGAAAGTGCAAATTCTGGCAGTGCTTTAGGGGCCCTTTATGGGCCCTCTGCCCCTCTGAGTTAGGGGGGACACAGGACCATTTTAAGGGGTCTAGGGGGGGGGGGCCGGTGCCCCCTCAGGCCCCCCCTAGTACCGCCACTGAGGTAATACCTGTTCAAAAACCAGTCATGAGAGGTCAATAATTGATATGCACACCTGTGTTGTTCAAAGTCCTTCCGCCCAACCCACCCTCCTTCTTTCTAGCAGCAATTATGAGAGTTGTTTGTTATGTTTATTGCATGTACATTTCAAGATGGGCGCAGCTTTATGATGTAGGCAAACAGTGGCGCCTTGAATGGAGTGTTAAACTGTGGAACTACTTTTTCACTCCTTTAAATGGGTAAAACTCACTAAATAATAACTTAAATTAAGTAAAACCGGGATGGTTACATTTCAATAATAGCAAGGAAATGGATTTGCTCATAATATTTGGGGGTTTACTGACACTTTAAGCTGCAATTTGTTCAATACTAGGTAAATTGGAGTATATTCGACATTACATTGATTCTATCTGTTTGGTTAGGTAGAGCTGTATTTTGACCTTTATTTCCGTCTGAAATTTGGGTTATTTGATAAGATTGGCGAAGTTAGATTGTATATTTTCTGAAAATCTGACCCGTATGCTCTTCACTATGGGTGAACCACTACCCGACGGGCAAATGAACGCGATTCTACGCGATTTTTATAGCGCAATCATTTCGCCATAGTTCTGTGATGAGAGTGGACGCTTTTTGCGCAATAATTATTGCGCAATGATTATTGCGTGATGGTCACGCTAAAGATATAACGCAATATTGATGCAAAAATTGGCATTTCTTATGGCATTTCCAGCGGAATATTTGTTTACAATCGATTCCTTATATCTATAGCATCTAAAATAAATGAGAGAGTTTCATTAAACACTACTGACAGAAGAAGCAACGGCAACTCTTTTGAAATAAGTCAGGACATGTATTCCTAACATCTCAAAAGAGTTTGGCATGTTGCCTAACTCTTAAGATAAAAATACATCATTTTCTTTAACCTTTAACATCATCCTCGATAACTGGTGCACATATACTGGACGCTGACATCAGTGCATTCCATTTTATGAAATGGTCTGGGTCACCAAGCTGACTAGCCACAATCATATGTACAGTTATGAGGGTGGTTTGATCAGGACATTTCCAACATCAAACACATGAATTATTTAAATAAACCATGGAAGATATCATTTATATTACTTCTAGATATATATGATGGACAACATTTATAGTGTATAACTGCAACAGTAGCGTATTCTTGTCACTTTCTTTTTATAAAAAAATATAAATACCAACTGTTCACCACAAGCGCCGCCTGGTGTAAAACTAGTATTGCCACCAGGTGCGAAAAATAGTAAGCCTGTGATGAGATGCACTATCCCCCAGTTAGGAGAGATAGTGTGCCAGTGAATATCTATATCAGAGAAAGTAAATTATTCTGATGTTGTTCTGGTTGTCTTGATGTCATATGATACCATAATAAAAATGTATGACAATCCATATAGGATATGCCAGGGAGTTATCAACCTATTTACCATTATACTTGTTGATTTTTACTGAGTCATGTTAATTTACACTTGTTTAGTTTAGTTTAGTTTTAGTCATCATTTTTCAGCAAAAGAAATATTTTATTATCTTCGGTAACTACTATATCATATTAAATATTCTTTAATATGCACACACTTTATAGCTACGGAAAGCTGAGGAAATGAGGAATTCAACTATATGCATCATTATGATCTCACTAGTAGCAGGCATGCGTTAGCGCCGTGTGTAACTGTTACGCATATTTTGCATAGTTATAAAATGATAAATATTTATATATATAATCGTTGTCCATTTTTTAGCCGGGGAGCAGTCATTAAATTTCAGATGTAAAACATAGTGGGATTATAAAAGGGTAAATGAAAAGTAATAGTTAGTTAGCTTATATGGAGGTAGCATTATAGTTGTGTGTAGAGGTTTCTATTTCACTGAGTGTCAGAGAGTGGAGTGTGCGGCATGCAGTGAGTGTGAATGCTAGGTGAGTGAACAGTGTCAGGTGTTGCGTCCAGATGTGACTGCATTATAATGAGTATTTAGACGTGATTTTAAATGTGCATTATATGCGCAATTGAGATCACACCAATATTATTGACTTTTGAAGAAAACATTTATTCACAGATAAAATTGGTTGAGTAACACATATTTAATACAAACATAAATGAATATGAATGAGAACTTGATCCAACACAGGTTTGAAACCACCAAAAACATAGGAGGAAATAGACGCAATGGATTTCACATAATAGTGGCTAATGGTATGTCCATTTCACTGTGATTCAAAGCCATAAGTATCACACTTCACTGGTTTGCGGCCAATCACAAAATGATTGCAGTGCCATCACACTCAATTGCACTCAGTGCCCGTCGGGTATATATATCTGACCGCCGTGACAGGGCCAGAATATATGGATTTATTCCAAAACAAACTTGCCGCCAAGGTAGTACACAGAATGGCAATTACCCAGTGTTTTCCCTGCTCCAGCCAACAATCTCATAAGATGCAGGTTAGGAAATCCATACATAAGCGTGATAAACTGGAGCCCGCCTCTCCTCTGGAGGAAGGCAATGTGTAATAAGCCAATGCTGCGCCCCAATAAGTTAAACTCGTCCGGTCTTCTCAACCAGCTTAACTTCACCCTGTCTATTTTATTTTAAACATCTTTATTAGGCAGATTTTCACAATGTGATATGTCATAAGAAAGGACTTACGCATATAAAGTCCAAAGGGCTTAGTCTTAGATATTACTATTACATTTGTTATTAACATCATTTTTGATTTCGATTTTTATTACCCTTTCGGCAGGGAGAACTGGATGTAATCTAGAAGTCTCTATACCTGTTTATCATATACATGTACTGTTCAATTCGATAAATAAAATAGTTTCTTATCTTATCTTATCATCTCCTATAAAGGTATTTACATGTTTATCGATTAACTTCATTAATTACATGACAATCCGAGAGAATTTTACTTCAACATACTAAGCGTTTAACAACATTTCATGACACGTACATCAGTACCTTACATCAACGATTCTTTTTTGCATTTGAGCCTCTATTTAAAAGTATCAACACATACACATCATACGAATTTCATTCACTGTTGGATAAAAAAGCAACTGGTACATTAATTAACACCGATTCTTCATTTATGTCAATCCTCATTCTCATCATTTCAGTAGTAATAGTACATTTCCTATAATGCTACTGTGTTTCTTCTTATACAATCATAACATTAGTTCATCCAATTTTCAGCCTGTTTTAGATGATTTTTTAACTTTGGCCACGAAATTTTCTTAACATTTATTTTGATACAGATTAGTCCATATGTTCATTCTCACTTTGTTGTACACACATTGCTCTCAGAACGGCGTATCTAGAGTGAGTTATGCACAGTGCGTATTTCACTAGTGAGTTATGTGTCGTAGTGATGGCAATCAATGCGTTTTTCCCAAGTTTAAAACCCAAAATTTAACTTTAAATCTAAAATCGGTGTTCTGCAATATATGGCTGTGCAAATACCAGTAAAGTAACTAAACATACTATATAAGATGACCTTAGAAAGGCATGGCTATATTAAAAAGCCTGTCTTGAAATTTGGTAAATCTATTCATGCTACGAACTGCATTAAGTACCCTACAAAATTAAGACATTCCCACAAAGACATTCTGCAAATAAAGCACTTTGAAAAATATTAACTTTGTGACTTGTGAATCATTTTCCTGAAAGTTGAAACACATCACATTTGGGCTCGGGGTTTCTCCTTTCGGTATTCCCAGACACTCCTGTTGGATTAGATCTTCAGAAAATGTACTTCAAATGATCTTCAGATCTATATATTTAGTAAATTCTGCTAAATTAGACTGTAAAATGGTCAATACTATGTATATCTAGGTATATTTGATATTGCCTTGATTCAAACTATCGGTTTGGTTATGTTGAACTGAATTTTAAAGGTTATTTCTGTGTAAAATGTGGATTTGTAGTGAACCGCAGATTCGTGGGCGCGAGGTTACGAAATTCCGTAAAGAATCACGAATACGAGGAGATTCGTTTGAACCTGGTTTATTTCCCAAAGGTATACAGTTACAAAGGTATTGTCACTGAAGCAAGGGTGCTTAATTTGAACAACAGAAGTATCTCGGTCCGCGGCGCGGGTCGAGTCCGTAGTGTTAAGCGAAGCCTGGATCCCCTTGCGGAGGTAGTAGTATCCTCCGCCTACCGTCCGTCGGAGGGTGTCTGCAGTGTCGTCTGCACGGTGGTCGTATGTCGCCCCCTGACGGAACTGGCCGGAACTGGTGGTAGTCGTCTCCGGCGCTGGTAGAAGTGCCCCCGCTGTCGTAGCCTGGATGGTGATTGGCGATAGTCGACAGCCTCGCTGTATTCCGGGTGGCGGACCCACTACACTGCCCCCTCACTAGTTGGAGTTGAAGGGGTCCACGATAACTAGTTATGTAGGGTCCGCCGTGGCACTAAGGAGATCCTCGTGGCTCCAGATCCTCGTGTGCAGCGAGGCAAATGTTATGCCACTCCGCCGCACGGATCCTAGAGCCAGGCTTGCACTCGCCCCCAAGGTTCGTAGCCTTCATAGGCCTTCATAGGCCACCGGACATGCCTGTCCGTCCCAGTCTCGCAGCGCGGTACAACTGGAAGCGTACATTCGAAGCAATAAAAAATTTTCGTGCACGAGCTTTATTAATAAAAGCGAGGCTAGTGAGCCATACTAGCCTTGCGGATAAAAACCACCACCTGCGAGGAGGAGAGCCCCCCCCCTCGCTGTGAGATGAACCCACACGAGACAGCCGCCTCGGGGGATCGCAGTGCTGATCCCAAGCCCTATGGTGGGAGTTCTAGACGAACTCCCCTGCCTCCTTCGCCTCAGCGTCCCCCTCCGTTTTGGAGATGCCGTGAAGCGAGAGATTCCCAATAAGGGCTTCATCGAACGGGTCGAAACGCGAATCTGGGACGACAACTACGTTGTCTTCTTGTCCCAGATCGTCTTATATTAACGCCGTTTCGGAGTCCGACTCCTGCAGCAGCTCGTGCTCTTCCCCGTCCGATATTTCTACCGACTTGTCAGAGCCCGAGCCTGCTGCCGCCAGATGGTCCACGGGAGTGGTACCTTCGTCCGTGCGAGGCCATGGTAACGCGATCGCATCACCATTTCCCTCGACCCCTTCCACACTCGTACCCGTGGGCGCGGTGACGGGAAGAGGTGCCGCTGGTACACTTGCCAACGGACCCTTCGTGGACGTATCCATCGAAGGTAGCGCCTCTTTCAACTTTGGGGAGGCCTCACCGCTCGGAGGCGGTGCCGGCCGTGCCACCAAAGTTTTCTCCTCTATAAAGGAGAGGCGCTTGGTCGCTGAGGAGACGTCCCCTCGGGGTGGTCTGTACGAACGGGGCGTGGAGGAAGCAGCCGGAGTTACCTCGACCGAATCCTCTGCTTCCGCGGATTGGCTACCCGAGAGCATGTTAGGCCCCCACATAGCTGCTGACATCCGCGGAGCTAATCCCGTGCCCGTACACACGCTCTGATTCTCACGTTGCCGAGTTAAGTCAGTAACGCCGATGAGCGTGCCACCCGTATCCATAGGGATCCCCGCGGGGTCCACTATCTGGATGGAGGGAGGTTCTATCCCGTGGGATAGTGGAAAGGCCGGCCGGCGCGAATTGAGAGCCTCAACTCGCAGCCGACTCTCTGTCTCACGGAGCTCTTGAATCTCCTGATTCAGCTTGGCCTGCTGCCGTTCAGCTTCCTCCTTCTCTTCTTCCTCGCGGAAGAATGCCATGTCGTGGGCCGACTGCTCCTTGTCTAGCAGACGTTGTTGCTCGAAAGCTTCCCGCTTGGCCGTCTCAGCTAGACGAACGGCTTCCTCCTGTTGGAGCCGTTGCTGTTCTGCTTGCCGCAGAGCAGCCTCCTCCTGCCGGAGTCGCTGCTCTTCGGCCTCCCGTAGAGCAGCCTCCTCCCGTTGGAGTCGTAGGTCTTCCGCCTGTCGCAGAGTTTCCTCTTCCCGGAGTCTCCTCTCCAAGGCCTCTTTGACCAGGCGTGTCTCGGCTAGAGTCGTCTCCCGTTGGACACGGAGCCGCTCTGCCTCAACCCGACCCTGCTCGAAACGACGCTGTGCCGCCGCCTTCTCCTCCTTTCGAGCAGTTGACCCCTCGTGTGGGTCTACCTCCATCTCTGTCTCCGTACCACAGAGAGGGGTCGCGTTAGCGACCGCTGATGCCCCCGCAGTAGAGGACACCTTCGTATTCGCGACGCGTGTGGGCGCGCGGGCTTGAGCATGGGTGGGAGTGCCACGACCTATACCTCCGAAAAGAGGTTTGGCGGTCTGACGATCACCCGGACTGAAACCCGGAGGAATGGCCGGCTCCGCGCGCAAAGCTCGATTGAACTTTTCGCGGACCTCCAACTTCCTCTGTTCCAGGCGCAGAATCGGATTCTGCACCGGAGGAGCCGTCTCTACCCTTGGTGGTGGGGGAGACGCGGGTCGCATAGCCCGTTGCGCGGCCGGTGCCCGCAGCAGAGTGACCTCCGCATGCAGCTCCTGGTTCTCCCGGCGAAGTCCGTTGACTTGCGTATCGAGAAGGTTTACCCTCTCGACCAGGAGTTCCTGCTCGTTGAGGGACCTGTTAAGGTCCTCCATGAGCTGCGCGATTTCCGCTTGGCTATCAACCAAACGGTCCACGTTATCGAGAGGCCTGTAGGTCTCTGCGATATCGACACAGAAGCCTTCCAGCGACTCTTGTAGAGCCCGTCGTGATTCTTTACGGAATTTCGTAACCTCGCGCCCACATCTTGTAGAGCCAGCCGGAGGCCGCATCGGGGTCTTTTAGGCCATCCGACGGGCTCGCGTCTGAGTCATCCGAGTGACTTGACGCACCTTCCACCTCACGTTTGAGGCGGCGGTCGCGCTCACGACGAACACGCCGTTTGCGATTGGCTGCAGTCTCCTCGAAGGATTCTGCGGCCGAGTGTCCGCTGTCATCGCTCATGATGAGCGTGACTGCGGAATGCTACCCTACGGTAGAAGGGGGCTCGTCTCAGAGACAGTCCCCACTCGTTTCTTTTCCGTCCGCCTCGTCTCGTCCCCGAACACGAAGTCCGTACCCTGTAATACAAAGTGGAACACTCAATTCACGGGTCACAATGAAATCTCGCACACGAACGGCCTAACCAGTAGTCCGCCGAGATAGAGGAGTACGGCAAACCACGAGTGTTTGCCGAAGTTAATTACCTCTCTCTTAGACTCGGGGCTCTTATATAGGGGGCCATCCGAATGAAACAACTCAATCGCACCCGAGGTGTTGACATCGCTCGCGAACTCCCAGGAGCCGTGTCCAACCGTTCCGGTTGCGTAGTTGACACCACTCGCGAAAGTTCGCGCGCTAGGGCGGCCCTACGAGCCGCCTGCGCGATAGGGACTGACACTACTCGCGAAAAGCGTTATCCGGCAGCATTCGTGTATTCATCCGTGCCCGGCATTTTATTAACAATGTAGCCGGTACCCGTACGAAACCACGAAACTGAACCAGATACGCCCCACCTGGCGACAGAAAAGTCAGCAACCGAAACCACCGGCAGTGCAGAAAGGTCACCTTCACGCACATGGCGGCCTTCGAGTTGACAATCGAAACCCTCAGATTTAAACAACGAAACAGCTTTCCCCCGGGAATCAAAAGTTCCCATCTACTATTTCATCGCTTTACCACGGCAACATTTAGCGAACATCAAGGATAGTTCTCAACGATCCAATTCCATATCAAAAAGAGTTTCATTGAGATGGTCGGCATTGGCACCAGCCTCCTCTTGTTCTCTCGATGCACATGGCGTAATGTCTTAGCACGCTATATGGAAGCGGCCAGAACTCAACAATCGTAATTCATCAATGGTAACATAATGACATGTTTTCATTTTCAATATCACAATGGTCCAACAATGAAAGTTAACGTTTGCTGCTACTTACAGTGAACTGGATTTCTCCTTGCTCTGTGTAAAAAGCCAAAAATGCGGTTGATGTGAGCCACTTACGTGTGGCCACCAACTCGCTTCTCGCTTGACTGACTGTCTTGGAGGCAGATGCTCTAAGATCAGTCATGTGATCAACAGATCGCCTGAAGGTGGCGCCCTGGTCGGGTCCAGCCTCCATGAACATTGCTACCCGTAAACCGGATAACTTCCGTATAGTTGATCTATACGAATGTTGTACGTATGTAAATACGTGGTCTTTAACCACGGTTAGTAACACCTTCGTGTTAAATATGTTAATCTGTAGCCCTAGACGGGCCGCTCCAAGGTACTATGGCAGTTTTTTCAATGATCAGGGAAACATACTTGGCTTCAGGTTTCTTACTGTTAGCGAACATGGTTGATTTCAGCCCGATATCGGTACTGTCCACATCATGGATCCATACTAGCAGTTTCCACCTATCCGCTTCGTACAGCTATTGCCGTATAGGGTTGATCGTTACAGAGGCGTCCACTCTCCTAGCGTATTGACCAAAATGACTTCTCGTTGTGTACTTTTTTTCTTAACCCATGTCTTCGACAGACACGACCGGGTTAACAGACCTTTTGTGTTCGTCATTTGAAATAGAGGCTCTAACGGCCGCTCCGAGCTATCCGATCCCAAGCCTGACCGGACGCTTGGAGACTCGTTTGCCAATGCCTCGCGTCGCGACATCGGGAGGCCTCGTGGGATTCGGCACCTCCGAACCCCGTTGTACAAGCTTATCGGGCTTGTCTGCCTTAGGTACCAAGGGTTTCCTACCCTTGTCGCTTTGGAGGGGACACGGTCTCCTTCGTACACCCCTTTTTGTGTTTTGGTGGGCGGCCACGCCTGTTCGCGAGATTAACTTTCTGGAGAAGTGTTTTCTCTAACGACATAGCGAGCTCTTGGCCGGCCACGGCCTTGCCCTTCTCCAGCGACACCACATCTCTACCAGCAGCCACAAGCCTCCTATACTCAGGAGCTTGTTCCAACCCGGTCGTTTTGCGGAGCTCTCCCCTCTTATCAGGGTCAAGAACGGATTTCATCAGATCTCCACTCCACTTGACACCACCGGCCGCGGTATCTACGACATAGGAGTTGCCTCCTAATGCACGGGTTATTTTAAACGGACCATCCCACTTCGCACCATATTTGTTCGCCGCCTTTGGTGGGTAATATCTATATATCCAGTCCCCCACTTCAAATGACCAGTTTGTTGCGGACAAATCAAAATGGCGTTTCTGAGCGATGGCCGTTTTCTTCAACGTACGACGCACATATTCGTGCGACTTCCGTAAATTTTTACGAAGATCCTCGATGAAACCTGAGCCGGAGGGGAAGTCCAAGCCATTTCGAGGTACACCATGAATTAGATCCGCAGGTGTATATGCCTCTGTTCCGAAAACCACGGAATGAGGAGTGCAGCCCGTACTCGCGTTAATCGTATTATTATATGCCGCCGCGATGCATGGGATATAAGTGTCCCAATCATCCGCGCCATAATCCGCATAACACGAGAGCTGTTCCACGAGAACACGATTAAACCTTTCTGCCTGCCCGTTTGCCTGTGGCCTATACGGGAGAGTTGTCTGTTTCTTCGTGTCGTAGAGATTGCAGAGTTCCCGGAATAATTCTCCATCAAACTCTGGGCCCCCATCAGTTTGTATCGCTCGGGGCGCGCCAAACCGCAGGATCCAATTGCGAAATACTGTCCAGGCGACTGTCGCCGCCTTATGGTTCGGTAAGCAGTATGCTTCCGACCACTTTGAAAAGTAATCCACGATGACCAATACACAAGCATTTCCTCTCGTGCTAGTCTTAAAGCCACTAAGGATATCCATCGAGATTCTACTGAACCTCTCTCCCGTGAGCTCTTTTTGCAATGGCGATTTATTGACACCTTTTCGTGTTTTTCGCACATTACACTCGGGGCATAACTGAATCCATCTTTTTATGTCCCCGGACTGAGCCGGCCAGAAGAACCTTCTTCGTAAAGCGTCTTTTGTTCTGGCGTGCCCAAAGTGTCCCGCTGAGGCCGGGCCGTGATATCGCCTGAACATAGATAGGCGTTGGTCAAACGGCAACACGATCCTTGGGAAAACATGTCCAGTCGAAGGTTTTCTCCACTTGAAAGTGAGTACCCCTTCTTCTAAACACAAATCCGTCTTGTGACTCCAGATTGTTCTGAATTCATCACTTTCACTCAGATATTTATTTGTCAGATTTGCGGGTTCCCGGTTCTTTTCCAGGAAACCCATGATACGATTGATAGTATCGTCCGTGCGCTGTTGCTCACGGATAGTCTGGTTTACAGATACGAGATTGTCGTCCGTGCCTTTCCCCTCCCCCACGAAACCAGCTATAGCGGCTTTGTGTGCCCCACAATCATCGCAATCTGTACGTTTACAACGACTGTAGGGTCTACGAGAGAGGCCGTCCGCATTTTCATGCTTCTTGCCCGGGCGGTGTTGAATAACACCTTTGTTAGTAACCCCGTACTGCTGTAAGTCCAGCAACCAACGAGCCAGCATATTTTCTGGTTCCTTGAAGGTCATAAGCCACGTAAGAGACGAGTGGTCCGTACGGACTATGAAGTCTGCGCCGTATAAATAATGTTTGAATTTCCGCACATAATATACGACCGCTAGCAGCTCCCTGTACGTAGTACAGTAGTTTTTCTGCGATTTCGAGAGCGAATTACTGGCGTATGCGATCACCCGCTCTTGCTCGTCCTGAACCTGCGACAGGACCGCCCCCATGGCCGTACCACTCGCATCCGTATCCAGAATAAACTGGCCAGACGCTCGTGGATACGCCAAGACGGACGTGGACAGCAAGGCTTTCTTCGTAGCCTCGAATGCATCATCGAGCTCACTATTCCAAGTAAGCTTATACCGTAGTACCTTTTGCCCGGCTGTTGCAGTTTCCTGCAATGGCCGCACGAGATCATTAAAACTCGGAATGAACTGACGGTAATATGAAGCGAAGCCCAGAAATGATCTGATGTCCTTCACTGTCAACGGAATAGGCCAAGTTACAACCGCTCGCGTCTTCTCCGGATCCGCCCGTATCCCCTCCTTAGATATGATGCGACCCAAGTACTGTACCTCTTTACGAAAGAGGCGACACTTTTTCGGTTTCAACTTAAGGCCGTACGCCATCAACCTATCAAACACTAACCCCGTGTTCGTAATCGCATCATGGATAGTTGCACCATAAATGATCACATCGTCTAGATAGACGACGCAGATCTTGCCATTAAGCCCCCGGAGAACCTCTGTCATCATTTTCTGAAACGTGGCCGGGGCGTTGCAAAGACCAAACGGCATCACCTTAAACTGGTATAACCCCGTGGAAGTAGTGAAAGCCGTTTTCTCTTTACTGTCCGGATCCATGGCTATTTGCCAATAGCCACTCTCCAGATCTAGGGTACAAAACCACGCATTGCCACCAAGCGCTTCTAGACAGTTGTCTATCCGCGGTAGTGAGTCTTTTCGTGTCACATTGTTCAGTCTCCTGAAATCAACGCAAACCCTAGTTGAACCATCCGGTTTCGGAACAAGAACCGTGGGGAAGGCCCACGGGCCGTTTCCCTCCTCGATCTTATCCTCCGCTAGCATTTTACTGACCTGGGAGTCCAGAGCCTCCTGTTTTGCCAAGGGAACTCGACGAAAAGGTAACTTTATAGGCTTAGTGTCACCCGTGTCGATGGAGTGTAGAACCCTGTTCGTAAACCCCAATTGTTCACCTTGCAATCTGAACACCCGCTTTTTCGCGTATACCAACTCGCGCACCTCTTTCAAGGTTTCAGTATCCGCTACTTCAGCGCCCTCTATGATAGATTCCAGTTCAGGGATGCTAGTAATTGAACAGCTATTGGAGGTCAGCTTTCGCTTACCCCCCGTGCTGGACCCGTTCACGGACTCTGCTCTCGCATCCGCCAGATGCGAATAGTCACCCGTGAAGTTTGCCGCTACCTCATAAGCGGATGCCACGGGCGTCCCGCGTGGCATGACTATTGCAAGTCCCGTTGGATTCATAATAGGAAGCTCGTGGCAGTGAGCAGACGATACATATGTATCGCAACCCTCCACGAGACCGTCTACTTGTAACCCTACATCTGACTCCATGATATAGCCCACGTCGTTCTCGGGTAGGGACACGTCCACAGACGCGACCTTTACCTCGAACGCGGCCAACCGCACATCCTCCCGTAGGAATGCAGTCGATATCGCTCCTTTCTGTCGACAGAATACGTGATTCTTGCCTCCTTCCAAGAGCATCTTCCCAGGCCCCGTCATGCTAGTATCATAGCGCCACATGAAGTCTTGGCCCAGCACGGCCTCCTCCCCGCCGCCTAGACCATCAACTACGAGACAGGCATTCGGATACGAACGCCCTGCGATCTCAAAGTCAAAGACCGCATACCCCATCGTCACTGGAGTACCACCCGCAAGTGGTTTTACCCGGACCCGCGAAGCGAGCAGGTCGGGCTTGCGAGCTAGCGATTCATAGAATTGTTTAGACACTAGTGAGGTAGTTGCACCTGTGTCGTATAAAAATTCTCCTCGCCTAGTACCCACTGTGACGGGTACGTACCATCTATCCACTATCGCTACCACGTCGATAGGAATAGAGAGATCCCGGCTGGCCGCAGAACTAGTCAAATTCTTAACACAGCGTTCTCCACCCACGGTAGAGCTAACCGCGAGCAGCGCCGTGCCAGCTTCAGTATAGCGGCCGTCCAAACACATTCCACGATCGCGTGGAATGGCTCGAACGCTACTAACCGACTCCTTAGACCAAGGTTTCGTGTCTGCGGGCCTTGTCGGGTCCTCACCCTCCATCACCCCAGTTTCCTCCTTGTTTCGTTCTGCCTGCCTACCTGACCTCCCCAGATTGTACGACCCTTCTGGAGGTCTTTTGCCCGAGCGGGCTACGGAAGGGTTCCCCCTCCCGTCACGAGTTCCGTCGAACTTGCGGGTCTCGTCACCGCTTCCTTGCGAGACCCACGTCAATTTCCCTTAGTTGATCTATCTTCCAGGGAATTTGAGTCGTCACCATTTTCTTTCGCGACGAAAGCGCGAAACTTTTTAAGGTATTGACAACTGGCTTGCAGGTGGGTAGTTTTCCCACAAGGCCAACAAGCTGGCTCTGGACGAGTCGCTTTCGTGTCCTTCTTCCTGTAGTCAGTTTTCGTGACTATCTTCTTGGAAGATTTGGACAAAGTCTTGGTTTTATCCCAAGCCTTTTTGGTGCTACGGTCTGACTGTTTACTGTCATCCTTTCGCACGTCCTTCCGCATAGCCTGGAAGGGCGCGAAATCGGCTATTAACTCCGATTCCGAATCAGAATCCGGGACTTCGGCCGCTGTAGACGCCCCCGAAGTCTCGTCCGCTGACGAGTCAGAGTCGGACTGCGCTTCTGCTTCCGCAGCCGCGTAAGAAGCCTTCCGCTCCTTGTCCTTTCTCTGTCCGTAGAACTTATATCCCCTAGCTTTAAATTTAGAGGACTGTCCCGGCGTGGAACCCAAGACGCGCTGATATGCTTCCGGGCCACCTGCTCGCACGAAATCTGTTGCGAGATCTACGCAATCTTGCATAGACTTTGGGCGATTAGTTTGCACCCACATGCCCAGAAATTTGTCTTCTAAGCCCGTGCAGAAGATTCGGATAGACTCCTTCTTCATATGTTCGAGGTATTGTCCCTCGTACGCACGTTTGCACAAGGTCAGTAGAGCCTCACCATAGTGTTGAAGTGATTCGCCAGGTTGTTGAACACGCTTGCGGTATTCCTCCTGGCGTTGTTCTTCGGTCTTTGTGTCCAAGATGACACAAAGCCTCGTCACAACGTCACTTAACGTTAGGGACCTAGAATTTCCCCAAGTAGACTGGTTCACATGTCGTGAAGTCGCCATAATGAGTTCGCGCATCAGCGTTTCCTCCTGCCAACCGCAAAGTTCGGCATAGTTTATCGCAGATGCGAGATACTCTTCCCAATCCTCCCCATTGCGAAAAGGTTTGAGATTTTTAGGTTTAGGATTTTCTCCCTTGCCCGTTGATCCGTATAAACGAACTTCCGCAGGGCGGTCTTCGTTATACACAACACTAGCTTCCATTTCGGGCATCATCGAACGCCTACACTTAGTAGTGCTCGTTGGTCCCGTCGAACGGTAGTCTGGTTCGTGACCAGTTGACAAACCCTGTTTGGCCTGTAAATCGTTGTCCAACAATGGAATCGAAACATTAGTCAACGAGTAGTTGAGGCCATTGTCCGAAGGAGACGACTCTACGAAGTCGACTCTTCTTCCTGCAGTCTTAAAACCTGCCGGAGTGCTAGGCAAGCCCTGGGCTCGCATTTCCGTGCTGTCCGTATTCTGCGAAGGCTGTTGCACTCGCGGATCCGGGCTACCTTGAGGCAGAATCGCAGGATATCTCCGATCCAACATATCGATCAGATATTGAGGGCAAACCGCATGTTCGTGTAGACCACGATACAGCCGCTGCACACGCTTCAACGGAAGTTGTTCGTGCATTACCCACAGTAAGTCAAGTGTTCCTCGAATTTCACCTTCAGTGATTTCGCCTGGTGGTTCTCCCGTCTTGTCGTAAGAACAAAGAACGGTAGTCAACTGGTCCATCATGACCTTCGCGTCATCGCTCTGTCCCAGCGGGACTGCTGTTTTGACGGTTTCCGGCGGCTTAACATCGGAAAGCTCCGACCCATCCGCCTCGCCTGTTTCAACGCTGAAACCCGCACGCTCTACGAGCTTGCGAAGATTGTCCTCGTTGTAACACGAGCGCAACCCTAAAACAATAGCTATTAGTTTCTCAACCAAGCTTTGTGTGTCCGGATTGACGATCAATCCGTCGGCACGCATATTGTCTATGTGTGCAACTACTTACACTAGTTGAGCAAATGAGTCGTTCGCAAAATTTTGTGCATCGCCCTGACGTCTCGTTAACATCTGAGCGAGAGCCTCGCATGCTCGCTGCTCGGCTTCAGCCTTTGCCGCGGCCTTGGCTGCTTCCTCGTCGCCAAGAGTCATCGTCTGACTCTCAGCATCGGGGATCCTTTCGGGAACTTCCCTACTCGGCCCTAGGCTCACGGCACCAATGTAGTGAACCGCAGATTCGTGGGCGCGAGGTTACGAAATTCCGTAAAGAATCACGAATACGAGGAGATTCGTTTGAACCTGGTTTATTTCCCAAAGGTATACAGTTACAAAGGTATTGTCACTGAAGCAAGGGTGCTTAATTTGAACAACAGAAGTATCTCGGTCCGCGGCGCGGCTCGAGTCCGTAGTGTTAAGCGAAGCCTGGATCCCCTTGCGGAGGTAGTAGTATCCTCCGCCTACCGTCCGTCGGAGGGTGTCTGCAGTGTCGTCTGCACGGTGGTCGTATGTCGCCCCCTGACGGAACTGGCCGGAACTGGTGGTAGTCGTCTCCGGCGCTGGTAGAAGTGCCCCTGCTGTCGTAGCCTGGATGGTGATTGGCGATAGTCGACAGCCTCGCTGTATTCCGGGTGGCGGACCCACTACAGATTATTTTAGAGGATTTGTGGAGGCAAATTGTACATTTTCTGGGGATATCACCCTGTTATTTCCTTGGTCAGAGCTGATCACATTGTTACAAGCAATTACTATTATACTCTTTAAACGGACCCTGATTATTAGACTTGAGGTTTACCTTGAGGGAAGAACCGACACAACATGGTTAAAACATTACAAGAATACACAGATCTATCACAGAGACTATGGCATAATTCTAATGTTGAATAAAGGTCATTGTCAGACGTACTCAAATACAAAGTGTTAATTAAAAGGAAATATAATAAGCCTTAAGGAAAACAATGTTGTAGGGTGATGGGGGAGCAGTGCTTTTATTCATAAAAGTGGGAACCTGATGCTGCGATGTGCCGTAGCTACAATACAATATCCTGTCCGTTATGCAAATGTGATGCGTCACAGAAAAATGAGTCGCAAGTCGAAGAAAAATGGATTTTGAGATATCATAAATTTAAAAAGATGAGATCAATATGACTATAATGATATAATGATTACAATGATAAACATTTGGTCAGGTAATATGTGTTTCTATATCTTAAGTTTTATATTTTAATTTTTGAAAAAAATGAAAAAAATGTTTGCAATATTTTTGGGAGGAGAATTACTAGTAATGCAGCTAAATATACCCTATAGAATGACCTTAAAAATGCATGTATGTCTTGAAATTTAGTACATGTATTAATACAACTGACAGAGGTAGGTTTCGCAAAAATGAGAACATTCCACCAAGGAGATCTTGTAAATAAATCCGTTAAAAAACGTTTTGTTGTTCAATCTCGCGCTGACTTTGATGTCGCCAAGCCTATCAAGGCTACTCTCGTTTTTAACCCTATACCTATGGCTCCTTTCTGATGTTTTAACCATGTACGATCCTCCAAAGATTGAATGTCTAGTACTAACTCCAAAATATCAATCAATGTAAGGTCTCTCCACAATAAGGTAACAGAAATTAGTAATACTCTATTAAACAAGTTCAGAAAGATCCTATGCCTACAAGAAACCTGGATAGTGATAGTAACCTAGTTCCTAACCCTAATTACAATTTATTTCGCCTGAATAGACAGTATGATGAAAATCCAGAGGTAATAAAAAAGGGAGGAGGCACATGTATGTATATTTACAAGGACTTTGAGGTAGACGAATCAATATTGAAAAACTGTAACAAATGCTGTAAAAACATGGAAATTCAGTGTTTACTGATTAAGCCTGGTATGAGGCGTAAGGTTATTGTTATCAATGTTTATCGCCCGCCATCTGGCAACAGAAAAATCTTTATCGAGTATTTAAGTGAAACCCTAAAAAGACTAAAATCAAGGGTTAAAGGTACTAACATAGTAGTATGTGGTGATATAAATATTAATTTGCTGGAAATACAGAACGATACCATTGGCAATTTTCAATCAGTGATGAGTGACTATAACCTATCACCCTTCATAGATATACCAACTAGGTTCTCTAAAACTCTAGATCGTTAATAGATGTGATATACTCTGATCACCCACATATTAATAATTCAGGTGTAATTGAATATAATATATCAGACCACCTCTGTATCTATGTCCAGTTTAAGAAGTGTAAGGAACCCGTTATGGTAGAGTCCAAGGTTGGTAGAAAATGTCATAGACTAGATGAAGTGCATTTAACCCGCTTTCTTCAGCCTTACGCAGATAATGTATTTAGCTTTGGAAATCGTGACAACAGCTCGGAATATATCTGGAAAAATCTTAAACCCTGTATGGAACGCTACCTAGACAATAATTGTCCCTATACTGAAACAAAAATAGTTAGAAAAGGGAAATTCAAGCTAGGACATGACCTGATCAAGTTGATTAAAGAACGAGATAGGCTATTCAAACGAGCAAAAACCACAGGCTCCAATGATATACTAAAAGAAGCAATCAATCTAAGAAAACTTGTTAGTCGAAGAGTCGAAAGAAAAAAAGGGAAGAAATAAGATCAGAACTCCAGCTTTGCAATAAAAACAGCAAGAAATTTTGGAGGAAAATTAATACCCTGATTGGGAGAGATGAAAAATCACTTTCAACCAGCTTTAATCACAACGGTAGAGAGGTAAAAGATAAAGAAGCTTGCAATCTTTTGAACAAGTATTTTGCTAACTTAGGGGTTGCCAAAGAGATCACGGGTAATAGTTATACAACTTATCTAAGAAATGATGTCACATTAGAATGTAGTACGAATATCCTTATTACTGAAACAATGGTCAGAAGACATGTAAATGGGATTGATATAACAAAAAGCAGCGGTTTTGACTGGATTAATTCTAAAACCTTGAAGCTCTTTTTGCTAGGTCTCGTCCCGCATATAACTCTTCTTATGAAAGCCTGTATAACATCATGTATACCTAATGACTGGAACGAATATGTAGTTAAGCCAATACCAAAGGATGGAGACTTACGATCATTTAATAATCTTAGACCCATAGCTCTTGTGCCTGTTATGTCGAAACTGTTAGAAAAACTATTATATGTTCCCCTTACTAATCACATGGAAATGAACAACCTTTTCTCAGACAGTCAAGGGGGGTTCAGACGAAATAAGTCTACGGACACAAGCCTATTTGAATTTCTATCACCAATATTTCAGGGTATGAATGAGGGAAAATCCACCATGGCCTCATACTATGATATATCTAAGGCTTTTAACTGCCTTAACCACGATATTCTAAAAGAAAAAATGATATTTTATGAAATTAATCCTACCCTAAGGCGTGTGATCCTAGACTATTTGTCAAATAGAAAACAGAAGACAACCTTATCGAATGTAACATCTGACTTATTGCCTATTAATAGAGGTGTACCACTGGGAAGCCATCTCGGCCCAATTTTGTTTTTAATATTTATAAACGACCTGCCAAACTGTCTATATAATGTGAAAAATCCTCACATTACTGTATCAATATCACCCTATATGCAGATGACACTGCTATAAGTGTGACAGGTATCGATTATATTAAATGTGCAGAACTCAGCCAATCCGCTGCTGGCAAGGTGAATAACTGGATGAAGGATAACCTGTTGGCCGTAAATGAAAAAAAGTGTTTAACCCAAGTCATCGGTACTAAGAATAAAATAAAAAGAATAAAAAGATTGAATTTATTGAAAATCACCATAAACGGGATTCAAATACCCTGCGAGAAGGTTGTAAACTTGGATACAGAGTTGATGAGAACTTAACATTTGATTCTCACTTCACCAGGGTTAAAAACTCAGCAATTTTTAAGTTAATCCAGTTGTCCCGTATAAGGAAATATTTAACAACAAGTATGGCCAAGGTTATAGTTAAAACACACATACTATCATTGCTTCAATATGGTCTCTTCTTACTGGGATTATCCCATGGGAAGATTAAAGTGAAACTACAACAAATCCTTTATCGAGGTGTGAGATTCATTTATCCATATGATATCAGAAACACTGAAGAACTCAGTGGATTATGTAAAATAGACACGCTGGAAAAAAGAAGCAAAATCTCATTGTTGAGAATTATGTATAGTATGAAGGATAAGGTGGTAAAAAAAAGGGTTTGTATGAGAGAAACCAGACAATATGCTGGTCATATATTCAAAATCGAAAAACCATCAAATGAGAAGTACAAAAAAAGCCCATGTTACCAAGGTGCACAGCTCTGGAATAAACTTAATCACCATCTTAGGAATGGAGAATGGTCAACCCTAAAATCTCATCTAAAGAAAAATTACAATTGGATGTAATGGGGAGGCCGGTTCGTGAAACAAATGTCTAGGCGAATATATATCACAATGTGAAATCGTCGAATGATGATCAGAAATCCATGATACTATGTCGTTTTTACTCAATCGTACTACTATTGCATAATTAATTATATCTTGCTCAGAAGGGAGGTGCCCATAACGAAAATACAAAAAATTGTAACTATGTACATAACTCGATAGTCGGCCACACTATAATGGCCTGATAAACATCTGGTTGACGATGAATGAATGTTAAAAATCGAAAAAGTTTAAATCTTAAAAATGTAATATTATATGAATTTGTATAGTTATATAAGAGTCTATTTAAAAATTGTTTTCCCTTGAGTTTGTGAGATTATTAATGTATCTAACATTGAAATCAGCTCAATAAAATTTCTTTAAAAAAAAAAAAAATCAATTTCTTTGAAGTATAAAAATTTTGCAACTTGTAACTCATTTTCCTGTAACACGCCACATATGAAACTATCGACTGAAGAATAAGGAGATACTCAATTTATGATCTTATGGGTCAGATTTTCAGAAATATACAGTTCACTTTCACAAATTCTCTGAAATAAACCAAATTTCAGACAAAAATAAAGTTCAAAATACAGTTCAACCTAACCAAACAAATTGCTAGAATCAATACAATGCCGAATATACGCGGATTTACCTAGTATTGACCAAATTGCAGCTTGATTAAGCAGAATTTACTAGATGTGTACAGCTGCCAATTGTACATTTTCTAAAAATCTGACCCTTATTTATTGTTCTGAGCAGGTTGCGCCAGGTGGCGGTTTATCATCTTTCTTTTTCCTTTTAAAGTCTCCTTGTATTATGTTATTGGCTTTAATCTATAATCTGACGTAGAAGTCTATATATATGGCTTTAAATTCAATAAAGTATAAATGAATATAAATGGTGAATAGGAGTGCTGTATATAAACCATTTTTATTGTTTCAATGTATAATCTCTCACAGTATTACGAAATAACTTAAACACAAGCTATACTTGATTTTAACAGTAAGGTGTAAGCTATCAGAAATAATCATATTATATACAGGCTTTCATATGTATGAACGGCATATATATACGATTTCACTATTGCTTCCTATTTTTGTCAGCAAATGCTGAGAACAAAATCCATTAATGATACAATAGGGGATTTGCATGTGCCACTGCGCATGTCTATTGAAGTGCATGCTGAGATAGATTCAGTTCAAAACTGACATACAGATATTTAGCAGAATTTCAATCGAAAATTGCAAGAATGTTTTTACCAATATCATAGCTTGTGTAAATAATCTATGAAAACCAAATGCATGATGGGAAAGATGGGGACTTGTGTTATGGAAACATGTATAACACTTAGATATCCACATTGGAGCATCGATAATTATTCTACCCTGAACACGGCATGTTTTCTATATATTTTACACTGTACCACTACTCCCATAATTCCATGCGAATCAAGATTCAAAATGGCAGCTATGCAAATCCCCTATTGTCGTTCATTTTATACAGGTGAATGGGGCCAGGATACAACTCGTGGAACACGGCTGTACTTCTTGTCGGGTCAGATTTTCAGAAAATGTACAATAGGCAGCTCTGCAAAGTCGGTAACTTCTAATAATAATTTAGACTGAAAACTTAGAAATAATCGATATATCAGAATACCTTTGGCATTGTATTGATAAGAAATGTCTCTTTCAACCATTAGTCCTACAATTCTATTCGATTCAAAATGGCGGCTATACAAATCCCCTATTGGAGCATGTTCAGCTGAGAGATCGTACGGCATGTCATAGTTCAAGTAAATCAATTGTAAAAACAGGCCCTAGCCTGCATTTTCTTTTATTGATTTTGTTTAAACTGAGTGAGCAATTCCCCTCAGGGTTTTTTCACTTGGACCAGTATTAAAAACAAGATATATCAACAAAGATAACGCTTTCATAGAAGGGAGAGAGCATCTGGAACATGTGGAATAAGATGCTTGGGGGTCAGATTTTAACAAAATATACAATTGGCAGCCCTACACATTTAGGAAATTCTGCTAAATTAGGCTGAAAAATGATGAATACCGGGTATATCTGAGTATATTTGGTATCTAATTGGTTTAAAGTACCAGTTCTGTTCTGTTAAACTGCATTTTGAAGCTCATTTTTGTCTTAAATGTGAGTTATTTGAGAGGATTGGTGAAGGCGAAGTCCAAGTTTGTAGTTTGTAGTGTATGTATAGTGCACTAATAAGTTGATCAATCAATTGAATGAAATTTGTCTATTACAGACCACCATGTACTGTATCGTCAATCTCCCTATATAAATAGAGAGTGGAGAAAAATAACAGAACAGGGAACTTTGCCTTGATGGCCTTTGCCTTGATGGCCGGCTGTCAAGTGACCGCCAAACCACCCAAAAATTGAAAGTCACTCAGTCTTAGCACATCCAGAAGAGCAGTCGAGTCTGGTGGTGACGAAATTCTCGATAGTCAGTTTCCTGTCATCAGGAGTAGCTAAGTACAAAAACACAGCATGAGAACACCAGTCACCCAAACATTTGATATCAGCTAGGGGAACACCAATAGAATGGAGATACATAGTGCCACCCCACCGGAGGGAATGAAGGCCAGCTTCAGCAGGGTCGAGGCCTATGGACTTGACCAGTCGTTTCAGGAAGGTAAGATCCTCTCCGTATAAGAGCGGTGCCCAGCTCTTACCAGAAGGCTTCATGAAAAGGGGATCATCAGGCTTGCCAGGCACAATTGACATCATCCAACGAAGCATGCTGACTACATCCAACGCACCAACTAGGGTACTCATTAGGGGGATATTCAGAGTCTGTTGTCTGGCCTGAATAGTTTTAGTGGAGTGCACAGTAATATACACCAAGTCGCCCTTGAAGGAAATGTCGCGCCTGAGGAGGATATGGCCAGCGAAGGTCGAATCGCCTATTCAATTCAATTCAATTCAAATATTCTTTTATTGTCTGATTGGTACAGAAATATGTGGTAGGCCAATTCTGGCGTGCCAGCTCTTCCTATGATTCGACTTGCGCAGAAGAGAGCGGAATGACAGTGCAACCACCGTCCAGCAGATCCTGTCATACACAGAAGAGTCAATAAGACGATGCATAGCCATAAGGTGATCAACCCCCAATGGACGCCTTTGAGTCACTTGGTCACCCACCGTATTCCTGATGCCCGCCATGCACATCTTAACCATGAAGCTCTCACGGAATGTAGGCTCATAACCGTACACTCTGTGCAGTCCCATTTTGGCGGACAGATAGTTGTTAACCGTGGAATATTTGCTGGATAAGCTGATCATGACGAGGAAGCGAACCACAGTCTTCTCTGAAGCAGGGAGAGGGGTCAACTGGTGGCTGACACAAAACAACAGGAAGCTCTTCCACTGCGAGCTCCGGGTGGCCAAAGTATTGGTCGAGTAGGCCGAAGCAATAATCTTTGAAACCTCTGCAACCAGGGCTGCTAACGGGGCATGATCTGGAACATATAGAGAATACATCCTTTGGTAAGGCCTTGGTATCATAAATGCGGGAGAGCGCATCAGCCAAGTAGTTATCATGGGTGCTGATATACTGAACAGATAGGTGGCATTTAAATACGGAACAGATCCAAAATATATGCCGCAGCAAAGCCATACAATTAGAGTTGATACTATGGCCCTTGCCAACCATATGTAGGACTTGTAGGTTGTCACTATGGCAAATGATATGGGTGCCTGGGAAGCGCGGGGCGAGATGAAGCAGGCCGAGCCAGACTGGGATCAACTCAAGGAAGTTGATGTTCAAACCTTGAAAAATGGATGAAGTGTTAATGTCACACCAATGACTATGACCCGCAACACAAGGGCTAATCTCTACATCACACACATGCGGGGAATAATAACCAGCAAGCCAGTCATCAGCCGCATACAGTCCAAAGCCTTGCATTGATGAGTCTGTTACAAACCACGGGCCCTGCCCGAAGTTGAAGTCAATTATGGGGGAGACACCATTGAAATCCGCAGCCACAAGGCGCCACCACTGCAGATCCTTAGTGAACTCATCATTCAATCGAACTCTGGGGTTAGAGTCTACTGGGAGGCCGCGTAGCAGGCTAACTATACGGCGGGAAAAGGTCTTGGCACCACGAATAACTTTGTCAAAGTGGGCCAGCACACCACACAAACGCTGCAGTTGGCACTTAGTTGCTCTGGAACGATGCTCGAAAAAGGAAAGCTCAGCGTGCAGCTTCAGAACCTTATTATCTGGGAGGCGAAGGAGCATATTAACAGAGTCCAACTCTATACCAATATATGTAGTGCAGCAAGATGGGGCAATCACTTTCTTCCATGAAATCCTAATCCCAGTAGCAGACGGAAGAGAACCTTCTGGTAGAAGACACATTCATCACGAGTCTCAGCTAATATGATGAAATCATCAATATAATTGAAGATGCGGGAGCACCCCCTGCGTACCATGCATCTGGATATGAAGTTGGCTAATTGTGTGAAGATAAATGGCGCACAGCGGAGCCCGAAGCAAAGGCGTGTATCAACCAGAAACTTGCCTCCGTCCTTGAAGGGCCACCACAAGCCCTGGAATGTCCATTGCGAGGGATTAACGGCTACAGTCCTGTAGGCAGAAAAGATATCTATTGTACACATGTAGCAATTACGGGTCATAACACTGGCCACCTCTTGGATTGTATGGTATTTGAAGGACTTGCAGGTATCCGACATGTAGCAATTAATAGAGGAGCCCCAGGGACGCTTACAGTCAGTAATGGGCCTATAAGCTCCGCACCGCTTTGGTATCGCACCAATAGCATGTACACAGCGAGGAGGGGTATCCACAACCTTGAATTTACCTGCATCTAATTCCTGTTAAATTAAGTCATTCACAAAGGCGAAGGCATCTGGTTGAAGAACTGAGGCGTAGTTCTCACAATTATATGAAAGTATCGTGGAAAATCGGTCGACGATATCAAACCCGTCAAAGACACCTTTGAGAAGATAACTACGAAGAAAAGGGTCGGTTTCATGTCGTAGTTCATCAGACCAAGCAGTAGGGTTCAACTGTGATCTGAACCCGCCGATGTAGTGGGGAGAGGCATAGTGGCGACTGAGATCAATGAAGGGTGACTGGCGTAAATCATCAACAACGGTACACATGGTATAATCAATGCTAGCAAAGGATAGATCATCAACGTTTGCAAACAAGACATCAGTATCATAAAGTACATCGTCAATATTAGAACATGAAACGCTCTCACATGAGTAACACCAATCTGGTACATCATCAACATAGTCAATTTCAATACAGTTGACATCGGTGACAACACATACATCATCGCAACAAGTACATGTGATAGCAGGGCAAGTAGGGCATGTAACGGAGTCAATGGTAGTACAACCAGGGTGAAGGACATGATTACATACATCAGGGCAGGATAATGCGCGAACAGGATTATCAACAAGGCAAGTATCAGTACACATAACATTGCGACCCACGGGAAGTACATCCCCATAGCATGATGTAAACAAAACAGAAGTGTCCGAGACACGAGAGGAGTCGAGAAGTCCCTGGGGAGAAGATACGGCATTGCAATCAGTAGTTGATACGCGTAATACATGCTCAGCACCAGGAACATGATTGTTGTTAACATCGGAGAGGTGGCAAACTTGAGAAGGACAAGAGGATGAAGATTTTGTAATGTCCGAAGTGGGCAAAACACATGAGTCTGAGGAATGGCCGCCATGACAGATCTCGCTCTCGCATACTCTCGTTGGCGAATGACGTCACTGCCGGGAATCCCGGGGTTTCCTCTGGGGACACCCCACGGCACGATGATCCAGTTTACACAACCGACAATGATGCTTACGAGTACAACTAGAAGCAGTATTAGCACAGTTGCAATAGTTCCAATCATAACACACATCATCAGGAAAGTCTGCAGGAAACCTAGACCTCCCTTGTCTTGCTGCGCATTGGATTGTTGTTGTTTACCCAGCTTGCGCAACGACGGACTGAAGCCTACAGCCACACACAACGGGTCTCCGGCGCTGAACGCATCCAATCTACCACTAGAGACTTTGTCTACCATTCTATGATCATACAAGGCATATGCTTTGTCTTGGAAAGTGTCATTTATGCCCTCCTCCGTCAAGAAGCTTAGGTGGTCAAGATAACTGGCAATATCACTGTCAGATTCCAACAAGTGCACAGCAACCCTGACCATTCCATGGACTAACTCTTGATATGAAAGTTTGTTGTGATCCAAATTCTTAACCGGGGTTTTATACAGTAGATGCTGGACATAATACTCCGGTCGGAGAGGCATACCTTTATCCTTTATTGCAACGGCGGGATCCAATGAGACGGCCACATCACGAAGCGCGCAGGTCAAACTGGGGTCCAACACACCGGACAAGCCACTGCCCATAACATTATCAAAATGGCCGCCGGTCGCACCTGCACCACCGCGTCCACCACTATCGGTAGGTACTAACTTCAGAACTTTCTTGAATTGGTCTGACATGATGTCCATTTTGTCCAACATATCAGAAATCTCAGCACTCTGACCAGCATTAAGACGGTAACGTCTAAGGCTGCTTGAACTTCCTCCTGTTTGGTAAGCTTTTGCAAGGTGAGAACATCCAGGAATTTGGTCCAATTAGTCTCCACCTGGCCCGCTTCCTTACATTTTTTAACAGCTTCGGTGAGATATTTACACACAGACACTCCCGGTCTAGGGTGAGAATATCCACACGCACCACACTTACCCATGACTAAGCACCAAACGTATACACACAGAAGAATTTTTCACACATGAAAGTATGTGAAGGTGTGGTGAGGTTGGTAGCCAAGGAGTAAGTGACTGTCACCGGTGTGGGAACCTGGCAGGTAGAGAAGACCAACGCTAGGCGGCGACAGTCCGACCAACCTCATTGATATAAATATATAATGTGAGCAATATATATTGAAACATATATATTATGTTATTGTGACAATTCTGTGCTGCTTGGTCTGGACCAACCATTTTTATTGCCATTTTATTGCCATTTTCATTCTTATTACTGTTTTGTACTGTTGTATTTTTCTCCAATTCCGATGAAGGTATAAAATGTATTAGATAGTTCAAATTATCTGTTAGCTAGATAGATGAGAAGCTGATGTTTAACGTTTCCTTATTATAAAACTAATTCTCCCCTCAACCAAACACCAATAGTATAGACATCTAGAAAAATAAACCTCAATTCCGTTTTTGGTATAATAATGTGAATCAAAATGTATTCTATCAGTCCCAACTAGTTAGGAACACGCTGGAAAACCTGGAATTAACTTTCAGATGCGGGTCTCCTTTTTGTACAACTCTTTTGTATGAATAACAAATACATTGAATTATTATGAAGACTATAATAGTATAACAAATTAACAAATTACATTCTGTACATGTGAGTGAAATAATTCCCTAAATCTTAGGTTGGGAATAGTATACATTATTGGCATATTGTTATATATGGCATAATATGTTAAGGCCTGAGTCTCCTGTCCTTTTAAGGGCTTTCCAATCTGCACATTTCCATTCTGCACATTTCCTTTTGGCAGTTATCCAAACCTTTTCAGGAGCTGGAAATCACTGGAAGTTCTGTCATGGAAGGATATGCATGTTTTTAGAACTTTCTCCTTTAGCACCGCAGTTTGAATGTATTGATTTACATGATTTTGCCAAAATCCCTTCCTCCTCTCTCTCTCCCTTTCCGCCTCTAAATTATGCTAAATGTCTATAGACCAAATTTCAGACAAAAATAAAGTTCAAAATACAGTTCAACCTAACCAAACAGATTGCTAGAATCAATGCAATGCCAAATATACTTGAATTCAATGTGGGGAAGGGTTTGGTACAACTGTCACTTTTTAGAAATTATGTTTGATGGTCAAGTTGCCATGGCAACTGTTTCTGAAAAATTTTGAAATTGTAAAAACATAAGGACCTTGTGGCAATCAAATCCCTCTCATTTGATGAAAAATTGATGAAAACTAATTTTATCTCTGCAAGTTGTGATGAACAAATTTCCACATCTGATGATATATCACATGTGTGATTCCGATATTGTCCCAAGGAATAAAAACAGTAGGAGTCGAGCGACAAAATGGTAAAAAATGACCTAAAATGATAAATACTGTTAGCCTATATCTGAGTAAATTTGGTATTGCCTTGATTCAAACAATCTGTTTGTTTTGTATTTCGAACCTCACTATTGTCTTAAAATCTGGATTATTTGAGAGGATTGGTGAAGGTGTACATTTTCTGGCGAGTTTACCCTCTTATCACACTGGCGGCTATGGGACGGTAGCTAGAGGTGTCAGATTTCAACACACCTCGCAGTCTTAAGCCCATCGGCGCGTGTGGGCCTCCAAGCGCCGTCAACGCTCAACGGCGACCCGGCGGTCTCATTGAGCGGGGGCAACGCGACATGGGAACACCATAGGGAAAGAATCTCATACATGGGTCAGATTTTCAGAAAATGTACAATTCAACTTCGCCAATCTTCATAAATAACTTATCTAACTCTAGGTACTGCTCATCTCGACACAGTCCATGAATATAAGTATTTAGGATTTATACTCGATGATCTACTTTCATTTAAACCTCATGTCAGTAAAAGCCTTCAGTTAGTTACATCAAAGATCAGATTATTATATAAGGCTAGAAACTCTCTGACTCAAAAAGCCAAACATGATCTTTATAAACTAGCCATTCTCCATAATATAGATTACTCTCACTTCATATATGACTCTGCCCCAAAAGCTTTATTACAAAAACTCCAGTCACAACAAAATCTGGCACTGAGAATTATCTTTAATAAATCAAAGTAAGATAATATCGATCAAGAGCATGAGACTCTAAACATCTGGCCATTGGAATCGCGAAGGGATAAACACATCCTAGATATGGCCCACTATTTAGCAGAAAATCGAACAAATTTAGACAGTAGGAAACTGCCAACGCGCAGCCATACTGGTGGTAAAAGGAACTTGATTGTCTTGACATCAAAAACTACCAAAGTCATCAATTCTGTCATTTTTAAATGCTAGTCTAGATGGAATTTGCTGAAACCTGTTGCTCACAGGATTGAGAACACCGAGTATTTATTCAGGAAATTAGACAAGATTTCGGTCTAAGAGTGGTCTACAAAAAGATTACAACGCTCTGTATATCAATATTGATGCTAGGCCTTGGCCCTCTCTTTAAAGAAAAATGAAATATTACACTATAGTATACAATATGCACTAAACAACGAGTTCATTTAAAACCTTATATCGCGGCCGACGCACTGTTTCACAAGTTGAAATAAAACTCCTTCCACAACCTAAACTCCTTTATGTGTGTTTGACCATATATATAGCACTGTCCTTGAGCGCTCTTAAGGCTGATTTTACCTCCCTTAAAAATTCGAAGAAAGAAAAAAAGAAATCTCGTTGTTATGGAACAGCCTCTTCTCATAGATATAGAATTTGGCCTTCATGAGGATATGGGTCAGATTTTCAGAAAATGTACAATTCGCCTTCACCAATCCTCTCAAATAACCCACATTCTTATAACCGGTATTCATCATTTTTCAACCTAAATTAGGAGCATTTCGTAAATGGGTCAGATTTTCAGAAAATGTACAATTGGCAGCTCTACACATTTAGGAAATTCTCCTAAATTAGGCTGAAAAAATGAAGAATACTGGGTATATCTGAGTATATTTGGTATCGTATTGATTTAAAGTATCAGTTCTGTGATGTTAAACTGCTTTTTGAAGCTCTTTTGTCTTAAATGTGGGTTATTTGAGAGGATTGGTGAAGGCGAATTGTACATTTTCTGAAAATCTGACCCAAATGTGTACAGCCGCCAATTGTACATTTTCTGAAAATCTGACCCATATAGTTCAACCTTCTACTCTTGGGTTCTTGGCACGGAACGCCAAGTATAGAATATGTGCAGCGTTCACGTCATTAATTAAGTCTCTATCAAAGGCACTGTTCTTACCGGCCCATTTCACCAAGGTCTGCCAGAAATCATTCACAATTTTATAGTCAACTAGCAAAGTACCCGTCCTCCGGACGGTCCCCCTCTTTCCCACGCTTCCCCACTCTCCCTCTTATTCCTCCCCCTCTTCTGTCTCTTATACCTTTTACCCCTCCCTCCCCTATCCAATTCACCCAAACTCTTCCTCCCCCCTTCACTCTCCCTCTCCGCGCTTTCCCTCCCTCCCCTTTCTTCCCTCCCCTTTCTTTCCTCCCCTTTCTTCCCTCTCCTGCACCCTCTTCTCCCTCCCCCCTCTTCTCTGTCTGTCATATCTTTTTCCTTCCCCTCCCTTCCCTCCCCACTAACAATCCTTCAACCTGAACTGAGTGGCAAAGTGAACACCGTACACTCTCCCGCGCACCGTACCCGTGCGATACGGAGCGGCGAGTTTTTTCGTCTTCAGTGTGACGATTTTTGTCTACCGAGCACCGCGAACGCTACTGGTGAGCTGTGGTGACGAAATTGCCTGAACTTCTGATACGAAAAACGGTGGTTTGAATCATGGAGACGAAATATGATATGCTCCGTATTCGCGCATAACATTTGGCACAATGAAATAACAATTCCAAAATCCACGAATCCATTGTTCTTCCACGCAACGGCGCCGCTCTGTCTGAGTCTATGCCGCGCTGTCTGAGTCTATGGTTATTACGTAATAAGCCAGTCCCGTCACCGAATGTTCCCGTGAAATGTTCCCGCAAATACTAATGTTCCCGCGAATTATTGAATTAGATCAGTATACTGATCTAATTCAATAATTCTTTAATTAATATAAATATAGACCTGTATATCATCCTTATGTTTTGCCCAACTTGTGTTTAATATTTCTCAGACCTACAAGTAACACTGCCCCCTGTTGGTATCTAGCCAGTATGATTCAGCTGAGTGTGAGGCCCCTGGATTTCTCATCATAGAGCATAATAATGATATAAAATGCATTTTATATCGGTTCGAACGACTTGATGTGGCCGACGGAAATAATTCTTTACGAAGAAAGTAATAGCCTGATTATAAATCTGAAAACATGGCTGTCTTCCTGACATTCATGGGGTTCGGGGATAATTTTTATATTCAGATCGGACGCATTTTGAGGGAGTTATGAGCTATCTAAAGCAGAAAGAAATATTGTTGAGTTTTTTTTCTATTCTGGCACATTTTCCTGTAACTCATCACACATATACCTGGATATATTCAATATATATTCATGAAAAAAAACATTCCCTGCTCTTCCTCTCCTTTCCCACCCATCTCTTTCTTACTTTCTTTCAATTGCAATCCTCCTGTCTGCCTCTCCCCTCTTTCTCTTTCTGTCCTTGTCTGCATTTCTCTCTCCCTCTCTCTCACACACACTATTATCATCCAGAGTGATTCCTTGAGGACTAACTTACAGCTGGTTCTGTGGTGTAGTGGTTAGGATGCTCGCTTGTGAACCCCAAGGTTCTTAGATCGAACCCAAGCATAGGTAAGTTTTTTCTCTGTTTGGCATCAGTGGTTCTACACTAGTGGCCGTCATGCACTAATGGTCATGCCAGTTTGTCTGGCACTGACCGGCCAGCCTAATCCTAATCCTTTAGCTTTCCCAGGTACCCGTCGCAGGTAAGAAAAACGCCGCGCGAATACGCTGAGACGAAAAAAATCGTATCAAAAGTGGGTACAAGAAATTCGTATTCATTTTCGTATCGCGCGGATACGTTGCGCGGGACAGTGTATATATAGATAATTGTATACTTGTGAATTGTTGACCTCTGTAACAAACTTCTGTCCCTTCCTCTCTTTTTTTTGTTTTGTTTTTGCGACATCGTTTTATTCAGTACAGGTGATCGATTTCATGGTATTACATCTAGGATAATCAGATTCGAGATTTTTGGATAAAGACACAGGTAATTTTAAGAGCAGTGTTATCAGGGCGCATTTGCGCGTTCATATATGGTAGCTGTAGGGCGATACATGTTTTACCCCTTAAGCTTCTCAATACATTCTATTATGTCATCAAGGAAGCGTTGCCATATTTTTCGCTCTTCTTTTTTCCTCTCAGCATATCCAATATTGATTATTACTAGGGTGGCTCTTGCTTTCAATTCATACATAATCATTAACATACTCATTACACCATTGTTAAAAAGTTTTTGTCTATGAATATATGCCTTGATCTGGAGAATACTCCAGTTCACTATCTTGGATTGAGCATTTATTTGTTCTATTCCGAACAGTATTTCCCTAGCTGAAAGGATCGCCCTATTACCTCTCTTGTTTATTATATTTTCACCGTTTGTTTTGACATTAATGTACTCAAGCTCGTATATCCATTCCAGGATCGATATCCAGATTCTTTTTGTTTTGATACAATTGACGAAAAAGTGGCTCAGCGTATCGACCTCAGGACACTGGTTACAACATGGGTTGTCCCTCACATCAATTTCCTTCAATCGTTTATTAGTTGTAATTGCACCGTGTAAAATTTTGTATTGTAAAACCTGTAAACGAGTCTCTGTGGAGCACCTATAGGGGATGGTAAATACATTTTTCCAGACAATTTCCTCAAACTGATCGTCGCTTAGATTAAGCAAACTTTTCCATTTTTGGAATTTTTCCCACTTTGGCTTTCTTTTTTCTATCAACAATTGGTATGTTACTTTGGAGGGGCAGTCTCTTAATTTCAACTCTTTCTCCCCTATCTTGAAATCTATAGATCCGTCACACAACCTCGGTTCTTCTAGTTTCAGTTTACATTTCCACTCATTTGGGATACCTTTTTTAATCGCTTTGATCTCATAGAACGATGGAGTAAAGTTAAATGCTTCACAGATATTCTGGCTTGTCATGAGGGAGCCATCCTCATTTACAATGTCTCCCACCACAATTATACCACGATCGATCCAGTGCTGCCACCTTATCGGGTTACCTTTGTATTTGATGCTTTTGTTTGTCCACAATCTCTCTTTCCTAATCTGGTTTACCGTTGAGGGAGAATTTTTGTAATAACACTCGTTCCAAGTTTTGAACAATTTTTGATAAAATACATTTAAATGGTAACTTGGTTTGAATCTCGCCAAAAATATCTCTTCTTTGGGTCTTCCGTGGACCGCTTCTGGGACATCGAACCAATTATTTCTTCCTGAGTACAGGATTCTTTCTATTCATTTAATCCTATTGGTTTCGCAGACTTCACCTAGTAACCTTAATCCCATACCACCTTTCTCGATACATTGGGTCAGAAAGTCTGCACTGACTCTGTTAGAGCCGTTTTTCCACACAAATTTGAGAATAATGTCATTTACTTGTTTTACAACATTTTGGTCTAGGTAGATACATGACAAGGTATGCAAAAATATTGGCAGCAAGAAGGTATTGGACACTATGATTCTTCCCTTGAGTGTTAAAAAGCGGTTGTTCCATTCGTTAAGCGTATTTTTGACTTTTTCTATTAGCCTTTCGGTGTTTATTCTAACCAGTTTAGCTTCGTCCCTTGGATAAAGCAGGGTAACCCCCAGGGTTTTCATTTGGTCCCCCCAATTAATCTGGAGAAGTTCCCTGTTTGTGAGCGAGACTGTTCTGAGGCGCGCGGAACCCGGTACAACGTGAGTTCGCGCCCTGAAATGCCCCCTAAGGTAGAGAGCTCTAGAGAAGGAGGACAGAAGGACAAAAGTAGTGAAAAGGGGAAGAATAAAAGACTCCTCCAGTCGCCTGAGATGGCAAATAACGCGGCGGGTAAAAAACCGAATAGATCCACCCCTCTGCCGAAACTCCTATCTGAGGAATACGACAGAGAGACCGTAAGCATGGAGACGCAACAAAGTGGCGAAGTGGTTCCTAAGAATAATGACCATCAGGATAAACAAGGAGACCCCTCTAACGCTGAAAATCACGAGGAGGGTAGCCTACAAAGTGTTATGGCCAAGATGACCGCGGCCTACGACAAATTATGCTTATACTGTCCTTTCTAGCCACTTTCTGGAACTTTTACTTCTCTGGAATCTGAAAAAAAAGGATCAATCTTGGGGAGCTAAGTCCCTTGTACCCTATCGCTTCAGAATGGTAACCGGAAGTCCCGTCCCTTCCTCTCTCTCCCTCCCTCTCTCTCTCCCGTTGCTAGGGACTCTCGCAGGACACATTGCTAGGGAATCCCACGTTGCCACAGACGGTGGGAGAGGCATGACATCAATTTCCTTTAGTTCCTAACAGGGGCTTTCCCATGCTAAAAATAGTTGTATAGTATTCAACTAAAAAACTTAAAAGGGCTTCAAAATCCCATTTCCACCCCAAATACCTTCACAAACCACATACGACGACATCCAGAGAGGGGGAACAGACCTCTACAGATGAGTAAAGTGGTTTGTAAAACAACAAATTCCGAGAACATTCTGGACAAAGAAAACCTTCTTTCTACCATTTCTTTTCTACCTCCTTTCCTAGAAATCGCTCTAGCCGTATATTATATGGATGAAGAAACAGTCATCGTATACAAATCGCAATAGCTACATTCGGGGAACGGTTTGACTCTGATATCAGCTAAATACTTATTGCACACTATTAGTCTGTTTACCACCAGGAATTGAAAAGATTGTAGCCTTACATTTTTGGTGCAGGTGTACGGTATTCTGTACCAATCCTTAGCTTATACACGAGTGTATAAACATTATAAACAATCGAAAGAGTATATGTGATATGTTTCAGGAAAATGAGTCACAAGTCGCAAAATTGATATTTTTCAAAGTGTCTTTTTCACAAGATTTCTTCATTGGAATGTTCTGATTGTTAGAGGGTTTAATAATTATAGTCATATAAATCCATGTAACAAATTTCGGGACATTGTTTTAAATATATCCTTGCGTTTGAAGGCCTCCGTATGGAGTATATTTAGTTACTTTATTGGTAATAACCCATCCAGAAACATTGCAAACTTGTTTTTAAAAAAATAAAAATATCAAACTTAAAATATGGAAATACTTATTAGGTGTCCTAGTGTTCACTATCATTAAAATCGGCTTGATCTCCTCTTTTCAAATAAGGTGATATCTCAAAATCCATATTTTGCGACTTATGACACATGTTCCTAGAACACATCACATATATGGTAGTCCAACGGTTTTAGAATCAATGTAAAATAACAGTAGGAGTCTACTAATATGAGGACAATTCAGGCCGGCCACTCTAGAGTCCAATTACGGATAAACCTGATGGTACAAACATAATATCAAGTCCAAATGATGGCGATTCCTGATGGCAACAATAAAGTCCAAATATGGATATGGTAAAGGAATAAAACAAAAATTATATGCAGATGTGTCCTATATTTGGTTGTATATTAATCCTTGGTCATAGTTTGAATCTCTTCCCTAAGATATCACTCCTGAACGAAATCTCGAAAATTGTTTTTCCTTCTTTATGAAATTATGTAGATGGTAAATGTCCGAAAAAGTTTTGCCCGAGTTCTATCACCAGTGCAATACAGTTTTAACGGGGGACTCATTTGGAGCTCCTCACAGGAGAAGCTCACATGCTACATTCTGGAGGGGGCGGGGCTCTATCTCTGATAGGCCCCTCAGAATACATGAGTCATGGAGGGAGGGGCAATGCCAACTATAGCTGTATAGCACAATGATAATAGACAATAGGACATCTAATATGTAGTTCTATATTTTAATTTTGATCTTTTTATTTTTGGAAAATAAGATTGCAATATTTCTGGGTGAACATTAACTAGTGAAGTAGCTAAATATACTGCATAAGATGAGCTTAGAAATGCATGGGAATATTTAATAAACATTCTTGAAATTAGGTACATCGTCCGACGCTAGACAAACTAAAAATAAAGACATTCTTACAAAGAGATCTTGTGAATAATACCTTACCCAAAAAGAAAAAAAAGTATACCTGTATAATATTATGTGTCGCGTCAGATGGCTAATGCTGATGACTGATTGATTAGTTTATTTGACTAGTAGCTAGAATTTAATTACGTAATTAATTTGACTAATGATTGTATGATTCCATTAAGTAATTGTATTATCATTTAATTATGTTCATATAGGCTGAAAATGTTGTACTTGATACATGAGCTTATGAATAAAAGAAACCCCCCCAAAAAACGCTTTGAAAAATATCAATTTTGCGACTTGTGACTCATTTTGCTGTAACACATCACATATATATAGGCCTTTAATGAATGATAATAAAAGATGTGAATAATAATAATAATTTCCTTCAAACAACAATCCGGTACGTTTATATTATTCTTTATTTCCCAACGCGTTTCGACATATTATTGACTTCTTCAGGGGATTGAATGAGGTTTACAGAGAATTCATGTGTTATATATCTACACAAATTCTTGAAAAAAATGAATTGTTTAATTCAACATTGCCATCGCCAGAAATAATCAAAACAGAACTTCACTAAACATAGTTTGCTGTGTGCCACTTTCGTCTCCAACAAAAGTGGACTTGTTCACAGCCACATTATTGTAAGGCCTTAAAGAGGGTCGCAAACCTCCCGATGTCGGAGGACTGCCTCCCTGATGTGATCAATGATCGAAATAAACGTTTACAAATATACAAATATAGTCGAGGGTGTATAGGTCGGTGTAGCACTGGGTGTTGTGCTACACTGTGTTGCTAACACACCAGTAAATTCTGCTAAATTAGGCTGTAATTTGGCCAATAAGATAAGATAAGATAAGAAGTCTTTTATTTGTCTTTTCGAAGAGTACAAATGAGTACAGACGAGGATTATATAAATAGACAAAAGGGTCGACATACCTTTATGTACTACAAACAGTGCATATTCTTCCGGTAGTTACCGGTAGATACAATACTAGGTGAATTCGAGTATATTTGGTATTGCATTGATTCTAGCAATCTGTTTGGTTAGGTTGAAATGTGTTTGGAACTATATTTTTGTCTGAAATTTGGGTTATTTGAGAAGATTGGTGAAAGTGAATTGTACATTTTCTGAAAATCTGACCCATCAGCACTTCATGCCACTCTTGTGGCACTCTATGACACTGGGGTTGATTTGCAGTGATAATTAAGAGATAAAATGATGAGAAATACAATAAATCTTGTTGTTAACTTTATTGATATATGATAACAAAAATAATAAAAGAAAATTAATTACTATAGTGCTGAGTTCCATTCACTTTACCCATTGCACCCGGATTTTCGGCCGATTGCGATCTCTATGCTTTCTGTTTCATAATGATTGATGGATACTTACACTCTATACTCGACCTGTTGGCAGTAAACATCAAAGCTCGCTATGGGTAACCCTATGCGGCGCTGCTGCCAACAGGACGAGTATAGAGTGTAGGATGTTAGGCTTCGTTGATTACCATTGGTTAGATACTGTAAACGTATTCATTTCATAATAATCATAATCCTATAATAATATACACTCTATACCTGTCCCGTTGGCAGTAAACATCAAAGCTCGCTATGGGTAACCCTATGCGGCACTGCTGCCAACAGGACGAGTACAGAGTGTAGGAACATTTCTTTGGAACATCTGCTAAATGTTACAAATAATATGGAAGACCGCAGGGTCAGGTACCGAGGTCGGTGTCAGAAAGCAAATGATATGATTTGTTAATAGGTCTAGGCCCTACCTAACCCATTGAATATACCAGGTAATGCCAAAAACGGGAAAGACCTTAATTTTAAATGGAAAGAAAGCTCGTTTATCCTCCCTTAAAATAGACCGATCTGAATAAATCTTGAGTTTTATCAAAGAGTAAAACCTCCTTCAGCCCTTGCCATGTCCATGTATGCTGACACATTGCTCCATCTTTGATAAGGGGCTTATTAGGGGCAACGCATTGGTGATACATTTTAGACCAATACACTGTTTGCAATTGCTTAAATATATGATTATTTATTTGATGTTTTTTCATAAATTAATCAAGGCCTAACTCAGAAATCGTTGTGTTTAAAAAGTTAGCTTTTAATGTCGCCTACATCATCCACATTGTTGTTTTAAGGTTTTCTAGAAAATGGAATTTATGTGAATTTATGAAGGAAAAAACATACTGTTGGGCAACCGTAATGACTTGTTCTAAGATCACGTAACGATAATCTAAAGAATAACCTCACAATTTCTGAATATGCCTGCTATATGTACGCCAACGTCAGATTGTGAAAACATATGTACTACCTATCCTGGAGTTTTCCAATTTTTTATTCCTGAATCTAGGCAAAGAAATGAAAAAGAAAATTCAGAGAACTTGAAACAAAGCTCTTAGAGTCTCTTTCGGCCAAGCTAAATCAAACCATGAGCTGGTAACCCTATCAGGATTACTACCATTAGAAAAAAGGGCAGAAATTTCTGCTTTAAAATTAATTTTTGATAGGCAAGAACAATATGAAAGCCTAGAAGCAGATGATAGACCCCTAAGAAACAGACAAGCTAAGATGCTAAGAATAAGGAGAGTCAGAAATGAGAGGGCCAGGATGAGCGTAATCTATAGGAGTAGACAACTGTGGAATGGCCTTCCGGAACAGCTACGTATGGAGGAGGACAGAAACACTTTTATAAATGGAATAAAGAATAAATATTGGGAAAATTATATTGAAGAAAATCCGGGGTAAAATGGCCCCCGTCCACCTACCGTCACTTATGAGTACGAATGAGTTATTCAATCGGGCCGACATCGGGATACTAATCGGGATACTAATCGGGGGGGGGGGGGGGAATTTGGTTAGGTGTGGGTCAACCATCCCGATTTATTTTTTTTTCATAAATCGGGAGTGATTTCAGCCTGGTGTGGGTCTCCGAAAATGGATAGATTTAAATCTTTATTCCTTACAATTCTTGATCGGGAGCAGTTAAATCGGATCGGGAGCAGTTAAATCGGCGGACGCTCAGGTGTGTAGCGGGTTTTAGAATGTAAAGTTTAAATCGGGGAGGCCCCCCCCCCCCCCGTGCACTGATTTCCTAAAGAAATCTGACGATTGTATATGTTCTTCTTTTATTTGTGTTTCCTTTTCTTTTATTATTATTTTTGTTTTCGAAGCTATTTATAGCTGAGAAAACATATGAGTCACTATGAAATGTGCCAATCACTGATACATAATCTACATCTGATAATATTCTTTAGCTGTCTGTGAGATGTTTAAGGATGCCTTATCTAATCCTTTTGATCAGGTCCTATTTATCCCACCCAGTCATAGATTTCACACCTAGACGTTATTGAAGGCTGATTGACAGACTTTCTAGGTTTAGCCAAGGGAGTTGATTGGCTGTTAGTTAGATGCTTCTCCAACCATGATAGGTCTGCAGAAGGCCCTCCCACCTCCCACACCATCAGGTGCACAAATGGACTGCTGCCCAACACATTTTCTAAATTTTAAATTTTAAAAGTAAGTTACCAACTATTTAGCCTAGCCTAGCTTACTACTTTTTTATACAACCAACTTTTTTTTTACGACCAACTTTTTTTTATGACCATTATTTTTTACGACCAACTTTTTTTTTACGACCAACTTTTTTTAACGACAATTTTTTTTACGACCAACATTTTTTAACGACAATTTTTTTTACGACCAACATTTTTTAACGACAATTTTTTTTTACGACCAACTATTTTTTAACGACAATTTTTTTTCGACCAACTTTTTACGACCAACTTTTATTTTACGACAAACTTTTTTGAACGACCAACGTTTTTTTAACGACAACTTTTTTTTAACGACCAACTTTTTTCAACGACCAACTTTTTTTTATGACCATTTTTTTTTTACGACCAACTTTTTTTTAACGACAATTTTTTTTCGACCAACTTTTTTTAACGACAATTTTTTTTCAACAACTTTTTTTAACGACCAACTTTTTTTAACGACTAACTTTTTTTTACGACCATTTTTTTTAACGACCAACTTTTCTTTTACGACCAACTTTTTTTTTACGACCAACTTTTTTTTCCGACCAACTTTTTTTAACAATTTTTTTTCCGACCAACTATTTTTTAACAATTCTTTCCCCGACCAACTATTTTTTAACGACAATATTTTTTCGACCAACTTTTTTTCGACCAACTTTTTACGACCAACTTTTATTTTACGACCGACTTTTTTTAACGACCAACTTTTTTTAACGACAACTTTTTTTTAACAACAATTTTTTTTTCCCGACCAACTATATTTTTTAACGACAATTTTTTTTCAACCAACTTTTTTTACAGCCCTGGCTATTGCGTTGCACACTGTTTCCCTCTTCAAGAATCAAACTACCATCTAACTATAAGTTGACATCAGGCACAAATGATTGTGGCTGAGAAAATCGTTTCCAGTGGAAACGCCAAGTATATGAATTAAGTTGACACTGATTACAAAGTTAAATATGATAACAGTTGATCAAATCGGTGCATAACTTGATAATTAGTTAACATAGTACTTGTTTCTTATGTTATAATTTTCTCGAGGTTGTCTTTTACTTCACGTTTTTACATATCAGGTATAAGTCCAACACACTGTGATGCTCTTACCTCACCAGAAAATACATTTTTGAAAGATAAGGTGAACAGACTTTGAATATAGAATAATCATTGATTTTTGATTTTTCATGTTTCCTAATTTATCGCATCAAAATGTAAGTCCAATATGATATACCCATATGGGTCCAAGGCAACGCACGAAGACACCCAGGTATAGGGTACATTTGCGTTTTTTCTACACTTTATTTATTTAATGTAACTGGCCTCAAATGAAATAAATAAAAAAAAAACAATTACAGAGATTCAATCTTTTGGGATTTTTTCTTTAAAAAAAAATACCTCCTAAATTGAAATGTACCACTAGGACACATGGCCCACTAGGACACATGGCATGATAGGTTGATGGAGGAATCCAATAGGAGAGCCCTGACACTCAATATATGGGTCAGATTATTAGAAAATGTACAATTCACCTTTAGGCCTACCAATCCTCTCAAATAACCCATATTTAAGACTATAGAATGAGCTTCTAAACATAGTTTAACACAGCAAAACTGATACTTTAAATCGACACGATACCAAATATACCCAGCATCATTTTTCAGCCTAATTTTGCAACATTTACTAAATGTGTAGAGCTGCCAATTGTACATTTTCTGAAAATCTGACCCGCATAGTCGATCTAGAATGCTAATATAACATCTAGCTATTGATGCAATTTGGTCAATACTAGTTAAATTCGAGTATGTTCGGCATTGTATTGATTCTGGCAATCTTTTTGGCTATAGGTTAAACTGTATTTTGAAGTTTATTTTCGTCTGAAATTTGGTTTATTTGATAAGATTGGTGAAGTTGAATTGTACATTTTCTGAAAATCTGACCCAAATCTATATTAATTAATTTTTTCAAAGTGATTTATTGGTAAGATGTCTTTCTGGGAATACTTTTATTTTTAGGGTGCTTAACCCTGCTTACAGCATGAATACATGTAGCAAATTTCAAGGCAATATATTATATATATCTATGCATTTCTAAGGTCATCTTATAGATTATATTTAGCTACTTTATTAGTAATTGTCTACCCAACAATATTGCAATCTTTCTTTTTCAAAAATAAAACTATCGATCTCAAAATATAAAAATATTTATAAAATGTCCTACTATTTACTATCATTCGAATCAGCTTGATCTCATCTTTTCAAATATGATAATATCTCAAAATCCATTTTGTGCGACTTGTGACCCATTTCCCTGAAACACATCACATATTGAGAACATTGGGTAGTGTAGGGTGGGGCAAGATGCACATGCTAAGGGGAAAATGCCATAACATTTGCTGGAATGGTCATAACCACATGCCAAATATACAAATATAATGCATTTGTTGCATCAAATAATGTTCATGTCTGAATAAGACACAATCTAGATTTTAGGGTGGTTACATGCAAAAACATATTTTTTTAAAAGTGGACAATATGCCCCTGGCCTGGGGCAAAACGCCCACTGACTGGGGCAAATTGCCCATGCTCTCAGCTGAGCTGGATCTATAGCAGAATGGGGCAAGATGCCCACTGCATGGTGGGGCAAAATGCCCACTGGTGGGGCAATATGCCCATGTGGGCCATTTGCCCCATGCCCAGATGGGCTTTTTACCCCAAGTGGACATAGAAAATTGAGAGGAAGTTTACATTCCTTTTTCATCTATTATCACCCAGATACGATGTACATATGCTTGAATAACATTCAAAATTAACCATATTTGGTCCTACCTACCCGGAATTGTGGTTCTCCAAACCTTCATCCTCAAAATGATTTACAACAAAATTAGCAAATTTACTGCTTAAATTGAAAAATTCACATATTTGTACTTGAACTTGTCTGCTTCAGTATGACACTGTTTCTGCTACAGGCATAAGTTGGCAGCACTCTCTGAAAAGGGTAAAAATGGCAGCAAAACTGTTCTTGAATCCGTTACAGCACATGGGCCTTTTACCCCACATGGGCATCTTGCCCCACCCCTACCCTAATGGTGATAATTCGCTGGGTATTGAGGGTGATGGGATTGATTAGGAATAGGCGCATTGTAGGTGGAGGAGATATGGGTAGAGCTATAACAATGGTTCTGAATAGATACTATATGAAGTGCCAATGTCTAGCTGCCATTGTCAGTCACCGGTGGTGTAGTGGGTAGCAAGGGAGACTCTGAACCCAGGGGTCCCTGGTTCAAATACAGTGGTGACCACCAACTTTTTTCCTAGCCTAGTTCAAAGGGCAGTCATGTGCATGAATCCAGTATGGACTGTCCTGTTGATTATATTTTTTTTATTTTTTTGGACATCATTCTAATTCCCAAGAGCAATGCTTTCACTTTCAAACTGGGGGCCACTTCAAACTATAGATACTATATGAAGTGCCAATGTCTAGCTGCCATTGTCAGTCACCGGTGGTGTAGTGGGTAGCAAGGCAGACTCTGAACCCAGGGGTCCCTGGTTCAAATACAGTGGTGACCACCAACTTTTTTCCTAGCCTAGTTCAAAGGGCAGTCACGTGCATGAATCCAGTATGGACTGTCCTGTTGATTATTTTTTTTTTATTTTTTTGGACATCATTCTCATTCCCAAGAGCAATGCTTTCACTTTCAAACTGGGGGCCACTTCAAACTATAGATACTATATGAAGTGCCAATGTCTAGCTGCCATTGTCAGTCACCGGTGGTGTAGTGGGTAGCAAGGGAGACTCTGAACCCAGGGGTCCCTGGTTCAAATACAGTGGTGACCACCAACTTTTTTCCTAGCCTAGTTCAAAGGGCAGTCATGTGCATGAATCCAGTATGGACTGTCCTGTTGATTATTTTTTTTTTTATTTTTTTGGACATCATTCTCATTCCCAAGAGCAATGCTTTCACTTTCAAACTGGGGGCCACTTCAAACTATAGATACTATATGAAGTGCCAATGTCTAGCTGCCATTGTCAGTCACCGGTGGTGTAGTGGGAAGCAAGGCAGACTCTGAACCCAGGGGTCCCTGGTTCAAATACAGTGGTGACCACCAACTTTTTTCCTAGCCTAGTTCAAAGGGCAGTCAGTAGTATGCGTTCAGCTATAGACAGCTACTCCCGAATGTGAGTTTGCTGGAGGGCATGAGGTCATTAGTTATATAATAAGTCTTTATTATTGTTTAATAATAACGTCTTTATCCCTCTTATCATCCATCTGTTAATTTCTCATGTTTGATTGGGTATGAGTAGATAAGGAGGGGAGGGTGTGAAGTAGGGAGGGAGGGAGGAATGAAGGGAGGGGGGAGAAGGGAGGGAGGGATGGACGGGAGGGAAAAGGGGGAGGGTGGAAGGATTTGGATGTGATGCAGGATAATGTTCCTTCTCCTTTGAATGCTGTTGACCGAATGAATGAGATTATTACTGATTCATCTGGAGAGGTGATCATGTGATGATTAAACATATGATAAGAACATCACATGACACAAATTTATTATATAACAGATAATGATAAGAGCTCATACTTGATTACCAATAACATTTAACAAAGAAAGGTTAATTGAGGATAAGGATGTTACGAAACATACCGCTATAAGAAGCCCTGCTTAATGTTGACCTCATCACACATTTAGGATGGCTGCCATGCTGACAGATGAGCAAATAACACTCTACATTGATTTCTTTAATGATGCGGAATCATTATTTGCATGGGCACAGCAAAACTTCATTTTGAATAATGGAATCATTACAGACAGGATCTCATACTTAAGAAACAAGGTAAGAACATATTTGATATTCTTTTTATTCAACTATCATTTTGATCATTGCATTATAAATCATTTCTTTATTCTGAACACATTTTAATTTATTTTTTTCAGAAACAGACAGAAACACTTGCTCATCATCATCTCATAATACAACAGCTATTGCACATTTCTGATATTGATGCATACATGTCAGAAAACAATATTAAAGAAGATGACGTCATTTTGGCCAGAAAAGCAGAATTAGAGGTATAGATATCGCTTTTACAATAATAATCACACATTATCAATTCATATATGAATATTTGAAAGATATAAAGCTATTTTTTTTATCTATTTTATGTCATTTTAGATTAATATATTGGATGAATTCTTCACGAATCAGCATCAAACTTTCACTACCAGCCTTCCACGTTCAGAGAACATCATAAATCAAAATCTTCCGAGCAATTCTTCGCTTCCAAGCACCTCATTTGCAAGCAATATCATCCCATCCTCGAGCTATATCCCCACACATGAAATGAATCCTCATCCTTCTATTTCATCTGCGTATTACCATTCAGGTGAAGGTGCTGAGGGGAAATCAGCACCCGGGAAATCTTTTAAAAGAAGAATAAAAGGTCGACAAGAAAAGAGATTTCCAAATCAACATACATACTCATGCCCTCATTGCAGTAAGGGATTTACATATGAAAGGAACTATAATAAACATGTTGATATGTGTTTAGAAAGAGTAAGTTGTGAACATTGTCAGAAGATGTTTAAGTCATTAAATGAAAAAAACAAACATCAGATAAGCTGTCCGACAATTACATGCACGGTTTGCGGGCATGTTAGTGAAACAAAGAATGAACATGAACAACACATTAACCTTCACTCTCATAAAACTTATTCATGCAGAAAGTGTAATGAGGAGTTTAATTGTAAAAAGAAGCTTTCCATTCATCAAGGGATAATGCACGGAAGTGGGGGTATTTCTTCTTCATTTCCATGGGGGGAGAATAACCCCTGGGAAAATGAAGACGGGACTCATGATAAGGAGTTTAAACTGGCAATAATTTCAAACAAAAGTCATATTCTCGCAAGTCATAAGCAAGGGGCTATCGTTTCGGTTTTTAACTTTCCTACGAATAATTTGGAAAATGGGATGAGTGAAATTAATGATCAGATAAAAGAGATTTTCACAATTCAAGATCATGCTTTTAGAGTAAATATAGCCTTTGGTTTGATAGTTCAGAATGTGGAGTCATCCGAATATAGATATTTTATTCCTTATAAGAACAGCACTATTTTTGATCTTCCTGTAAGGATAAATGATCACACTGATCTTCAGAAGATGAAAGAAAGACTTGCAGGAATAAATGTGGATGAATACTTTATTCATAATAGACCTAATACAAAATGGGTTGGGGTAATGATCACGAATGTTACATATTTTGTTACTAAGTCTAATTACGTTCTCGGAAGGGGATTTTTACCAGACTTTATCAAAAGGAAAACGTCGGTAATAGGGATGGATAGTGAAGGGAAACTAAAAACACCCATTAAAGATAACTTATGCGCATTTAGGTGTTTAGCTGCATTTCATAAGAGTGAACGAATAAATTCATCTGCAATTTTATATTATCATAAATATAGGGAACATATTCGAAATGTTTCCGGTATAAAAATAACACCCAATCCAAAACTTTTTCAGGGACTTTCAATAGACGATATTCATGAATTTGAACGGTGTTTTCAAATCTCCATATATATCTATGAGCTTAAACCGGATGATACTGTTATTCTTCGATATAAACCATCCACGAATTATCCAAAAATGATGTATCTAAATATGTATGAGCATCATTTATCGTTTGTTAATAACTTTAATGCTTACGCAAAGAAGTTTTCTTGCCCATCATGTGTACGAATATTTGACAGGATTTCAAATTATAAATGTCATCTTTTGAAATGTGGAAGACGCACAATATACTCATATAAGGGTGGGTATTATTCTTCTCCACGTACAATATTCGATCAGCTTGAAAACAATGGGATTATCGTACCCCATGATATTCGCTTTTTCGAAAATTTTGCTGTTTTCGATATTGAGTCTCTTTTGGAAAAAGTAGATCCAGGAAATGCAGAAAAGCTAAAGTGGAGTCAAAAACATTCAGCAATATCAGTTTCAGTATGTTCAAATGTGCCAGGGTTTTTAAACCCAAAATGTTTTATTGATCCCGACTTAAAATCATTGACAGAGAAAATGCTCAAATATTTAGAAGAAATTCAGGAAAAGACAAAAATAATAAACATGGGGAGGTTTGAGCCGTATATACAGCAATTAGAAAAAATACAGGATGAATTATTAGAGAAGGAAATGAAGGATCAATGGTTCCCATCCTCAGACAATAACTCTTCGGGAGAAGGTTATGGGGAGGAGGATGAAGATGTTTTGAATGATGAACATGAACATGTTTTGAATGATGAAGATGAAGAAGAACGGAAAGAAGATGTAAATGATACAAATGAAGATGATTTAGAGAACGATTCTCAAGACAAGAAATCAAATAAATGTACAGGAGGTCCTTCTCATAAGATGAGAAAATACTTAGAAAGTCTTCATTCGAAATTTGTTCGTTATATCGAGGAACTTCCTGTTATTGGGTTTAATTCTGCCCGGTACGATATAAACGTCCTTAAAACGGAATTATTAAAACAGATGTTTCACAATGTTTCGTTTTCTAACAATGAGGGAGGCTTTGTCATCAAAAAAGCCAATTCGTATATGGCTATTTCAAATGGTAAGATGCGGTTTTTGGATATTTGCCAGTATCTTGCACCCGGAGTTTCGTATTCGAAGTTTTTATCCGCATATAATGTTTCACAATCAAAAAGCTTTTTTTGTTACGACTATTTAGATTCACCTGACAGGTTAAAGGAAACAGAACTCCCACCTTATGAATCATTTTATTCTTCGTTGAAACAGAAAAACATATCAGTTTCAGACTATGAATCTCTCATCCGAATTTGGAAGGAGAGGAATATGCAAAATCTGTCAGATCTTTTAGAATATTACAATAATCTTGATGTAGCTCCGTTTGTGGAAGGCGTTACAAATCTTCAGAAATTCTATTTTGAAAGAAGCATTGACTTGTTTAAGGATTCATTTTCGGCTCCAGGGGTTGCTCGAAAGATGTTATTTAAAATGGCTGAAAAAAACTCAACATTTTTTCCTTTATTAGGAGCTGAAAATGAAGACTTGTACCTTACATATAAAAAGAATTTAGTAGGGGGGCCATCTATCGTTTTCTGCAGGCATCAAAAGGTGGATGAAACACCAGTTAGAGCAGGTAATGATAAGAAATGTAAAAATGTTATCGGGTATGATGCGAATGCTTTATATCTTTTTTGTATAAGTCAGGAAATGCCTACAGGGATGTTTATTAGAAGAGAATCTCAAAAGGGTTTTCAGCCAGAAAAACACTCTAAGTATTTTATTGCAACAATATGGTTGGAATGGGTTGCATATAAGGAAAACCGTGAGATATTTCATTTCGCTAAAAATGGAAAAGAGAAAAGAATTGGGCCTTATTTTTGTGACGGATTTGATTCAAAAGGTGAAGAGGTTTTAGAGTTTTATGGATGCGCCTTTCATGCATGTGCATGTACAGCTGGGAGAATGGATGAAAGAGTTAGAAACAAGGTAATTAAGCGTAACAAGTTTCGTGAAAAGTATATTATGTCTAAGGGATATGATGTCAGAATACAATGGGAATGCAAATTTCGTGAAGAGATGATAGAAAATGACGAATTAAAAGAATTTTCAAAACAGTTCTTTCCCCCGTTTTATACAAAACATCGAAATAGAGTTTCTTCCGAACAAATAGTACAGGGAGTGAAAAGCGGGGAATTATTTGGTGCTGTGTAAGTCGATATTGAAGTTCCTGACAAATGGAATGAAGCATTCAAGCATGAATTATCTCCATATGAATATTTTTCAGAAATGTGCCCACTCTTTTCAACTGTTAATGTGAGCATGGATGTTATAGGAGATCATATGAAGGAGCATCTTACTAAGCACAACCTATCCACAAAACCGAGAAAGCTTCTTGTGAGTGGGATGAAAGGTAGAAAGGTATTACTAGCGACTCCATTACTTAAGTGGTATTTAGAGCATGGGATGTGCGTTACAAAGATATATCAAGTCATAGAATTTATCCCGAAGCGATGTTTTAAAGAATTTGAGGAGGATGTAACAAACGCTCGGAGAAGTGGAGATTTAGACGCCTCAAAAAAGGTGATAGCTGATACAATGAAACTCATAGGGAATTCTGCGTATGGAGGAGTCATAATGCAAAAAGAAAAACATCATTCCGTTTCATATTGCTCGAGTAAAAGAAAGGCTTTGTTAAAAGTAAATTCGCCTGAGTTTAAGAAAATGACAGAGTTCGGGAATGAGTTTTACGAGGTGGAATCTGTTAAAAAGAGAATTGTGTTGGACATGCCCCTTTATATAGGATTTACGATTTTGCAGTATGCAAAATTAAAGATGCTTGAATTCTACTATGACTGTATTGATGCATACATTGATCGATCAAATTTTTGCTATGTTACGATGGATACTGATAGCGCATATCTTTCATTAGCATATTCTTCCTTAATATCATGCATAAAGCCTGTAAAGAAGGATAATTTCATTTCTCAGATATATAACAGATGTGATGATAATGAGGCCCCAAAATGGTTTGTACGCGAATGCTGTGAAAAACATAAAGCGTTTGATAGTCGAGTTCCCGGTGTAATGAAAATGGAGGCCAGTGGAACTGAAATTATTGCATTAAGTAGTAAGACGTACCTACTCAAAAATGAGGAAACTCCTAAGTTTAGTTGTAAAGGAGTCAACAAATTTAGAGTTAAGAACGCAGAACAAACATATTTTGATGTGTTAACATTAAAAGACCCTGTTCAATGTGTGAATATTGGAATTCGTGTTCATGATAATACTATGTTTACATACTCATTACGTAAAGTTGGGTTTAATTATTTCTATTGTAAACGTGAAGTTTTGTCTGACGGAATTCAAACAATACCGTTAAAAATAACGCTATGCCCCTGGAATATTCAGGAAAGAGAAATTTTCTCAACGGAGTGGGAGGCATTATCCCTCCTACACATATCACGCTTATTTTATGACGGTAAAGAATTTAATTCAGCTTCTCAAATGTTTAATTATAGATGTGCTTTATTCCATAATGATCTTAAAGCATCCGAAGAAATCCAATGTTGTACAAACGCTTACGAGATACGAAATGCTATGATTTCTGTGAAGATTTCAACTGAATGGTATGAGGTAAGAGATGAAATAATGCTTGAAATTCTCGTTCTTAAAATGAGGCATGTAAATGAAGTAAGAAGAATTCTTTCTAGATCACACACAAAACCTCTTGTTTATGCAAATCGTAATGACTATTATTGGGGAATAGGAGTTTCAAAAAAAGTTGCTTTCGTTTTATCCAAAGATGAATATCAAGGAAGGAATAGGTTAGGAGAACTTTGGGAAGTTGTTCGAAACGATTATTGTTCAGAAATCATGTTGCAGGGGGTTGATACTCCTCAATGTGATTATTGCATGTTACGGAAAACCAATATTGTTTCAGGAGTTTGTGATGAATGTTTAGAATTCTTAAGCTAATCGATCGTATATAAGGTTGTTCGATCATTGTAATGTTTATTATATACATCGTTCATGATATTGATTTGAATAAAGTTATTACAAAATTGTTTATTTGTATATTATGTTTTATATCGATTATGAATGATAATTTCTCTTCTTGAGTATTCGCGTAATGATATATAAGAAGAAGCATTTTAACTATTCATCATTCACATTCACATACGAATATGAAATGGAAATTGATATCGTTGATTACCATTTCTTTTCACCCTGCACAATTTCGATTTCGGGGTCCACTTCATCAGGTAAAACTTCATTCGTTAAAAAGCTAATAACACATAAAAATGTTATGTTTAAGGATCCTCCGGTAAAAGTTATATATTGCTATGGAGTGTGGCAAGATGGATTTAATAACATTCAGGATGTGGAATTCATACGTGGACTTCCGGATGTTGATGAAATAGAACTTGGGAATGGGCACACGCTTATGATTATCGATGATTTAATGGATCAAGTTGTACGAGAAGAAAAAATGGCCCATTTATTTACACGAGAATCACATCATAAAAACATAACTGTAATATATATTAATCAAAATATGTTCTGCCAAGGTAAATACAGTCGTTGCATTAACCTAAACAGCATGTATTTAATCCTTTTTCAAAACCCACGAGACATTCAGCAGATAACAACACTAGGGAGACAACTTGGAATGGGAAAGAAACTCATTACTGCATTTAATGACGTAACATTAGAACCCTACAACTATTTAATAATCGACTTATCTCCTCATAATCATACAAATATAAAACTTAAAACTCATATTTTCCCTTTTGAAGATTTAGTGACCTACTTTTAGACTATATTAAAAGAAACGTTGTATTCAGTGTAAACATCATCATGACTCGTGTACCACGGCATGCACAGTATTCAGACATACTCGCAAGGGGAAAGACATTTGAAACCTGGTTTAAGCCTGGGATAAATACAACACAATTAGCCGAGAATGGGTTCTTCTATCTTGGAATTTCCGATAAAGTTCAATGCTACCAATGCGGGATAACTCTCAGTCAATGGGAAAGGCATGACATCATTCCTCTAGAACACATTGTTCAGTCTCCATCCTGTGAACTAGCCCTTATGCAGTTAGGCAGGGACACGGACATTTCATCATTCCTGATCCTCATCTTCCACAAGTACAAGCAAATCACTAAGGAAGTGTTCCGGGTCAAAAAAGCTCAAGAAAGGATCGACTCACTTATTGAAGAGATACAGTCCGGCTCCCTTTCACAAGACGAGTGTGGGTAAAGACACCCAATTCAAATCATTGCAAAGGGGAAGTGTGAATAATCATCATTTCAATTTAAAAGGAATATTCTTTGAAAGAATATATCATGTTAAAAGTCCTTCATGATAATAGACAATACATCATTTTACTATTATCAACAAGTAAAAAACAAGCCACCGCATTATTAGATACGGCAACAAAGGAACAAGTGAAACTATTAAGCAGCATAGTAAAGAATATATTAACGTCATCTTCATTATTTCATCATTCAAAAAGTGTTATATTCGCAAAGAAAAAAACATTATCGAAAATTGCGGATGATACAAATAGTGTGACATATCGAGGGAAACTCATTAGTAAACATTACAAGGTTGTTTATGACGTTCTTTGTTCAATTAAGCGTGAAATACTTGATCTAGTTTTTACACTTGAAAATGAAAAAAATGGTGATTCTTCCGTTTGAACAATATAGCAGATTATTGAAGGAAGAAAAGTCTGACATTAATACAAATGTAGAAAAACCGATTGAAAACAATATTCCTCAGATTACAGAAAATAATTCAGGTTATAATAAACCAGCATATGAAAATGAGATTAAAAAAGAACCATTAGAAAGTGTTTCAAATGAAGAAAAGACAGTTTCTAACATTCCTAATGAATCACAAAACACATCTCCTGATAAAAGGTCACTAAATGTAAATGAGCGTGACTCTAGTGAAGATGATGAAAAGGAACAGATATCACTTAAAAGATCTCTTCGACCGAGAAAGCAAAAAGGACACGGGATGAAGACATCAAGAACAGAGTTTTCACCATATTCATCCTCACCTCCCCCACCCGGACTCCCTGACCCTCGAAAAACGAGAAAAATTGACTTTAACGAAGAACACCAAAAAGGAAAAGGCACATCAACTAAAAATAATCCATATACAGGAAAGGAGGTGAATTCAAAAGTGCACATTTGGAAGCAGCTTTGGGATTAAAATGGATAAGTACCTAAGATCAATATACTATGATCCAGAAAATCCTGCTTCATATGGTGGTGTAGAAAAATTGTATAGGCAGGCTATTCTAGATGGACGTAAATTCACAAAAGTTTCGATAAAGCAATGGTTAAGGAGCCAGGATACCTATTCAGTTTTTAAAAAGGCAAACCTCAAGTTTAAGCGAAGAAGGGTTATTGTCCCCTATAGAAACTATCAGTTTGATATCGATACAATAAACATGGTTAAATGGAAAGAATCAAATACAGACTTTTCATATATTCTCATTTCGATTGATATATTGTCAAGGTATGTTTGGACGTTTCCATTAAAGACCCTAAAAGGGAAGGAAGTATCCAATGCATTGGATGAGTTGTTTTCAATTCAAAGGTGTGATGTAGCAAGAACAGATGCTGGTTCTGAATTTGTTAATAAGGATTCACATATGATTTTTAAAAAATGGGAAATTAAGCATGTAATTACACGAAATGAAACAAAAGCAAACTTTGCTGAACGCGCTATAAGAACAATAAAAGAAAAAATGGAAATGCATTTTTATTCGTCTGATTCAAATCTATGGATTCCGCTTCTAGAAAAAGCAACTCATTCTTATAATTCGTCATTTCATAGTTCGATTGGAATGTCGCCTGTTCAAGCACTAAAATATGATGAAGCTGAATTATGGAAAAGGCAATTTACGGATAAATTGGTTTTAAAGAAAACTGATCCGATGTTTAGAATTGAAAAAAGTAAAATAGAAGTCAATAACATTGTACGGATAGCAAAGTTTCGAAATCAATTCCATCGTGCTTATGATGAAAATTGGACTCATGAATTGTTTATCATAGTTGAGAAGTTCTATGTCGAAAGTATCACCCAATTTAAAATTAAATCATGGAACAATACATTAATCGAAGGAACATTCTACGATAAAGAATTACAAAAGGTTGATGTTAGTGATGACACTATATATAAGATAGATAGAGTAGTGAAAAGGGAAAAGAGAAGAGGAATACGGGGGAGTGTTGTTCACTGGCGTGGTTGGCCGGAAGAGTATAATACCTGGCTGCCAGATTCTCGGATAAAAGATATTTCATCTGTAAACATTTTGTAAAATGTATCTTTTTCTTGATTCGAATTCTTCAAAGGAGACTTTTCCGCATAATTCAGGGTTTAGTTTCATTGTGAATCTATCGAAGGAGTTTTCTTTTAGTGGATGTGAAATGGGGTTAACGGAAATTAAGTGGAGCTCAGAATTCAATCTTAAAACTGACATGTACGTTTTTTGTAATGTTCTTGATCATTCTTCATTAGCATGTGAATCGTTTAAACCCATTTTAAGAATTGTTGATAAATCAGAAGTGTTTACAAATCCATACTACATGAAAATGAAAAAAGATAACACAAACTTAATCGGAGTGTATATAAGATCAGGAAATGGTGAAAAATTCAGTAAAGAGCCAGACAGGTTAAGGTGCACACTTCACATCAGGAAAATTGAAAAAGAGCTTTAACAATGACGTCTTATGTTCGATACATTCCAAATCCTGAAGTTTATAAAAACATTGATCCTAAAAAACATTCTGGAAAACGTTTTTATACAAATCAGAAGGGTGGAGGAAGTGGAGGTATAAAAATGGTGTCCTCTAATCAAGAAGCCATTGAAAGGGCTAAACTTGATCTACAAAGACAGGCGATAGGCTCAGGAGATTCTTCATTTCATAGTAAAAAAAGAGCAGCCCCCACTCGCAAAAGGCCAGCAAAGAAGAGAAAATACGCTAAATAGTAATGTCTTACATTCCTGAAGGGGCTGGAGAAGGGTATGAGGACAAGTTAGCGTTATTTACGATTCCCCCAGTAGAAACGGGAATTCAAGATGTGTACTTTAAATATTTTCGACCTGTTGGTTCACTCTCATCAAATAGTGTTATCGAATTTGATATTCCAAATAACTCAGCAGATTATGTAATGATGGATAAAATAAGAATTCACTTAGGATTGGAGATATTAACCGATGACGGAAAGCCAGTTGGGGATATTGAAAAAGACCCAGTAGGGCTTATTAACTCACCTGCCTCAACAATTTTTTAGCAGGTTCATTTATCTCTTCAAAATCAGCTTCTTACGTCAGGAGTGGGAACAAACTATCCATATAAGGCTATAATGGATACATTACTAGGATATGGGATAAATGACTTCTCAAGCTGGCTAACTCTGGCTGCATTTAAGAAAGATATTGCAGGAATAATGGATGATTATGAACTTAAAGAAAATCATGGTTTATTGCAAAGGGCTGATTTAACATCAAATGGGAAGGTTTTGACAGTATGCAGTAAAATTTTTGCAGATATATGTGATCAAGAGCGGTTAATTTTAAATGGTGTTCCTATGAATATTAGGTTTTACCCTGCACAAGATCAATTTAGACTGATGTATAAAAAGTTAGAAACTGATGATGATGATGCTTTTTTTGTTCCGAAAGTTTTCAATTTCCCGAAGTCTAATATGACAGGAGAAGATGGTGGCAGCACAAATACATCTCCTAAAACACCTGAGCCACCAACTCCTAAAAGATCCACAAATTATAGATTAAATGTTAAATCGGCATTTCTTTCCGTACCCTTTGTTAAAGTTCATCCCGGACTAATCATTTCCCACGGAGAAGTGATTAAAAAATCTCCTGCAATCTACCCATACACCCGAAGTGATATCAAATCGTTTAATGTTCCGATTAACAGTTACGATTTCATTGTTGAAAATCTTTTTCAAGATAATATTCCGAAAAGGCTTGTTATCGGATTTGTTGCATCTGAAGCTTCAATTGGAAGTTGTGAAAGAAACCCATTTAACTTTGCAAACTTCAATGTTAACTACCTTAACTTTGAGATTGATGGCCAAACTCCAATTCCAGCACTTACTCCTAACTATAAAAGTAATCACTATACAAGATCGTATGCATCAATATTTGAGGTCGTTCCACCTTGGCAAAAGGAGGCTCCGTCTATATCCTATACAGAATTTGGAAATGGGTATGCAATGTACATTTTCGACTTAGAAAAAAGTAAAGGAAAATCATTTTCAAATCCGATTAGGCACGGAAGTACGAGACTATCCGTAAGATTTGAAAAAGCCCTAACCGAACCAGTGGCAATTATCGCATATGGTTCATTCGACGGCTTATTAAATATTGATGGTGCACGAAATGTGATTGTACACACATAACAAAGATGGATTCTCAAACAATATACAAATACCTGAAGTCAAATCCCTATTTTGGAGGTGTTATGTCATATGAAAACCTTATTTATTTTAAACATGGGAGTAATGCCCCCGTTATTTTTATTGTAAATACTGACAAAGTAAGCGGGAAAGGGAAGCATTGGGTAGCTATTAGAATTGAAAAAGGTAATCCATGTGAATTCTTCGATTCATTAGGTTCAGATCCTAAAATGTATAACATGCTAATTCATTCATTCCTAGTTTCTAATGGGAATGGAAAATATATATACTCACGAAGAAGGATCCAAGGAGATGAACCTGTGTGCGGAAACTATTGTATATTATACACTTATTTTCGTACAAGAAATGTAAAAATGTGTAATTTCATTGGAATTTTCACCGAAAATTTGAAAGAAAATGATAAAATTGTTCAATAACGGACGAGAATAAAGTGAAATATGTACATAAATATGAAAAACGAGTTTGTTATAATTACCTTCATATTCCACTTTCATTATCATACCCTTCTTCATAGTTAACCTCTCCCATTTCAAGGGAATGGTCAGGATTATATATGGCGTTGTTTATTGAGAAATTGAGAAACCTCATTTCCCTTCGATGCTTCATAATCCTTATGATGATTAGTATACTCAAAACTGAAAGTGCAAACACTCCCAGAAGAGTTAACGAAACAGATAATCCTATAATGAGACCTCTGTTACTACTAATTTGAGTTCCGGGTGATGGGGGTGACGTTGCAAAGGAAACACCACCAGAAGAAGTTTCTATTTCTCCAGTCTGAATAAAAATAAATAGATATATCAATACATATATTGTAATAATAATGAGAAGTCTTATAATCATATCCTTTAAAATAATGAAAATCTTTCATCCTGCCATACCTGAGAAAATGAAAATGAAGGTTTTGTCGAGGTGATTCTAGTCCAATTAGTCACTGGAGGGAGAAGCGTGGGAGTGATCTGAGGGTGTGGAGTTGAGGATGTTATCTTTGAAGAAAGATGGGTAGTTATTTCAGTTATGGGTTCGTGTGTTAACTGAGTGGATGAAGAAATGAATGCAGTAGACGTTTCAATTCCAATTTCTGATGTACGCTGAAAATGAAGAAAGATCTATATTAATTTTAAGGAATTAGGTTTATAATCAAATTTCCATTATGCGGCATTACGATCTATACTCACACGTAAAGCAATGTGTAACAAAATCGACTTACTATAATAATACGACTTAATCTTTATTTTCACTCCTATTTTAATCAAATCCCCTCTATTAATTTGAGTATAATGCACTGAGACTATTCATACACAAGAAAGAAATTGGGAGATTCAAGAGGTCGAGCATCTATAGATTATACCTAGGAAGTGACTTTATTCGGTTTACCGGACATCATTATAATTTAATTCCCTATTATGCTGTATGAAGATCTATAGTCACACTATAACGAAAGAGAATTTGAGCGATCGGAAGGTGCTGCCTGCAGTGATATAACCCGTAACTGAGATCTAAATAATAAATGAGTATGATGCACTGCGTCCATCTATAACGAAAAAGAATTTGAGTGATCGGAAGGTGCTGCCTGCAGTGAGATAACCCGTAACTAATTGCGTAGAGTGTGAGAGCGTTTCGCTACATACATGACATGTACACAACTGTTAATGAAACTTCACCTACAGAATGTCTTAAGGGATCATTTACAAAACTATTTCCAAGGATGGATGATAAATAAATAGATTTACAGGCTTCTCTTGAGTTGCGAAGCAGAATCAGAGTCAGAGATGTACGAATTCAGGTATCATCACGGTAAATTGTTGATTCAGGACTCAACATGCAAATTCCTCTCCCCTTGCCAGATTCCGACCCATATAACTAAAACATGTAAAGAACTGCTGCATGTTTATTTATTATAGCTCCTGTACTCCATTTTTCCTCAAATTTACGTTTACTGATAGGATGTGTACAACTTTGAACTGATGCGCATCGTTACATTGGAACATGCATTCATGTATGACCCCAAGCAAACTTGACCCGGTGCTGTATCCTAGTTGGCTCAGAGCCAAGTTTGAAAGGAAGTGACTATTCTGCACAATATGATACCCGAAAGAGCTTGAAATGTCCTATTTCCGGAATAATCATCCAGTCCTTGTTCGTTCGCATCGGTTCAGCACTTTCATGCATTAAACAATGTGAATATAAACATTCTCACAAGATCGATCCCATAAAATCCCCGCCGCTACTGATCTTATATGAGTGAATGCGCAACAAGACGTTCGTCAGAGTAATAAAATGGGGATGTAAGGAAATGATTTAACTTACCGATATTTTGTTTGTTGATGTGAAGTTAGGTGCGGGAGTTGATGAGATAAAGTCACAGTCCGAAAGAAGAGTGTAAGGAGGGGACTTGGGTATTGTTTCACAATCCAATGATGAAGAAAGTTGACTTCTGACATCAATCCATTTAACTGCTAAAAACTTATCTAGAATAAATTTCTCGTTGAATGAATGAATATTGCAGGAACTCCAATCCAGTTCATTATAAAGGTGGCTTCTTTCAATTGTTCTGTCAAAGGGGGACTGATATCCCCTGCAAGTAATTCGTCTTTTTGCAACATCACAGTCGCAAAATAGGCAAATATCTGCCTGTGCCTTAACTCCAATTGAATGTGTGAGAGTTAGAATTAAGATGAGCTTCAGCATGATGGCGTCCTTGTAGTTTGATCGAGAATGGGAGAATGACGCTTCCTATAAATCTGTTGAATATTAGTAAAGGTGTAAAGCCTTAACATGAACGATTTACACTATCTATTATCCAGTTTATGAAGTCGGTTAAGTAGGATTTTACGATAGGGAAATAATCAAAGCCCCGGATATGCTCACCCGGTTCCGCTTCTATACCGCAGGGGTGTTGCTACTGACCGCTTGGGGTCAGTCCGTTTATAGCATTGACACATGTCAGTCATCGGGAGATACACTTAGATGAACCTGGTTACACTCTCTTACGCCCGCTTACCCTCGAAGAGATTACACGAGGTCAGCCGTAAGAACGAGTCAGATTATTAATCGAAGTCAAAGCAGATTGGATCACAGTGAATACGATCAGGATCTTTAAAGAAGGAAAGCACAATGGAACTACTAAAGATTAGGACAATATTTATTATCGTTTGTTGCCTTTTTCTAATAAGGGGTGAACTATGCCGAATTTGTCACTGTTCTTCTCTTCGAAAGGTCACCTGTAGACATGTGAGGTTGTCTGCATTCATTCAGGAATCCACTTACTACAGGATCAGGTCTGTTGACTTTAGACTTTCAATTGTTGATGTGCAGCCTGAAATATTGAAAAAAATATTTCCAAATGTAAGGGAAATCGATCTCAGGAACACAAAAGGAATCGATATTTGCCTGAGTGAGAAATTTTCATTCTTTAAGAAGGAAGTGACGGTTCGCACAGAGTGTAACCGTCTTCGGATAACTATCCCACCTCCTGTAACTTCTAATGAAGCTGTCTCGATGTTCAAATCCACTCATAATACTGAAGAGGAATCGTCTGTTAGTCCTCAGGAGACAGGAAATGTTGATAAAAGTTCAACTCTTCAATATTCAAAAACATATTTTGAAGAGAATCTGAATGCTACGATTACACGATCCGGTCTTGACATGAAAAATATCGTCTCCAACTCCAGTGAGAATAGCACAGAAGGTTTTCCCCACTCATTATCCCCCACCGGTGAGAATAGCACGCAAGATTTTTCTCAGTCATTATTTCCTAATATGAGCCTGGAAGCAAATGTAAATGTTCATCAGTCAGTTAGGACAAATGCACCGATTCAGCAGGAAGAAGAAATATCTTCTAGTGTAAATTCTCAAGTAAGAAATGAAGAAACAAGTTCCCCCTTTGAAAATCATGCAACACCTAATAATAACGAGGTCACCACCTATACAGACAATACTGCAAATCGAGGTGAATTCACTACGACTGAAGATGCGTCCCGAATTCTGAGTACAAGTCCCCATTCGGAAATTTCTAATACTGGTATTTCTGCACCTGAACTTGCATTAGATCGAGTTAGGCCTACTTTACCCATGATTGAATCCCTAAGAAACCCATTCAGTGAAGAAATCAGAAGGATCATTTCTAAAAAAGAAAGTGGAAAAAAAAGGGGGACAACGACAAGTCAAAATAAGAAAAGTCCTCTATCTTATGATAAGATTGGTTCTTCTTTAAGAATGAAAATGCCTATTGTCACATCACCTTATACTGTCCGAGTGTTATTTACGTCATCTGAAAGTCCCGTTTCAGTATTTACTTTTACCGAATTCCGGTCTACAGCTGTACCATCTGCTCCTACTCATAAAGACAATGCCTCGTTACACATTGGGATGAGTAAGTTTTCTATTACGGTAACCGGTATTTCTTCAGCAGCCTGTGTGCTAATCATCGGGATGATTCTGATTTTTGTCTTTCTGACGATCAGAATGAGAAGACGTAGGGAATTATATGAGGAACAACTTTTAAATATGCCTTCACCTGTCAGGCATTCGACTCCAGGAAGGAGCAAAGTAGATGAGACCCGCTTTATATCGGCATCAGACTCCATCTCTACCTCCGCCTAACCCTCAACCTCCTATGAACCTCTGACTGATTACACAACAACAACATGTATCTCCGATGATACAAGACAGATAGAGGGCGGGCGTGACCTTACTTCAACTGAGGAAAGTGACGATAACGAAGACGACACTGTGACGGCATGTGACAGTTCCACGCCTTCTGCAACCCATCTCATAAAGAATGAACGGTAAATTAATTAAATATAGCTCCATTACTAAGAATAAGAGAATATCATGAAAAGTTCTCATTTGAAGTAATGACCCATTCATGAATACTAAATGAAATTCATCTTTTCCAGCATATGTGTTCTTATGTATTGAGTTAAATAAGAAATAAGAGTTTTGAATGTTTCTATTTGTTCATATTTTCAGGAGAAGTCCTGTGGATCCTTCCAAAAATCCACTCCCTGATGCAGCTTTCGCACCCTTGGAAAAAAAACCCCTTTCACCTCAACCGTCATCAAATAGGAAGGATGGTTCACCTTCCCATCAGCAAGATAAGAAACCTCCTGCAATTTGTGAAAAGAAAGAAGCAAGTGAGAGTCGCCCTTCTCCCGCACCCTTGATTCCTAAGTCTGAGAGTCCCACCCACGAAAAGCAGACATCAGGATCCTCTACCTTACCCCCTCCGGTTCCTCCAAGGGAAAATAGGGATATGGGACGTCCTCGAAGAGTGGTAAAGCAAACCGAGTTCTACCAGGCAGGGGTAAGAATATAACTTTTCAATTCCATATGGATAATGATGTGTTCATTTGATTATAATGGAAACTATTCAAATGAAAATATATGAATATAGACATATATATATGCATACACATATTGTCATTATTAGGAATTTATTCATACAGATGAAACTTTATTCCAGTTCCCCTAGAATCGATTGAAAGGAGCAAACAAAACACAGGAAAATTACATAAAAAGGAATGAGAAAACGATACTTTACGAACGATCAAAGCATATGAACATTTCATAAACAGAAACATTATTATTTTATTTCGATAAAAGAGTTTCCTATGAATGAAAAATATGATAAGTCTAAAAGATTTTCGAATGTGTGTTGCCTGAATGCATGAGAGAAGGAATCCATAGTTTTAGAAGAAGATGATTCACGAAATGTGTCATATCGATAGGATAGAGAAATTAGTTGCATGCATGTATTATCATGAATAAGCTTTCATATTCAGCTGTCTTTTCCCATGAGAACATATCGCATCCGTTATGTGAAAGGTGACATTACCTATGCTTAGATTAATAGTTATAGTCTTATATATGTCTGTTTTCGCATGAGACATATCTCATCTATTATGTCAAAGGTGACCTTAGATGCATGCTCTTCTTAGATATATCGTTATTTATAAACTCACACATCTCAGGAAAGAGAAAACTGTATTTCTCTATAAAGTGTGCAGTTCTGAGTATTAAGAAAAATAACGGTATATAGATTTGTTCTTATTTGTTCTCATATACTGCTCTCCTACATTCGTTACATTACTTAGAAATTATATGTACTGGTTATAGAAATAGTGTCAATATATCGATATCCCTTATCTTAAGGTAGATGCTGGAGATTCACCTTAAAACAGAGATTGTACATGTCCTTAGATGTTCGAAATAAATGATAACACACATCATTTGCTATTATCTCGAGCTATTTAATCTTGAACACAATACGTATATAACGATGCATTTATAAGAGATAATCAAGTTTCCTACAGAGAAACATTCAGGAAACATTTCGAACGAGTGTCATGACTCAGTAAGTATTTGCACGATTCAGATAAATAGGGAACAACTGTATTGATCTAATATAATTCTCTAGTAAGACATAATGCGCGTAAATACATTAAATATATGATATGTATATATATATATATATATATATATATATGTGTTCAAATGCATTCATAAATTTCTATTTCACAGTTGAAATATTGGAATATTACTTGACATCGAATTAATCTATTATTTATGTTTCCAGGCAGCATTTGGAAGGAGAATTAGCGTTCTCAAAGATCGTTAATAAACTTCAGGAAATCGACTGTGAGCTGTATACACTAGGACAGCTTCATGGGTATAATCTGACATCATTAAAAAGAAAGGTATCTGGAATATATTATATTGTCTATTCTAATACTGTATATACCGATCCCCAACTAAACTAGATCGATAGTTATCCGTTTGTGTGTATATAGAAATGCCATCATGCGCCGTTCATGAACGTGCCATTATGTACATAGAGGAACGTGAGAAAAGCATTTCCGGTAATGGCCTGTATCGTGTTGATCATTATTTATGCTGAGGAACGATAATGAATCCGTATTAGAATCAGAATCATGAGATATTCATGCACGCATAAGAGAGTAAGGGATCAAAGGACGCTAATCCCTAATTTATCAGTAAGGAATATTTATAATGTATATTACGTCATGTCTCTACCGATATATGCGCTATGAATGACCCACTTCTTTCGAAATGTTCATACTCGTAGAGGAATCGATCATGGATAGGACTGTGTCTTGTGGCGACACCTATCAACTAGAAATAAACTACGTATGCTATTTAGAAGCGCGATTAGAAAAGAAATTGAATTCATGATAACTGATGATTGAATATACTCTTGTTAGAACTATGACATATAATTATTTGTGATTATTTATTTATTTGATAGATCAGCCATATTGGAAACAAGAGATGTAAAAGACGATGGAGGGAAACGGAACGCGAACTGAGAAGGTGTGATAAATGTGGATTTGTGGAATTTAACGACTTGCCGCCTCCAATTCCAACTGTTCCAGCAGTCTCAAAAGAAATCGAGATATTTACGATATCGTCTTCGTCTGACCCAGAAGCTGAGTGGATATCGTAAGTAGTGATTTGTTCATTTTGTTTATATTGAAATGAATGTTACATTTCCTACTTAGAAAAAAAGGAGGATAATATAGAATAGGATACTTCTTGAAAATATTTCCTGCTTGGAATTATTCTGAAAATAAACTCATCTGCGATTCATTTGCAAACCTTCTGAGTAATAATCTATAATATTCGCATTTCAGAATTCCTCCTAAATCCCGTGATATGGAAGAAAAAGAAAAGGAAAAATCTCATGAGGGGAAGGAAACAAACCCAGAAGATGAACGCAATCATTAAAGTAATATATATACTTTTAATAGAAATGCTGTAAGAGGAAACGCTGAATTATAATTTAATAAACAAAACAATATATAAGTTTGTGTTTATTTGTGACATTCTATCGATATATCTCCAAATTCTCTTTGCGTTACATATCATATAAGACATCAAACTCGGATTGGAATGCCATCTCCTCCACCTTAATGTCTAAATCAGCCTTCCGGATTGTATCAGCTGATATTATCTTAGACAACGAATCTGGAATTTTGTAGACTTCCATAATAGCCTGCGTTGCCTCGAAGAGTCTCTGAATAGATACCCTCAGGTGAGCCTTTCTTCTGATCTCAGGGTTGACCATGAAAGGACTCCTTGTAATGCCGTCCGCATCCTGTAAAGGGTGTTGTTTTTGAAGGATGGCGAAGCATTCCATTCTTAGAATGTAATTATACGTCTTTCTGGATAGTTCTGGAAGGGAAGTCTTCTCCACCGTATCGCCATCAATGTCAATGATAACCGAAGGATCCTGAAGAATTTCCTGGGCTTGTTTAGCGGCCTCCTTGCACGACTTGAAGGAAAGGTATCCTGAGGAAGAATTGTCGATTACTTCCCCATCCTTTAGAAGTTTCCAAGTGAAACACTCATTCGAGTAAATCTTAACCTTCTTTGCTTCGCTCTCTCCTATTACTCCCCCCTTCCTTTTGATACCTCCAACTGCTCTATTCTTCAATAGAATCTCGATTCCTTCTAGTTCAGGCCATGTCAAATTAAAGCAGTCCTTTCTAAAAGATAGAAAGAACATAAGACAATAAATACATGCATTATTAATAAATGTCACCATTTAAATTAGCCTAAAAAATGCCTATTCTTAAGTGATTTTATCTGAAACCCATAATCAACATGTGTATGGATATATGCGTATATATGTATTAGTAGGTATGAACTTACTGAATTCGTTCAGAATATGAGTCCAAATGCACGAATGCAATATACTCCTTTTCATTAAAATCAGAAATAGTGATTTTCCATCCATCCTCTAAAGAAATGACCTGGTCAGCCTTTAATACTTCCTGTCCATCAAGCGCAGCCTGAAGATGAGCCACCGTGGTATGGATAAATCGTTGTTTTAGTGATTTATCTCTAATCAATGTAACCCTTCCCTTCGTCTTAAAGTCTAGGGCTAATGATTCTGATAATGTATATGTTGGCATGATGAAAGTATTAGTCGAATAGAAGCTTCCTTGTCGATTATGAGATGGTGTTTGGTCCTGAATGAATTTCTCCCGTGCTGTTTTATAGGGCTTTCTTATAATATCAACCAATCATGTATGTCCTTCTAATCTTATATTATAATAAATACATTTATCAAACAAAGGATTCAAAGATATAAAAGATGAATCATGTCTTTATAATCTTTAAGGACATGCATTATGATTAGATATCAGTACAGATTATATAATGAAAGATTAAAAAATCTTAACCAATCAAAAATCGTCTCAGGACAACATATCACGTGTCCACATGTTCAGATCATTATCTGTCAAGTTCCAGATGAATCAGTAATAATCTCATTCATTCAGACAACAGCATTCGAAGGAGAAGGATCATTATCCTACATTCACATTCAAATCCTTCCCCCCTCCCCTCTACCCTACACTCCCTCCCTCCTTCCCCCCTCCCTCCCTCCTTTATCTCTCTCATACACTCCTCCCTCCCTTCATTCCTATACAACATCCAATCAAATCATTCACACAAACATATTGAAAGAAGAAACAATACCTTTTAGCATTATATATCTCCCCCCTTCCATCAATCCCCCCTCCCCTTCTAGTTCACACCCACCCCTCCTTATCTACTCATACCCAATCAAAATATGAGAAATTAACAGATGGATGATAAGAGGGATAAAGACGTTATTATTAAACAATAATAAAGACTTATTATATAACTAATGACCTCATGCCCTCCAGCAAACTCACATTCGGGAGTAGCTGTCTATAGCTGAACGCATACTACTGCAGTCATGTGCATGAACCAAGCATGGACTGTCCTGTTCATTATTTCTTTTCTAATTTTTTTTGGATATCATTCTAATTACCAAGAGCAATGCTTTCACTTTCAAACTGGGGCCACTTCAAACTATAGATACTATATGAAGTGCCAATGTCTAGCTGCCATTGTCAGTCACCGGTGGTGTAGTGGGTAGCAAGGCAGACTCTGAACCCAGGGGTCCCTGGTTCAAATACAGTGGTGACCACCAACTTTTTTCCTAGCCTAGTTCAAAGGGCAGTCATGTGCATGAACCAAGCATGGACTGTCCTGTTCATTATTTCTTTTCTAATTTTTTTTGGATATCATTCTAATTACCAAGAGCAATGCTTTCACTTTCAAACTGGGGCCACTTCAAACTATAGATACTATATGAAGTGCCAATGTCTAGCTGCCATTGTCAGTCACCGGTGGTGTAGTGGGTAGCAAGGCAGACTCTGAACCCAGGGGTCCCTGGTTCAAATACAGTGGTGACCACCAACTTTTTTCCTAGCCTAGTTCAAAGGGCAGTCATGTGCATGAATCCAGTATGGACTGTCCTGTTGATTATTTTTTTTTTTTTTTTTGGGCATCATTCTAATTCCCAAGAGCAATGCTTTCACTTTCAAACTGGGGGCCACTTCAAACTATAGATACTATATGAAGTGCCAATGTCTAGCTGCCATTGCCATGTTTTTTGTGCGTGTTTTTTTTTTTTTTTTTTTTTTTTTTTTTTTTTGGGGGGTGGGGGTGGGGGGGGGGGCGGTGAGGATGGGGATGGGTTGGGGATGATGGGGGAGCAGGCTTCCCCCTTACCACTCACACTATACGGTACATATACCCTGTTCTCTGAACCAAATTAGCTTAAATTAGTCATATCTATTGCTCATATATATGTGCTGGGTTATAACCTTTTAAACCTTTTTAGACTTACGAAATTTCTATGTGTTCTATATTTATTTTAGATCACCATTATGAGAGGATATCTAATTACTGATAAGAACCAGATATGCTTCTTTTCATGAGAAATTTGGTTTGAAGTATGGATAACTGAGATAATTTTGTTGGAAATATGTTCCCTCCCTCTGTGTACACTGTATACATTACATCAACTTCTGCGGTGACACTGACAGTCATGAAATTACACACAATTATTGCGGGGGGGGGGGGGGCAGGGGTTAGCCCCCAACCCCCCGGTTTTGCCGCACCTGATATGTACAAGGCTACTATGTCCTCATTATAGAGCTGGGGAGAGAGAGTGCCCCTTTAATGGCAATCAAACATGGTAACTTCCAACCATTGTAATGTTCAATTGACTGCCATTATGGATTGCCATTATGTATGTGTGGATAAGTGAGCAAGGACATTTAACTGGCGGATACGTCCACGCTTCGGATTTTTACCCAAGGTATGTTCTGGAATTAAATTATTCTAATATTAATGGAACAAAGGTTCGAGCAGTTTAATGTAGTGTATACATGTGTTGTTATGTAACATTACGTAACCTCATTATATTTATATTATTATTAATTATCACCTATTATCACATTACTTAAAATCGCTAATTATACTTAACTAGCTAGGACTGTGCAAGTCTACTTATACATGCTATGCCATGGATAATACGTAAGGGCTCCGCCCACTCATTTACTATTCATGTAACCTCCTGGAAGAGCCTGTATCTTACGTTACCATTAAACAGTTGCTTCGTTCTTCTCATGAAGATCAGACGTTTGTTAGTCTTCTTCTATTAGATCATTACACTGGTGGAGAACCCGGCCCAAACATATCCTAAACTGGTTAGGAATGTCTGAAGGTGGGTGGGCCCTGACTAACGTCTGAAGGTGGGTGGGCCCTAACGTCTGAAGGTGGGTGGGCCCTAACTAACGTCTGAAGGTGGGTGGGCCCTACCGTCCTGAAGGTGGGTGGGCCCTACCGTCCTGAAGGTGGGTGGGCCCTAACGTCTGAAGGTGTGTGGGCCCTAACGTCTGAAGGTGTGTGGGCCCTAACGTCTGAAGGTCGTGGCCTATAAGTCCAGAGCTGGGCCTATACGTCCAAACGGCTGGGCCTTCCGGGGCCTATACGTCCAATGCGCGGGGCCCATACGTCTGGGCCTATAAGTCCCGGGGCCTATACGTCTGCACCCTGTGTGGAGTCAGCGACTGGCCACGCACGAACACCCCACGCACTGCTTCACATGCAGAGCTGGGGAACCTCCAAGCTGATACTGCATTCGGGAACCTCCAAGCTCAGTGTACACACCTATACAGTGTGCGACATAGTGGAGGCGCAAGACTGTTGGTCTCTGCCAACTTGGGCTTAGTTAGTGGAGACTAAAAATTTTTTTACTAAGACCAAAAAATTCGTGGTCATAGACAGTTGTTGAAATGAGTGTTGTTTGAGTGCATTCTACTGATTTTAAGGGCCATCTAAATTAGTTTTATAGTTACCATAAATATACCATTAAAATGTTTTGATTCCATTCAATTATCTAAGAAAGTAATGCAAATGAATGCAAATTCAAAAAGTTTGTGCAAAGATGTTTGGAATCGACAAGAACATATAGAAATAAACATGTTATCCCTTGGATATTACATTGGAGATCGTCGGGCCCTGACAAATATCAATATCAGAGACCGACGAACATTCTGTGGAGACCTGGGCGTCGGTCTCTGGGTTATGTTGCACACTGGCCCATACATATACATTTGATAAAAATTCATTTTTATTCTGGTGTCGAGCTACATACATTAAATGTAAATGAGTCAGATTCTCAGAAAATGTACAATTCGCCTTCATTAATTCACTCAAATAACCCAAATTCAAGACAGAAATGAGCTTCAAAATACAGTTCAACATAACAAAACTGACACTTTAAATCAATTCGACACTGAGTATACTCAGATATACCAGGTATTCATCATTTTTCAGCCTAATTTAGCAGAATTTACTAAACGTGTACAGCTGCCGGTTGTACGTTTTGGAAAATTCTGACCCAAATAGGCTGGGTGCGACAAGATCCAAATTATCAACCTGCCCCCGGGCAGGTTAATTTAAAATTTAAAATCTACCTGCCCACCTCAAAATTCCACCTGCCCAGTCTTTTCTGAATACCTTAACCTTGAAAATGATTTAATAGTGTGCGAAATAAGCAATTGTCTACCGCCAAATGTGGGTATGTGGTATGCATATATATGGTATGCGATATGTATAAGCCATTAATGTGTGTATGGTATGTATATATATGGTATATGATATGTATATGTATGGTATGTATATATGGTATGTATAAATGGTATGTATAAATGGTATGTATAAATGGTATATGGTATGTATATATGGTGTGTATATATGGTATATGGTATGTATATATGGCATGTATATGGTATGTATATGGTATGTATATATGGTATATGGTATGTATGTATATATGGTATGTATATATGGTGTGTATATCCCACAAACCAACGAAGAGAGGCAGTTGATGCTTGTAGTATTTTATTTTGGCTCGGAGGCATTTGTATTTCATTTTCATTTCAAATCAACTCATTAAATGAAAGAAATAAAAAATAAAACAAAAAAAAGTCTGTCCGCCGACTGCTGTGCAGCTTTGTAAAGTGTTTGAACTTGCCGTCTAGGTTGCTAGGCAAGTCATTGGCCGTGAAGTAATTCCGGTTCCGGTTAGGCCCGCGGATATAAATGTATATGAAACATATACACACCATATCCCACAAACCAACGAAGAGAGGCAGTTGATGCTTGTAGTATTTTATTTTGGCTCGGAATTTCAAATCAACTCCAAAAAGGCCAAAGGAGAAAAAATGAAAAGTAATAAATGATAATAATATTAATAATCAAAGCCTGTCCGAGACAAAAATGTCAATTTGGCGACGACGGTCCATCAACATTGATAGATAATCCAAGACTGACATACTTCACCAATCTCCCACCGTTTTGATATCCGCCAAGGGAACACCGAGCTGGTGTAAGAAGGTGGCCCCCGAGCGGTGTAGAGAGTGAAGACTGAAGTCAGAAGCCGGGAGACCAATATGTCCCACCAAGTACTTTAGATATCTCAACACCTCGCTGTATAGTATAGGCCTGACCACACCATTCAATTTCTGTAGAAATAACGGCATCTCAGGACCAGATGGAAAAGCCTTGATGTTCCAATCTATATATGAGCAGGCACAAAAAGGTGAGCCACTAATACATTGCAGAGGAATCTGTAGAGGCCTTGAAGTCGAAGATCTGGTTTTAGAAGTATTAACGTCGATGAGCAACCCCCAAGAGGTGTAGGAGATATCAGCACGAGTGACGACATGAGTAGAAAATTCAACAGACATTGAGTCTGGAAAAATGTTTGATTTCCTGAGTAGGGTACGAAAAGATAACACAATAATGCCCCACATAGCTCTGGAGAAATCATCACAATGGTCGACATGGAGGAACATCTGTAGAAGATTTGCATGAGACAGGGCCAGGGCTTGACGAGGAGGAGCTCCCACCTTCCTTTTTAATCCTAACATGACCATACAAATGAAAAAAGATGAGCGAAAATCATTCTCTAGCCCATGCATTTTATGCAGCACAATTATTAGTGATAAATAATTATCGATGGAGGTGTAGTGTCCGATCGACGGCCTTAAGCGACTATGAGACTTAATCTATCAAATAAAGACAACGACAACAACAGGATCTAATGGACCTCGCCAGCTTCTCTATTTAATATCTGCTTTCCACACCCGGGCTGCTCTCACGAGAACAACAACCATAATAATACATCATATCGAATAAACATCATATAAGTGTGCATACACAATGGGTGTATAAGAAAGGAATGACAGTAAATATATAGAATAAGCAGTATCACACAGCAATAAAAAAAGTTAGAATGTAGACCACCGACATACAACGACCTCTATCGAACCTCTATCGAACCCACCACAGCCGCGACCAGCGCGGCTACTACGCGCTTACTTGCGGGACTGGTAAGACAGCCGCGTAGCCCCGGCTCTGGTTTAGCAAATGCCAATCCAGAGCCGCGCACCACAGAGGTATATTTCATGGTAGTTCCTAGGAATGACAGAAATCTGGCAACTGTTGTATCAGAAGCAGGCAAAGGCTGGAGGGAGTGGAGACGACAGAAAGAATAATATTTCTTCCATTGTGAAGATCTCGTCTTAGAGGTATTCAAGGCCCATGCTGAACTGATGTTGTCGTTAACCAGCCTATCCAAATCCAGTAGGCTCAGGGGAGTGTCGGGAGTAGAATCTGGAACAACACAAATGCAGATCAGAAAGATTCAGACTAGGATGGCTATGAAGACGAGACAAAATGTCTGGGACTAGATTCTCCGACCCAGGGATGTGCGTAGAGACTAAATGAAAATTACATTTAGCAGACACCCAGAAAATATCTCGTAATAAAGCCATGGAGAAATGATTGCAACTCCTTCTTAATCATGGCTACAACCTGGGTGTTATCACACACACAAGTCACTTTGGAAGCCAGCCATTCGGGTCCAAATCGATGACACGCTAACCAAATGGGCACAAGTTCCAGGAAATTGATATTAACTTCTGGAGGAATCACATTTCTCCAATGCTGATGGTTGGGTGAAGTTGATGAGATTTGAGCTGGAGAAGTATTCGTGAAGGAACCAGCTAACCAGTCACCACCCCACACCAAGCCATATCCAGATAGAGAAACATCAGTGTGTAGCGACATTGTCTCTGAGAAGTGATGAGAAATCATACATGCTTGACCGTTGAAGGTAGATGAAAACTTTTCCCACCAAGTGATATCGAGGTGGAACTCTTCTGAGAGAGTCACAGACTTGGTACGAGGATTTAAGCCCTTCAACATGTCAATCACATAACGAGAGAATGTACAACCACCTTTTATTAATTTTGAGGCGTGAGCTAAAATTCCACAGAGAACTTTTAGCTGATGAGGAGTCGCTTTCCTCTTATTCTTGAAGAATGATACCTCATGTTGAAGTTTGGCTAGTTTTTTCTCAGGGAGAGACATCGTCATATCATTTGTGTTGAAAATCACTCCAAGATACAGGCACACTCTGGAGGGAGATGAACATTTTTGCCAAGCAACAACGAAGCCCAGCTGGCCAAGTAGACAAATCAATTCTGACTGGACATCTTGACACTGAGAAAAAGAATCTCCCCAACAAATATAATCGTCTAAGTAGTTGATGACATTGTTGTAGCCCCGACGACACATACAGGAGACCACAAAATCCGCTATAGTACTGAAGATATACGGAGCTGAGCTCAACCCAAAGCATAGCCTGGTGTCTAGATGGGTAAGGTTGTCATTACCAAAGGTCCAACGAAGGCCTTGATAGGTCCATTGAGATGGGTGCACAGATATAGAACGATAGGCAGCCTTGATGTCAATACAGGCCATATACAACCCAGGCTTCAGATGGGTAGCCACATCGTCAACCGATTTAAAACGAAAAGGCAAGGCTGTCGTAGACATGTTATTATTGATGGAATAATTTTCTGGCCGACTACAATCTGTAATTGGGCGAAACCCACCGTCACTTTTGGGTACGGCTCCTATGGAATGAACGCAATGAGGAATAACACTACAAGAAACCATTTTGCCCTCAAGCATTTCATTTTTTAACAACTTGGTGATGAATTCATAAGCCGTACCAGTCATTGCAGAAGTATAATTGGCACAACAGTAGTTCGGAACCGAAGCTGAAGGATCCACGATGTAGAAACCTTGGGATATACCATGGAAGAGATAATCTCGAAGATACTGGTCAGATTCATATGATAATTCATGCAACCAGCCCGCCATATTCATTTGAGAATGAGCCCCGCCTATCAGATGGCGGCATTGAAGTCGAACAGAGATGGGTAGACTGTCAACACGAACATCCGAAGCAAAATCATCGCTAGCACCATTAGTAAGCTTCTGAGGAGGTTCAATTTTGTTGTAAGGAACCTGATTGATGAAAGCATCAGGAAAACAGTCCAAATTACGGTTGTCAAGCGAGGGTTTAGTTGTATCAGAGAATAATTCGTTGTCGGAGGGAGGGAAAAGGTTGTCATCGCTGCCATTTTCCCGGAAGTTTAGATCCGGAAGCGGAAGTCACTTTTTTTCTGCAGGAGAGGTTCAAACGCGACAAGATCCAATCTTGTGGCCTTTAATTTGACATTTCCCACATGAATGATCACGAGTACAGTAACCAGAACAGGTAGAAACATTGTATTTGTAACAAATTCCTTCTGGCCAGTCCTCGGGAACAACCAAATTGCCATCCGATCGTTTTTGTACCTTGTTACTCTTAACGATCTTGTTTTTCGCCTCGGCTGCAGACGTAAAGTGTGATGAAAGTGACAAGGCGCTGCGTGGGTTGAAACCATGTGCAGGGTTGCGAAGGTAGCAATCTACAACCTCACGATCATAATTCACATAAGCCGAAGTAATATAATTCTTGCCTATGGTGAAATGAAGGACATGTTGAAAATGTGTGAGGTAGCTGCGCCAATTGCCGGCCGAATTTATCAAGTGATCTAGTACAAGCGACATGCCGTACAGGTATTCTCCCAACGACATCTTGGCCGGATCTACTGATTTCATGGGAACACCTTTAATTAAACACAAATAATGATACTCTGGCTGTAAAGGAATACCTTGAGTTTGTGTGACGGAAGGGTCCAGAGATAATGACAGTTGACTCATTGCTGAAGCAATATACTGCATCGCCGAAGCAGCAGTAGGGTCCAACCCGACCGGAGGAATGACGGGCGGGAGGAGGCCATGCAAGGCCCCGACGACACTAGTGTTGACAGGCGGAATGCTGGTCGTCGTCGTCGTCGATGGAAGTGTAGTAGCAGGCGGAGGCAATGTAGTTGACTGCCCACCAGCCATAGGGTTGACCACCGGAATGACGACAGGATTGACCGGAGGAAGAGGAGGAAACCCCAGTGGAGGAATGTTGACAGTTGTAGCCAGTGCAAGAGCGTTGACTCGAGAAATAACACCGGCCAATGTAGACAAAGTGTCCGTCTGAGTTGACATTATGGTTTGAAGTTGAGTTTGCTGAGCGGTTACCAGCGACACAAGCTGAGCTAGAGCCATTTCAGTAGACAGTAGAGGAGCAGGAGAAGAAGCACCTTTAGACGGGGAAAGATGGCCTCTGTCGTCGACACTATCAGCTGGCAGATCGTCCAGGTAAAGTTTCCAATCTGATTCACTACCAGTTGTTTTCAATGCCATATCATTTGCTCTTGTTCAGTATTTACACGAAACCTCCCCTGGGTGTGAGTGTTCCCGCTCACAGGCTTTGCAAAAGCCCATAGCTGCTTGATAATAGTTTGAACAATCGGTAATTCGTAGAAAATCGGAGAAATGACAATGTATCGAAGAAAAAACAAAGTCTGTCCGCCGACTGCTGTGCAGCTTTGTAAAGTGTTTGAACTTGCCGCCTAGGTTGTTAGGCAAGTCATTGGCTGTGAAGTAATTCCGGTTCTGGTTAGGCCTGCGGATATAAATGTATATGAAACATATACACACCATATATGATGTGTATGTATATATGGTTTGTATATATGGTATGTATATATGGTATGTATATATGGTGTATATGGTATGTATATATCGTATGTATATATGGTATGTATATATGGTATGTATATGGTATATTATGGTATGTATATATGGTATGTATATATGGTATGTATATATGGTATGTATACTACATACAGTGCATGGTATGGATTTTGGTAGGTATACAATATGGCATGTACTTTGGTATGGATTCGTATGGTATGGATTTCGATATGTACATATAGTAAGGTAAACCATTTTGGTATGCATTTCGTATGGTATGTATACGGGTATGTATATCGCTTTGGTATGTGCATGTAGGTCCGTTTTTTAGGCATTTTATGCATGTAGAGCCACCGATTCCATTTCGAAGGCACTGTCAGACTAAATAAAGTCACCAAAATGTATTTCTTGGACCTTCTCTTCTCAGTTCAGTGTTTGGTTGGCCATTTTTCCTAGGTTTTTCGCCCATGTATGTACCTACACATGTATGTAGATGTATGGATTATATGTATGTGGCAATATTGGATGCAGCAAAAGGGGTGATTTATTAGCATTACATTAATAGAGAAATATATTGGTTGAGAGAGATAGAGGGATTGAGAGAGAGAAAGTCAGGCAGAGAGGGAGGGGAGAGAGAGAGGAGAGAGGGGGTAGATGAGAGGATAGATTTGCAATATAAGAGACATAGAGGAAAGAGACAGATACGGGAGACAGAGAGGGGGAGAGAGAGCGGAGATAAGGAGGAGAGAGAGAACAGAGAGGGAGAACGAAATCCTGTCCCATTTCCGTCCCAAATGGTGATTGACAATCATTATAATAACTGACCATAAGAGTGTTATATATGACTAATGTTAGACCTGAACTTCCCCTATACTAAATCATTACATCTCAGCATTATATAAAACATTACCTTACAGCAACTGAGATTGTTAGGTCGTATTATTCCTTATCATTATTATCCTTTGTCTACTCCAATTATCTGGTATTATCATTGATATCACCATTGAATATTAAACTTAAACATCTATATCTGGGTGAGATTAAATAGAAAACAATTCCATTCATAGAAGGTCTGACTGTCTTATCTTAAAGCGGCTAGGATGCCTATTTCATTAAAATATGGCTTACAATTGTTTGATATATCCCATTTCTTCTTTTATGCATAAGTATTCGGACATAATTTTAGACATTATTTCGGCGAATTTAGAGCAGTGAAATAAACATGTTGAGGTATCTTTCTCTCCTTCTCTCCCTCTCTCTACCTCTCTCTCTTTCTAGCCCTAGACTCTCTCCTCTCTGTATCACCCCTCTTTCGATTAAATGACAATATATGGGAAGCGGCCAGAATATACCTTTTAAATGCAAACCGTATCTTAACAATTGTGTAGAAAACATGGTCCGGTACAAAAGCAGTCACCATAATTTAAAAATGCAAAATATACCAACGCACCCAACCAGAAAGATAGTGCACTTTCTAAGGAAGGTAGAGAACTTTTAATTTTTAAAATCCATTCATTATTGACATCAATACAGACCATTTTAACACCCCTCTACTAGTTTATTCCTTTAGATCGTTCATAGAAGCAACCAAACCCCAAACCCTGAGCCCCGAATACTTTTAAATTCTGAAATAATTGAAAAATCCGCATAATTAACCCCGTAGAAACCCCGAATAAACTCCGTCCCGAAACTATCTAAAGACGAAATTCGGGCGAAATGGCGCCGACGGAAAAATTATTTTCGCTTCACTAAGGTCAGCGAAAAATTACTTTTTTCCCTAATTTGCCGCCGATATCCAAACATTATGTGAACCAAGATCGAAGATTACAGTAGTAAAGTAAGAAAACGGGTAGGTTTCTCCATTGACTTTGCATTAATTAGACTTTTTTTTCGGATCGGAAATCGGAGCGGGCCGAAAACTATAGAAACCTGGATGCCCCCTCCGCCGTCAGCGGCCGCCTAATCTATGACGGCCGTCAAGTGCGGCAGTTTGGCCGACCTTGGCGGCCAAACTGCCGCACTTGACGGCCACATTCCGCCAAAGTCGGGGACCAATTTCTCCCTCTAAATCTTGCCCAAAAATCACTGGCAAAGTGGGTCAATGGGTTAAAATTTCTAGGCTTTATCAACACTCTTAATACAATTAAAATTACTCAGAAATTAAATATCAAATAAAAAGGTAGAAACTGATATGGTCAAAATGTTAATTATGCCTAAAATTGATTCAGCAAATATCTCTGTTAAATTCCGTGGCATCATATTGGAAAATTACAATGCTCTGCAGATTTAGATGCACAAGGCAGATAAAAATATTTTTAAAACAAAATACATTTTATATGCAAACATTATACATACATACATGTTTAGTATATGTACATATACATGTATACTTATATATACATGTATACGTATATTATGTCCATACATTCATGTATACATGCATACATACATACGTACATACACATATTTTTTTTTCGGAAGCAAAAGGCCGAAAAAAAAATGGGCGAAAAATGAAAATGAAATTCGCAGAAAAAAACCCCCAGAAAATTTCGGTAAATTTCGGAACACTTTTGGTACATTTTGGAAAATTTCGGCAGCCAAAAAAACACGAAAAACAAAACTCGACAAACTAAACTTTTGAGTCATATTATGCAATTGACAAAGAACTTATGTATTAGTGTACGCGTATCTTATCATGGGAATGATGTGAGAGAGAGGGTAGGGGTAGGGGCTTGAGTGGGATGGAGGAGTGGATAGATGGATAGATGGATAGATAGATAGATACATGGTTCCCGCGGTACATACATGGTTTATTGTGGGTGGGCGGTAGGCCATAGATAGATAGATAGGAGAAAGAGAGAGAGAGAGAGACTCAGACAGACAGACAGACAGACAGAGATAGAGACAGATAGAGAGAGAGAGAGAGTCGGAGAGTGAGTGAGTGAAAGTGAGTGAGTGAGAGTGACTGAGTGAGTGAGAGTGAGTGAGTGAGAGAGAGTGCGAGTGAGTGAGTGCGAGTGAGTGAATGAGTTAGTCGGAGAGTGAGTGAGAGAGAGAGGGAGAGAGAGTGAGAGAGAGGGGGAGAGAGAGAGGGAGAGAGAGAGTGAGAGAGAGGGAGAGAGTGAGTGAGTGAGTCGGAGAGTGAGTGAGTGAGAGAAAGAGAGAGTGAGTGAGTGAGTGAGTCGGAGAGTGAGTGAGAGAGAGAGTGAGTGAGAGAGAGAGGGAGAGAGAGTGACAGAGAGAGAGAGAGAGAGAGAGGGAGAGGGAGAGAGGGAGAGACACTTGTATTAGCTGTAAATGATTTCGAATTATTATTTTATCAAATCATTAATAATAGGTGTAGAATTACCATTCAAACTGCAACTTTCTTCTTTTTCTCTCACACATGTAAGTCTTATAAAATGTAACCTGTATTTATAGAGGGAATTAGAACAAGATTTCGCAGGCACATTATTAACAGGTGGGTACATTAGTGGATGCCAATGTATCAACCCTGATTAGATAAGGCCAGTCATTCCTCAAGCGGAATTTTTTTTTCCGGGGATTTCAATTTAGTTTTTCGGCTAGGAAACGGAGAATTTCGGACGAGAAATAATTTTCTCGGAAATGTTCGGACTTTTTTTAGAAACCCCGAACTATTGATATGTATGAGTCCCGCTTTCCATATTTTTTTCCATCGGAACAGACTACGGATACTGGATTTCGGTAGGCCTACCCCCCAATACCGTCCACCATACTATAAGACGCACATCACCGCAAACCCACAGCACTGCTGCTACTTGTGCGACTAATATTAGACGCACCACTTTGCCATTTTCTACATGAAATATTCTTCTGATAACCATGATATTCGATGCGGATCTCAAAAGGCTGTAAATATGGGTTTTATAACTGAAATAGTTTTACTGGAAATAGCTGTCAAAGTTTGTGATATTTAGATCAATCTACTGTCATTAAATCACTGTCCCAGTCATATATTCACCGTTTCGCCTACTCAGTATCAAAATTATATTTTCCTTGACAAGATTATCACGTATCATGAAAATTATCTCAATAAAATCTATTTCAAAAAAGAGAATACTATCATTTCTCTTGCCTGTTATACGACATGGCCAAACCAAGATCAAATAAAAAATACGTTAATTCTCTCTAAATCTTTCAGACTTGTTGACAGAGATTTTAAAGGCAAACGCTACTATTCACTGCCACGCCCCCCTTTTCCATATACCAAATCTACAGGCATTTTACTCACTATTCCTTTAGCATTGCAGTCTATGAGGAAACGGCCCATTTTTGCACATTTTATAGGATAAAACAAACAATTAATGGCTACTCCTACTGTCCCAAAATTTTCTACACATACAGTTCAGGTTATATACTACAGATAAAAAGGAAAAAAAATATATGTCATCGCGTTAGATTTTTTTAAATAGATGTCTGAAATAGACATGTTTGGGAAACAGAGCTAGCTATGGGTACTCTCAGTTGTACCCAATTAGTATGCAAGTCTATTGGGAAATGCTGCATTTTCCTTTCACAGTTTTGGGAATAAAACAAAAATGGATACTCCAAATGTCCCAGAATTTTCTACACATAAAGTGCAGGTAATATCCTACACATATATAGGGAAAAAAATGTATGTCATCACGTTAAAAAAATAATTGTAGCTGTCTGAAATAGACATGTTTAGGAAACATAGAACACTTTGAAAGCAGCAGATTTTTGGATTATCAGCCATGTTTCAAAGTCCCATAATTCAAAAACTAGCACAGTGACCCATTAATTTTTTTTCAATTTCAAGAACACAAATACTTCAAAAATCATATACTAAAAAATCAGAAAAATGACATTTATTTTCACTGGGGAGGAAAAAAAATTGTTTTTATAAAAATGGTGAAAAATATTGAGTTTTTTCGAGTTTTAAATTTAAAATTCACATTATGTATTTGTTGTTTTCAAAATAAAAATAATACACCCTATAGAAAAGAGTCATAGAATTATTGGCCAAGTGATACTCTCTCTAAAACTTTTAATTTCACTTAAATTGAGTGAATATAAATAGCAAATATGAACTATGAAGTCGAGGTACTGCAAAATGGGCCCCCCTTTTGGTCGTCATTGGTACTTTTGAGATGCCAAATTTTGAAGCACTGTAATTCAAAAATGAGCACGGCGACCCAATGATTTTTTTTCATCCTTATGACCAGAAACACTTCAAGAATCAAATACCAAAGTTTCAGAAAAATGACATTTATTTTCATTTTCCACTAGATAGTAGCGTTTGCCTTTAAATCACCACCTATTTGTATATGTTCTCTATTTGTTTGTATAAAGGTATTAAAACGGTTCCCGTTTTCTGGTATCTTCATACAGTGATCGTTTTCTGAACAGAATTTTTATTACATGTATATGGGCACTTCTCATGAAACGTCGACAGAGTTCCTAGACCTGTATTTAGAAAAGAATTAGCTTGGAATCCGACTGGGACATGTTTCACTCAATGCTAGATGCATATGGGTACTGAATGTACATACTTTTTACGCACACTGGTCCCATAATTTACTAACTGTATATATAATCATCATAATAAAAATATTAATAACGCCGTTTTTCATGATTAAGTGGATTAATATGATATTAATTTGGAGGAAGTGAATCGTCGTTTGGTATGGTTCAATAAATATGTACATTTATCAATAATAAAATAGGTTTTTATTGTTTAATTACGCTTCAAACACAGAACTACTTTGTTGCCGAACAACGCTTGCGTATGGATATGTGTACTACTTTCGGTTTCTCGTTTTTCCCGCCGTGTACACTGTTGCATCAAATGAGTCCTCACTCAACTTTCCATTTGCTGATAAAACTGTAAAACAACCAGACAAATAGAATATTGAATGCAGACCCAGTTTTTATCATTCATAAATGTTTCTTGACAGCACTGTCACAGGGGAGAGAGCCGGGGAGAGATTGGGGAGACCACGCAGCTAGCACACCATGCTAGTGATTGTTATTTCAACTTTGTTGACATCTGACTCCCTCGGATTTATTAAAATATATAAAAAAAATGGTTGTGTTAAATATGAGACTTTCATGAGAGATTGTTCTGTTTACATATACAAGTACAAAGTACTACATGCTCAGAAATAGATCCCATCCATTATCCTGTATTTTTCTTGGACATTGGAGTTAAATAAAACAGAAATCATGTAGTTCAATATGAGTTGCTTACGAGAAGACTTTGGGAAATACTCAAGTTTAAGTCTGAATCCAGCAAATTCCAATTCTTCTATCACATATCACTGCCATGTAAAATGGTCAGATCAGGGGCAATATTTAAGGGACCTGTTGGACCAGTTCTACCAACTATCTGCATTGTTATATGCAGACAAATACAAATACAGGTGGCCTTTAGGTGTTAGGTGTGCCAACAATTTCACTATTTGTGAAATATTCCTCCACTGCTGCACCGACTGCAACTTATGGTTCTCAAAAGTGCCTGGTGTTAGTGGGTCTTAGGCTTAATAGCAGCAGGGGGTGGGGTGGGTGGTGGGCGGGACTTGGAATCTTTGTCAGCAGGAAACACAAGAGGAATATAATTATACATACATTCACCGAATATATTACATTATCGGAGTAGATTGGTAGGGGAAGGGTAAAACAGCTTTGTACTTGTTTTATTGGACCCATGTTTTTAAGATGAAAACTGTCCTTCTAAGGGCTTTGGCAATACAATTTGGAATTATAGACTAGTTATGATAGAGATGTAGTATTATGGGATGAATTTGAGAGATTGAGTAATAATTTTTCAAAAAGTGTGTAATTGATTGTGAGATAATATCAATATATAGTGTGGATTAGTATTTCTCTAGGCAACATGAGAATACATCCACAAGGTGGACAGGCGTTTTTTTTTAATTGATTATTAAATATATTGGCTCAATATTACTAAAAAAATCAACATTATACACCAACTGTAACAGATCCAAATTGAAGCAAGGAGAACACACAGTAGTGGAAAATGTCTTTGGTATTTTGGCTTCAAGGTTTCAAATTTTGCACAGACCATTAAGAATGCGAACGATCGTCAGTAACAGAATTGTTATGTGCGTTTGTGTATTGCACAACATACTACGTCGCCATGGAGGGAAAAACTACATCCCTAACAATATGATTGATGCAGAAGATTGTAATGGGGACTTAATCCCAGGCGAATGGCGAGACAATGCTGATCAATTGAAAGCTTTAGAAGCATACAGAAACAAACATTACAATCGCGAGGCAAAGATGCAAAGGGAACTATTGGCTGACTATTTTATGTCCAAGGAAGGGGAAGTCGATTTCCAATACAAAAGGGTTGTGACGTATAACCAGTTGTGGAACTTAGTAGATAAACCAGCAGATGGTTCTTCTTTAATAATTTATACCTATTCAAATAATGAAATGTAGTAGGACATAAGAAATTTGAATAAAGTCATACGTTATGGAAAAACTGGAATATTTATTGCTTTTTTCTCCTTTCAAATAATAATAATTTACTAACTGTATATATAATCGTCATAAAATATTAATAACCCCGTTTTTCATGATGAAGTGGATTAATATCATATTAATTTGGAGGAAGTGAATCATTGTTAGGTTGGGTTCAATCCAAAGGTACATTTATCAAGAATAAAATAGGTTTTTATTGTTTAATTACGCTTCAAACACAGAACTACTTTCTTGCCGAACAATGCTCGCGTATGGATATCGGTACTACTTTCGGATTCTTCATTTTGCCGCCGGATCCTGCCTAGGCAGATCGAGCTATAACCATACATTGTATGCATAGCTCTGGCCTATGGGCTACCAATACTTCGCTGGAATTTGTATCTATTTACTCAATGAAGGGTTGAAATCAAATTACGACTTAATACAATACAGATTTGATTCACAAAATGTCCGAACTACATGATAGGCCTACATGTACGCTAAGGCCTAGCCCTAGGCCTACACACCGGCTACACACCTTAAGTTTCTAGTCTATTATCTAGCCCTCCGAGGCTCCGTCGTTTGAAATGAGCCATCACTCAATTTTCCATTTGCTGATAAAGCTGGAACACAACCAGACAAACAGAATATTGAACGCAGACCCAGCTTTTCACCTTAGTAGATAATAGACAGGTAGTAGTAAGTAAGCAGTCCAGCTTTGGAAGAGAAGAAACTGAAAAGTCCACATACCGTACCTTAGTCTTTACACAACATTAGAAGTTGAAGTGGGAGAAGTCGGGGATGATCCTATTTTCTACTCCCGTTTCAATGTGAAGTAAAAGTCCCTGGTCCAGAAATGGTTAAATCTAGTCGTATTATACACCCTTCTTGGTCGTTGATGAAGAATAATCCAATGACAAACGATTTAGATAAGAAGAATTTAAGCCATTTCCTTGCATTGGTATCACCTCCCGAAAAAGGAGGTAGGAGGGCTCACACTTTCAGCATTGCCCTACTTCCAGCAGCGATGTCATTTCCGGTCCGTACCATATGCAAATGAGCCTTGTTCCTGGCACTTCCGCATATTCCCGCCACATACAGAGCAACAAGACTGTCTCTAGTTACAGCTAGGGGAAAGAGGAATGGGGTTATTTAATGGTAGACTTTTTTTTAAAATTGTGAATCTGGGTTGATTATTACGAGAGAAATGAAATGAAATGACAGATTGGAGATTTTACAGCAGAATTAGCAATTGACAATATGCCCCAAAATTCTTTAAAAATATGGAGCATGTACATACTTTTTTCTTGTCATTATATATACAGTTAGTGCGGTTCAACTAATAATAATAATAATAATAATAATAATAATAATAATAATTAATAATTAATAATAATAATAATAATAATAATAATAATAATAATAATAATTTACTAACTGTATATATAATCATCATAAAAATATTAATAACGCCGTTTTTCATGATGAAGTGGATTAATATCATATTAATTTGGAGGGAGTCAATCATTGTTAGGTGGGGTTCAATCCACAAGTACATTTATCAAGAATAAAATAGGTTTTTATTGTTTAATTATGCTTCAAGCACAGAACTACTTTGTTGACGAACAACACTCACATATGGATATGTGTACTACTTTCGGATTCTCGTTTTTCCCGCGGTGTAGCCTGTAGAACTTTCTGCCTCTGTCACATATAAAGAGCCATCACTCAACTTTCCATTTGCTGATAAAGCTGTGAAACAACCAGACAAACAGAAAATTGAACGCAGACCCACTTTACATCATTTATAAATGCTTCTTGAGAGCGGGGAGACTCACAAATGTTTCTTGAGAGCGGGGAGACCATGCACGCAGCGAGCACACCATGCTAGTGTTTATGATTACAACCTTGTTGACATTTGACTTTTCATGCAAACATTCATAGGCTAGTCAGATAATCATTGATTAAGCTCTTACCTCCAAGTCCTAATGAACAGGTAACATAATCCATTATGTTATCCTAATGGTAAATCGAGGTCCAACTCCTTTAGGTAAACACATGCACAGAATAAACCTTGATGATTTAAAATAAATTCCAATGATAAAGCCAAGCTCCTGCTGCAGTGGTCGAAACCTCCATGTTCTTCAGAGCTTTCTCAGTCAAATCTTTGTATAGTACCATACACTCTCCATGTTCTATTCTTGGTCGTTGATGACAAATAATCCAATGACAGATGATTCAAATAAGGTGGAAGCCATTTTTCCACTTCAATAAATATTGAAGTGTTGAAATGTCCACACGGACATCACACTCAGTGATCACATAAACCTCCCTACTCCAAGTGGGAAAACTGCCATTCAAATCGTCCATCCTAGATATTTTTCGAAATCTTTCTCAGTCAAATCTAAGTATGATACAATCTCCATGTCCTTTTCTTGGTTGTTGATGAGGAATAATCCAATGACAAACGATTAAAATAAGGTGAAAGCCATTTTCTCACACTGGTATCGCTTCCGAAAAAGGAGATAGGACGGCTCACACACTGTCAGCATTGCCCTACTTCCAGCAGCAACGTCATTTCCGGTCTGTACAATATGCAAATGTTCCTGGCACTTCCGCATATTCCCGCCAAATGCAGAGCAACAAGACTGTCTATAGTTACATAGGGTGAATAGAAATGGGGTTATTTAGGGTCAGAATTCTGGATTTTAAAAGGGCAAATTGGATTCGGGAAAAGGATTCAGAGCCAAATTTATCTATAGGCCTACCCTATAATTAATCTGTAGACGTTTTTTTAATTGTGGATCTGGGTTGATAAAGATAAATGAAATGAAATGAAAGATTGGAGATTTTACAGCATAACTTAGTGATTGACAATAGGCCTATGCCCCCAAAATTCTTTAAAAATATTGAGCATACATGTACATAATTTTTTCTTATCATCATATATACAGTTAGTGCGGTTTAACTTGTAATAATAATAATAATAATAATAATAATAATAATAATAATAATAATAATAATTTACTAACTGTATATATAATCGTCATAAAATTATTAATAACCCTGTTTTTCATGATTAAGTGGATTAATATGATATTAATTTGGAGGGAGTGAATCGTTGTTAAGTGGGGCTCAATACAGAGGTACATTTATCAATAATAAAATAGGTTTTTATTGTTTAATTATGCTTTAAGCATGGAACTACTTCTTCCCAAAGCAATGCTCGCGTATGGATATGTGTACTACTTTCGGATTCTCGTTTTTCCCGCCGTGTAGGCCTATCTACCTCTGTTGCATCAAATGAGTCGTCACTCAACTTTCCATTTGCTGATAAAGCTGTAAAACAACCAGACAAATAGAATATTGAATGCATGACCCGTTTTCATCATTCAGAAATGTTTCTTGACAGCACTTTTAGCAGGGGAGAGATCGGGGGAGAGAGTGGGGAGATCACGCAGCAAGCACACCTGCATGCTAGGCCTAGTGTTTGTTATTTCAACTTTGTTGACATCTGACTCGGTCTGATTTAGTCATAAATTAAAATCTTACCTCCAAATCCTAATGAACAGGTAACATAATCCAGTGTGTCATCCTTTTGTTAAATCCAGGCAGATCCAGGCACAGATAAATCTCAACGATATAAAATAAATATTGAACAGTGGAAATCTCCATATGATATGAAGCACAGCTGTAGGCCTAATCATGGACCATAAACCTCCCTACTCCAAGGGGGAAAACTGTGTCGATTCAAATCGTCCATCCACGATATTTTTCAAATCTTTCCCACTCAAATATTGGTATGATAGAAACCTCATGTTCTATTCTTGGTCGTTGATGAAGAATTATCCAATGACAAACGATTTAAATAAGCAGAAAGCCATTTGACACTTCAGTGTCATCTCACGAAAAAAGTTGGGCTTTCACTACACTGTCAGCATGCCCTACTTCCAGCAGGGACGTCATTTCCGGTCCGTACCATATGCAAATGAGCCTTGTTGCTGGGTGAACATTTCCGCATGTTCCCGCCATAATGCAAAGAGGCTCTCATCGTTCTCTAGCCTTATACACAAGCTCTAGCTGTTGTTCCTTTAGGAGACCTATGCAATAGGAATCTATATGATGCAAAGAAAAAAATCATTGATTTTTGTATTTGACAGTTTGGAAAGCCTGATCAAAGCCTAAACATAGCTTTTACTAGCCCTCATATTTTTTATTATGCACTCTTTTTTTCTTTCCCCATTATTATATACAGTTAGTGCGGTTCAACTTGTAATAATAATAATAATAATAATAATAATAATAATTTACTAACTGTATATATAATCGTCATAAAAATATTAATAACGGCGTTTTTCATGATAAAGTGGATTAATATGAGATTAATTCGTGGGGAGTAGATGGTTGTTAGGTGGGATTCAATGCATAGGTACATTTATCAAGAATAAAACAGGATATTATTGTTTAATTATGCTTCGAACACAGAACTACATTCTGTCCGAACAACACTCATGTAAGGATATGTGCACTACTTTCAGATTCTCGTTTTTCCCGGGCCTACTTAAATTGTAGGCCTATTCCCAGATTTCGCAGCACTCGTAATCGGCCGCTTTGCTCGACGAACAGCCCCTTTCCGCTATTCCGATAGGAATAGCTCTGCTATGTTTCTCAAATCACGTGACCGGGGCGCTGACCAAAGGGAGAAACGACGTATATACAGAAACTGCCCCTCATCGACCTGTTTTCATGCTTTATTTTTTTCCGGAACTTTCTAACTGATCTCAGATGCTAGATTGAGTCAAGGGGAGCAAGGTTCAAATGGAAAAATGTTTCATTCAATGAATAATTAAAAAGTTATCGCTAACCGCAGATTCGAATCGAGAGCTCTCAGCAATGGCCGCCATAATAAACAAGAAATAGAGGGGAAGAAGCAACTACGACTCTAAGCCAATCATATCATCCGATTCGGTCACGTGACCATAGATACAATGACGTCATATATAGCGGCAGGTCGGGGAAGCCCTCCGATCAGAAAAACAAAGCTGACATAGCCTGTTGCAGGTAGAAAATCCGGGATTATCATTTATTCCATTAAAAAGGTAACGAAATATAGATTCTTCTGCTAAAATCATAGTGTCTGCTGGTCGTTGGGTTGGTGTAACCCATACGAACTGAGCAGACAAACTCAAAGCAAAATGTCTGAACGAGAACGGGACTCTGTAGCCATGCCGTAACTGGCGTGACCAAGCAGCTAGAAATAGTTTAGTAATCGGGTTTCCCGGGCGGTTTGGGAGGGTCGTTTTCGCGACAATGCTTCATTTGTATATATAAAAACAATATATGGCGGTCAGAAATATAACCAAACTATTAGAACAATCCAATTCAAGGCGGTACACTTTTCTGGATGTACAAGACCTTTTGCCTGACAGTACACACCATTGGACAGGAAATCGTCCAAGCTTTCATTTGATATAAGATAGGCCTATGTTCCTGAATTTGTATTATTAGTCTTTCTGGCCTACCTTTCATCCAGACATTTTTGTCAACAACTATGCCGATCAGGACGCAATATTTTAGGACGTAACGTCCTGTAATTTACGCTACGTTAGCAACGCGTCCTTCGCAACACTTTTTCCCGGGTAGATTATTGATTATTACCTATAACTGTGTTGATTATTACCTGAGAAATAAGGGGTCATGTCGTTGAGATATTAGTTTTATATACAGCAGACTAGGCCTACATGCAGGTCTATGAGCCCTAAAACTGTTTAAAAAACGAAACGCTAGCTTTAATACATATGGACCATGCACTCTGCTTTCTTGTCATTATCATTATGTGTACAGTTAGTACGGTTCAACTTGTAATAATAATAATAATAATAATAATAATAATAATAATGATTAACTGATAATTATTCACTGCGATCGAAATGCTTTCAAAAACGATGATTAAATTAGGAAATCGACCAGATTATTTCAACCAGCGGCATGGAAACATTAGACATCATTCTTCATTTTATACCTTGTCGAAATTAACAAGTGGACGGTGCATACAATAAATACAGTAGTAATAATTAATTAATAATCATTCAAGTCGACATGTTTTCCCAAAACGAAAACCATAGTATAAAAGTAAGAGATCGATCAGAATATTTACAACCAGCGCATGGCAACATTAGATATCGAGCTGCACTAGTAATGATTAATTAATAGCACGGCAAAATGCTTTCAAAAACGAAACATTAATATAATTATTAGACAAGAAGTGTTTAAAACAAGCACATGGCACATAAGCAAGATGAGATTCCGTCAACGAACATAAACATCAACGACACACTTCATACACTAAGGTGTTAAGAAGTACAGATCAGGACGCAATTGTAATGTAAAATAGAAATAGGTTAAATTCTTTTTTTTTTTCAGCTGTCGCACAATTTTATTGTTGGAAATGTAGACGCATTTATTTTGAAGCCAAGGAAAGACAAACATTACAAGTAAGAGTAATACATTTTCCCAATCTTCCTTAGCCGATGATGACCTTTTTATCATTAAATCAGAAATCGCCATATTCAACAGCTCCGGAGGCATAGCACCCTAGACTACAACAATCAACACGGTCGTGGCGAGGATGAGTAAAATGGTAAGTTAGCCACTTCCACTAGCGAAATATTCCTCAGTAGGGACAGCGTCGTACTTAGGCTTACCCTAAATGGTACCATAATAATATTATCATTAATAATAACCTGGACTTTCAACATGTTAAAATGTTGCACAGTTCACGTCTATATAACATACATTTTGACCAGTCCATACCTTGGTTCTTCCTCATTCAATTATCTCTTGAATCGAGTACATTAACTTTCAAATATTACTACACTAATTTACAAGTAACAAGCTTATTTTCATTATCATTATTATAACAGCCCTCCAGCGATTAGCTTTACTAAATCACTAGTGGCGGCCTCGTTTGGCAAGCAGCAGGAGAAGCGGGGAAGCTGGAGTGAAGGCGGACAGATGGCGTACTAGAGTTCGTCCGTTGTCCCCCAAAGAAGGTGCCACATCTATTGGCCGATAAGACGAAGCAAGTGAAACAGATCTTGTTTAGTAATCGTCTTCATAGTAGGCCTATTTGTAATGTGCATATAATGCAGAACGGGTCATAGTCTTTTGTCTATATCAGTGACATTGAATTGTATTGATTTGAACAACATTCATTTGATAAATAATCCATCTTGATCTTGTATATGAATGTGATCTGAATACCAAGACCATTTTGTTATACATATGTAATATGTTGGTGGTAGTTTCATTCTTATAATATAGGATCTCGCAAGTGAAAGGGCAGTGAGACAACATTAATGTCAGTTAGAACTGGACCTCAGGTACCAGGGTGGTGGAGAGTACTTCAAACGGCACTTCATTTTCTGTAGGATTCTTTTTTGTTTTCCTTGCCGCAAAATAGAATATAATTGTTATCAACACATGCCGCCTATGGTTTTAGAACTGGAACATTGGACAAAGAACAAGGTCGCAGCACAGGTTCCTACACACTCACATCAGACACTATCCAACAGCGGGTTACCAATAACAGAAGGTGATAATGCTGAGTGGAACCAACAATTGAACTTGATCCTTTGGTACGGTTACTATATCAACATCCATATATCTCAACATCCAATAAGAAATTACTATTTTGGCCGGATATGCAAATTACCCTTTCCTTAGTGTTATTGGTAAGTCTTGTGGGTGCAAATTCTAAAAATTATCCAATGAACTCAAATAAGACATTCACTCTAGCCCCCACGTTTAACATACATACACACATGGAAGGGACACGGCGAGGATTTGGCTAGTCAATAGGTTAAATTCTCATAAATGACCGAAGTATAACATCATCATATGATATATAACGGATAGCATGATAGGATAAAACTGTAGTTGCTATGTGTGCGATATGAAGCAAAGTGGGCGTGGCAACTGCCTTGCTGAAACACTGAAGTAGGTATGGCTAGTTTTGGACCGTGCAATTTTAATCACATCGACCAAAGGATGAAATGATAATCCACCCCAGATCCTATCATTTTATACTTTGGTCGATATGATGAAAAGTGTGCGGTCCATACAAGCCCCGCCTACTTTAGTGTTTCAATCGGACAGTTACCACGCCCACTTTGCTGCATATCGCACACATAGGGTAAATATGGTTAACACAATTTTATCATGCCAACAACCACAACAACAATGACTGAGATCTATACATGTATGTAATAGGCAGGTCATTTAAACACTAGAAAAGTTTGTGATAAAGCTTAGCTGCTGTTCGCCGAATCATTGAGCAATGAGCTGAAGGAAACATTTTCAGCGGCCAGGACAGCATCCGCATATGCCTTTTGGTTCAGGTTCGTATTGGCAGGTATATGCCTCGGTGACTTGTGCAGGAGTCATGGTATGGTATGTTGTCCCCTCTGGTAAGTTGGCATTGCTTTCGGCAGGGACAGCTGGCGACATGTTCTCCTCCTGCATGGCTTGGTATAGTATGTCGTGCTGTACCTGGGGCTGTTGTAGGGACTGTTGCAGGGGCTGTTGTAGGGGCTGTTGCAGGGGCTGTTGCAGGGGTTGCTGTACGTACATCATCTGCCTTGGCTGCATAGGTTGGCCATTTACGGCCGATGGCCCAGCAAGCCAGTTGAACAGGTAGTCGTTTGAGAGGATGCCTAAAATAAAAAGTGTACAAGCACGGGTGAGGTTGAGGCTGCTTTCTCAGCTTTTGTAAGTATACAATATACATGTAAGAGCCGGGACGGTGGGCACGGGACTACTCAATGTTAACATGTATTTTGATAGGTTTCTCACGCCTGAGAATTATTTACGTTGTATAAGGTCATAAGGATCAGGTTGAAACAAATAGTGTATGGTCGGTATGATGAAAAGTGTGCGGTCGATAAAAGCCCCGCCTACTTTAGACACTTTATGATCAGGTACCAAGTTCGTTATTATATTTTACTTACCCATTTTAACCTTTACAGTTGCCAGGTCGAGTGACACTTGCAGGCGTTCGTGCTCGTTTGTCTCCATATCTCTCAATTTCTGAGCCAGCCCATGTCCATATACCTCAGCAGCGTCATCCCAGTATTCTGGTTTTGGTTGACAGGCTTCTGCAAAAATAGTATGAAAATAGTAATTATTGAAAATGTCATTTATTACCTGTATAATGGATTTTTTGGTCAGGGACCCATGTTTTACTGCTAATAAAGGATTGAGAGACTCTAGACATTAGCACTACCATTACCTGGATTGCTGGGTCATATATATAAGTAATAAATCCTATCTGCATAAATTATGTTTGGACTGGACACTTCACAAAAAGCTCTCATCACAGCCACCGCTGGAGGCCCCGACACCAGCCTGTGAAGCCGCCCCCGCATACTCTAACATATCCCGCCAGCGCTCAAGGGCGCCCGTCGGTCTCCACTACAACGGTGAGCGAATGTAGGTCAAACAAAGTATGATGGCTGCCGTGGTTGGTGCAATACTTAAACCTCTCTGCAAGTCATGCTAGGCCCTAGGCATTACTCCTTTACCCACATCCTGGAGGAAGATATGTCGTTGGATTCTAGTTCCTAAAATCAGTTACTTCCTTCGCTCTGCTCACGAATATCATATTTTAACACTAGCAGACAACCAGCTCTATCTTGGAACCATAAAATCTCACAGCCTGAAGCGATTTCCTTCATTAAGTATGGTAGAATCATTTGGACATTTTCTATTCGCCTGCGTTGACACTGTTTGATAGGCTGAAGAACATCGTATACCAACTCCTTTATGCACTGGCACTCACAAACTGTAAGAAGAGTAGCGTCCAAGTATAACATTCTGTTATAAACGTCGTATATGATTTATTTAATACATTTAACACATAACATGGTACAAACCTCACATAGTGGATGACATTGTCTCCAATGCTGCCACTAGATACGCTGTATCTGGGTCTGCAGCTGCCTGTGTCGCTGCCGCCGATGGGGGGAGGGGGGGGGGGGGGGGGGTGCGCCGTCGGCGCTTGCTGCCGTTGCCGGTGTGATTCAATGATACCATAGAAGTAGGGGGTCAATTTTCGATGGTATGTATACATTTTTTTTTCTTTGTCCAAGAATTGCTAATAAAAGTACTCGATGAATAAGAGCAGTTATTTCATCAGTGATTCAGTTGTTTGATAGATATTTTAAAATAAAGTTTCTAGTGAGTATAATAACTTATAACGTATACATAATAATAATGTAATGAGAAATAAATATCCGTAGTAACTGTAATTTCTCCCATAACATCTATAGACGCTTCCTAGTTTTAAAATCTAATAAAATAATCTGGATACATAATACCTATTAATAATAACAATTACCCTCCCTCACTTTCTACACGGGACCATGGGCGAAAATGTACCCGGTGAATAGGTGCAACATTTAGTGCGACAATATTCGGGAGCTAAAACACATTCCATGTTGTTATATCAGCTCCATGTAGCTTCATAATTGCTGACAAATGAACGCTCAATATAGTATAAAAGTTATGTCTATATTTCTGCATAAATGGGTGGGTCATTTTTCGATGGGGTGGGTCACTTTGCGATTGCCGAAAAGTGACCCATGGGTCGATTTTCGACGGGTCACTTTTCGACGGGGTCACTTTTCGATATCACACCGGCGGTAACTGTGGTGTTTGAGGCTGCTTTTTCACCTTTTTCTGCAGTTGTGTTGGTCTGCACGCCAGCCTCCTGGAACATAAAAATGTCATAAGTTGGAATAAATGAACGATACAGACAATACATACTTTTTGAGGAAGAATCATAATTTATTTAAATATATACCTATCGCCATAATATAGACGCCAATGCCACACAATACTTTTGTTGAAATATTGAACTCTTTGTAATATGCTTCAAGGTCACAAGTAATTGCAAACATACCTCATTTTCGTCCAGGTCCTCAAGGACATCATCATCGCCATGGGTGAACGCATCACCATACTCTTCCTGTGAATGTCAATATACACCATTTTTATTTTTGTTATGGAAATGTGCAATCCGATTACGATTAGTCAACATATATAGCCTATATATGTTACACTCGCTATACATATATTGTACGGAGAATGACCTTGTGGTAGCAGATGGATTATATGTATTGAGTATGACTTTTTGATAACAAACCGAGCGAACTGTTGTAGTAGAGATGCGTCAGTGACGGTTTTGAAATTATACATTGTTCTTAAGATGTGTATTGTGTTATTTGTAGTAGTGATAGATAGATAGAAGCATGAACGTACTAGGTATATATTATATGTAATAACGATTATGAATAATGTTTTCCGCTGAATAAAAATATTTAAATACAAATACAAACAGTTTCATTATAAGAAAAGTATTTTTGAGGGGGTACATGAAAAGACCTGTAGTCGTTCAAATTTGCCTCACCATATGAAATTAACCCAAGTTCTTTTTAATTTGTGTTTAACTATTTTCCTTGACTAGAAAGGTGTTTTATTTCTACCCAACTCTTTTACTTTCCTGTTCGTTTGGACTGCCCACCTTAACGCTAATATAAAAACTGGCCCAAAAATGTTGTATTTCTGGTTTCTTTTCCAAGGGGAACACAAAAAAAGAAATAGCATTAAATGAAATATTCATATGTATGTTTCATAATCACATCTACTTACCACCTGTTGAGCGGCGAGGCTTGTCATTCGCTTCCTCCGGGGCTTCACGAAATCTGTCAGGAAACTTAGTTTTGTCAGTATTTCATCCTGTCGTTTGGTGAGGCCTGAAGCACAGGCCCCACTGCCACTAGGCAGCTTGAAGGCTTTGCGCGCCCTACCTACAGTTGATCGTAAGTATCCCAAACGGGTGCCGATCTGTTCCGCTGTAATACAATTAGAAATATATATAATATAATTAGACAGAAGATATTAAGCTGTTGTTTACGCTCCCAGCGATTGTTTACAAGTAGGATATAAATATCTAATTAATACCACCACTACTGTAAGCAAAAGCACGGGGGCCAAGGATACCTCCCACATGCCGGAGACACCCCTCGATTGCAGTCAACGACTGAATACAATGTTTTTCTATTCCATTATATTCTAATACAACTACAAACATTTGGTCTTTCTGCTCATGATAATATTTTGCCAGTAATATATGGTGTCGGCACCGCTTGATTCAGAAGAAATTAATAGTTTTAAACTCGCTAACCACATGACAATGTGTAGCTATGTGTATTTCTAAGCAACAAATAATGTGTTGCTAGGCACGTGCATGTCTCTCCCAAATACTGGCGCGTAACCATTAGCATTACGCATAACCATTAAATGGCTTATCCACTTACACGACAATCGACGACCGACAAAAGTGACGGTATTTACTTGCACGACTAAAATTGCTCATTTTGGTCACCGATTGTCGGTCACCTAGCATCACCGATTGTCTGTCCCCGGTATCCACTTGTACGATAATCGTGTACCAGGTTTATTTATGTGATAATAATGTGTATATAATTGTCTATATCAAATACGTTTCCAATGTGTGATTACTATAGACATTTTATGTGATATATTTGAGATATGAATTCCTTTTCTATATATATATATGGTTGATTCTCACGGAATGTGGGCAGTCAGTGTTTTTGGATTCTAAGATTCACTGAGGATACGTTTTTATTTTTTGGTTTATGTTTTATTCCCATCTCTTAGATCCCACTTCGAGCTTTCCTGCCATATATGGTTTATTGATCTGAAAATGTGTATTTTGTACATAAAATGATAAAATATAGCTAAAAATTGACGTTTTCAAAACCTGAAACAAACAAAATGAGGACGTAGGCACTCAAAATGATGAATTTATATCAAAATTTCTACTTCATAAAAGGTATCCGGCCATTTACTCAGCGTTTTTTGTTAAATTCTGGGAAAAATATAGGAGATATTATTTTTATTGCCACTTTTTGGCTTTAAAAAAATGGCTAAAATAACAGGGTGCCTACGTTGGGGCAATAAAGTCTGTAAAAAAATATATGCATGATAATGCATGATTAAAGTTCAAGTTTACTGTAGAAGGATCACTCATAGGTATAAAAGGGGGTAGTCCATCGGCGCTTTTGTTAATCCTAGGTTTCAAGCCATAGGCGGAGCACTTCTAAGAGCCTCGCACATTAGACAGTGTTAACATGAGATAAACATAGGTAGAAAGGTATTTGAATAATCTTAAAAATTTATAAAAGTAAAATCCATCCCCAGCGTTTTTTTTGTTTTTTTTAAAACCACTTTTATTCAATATGTCAACAAAACTTCTCGTCTCCTTGGGTCGATAACACAAATTTTACATCGTACCCGTTTTCTCATCTTGTGGAAAATTTCATTTGAAAAAATTAATGATGTACTTATCATTTGAACACACAGACACCATAATAATATAATACTTATGTCATGGGACCTTCGTCAATCACAAAAGTTATAATTTCACAGGCCACTCCTTCTGCTCATCTAGTTGGATATATAATACTTTTGTTTCACCCTAGAGAATAGAAATATGAAGATACAGGCTACGGTTTTAGTGCAAAAAGTTTATAATCTAAAAGTAAAACATCATGTTTCAACTGTAGGTAACCATACAGTAATATCCTTTTGAAAACTTTACCATAAAATACTAATGTACAATGCTTTTCAGAGTATTATGTTCACAAGTTTTTCATTAATTTTGGTATCATAAAACACAGTAACACACTTGGTTTAAAGGCATACGTCCCACAATTTAATGATGGAATAACTTCTTTTTTTTCTCTCTCTCTTTTAATCTTTTACCTAAGTATTAATTCTCTTGTTTCACTATAATCACTGGTATTTTGGTCTCCATATATCCATTACACTATGTTCAAATGTATATGAGTTATGTCTTTAGAAGATCAACCAATCCCTAACGATTCACTGCCCCTCTTCTGGATACCCAGCGAGAGAATGTTCTTTTCCAGCCTAATTCTGAATGTCTCTCCATCCTGTACTCCTGCAAGTCGTTGCAGGTTCCTGGGCCTGACTATGTCAGAGGCTTGCTGTACTTTGTCATTGGCTATCTCCGAAATATCCTCAGCACTGGTTTCAGCGTTTTCCATTATTTCCTCATCTGTTTGTTCATTATTTATAATTTCTTCCACCTGTTCGTATTCCTTAGTTTCCACCATCTGTCTGTTTTCTTTCATTTCGTCCAACTGTTGGATGGACTTGAATAGTTTCTCATAGATGGCCATGGATTCCTCTAACATGGTTTTGACAAGGGCCAGTCGATTGGGTTTTAGTTCCAGGTACTTCACTTTCCTCTCCATCATGATACACTGGTTGAATTTCGAATCTTGCTTCAGTTAAAACCTTGATGATAGATTAGCTTTCCTCCTCTACAAATTGTCTACCGTATCTTTGGGGCACTCAGTGTTTATCGTCACCACCATGTCACCTGGTGAGAAGCGTACACATTCACTGTAGCCTTCAAATTTTCTCACAACTGCTGGTGCCACCTTGTGGCGTGTTGCACAGCTGTCTTTAAACTTCAGTTATAGCTGTATGAGTGATATATAGACCTTTGAACGTGAATATGAATTGTACTTTTTCCTTATGTCATATTGTCCATCAGTTTTCACTGGATATTCCTTAGAAGCCGAAAAACAGGCAGGATTAGAATTGTCACTCAGTGATAGTCTCCACGCTGGGCCAATGATAGTCTCCGAAGGGCGATATTAGATCAACTTGTGTGTCAACTCGTGTGTGCCTTGCACCCATACTTCAAAAGCCTTATTTCACTTGAAAATGCACATTTTCAGTGAACGTCAGTTGGTTGTATGTGATCCAGCGATATAACTTTACTTTCTTGGCACTTTTGGGGTATGAACCCTGTCCGGATCTGAAAAAAAAGTGAGATTAGAAGTGGAGCAAAACTCCGACACGTTTCTCTGATATCTTTCTAACCGGAAGTCCCATCCCCAGCGTTGTGTCTGATACAAATATTCCAAAAGGGTGGGTCCTATTTATTCATGTATATATGTACTACTGGGGATAGCTCTGCTCAAACAGACCAAATATATGATCTATACCAAAATAGGTTTTAATATATTTCTATATGTTCTTTTATATGTTAGATAATATGGAGATGGATCAAAGAACAATAGCAACAATAATACAAGTAAAGTCTCACTAATAAATCCAGTTTCGTCACATAAGTACAAGAGCCTGAGTCATAATGGTGGAAATAGTAAAGGTTCATTTAAACATTATGAAGGCTGTAGAAACTCTAGGATTAACAGAAACTCTATGATTTTTTCCAAGTATTTCCCTGTTGATATATATTTCTATCGCCGTGCAATATTAAATAATATGGAGTTCGTCACTCTTCCATGAATTTACATACATCAGCAGAAAAAAAAATAAAATAAAATAAATGGAATTATATCTGAAGGAGGTAAACCTCTTACGAATGAGAGTGGCCTGTTCAATAACATTCAAATGTTCATTGCTCAAGAGCTATGGAACTACTGACCATATGACAGAAGCGAATTTCCTTATATAGTTGGTGAGGAGATAGACCATACATGATACTCACTAGCGCCATCTACATGTACCGTTAGGACTGGACACTATGAATATTATGGGCGATATATAAAGGATCAGCATAGAGAAAACAAGCAAGCTAGACAAGACAAGGAAGGAAATGAATATGACCACCTTATACCATATTTATTTCTTATTTCTCGACATGACATTATTCTTATAATAGAATCGATTCCATATCTCAAATATATCACAATAAAAATCATTCAGACACCCTTTTGGCTTATTTATACCAAGAAATAGTTTAACAATACCCATATTCTTATATTATATGTAAAGAACAAGTGTGGAAATATAATACAACCTATAATCAGTATATCTAATTAAAGAAATATTAAGTTAAATATGTATGCTACAATGTGGTGTAACATACTGTATGATTGGGAGATTTTGAAGTCGAAATAATCACCAAAAAATACCAATAGATAATTATAAATCAATAGAAACGATAAAAATAAATGTATAAACCAATGCCAAACTATTCACCAAAATCAGGGACCCGCAAACCACACACAAATAAAAATATTCAGTAAAAATGACAATAATTCTATATAAATCAATTGCAACGATAAAAATAAATGTACAAATATATTTTAAACTTCACATAAATGAACAGGAGGTTCATCCACATCACCAGCACCACTAATATGGCCATTTAAACGGAATAAATAAATAATTTAGGGGTCACTAAAAAAATGTAGGGGTCCCGACAATCATGACCCCTCCCGACGATTACTAAAATTTAGTAATCGTCGGGAGGGGTCACCGATTGTCGGGAGCAGGTGACCGATTGTCGGTGACCAGTGACCGATTGTCGGTGACCCGGTATCCACTTGCACGATTGTCGGTCACATGAGGTGACCGATTGTCGGTCACCCCAAAGTGACCAACAATCGTGTAAGTGGATAAGGGAAATGAAACCGACAAGAAATGCCACGTTACGGTGGAATCAGCTGCAAGGAAACGTTACCGCACTTGTCTGGATTATTATTATGGAATATTTATATTACATCATCACTTCGGATAGTAGAATGTGCCAATGATGGAGACTATTGTACATACCACCCAATGCACTACTTATGGAAGACATTTATTGTGGGTATACAAGTGAAACTAATTGTGGATTATTGTAACATCAAGATGCGCAGACACGTGTTCTGCCTGGCATTGCACACAGACGTGAGACATTGATACGGCACGTCTGATGGTAAGTTATATAATAGCAAATGACCTAGTGTTAATTCAATAGTGAATACGCATTGTTTTATGCGCTACTCTGTTCCTCTGTTGGGTTGGTACACAAAAGTGGCAAGAGTTAGCTACTGCTTTTATACTTTATGAAAGTGGCCGGTCCAAACGGGATGATCGAAGCGCCACCTACATTTACTGCTTGGACCACCCTATTGGAAATTTAGCGTAGAGATTTTAATTTTATTCCTCTGTTAGAACAGCCAACTTATTTTCCAATGACCTTTTTGTAATACACAACTAATTTTTTTCTTTGGCAAATGAAGATGCTGTAAAAAGCTTTAAAATGCGGAAAAAGCTGTACAGCCACTCTAATATTGGAATTTTTTTTGTATAAGGGGCGTGGTCATACTTACCAGTTACCCCCCGGCCGATTTTTTCAGCCATTTTCTTCAGGGTGAGGGCCCGCACCTGACAGTTGCTGTAGTCGGGTCTAGTGGTATTGTACAAATGGGGACAGTCCCTCCATATTGTGATGAGGCTATCCTCATTGTCCTGCCCCCATACGAAACCAGATTGGTGCTGGTTCTGCTGGTTCTGCTGGCTCTGCTGGCTACAACTCAGCATGGACGAAGTGTCGTCGTCGTCCGACACTTCCACACCATCATCACTTCTTTCAGTCTTAACTGTCCGCATTCCTATATTATATTAAAATAATCATAAAATAATTATAATAACATCACTGCTAGGCCTATTATTGAATGTACTCAAGGCAGCCATATTTTCATAAGAAATATTCTTGTTAGCTAGGGTCCCGCAATGACAAACACCCAATTATCGCTCATTTTCACATGATAATGACATGCATCGACTACATGTATCGTTACATAATCAAACATTATTACTTCAGGTTAATAAAAGAGAAATCAAAATTAATATAAATAGTATCCTAAATATCATACATAGCCTCCTGGTCCTTTCTTTCGGTGGTTTAACAAGATGATCTTCCGCGCTTGCCATTTCTGTGCCAAAAATCTCAGTTATAGTCGTGAAAAATGGTCGCGGCAGCAAAAAGTATTCAATTTTTGCGCCTTTATTATGTAATACACATGATTTCCTTGTTTAAAGTTATTAAAGGTCACTTTATTACATCACTTCCGTCCGAAGCAGTCCTATTCAGCCCGATGGTACCCACAACTGCTCGGAATATCACGTTACACTTCCATCGGTTTCCATCGGTTTCATGAAAAAAACGATGGAAAGCGGTGAGAATTCAACCGGTCGGATTATTGTTTTTAGCCCTTCGGTACGCTCGGTTTGCCCAAAATATTCCGACGGTGGTGTTCCGTTCCGATGGAGCCGAACCGAATCGATCTGTATGTTACCAACAGGTCGGAATTAATGATCGTTTTTTTTGAAAACCGATTGAGACGTAAGGCTTATAGAGTGCCATGGCGTGTCATGGCGGCGGGGCGCGAATTAACAAAAATTAGTCGCGCAGTTGTACCGATGTGTGGACCGGAAGTAAACAATCCCCATAGGGTTAGCATTGCGGCGATAAATAATCACTCTATACATCGCCCCAGTAAAGGTATAACGATTATGGAGGCTATAGTTGAAATCGTTTGCCTCTAAAGATGGATATATGTAATAGTAGAGTCAATCTAAGCTCAAAAATAGCCCTACCCTGAACAAATTGCAACAAAACGTTTTATGGTTGTTTCCTGTAGTTCTTAATGTGGTGAATAACATATCAAAAGTAGAGGAAAATCGGACCAAGGGAAAGTACAAAAAAACGCAAAAACAAAATGGCCACCACTTCGAATTTTAGTTACCATAATTCAGGGTACAATCAACATAGAATGTCATATCTCAGCTCCTAATTGTACTATAACCATGTATAATACCTGTTTTTGTATGTTTTGGGGTATGAGGAATCTGGTATGAGGATTTCTGCAATAAATATTCTGTTAAAAGGTCATTTTCAAGGTCAAAATCCAATATGGCTGCCAAATGAAATCATGATTTCTTTTATCTCAACTGCTATTGGCAAATATTATCTCAGCAGCTATAACATCATATATTATATCATTTTTCTTAGTTTTTAATGCATGGCGATACCATTTCTGAATCAACTTTCTGTTTAAAGGTCATTTCCAGGTCAGAATCCAATATGGCTGCTGCCCTGGAACGAAAAATGTCATATCTCAGCTCCAGTTAGCCCAAGATAGATGTGTAATACTATTTTCTTTAGGTTTAAAAGTACAGACAATCCATTTCTGGAGCCATTTTCAAGATTAAACCATATTTCATGAACTTAGGCCTTTAATTCAAATGAAGATAATATTACCCAAACCTAAAATGTGTCAAATCATATAATTTTTTAATCATATTGACCTGACGTACATTGCACACAAACATGTTTGTGTTTCTTTTTTTAATTCTTTTGATCTCAAGCTCAACATAACAACATATATACAAATATAAAGCCAGAAATTATTAAGAGATATGATACATTATAAGTTTCTATAAAAAAAATATGCAGATTTTCAAAAATAACCTCAGAAATTGAAATTGATGTATGAAAAAACACCTAAACCTGGCTGAAAGATGGACTTATCCTTGTCCGGGCACTATGTATTTCTGAATATCTACCCATAAATGGTCTTGTTGGAAAGAGAAAGTCCTGGGCTTTAATCACATATCAAATTTGTTGTCGGACAATTTCTGACTGAATGACACACCAGTATTGCATACTGTCCTTAATTGTTCTGCCTTCATACTCCTGATATAGTACATTACATGTATACAGTATACATTATATGTATGCAGTATATATGCACTTCATCCCACCTTTTATTAGACTTAATTTCTTTCCTTAGTACTGTCAGACACATCTATTTTATGGTTGCAATTAGCACCAGGTTTTATCTAGAGCCAGGACACCATATAGCCTCTTATACCTAAGTCTGTCAACTCTAATACTATAAATCATTTAGGCCCATACAGGGATTTATAAGGTATAGTGCTACTGCTTGTACTGGGGCAGTTAACTAATACTACATTATTGCTTCATTTGTTATCAATTTTTCTTTTGAGAGTCAGACATTGTATCGGTGTACTTGATTACTTCTGTATTCCCCATATTATTTTATTCAGGCCCCTCCATAAGGTCTATTACCCCCATTAAACCGGCTCCACATGAGGGTCTTAACACACTAACCATTACTAACTATATGGTCTTGGGTAACTCCATCCAATCATGAATAAAGCAATGGGTATCAATTAAACCATATTCAATAATTCCCTTTTTCTAATGTGAAAATGAAGTCATGCAAAGAATTATGCCCTTTATGCCAAAAGGTATTAGATGGTCAGGAAAAAGTGGTGGTCCAGCAAAAGGGAGCAGAAGGTATAAACCGCGCTAGTATTAAAAGAGGTGTTGACATCAAAGTTGAAGTGGGAACTAGTGTTCACAAAATATGTCCCTTAAACCAAACAAACAAAAGTAAAATTGACTCATGCAAAATAGATAAAACTGGTTCTGCTCCATCAAAACGATGCTCCCGTGTTTCATTGGGAAGATATGATAGTAATATTAGCATTGCTTATTTTGTGGAAGTGAAATTAAGAAAGTAGACCCAAAAGCAGCAGAAAAGGATAGTTATAGCTGTGTGACAGACACATTTGTTGAAACAATATTGGTTCATTGTAAAACGCGGAGTGATGAATGGGCCACTGCTGTTAAAGGCCGCATTGAGTATTTCAGTGGGGATCTTCATGCAGCAGATTGTGTTTACCACCAGTCATGTAGTGTTAATTTCTGCACAATGAAGGAAATTCAACCAAAATGGGAGACTACTTGGATGACAGCAAATCTGAGGCATATTGCAAACGGTACCTCAAGGAAAAGATTTTAAAACGATATGGGGAGATTTATAGCTCAATTACAGATGACTATGCCTCATTCACTGTCCAACACTATGCCAGAGCCAGTGTAGTTTTTGATGGGTATGGTGCTGGCCCAAGCATAAAGGACTGTACACATCAGCATCAGGGTAGAAATTGGAATGCCAACAAGGTGAACATAAATGGGGCAACAAAATTTGTTGGGAAAAAGGAAGTCTTTCTGTCAAATGAGGAGAACAAGCAAGCAATGATCCAGCTTATAATAGAACATTTGCAACAACAAAATTGCCATGTTATTCAAGCAGAAGGAGATGCAGATGTTACTATTGCAAAAGCAGTGATCACAATGTCTGCTTTCAAATCCACCACCCTCATTGGAGAACACAGATCTCCTTGTACTCTTGCTGTACCATATAGATGTAAGAAACTGCACTGAACTTTATTTCCGCTCAGACAAGTTAAAAACATCTGCTTATAATATCAAAGTCATAAACCAGATACTTGGTGATGAAGCTTGTAGTAATTTGTTGTTTCTACATGCCTTTACTGGGTGTGACTCAACTTCCAGAGTATTTGGTATTGGAAAGAAGACAGGGTTCGAAAGAATTGTCAAAAATGATAAAGAGATCAAAGACTTCTCAAAAGTTTTTGCTCACCAGAATGATGCAAGGATGATGTGGCATCCAATGGTTGTAGGGCAATGGTAGCTTTGTTTAATGGAAAACCGACTGATTCCCTGGCATCTATAAGGTATAATATGCTTTGCAAGAAGTTGCAAGAGCTAAGACTTTTGTCACACCAGAAAGACCACCAACCACCTCGGCCTGTATATTTCCCCCCCTGCGGACTTACTATCAGGTTATGGAGTGGATGGGCAGGAGTAACGAAATGGAGCCATCTGAGTGGGGATGGCGGGTAGACAAAGGAAAACTCATTCCAGTGATGACAGACAAAAGCCCTGCTCCTGATGTACTAATCCAAATGGTTCACTGTAACTGCACAAGAGGCTGTCATTAAGGTGTACCTGCAAAAAGCATGGGCTGGAATGCACCAGTGCATGTGGCCATTGTCAAGTTGACAGCAGTGATAATATGACCAATCAAGCTGTGAATGAAGCTGATGATGATGAACAAGACAAAAATTTGGCCAGTTTTTAGGTTTCCAATGACCGCCATCTAAATTACCGAAATTCTCCTACAATTTTTACCTTTAATTCCACATTTGTGTGTGTAATACACAAACTAAATTATCTAAGACAGATTTTAGGTTGAAGTAGGGTCATCATCTCCATTGAAGTAAAATTCAGAAATAGCTTTTGATCTAAAAAATGACATGGAATTATATAAGGACCTAGTGCTAATTGGAGTTTAGGTATGATACTTGCATTTCCTGACAGCAGGCATAGAGAATTCTGACCTTGAAAATGACCTTAAAACAGAAAAATGACTTCAGAAATGGAATCCTCATACCTGAAAACCTAGTAAAAGAGGTATTATACTTGGATCTAGTCCTAATAGGAGATGAGATGTAAAATTCTTGTCTCTCGGTGGCGGCCATATTGGATTTTGACCTTGAAAATGACCTTGAAATGGAAACAATATCCCAGAAATGGATTCCTTGTGCATTAAAACCTAGAAAAAGTACCATCATACATGGATATAGTGCTAACAGGAGCTGAAATATGACATTACATGTAGATCTAACTGGGACTTATGGTGCCTAAAATCACCTGTGGCAGCCATTTTTATTTTTGCGTTTTTTTGTACTTTCCGGTGATCCGATTTTTCTCTATTTTTGATATGTTGTTCAGGGCACCTGATAGTACAGGAAACAACAATAAAACGTTTTGTTGCAATTTGTTCAGGGTAAAATCCTATATTGACTCTACTATAAGTTAGAACTCATAAAACTATATGATCGTTGAAAGAACAGAGATTTAATACCGCGGTAACGTTGGGGCTATGGGACTTTCGCGCGACATGTCCACATGACGTCATGAAACTCCTACAGTAGCGCGACTCAAAAAATCGCCGCGGTGGACTACTTACACGCCCTATTCCGACCTGTGGAAGTGGCCCATAAGTGAGCATCGATGTGCCAGTGGAGACGTCACTTCCGGTTTTGGACCATATGCAAATGAGCCTTGCGTTTCCGCATGGTCCCGCCAAAAAGCAAAGAGAATATCAAGCTGTCAGTTGTGTGTGTGTGTGTGTGTGTGTAGTGGGGGGGGGGGTTAAACCTGTGGTGATAATTACCTGAGAAATAAGGGGTCATGGTCGTCAAGATATTATTTTTTAATGTAGGCCTATCAGTTCCTAAAATTATTTCTAAACATATGGACTATGCAGTCTTTATACTTGTCATTAGCATTATATATACAGTTAGTGCGGTTCAACTTGTAATAATTTACTAACTGTATATATAATCGTCATAATAATATTAAAGATGCCGTTTTTCATGATTAAGTGGATTAATATGATATTAATTTGGAGGGAGCGAATGGTTGTTAGGTGGGGTTCAATGCATATATATATTTATCAAGAATAAAACTGGTTTTGATGGTTTAATTATGCTTTGAACAAAGAACTACTTTCTTGCTGAACAACGCTCGTGTATGAATATGTGTACTAATTTCGGATTTTCGTTTTTCCCGCTGCATTTCAAAGGGCCTACTTTTGCATTCCCAGACTTGTAATCGGCAGTTTCGGTCGATATTCAAGCCTTTCCGTACAACTGATCATCAAACAGTACACATCATCAGACTGAAAATCGTCCAAGCTTTAATTTGATATAAAGTATGCTTCTGAATTCATATTATTAGACATTCTAGCATGACTTTCACCAAAACATTGTTCTGTCAACAACACCGATCAGGACGCAATATTTTAGGACGTAACGTCCCCTAATTTATACAACGTTAGTAATTTACGCTATGTTAGCAATGCGTCCTTCGCAACACTTTTCCCGCGTGGACTATTGATTTTTTTAGAAAAATTTTATTTGCGAACATTGTCGGGTTAACCCAATAATTTCATGGTACACAAATGGCAAAACATAGTCATATGTACAGGATTTAACATTAACAACATTAGTGATAATCATTACTTCGGGTATACAATGAGAACCCTACACGATGGCGAGGCCATATTCTATATTTTACTCATTAGACAATCCAATATTTATACAGGATATACAACCCAAAGTTGGGGAAGATAGTCTTTTTTGTGATTTTTGCCTTCAATGCAATAAAAACAGATATTAAGAATACATACGAGTATAAAAAGATGGTTGTACATTTGCACAGTTTTGACCACAAGTAGATTCAATGTAAGTAGATACTCTGGACAATATTAAAGATCTTTATGTAGTTTCGTATGTTTGATAAGGACATCGTTCCTCGTTAACAACCCTTGTGGGATATATTTCCCATTTAAACCGATATTTGAGCCATTGATTAACCCCAGTGGACGTCATTTTTCAGCGTCCTTTTGATATGAGCCCATTCAGAGTTCCTTAGGTCGGCAGGCAATTTATTCCAAAGAGATGGTCCTTCGAAATGGGGGGTGTTTTTGTATTTTTCTCTACTAGGTCTTATTGTTTTCATTACATAACTGTCTGCCAGCCGGGTTTCTCTATTCATTGGTTTAATGAATAATGGGTCTTCTTTTTTCTTATACATGAGACCAAGTATGGCGATTTTACTATGCTTAGATAAATTGTCAACCTTACAATCAAGTCTTAATAATAAGATGTTTCTAAGATCATTTAGATAGGCAATTTTAATTGCTCGTATGAGCAAGCGTTCTAGTTTATTCTTAACGTTGGCATTTGCCATACCTAGGAAAACTATACCGTATTCAAGAATGGAAAGAATATGAGTCTTTAGTATAGTGATCGCCATTTGTCTTGAAATATAAGCGCGAATACGTCTGAATTGATAAATCTTATGCTGTACAGAGGCCTTCAAGTGATTTAAATGACCGTTCATGGAGACATGTCTGTCTATTTTAAAACCAAGATATCTAACTGTTCTACACATTTGAATGGGGATCCCTTTGATATAGATCTTTCCAAGATCTTGAAATTTAGCGCCAATTATCTGAAGCTGTGATTTTTTACCGTTCAACAAGAGACCATTTTTAGACATCCAATCATTAATACATGTAGCGAAATCTTGTGTTAGTTTCATACAGTTAGTCAAATCAGGGCCAGTTACTGTCAGAGCGGTGTCATCAGCATATAGGGTTACATTCATCGTGACATTGCGAGTATTTATATTTCTTAAACTGTTTGGTAAATCATTAATGTATATCAGAAAAATTAGGGGCCCTAGATGACTGCCTTGGGGTACACCTCTATTTATAGTCACCGAATCAGAAGTTATTCCATTCAGGATAGTACATTGAGTCCTGTTCAGGAGATAATTTTCAATAATTCGTACCAGGTGGGGGTGAATTTTATAATATTGGAGCTTCATCTTTAAAATGGTATGATCAATGCTATTGAATGCTTTGGCTATGTCATAATATGTGGCTATTGAGGTGTTACCCCTGTCGATACCCTCTACTACAGGTGTAAGGAAGTTGAATAAACTTAAACTAGTTGAATGGTTGGATCTAAACCCTCCTTGAGATTTGGTGAACAAGTTATTACCCTCCATGTAAGTATTAAGGGCTGTACATACAATTTTCTCAAGAAGTTTTGACTATTGCGATCGGTCTTAAGTTGTTAAATATTCTAAGGTCACCATCTTTTGGAATCAGCTTTATATAGTAATTCTTCCATTCAACAGGCATAACTCCAACTTTGATACATTGTTTCAGAAGAAGAGTAACTTCGCGATATAATTTGATAAGAAACATCTTCAATATACGGGCGTCAATCCAATCTAATCCACAGTCTTTACTAGTGTCGATTTGTTTAATATGACTCATTACAATTTCTTCTGTTTTGAGGATATTACTGGTTAGGATCGTGTTTGGTTCCTCATTAAGATACTCATGAAACCCTTGATAATCATCAATAGCTGTAGTGCCGAGTTCACTATAGAAAATGTTAAGGGTGTTACAGGCATCGAGACCAGATTTTTCAGATCCATTGACCAAGAAGGAGGTAGGTAGAGGCTTAGAAATTTTTCCGAAAAAATTATTAATATTTCGTCAGAACTTCTTACTGTTTTTTGGACAACGAGTAAGCTGGTTTCTGATTTCAGTTCGTTTAAGGGACAGGATGTCTTTTTGAATTTCCTTACACAGATTAGAAGCATTTCGATAATCCACTACCAGGCCTGATTTAGAGGCCTTGCGGAATAGCTTATCTCTGTCTTTAATTTTTCAGTGGAGTACCGGAGTTAGTTTAAATTTGCCTCTTCTAGTTGATATAATTTCTTCTTGGGGGCATTTTTTATCAATCAGGGACTTAAAACAAGTTCTCATGTTTGACCACATATCCTCAGGATTTCTCAGATTTCCATCAAAGATTTGGTTGATTACAGCATGAGGTTGGAGGTGATTTTGTATGTCAGTCTCCTTTATCTTATGGTACCGTCTACCTAATCTTGATTCGCTAGTTTGTGGTTCTTTTTCTTTTTTTATAATTAGGAAAGTACATAAGTGGTCAGAGATGTTGAAATTGATTGTTCCTGATTTGCTAACATGGGGGTGGTCAGAGCATATGATATCTAACTGAGTACTAGTGTTATGGGCCAGTCTTGTGTTAGATGTTATGTGCTATGTGTTAAGTCATCAAGTAGGGTGTGGAACTCTTGACTTATGTCTTCCCCTGGGAAACAATGATAACACATTTAGGCTTACTTGATCTGATAGAAGTAAGAGCAGCCCTAAGTTCATTGATAAAGGTTCTCTTATTTCCAGTCGGGGGCCTATACAGGTTTAGACATATACACACTCTCCTGTTGCCAGGTTTTATTAGTAGGCAGTGAAGTTTGATATCAGTATTGCATAGATTTAAGGCATTGAACGTCCATGGATCCACTTTATAACTGTTATGCGCATAACAACACAAACCTCCTCCTTTACTTTTGACCTCCCTACCAGTGATTATTACCTATAAGTGTATTGATTATTACCTGAAAAATAAGGAGTCATGGTCGTTGAGATATTAGTTTTAAATATAGCAGCCTACATGTAGGCCTAGGCTTATGAGCCGTAAAACTGTTTTAAAACATATGGAACATGCACTTTTTTCTTGTGATTATATGTACAGTTAGTGTGGTTCAACTTGTAATAATAATAATAATAATAATAATAAGGCATACAAAATATACATTTACTGAAAGAAGAATTTGTTCTCTTCGTAATGACACAAGAATTAGAGCAATGACATGATTTGTACTCACACAGCGAACGACGGAATGAAGAATATCATTAATTTAGCCAATTTCACACCCCAAAAACTCAAACCGATGTCATTTAATACGGGTAGCGACATGCTCGGTGTTATGGCAAACTACGGGCAGCCGCCATTGGGGGACAGATCGTAACTATCGTCGATGGGCGCCCGTTTTTTTGCGTTTTTTACCGTTCAGTTTTGAAATATGTTCACGATCGTTTGTACCAATACCCCTATCTCCATTCCCCAGGTAATCAGAATAAAAACAGGTGCTATCAACCCCCCAAATGTTTTAAAACATCGTTAACACAGCCGAGTTGTGCGCCAAAACCCCTATTTTTGCCCAGATCGCGCTATGTATTACTATGGGCGTGTGCAGGTAGCCAAGAATAAAACTACGATTTCTTTCCATCAAACAAGTTTGAATCATTGATATAGCCTGTTAATGGACAGTCAAAGTGTATACTATGTACAGTGTCACTTCCAGACCACAGGGATACTGGATATACAGGCTTAAGTTTGTTTTAAAATAAGAAGAAACAGGTGTTTACCCTATTACACATTACTCATTAGGGTGTGAAAAGAAGGTTCGTTTTCAAATTTTGCTCCCATGGGTCATCAATGGCCTCACTCTTTTAAGGTGACTCCGTAGTGATTTTGATTACTGATGAATTTCTCTAAAATTTTAACCAATGATACTTGACATGAAATAATGATTATTGAGTGAAAAAAAATATAGGTCACCAGGCTATTTTCCATGCTATGGCAGTATGGAGATAGAGATAGTAATCCTATTTGAGTAATTTTACTACATTTGAGTAATTTATTAACATAATTCGTTTAAAATGGTTCTGACATGAATTCAGACATCAAATTTCACCCAGACATTCAACATTATATATACTTATCATCAAATAATTTTTTTCCCCTCACATCCTGAGTTAGCCCCCTGGAAGCCTCCTAGTGGCAGTATGGGGCACTAGCAAAATTGACTTTGGCTGATGACAATCAGCGTTTAAAAAAAACCTGTTTGATAAATATTAATCAAATTTAATATGAATGTAGATACAGTATTTACTAACTCATACACAAAAAATCAGGATGGCTTTCCAGGCTAAATTTTTCTATATTACGACTTATTTGTGAAAAAAATGGAGAAAAAATGAAATTCCTGATAAATATTTGATTTGAAAAAAAAAATGGCTTCATAAATCTCAATGAACTTTAATGTGGATGCAGCTATCATAGTTACTAACTCACACACAAAAAATCAGCATGAATTTCCAGGCTGATCTTTTTATATTACAACTTAATTGTATGTATACACATACTTTGTGTGCATAATGCTTATAATTATGCCCTGCTATGTGTATTGAATACACATTCACAGGTGCGTGAAAAATGGCAAAAGTTGTAACCCCCTACTCACGCTATGCGTTGCCGCGCACCCCGTTACAAAATCACTACTGAGTCACCTTAAAGAGCCTGCCTGTTATTGATATGCTCAGAATTTTAAGTCGTTAATAGGGGAGCCACAAAAGTTTGATTTATTTCTTATATGAATATCATTGGGCTTTTTATGCATATCATATTTACCCCGATTGGGAATTAATTTCATATTATAATATATTTTCTTACTTTATTACCCTGACCTAGGCACCCTGTGATTTTCCCGCACCCTCCCCTGCACCTTAATGGATAAAGTCGCCATTCTTCGTGCAAAAATAAAAAGATTCTGGGGTGCTCCCCCCTATGCTCCAGGGTCTCATTCTCAGAAAAAACGGTCCTCCCCTACTTATATCGCAAATAAAAGTGGTGAACTGTGTATACAAATCTATTACTATATTATTTTGGTACAAAGAAAGAATATGGTATTTTATTATTTACTTGTATGATTAAAATCACATCTGACTTCTGTCATTAAATTGTAATTTGTGGGTGGGTAAATTTATGTGTGGGCGGGTAAATATCTGCATTTACCCGCCAAGGGGGGGGGGGGAGTTAATTTCGCACTCTGCAATATAACCAATGTCTTGGGCGACATTTATGCAAAATTTTGGAAAATAATCTTGAAAATCAGATGAATAAAACGTGTAGCAAGGTCGCTTACATTTTAACCATTACTGGCCCATTAATGGTTCTAGTTCTAAGATATTGATCAGGGGCCCGTTTCATAACTAATAGCGGAGCGGAGCGGAGCGGAGCGGAGGCCAAAAATAGCGGAATTCCACTTTTCCGTTTCATAACTAATAGCGGAACGGAATTCCGCTATTTTTCCGCAAAGTCTCCGCATTTTTTGCGGAATTCAAAAAGGTCTCCGCAACTTTTCATGTCTTAATTTTACATGAAATAAATACGAAATAAACACTTTTTATTCTTTCTATAGCTCTTCATTGCTAGTTATTATATGTTTTAAGGTGAGAAAAAAAATATTATTTTTACAATTTTCGACCAGGGTATTCTTGTCATAGTGAAAAGGAAATGAACACATTTTACATGTACCAAATATGGGGGGAACGTTTTGCAAATTTCGTCTGAATTAGTTATCTTTCAATATTGTAAAAAGAAATTCAACACCTTTTTTCAACGTGGCTAAAATATTTTAATAGTTTAATGAATAATCAATAATTTTGTACTTAACATCAAGGTTTCTTTTTAAAAGTATCCCGATAAGCTCTTCAAACACAAATACCAACACAGCTTGGTTCTTGGGTTTTGATGTGGTACCTCACAATTTATTATGTAAACCTCTATGGATGCCAACTAATTTGTATAAAATATGCATAGAATCTATATATGCATAGATTGTATATATGGGTCAGATTTTCAGAAAATGTACAATTCGACTACACCAATCCCCTCAAATAACTCACATTTAAGACAGAAATGAGCTTCAAAATGCAGTTTAACATAACAGAACTGATACTTTAAATCAACGTGATACCAAATATACTCAGATATACCTGGTATTCTTTATTTTTCAGCCTAATGTAGGAGAATTTCCTAAATGTGTACAGCTACCAATTGTACATTTTCTGAAAATCTGACCCATATATAGATAGTATATGCACAGATAGTATATGCATATATTATATATGCATAGATTATATATACATACATTGTATATACATACATACACGGGCACTATGTGTTATACGTATACATGTATATATGTATGTATACATATCTATGTATATAAAATATACGGTATACAACATTGTATACACATACATTGTATATACATACATATATACATAGATGTATGTGTATATATGTATACATAGATTAGGCATGTGTATGCATGTATTATATATACAAATGTGTACATATACATATGAACAACTCCAACAATTGGTCGTCATTTGGTTGAAAAATCCTAATTTCTTAAAATTGCTTCTATAGGTTTATTATTTTGTGTACATAAACTAGACATATGGCTGATAATATAGATGAATATTGTAGTCAGGGCAGCTTGGTAGAGTCTGTGACGAGAATGCTGATAATAAGGGCACTGAAGAATGGTGCATATTTCTACATAAATGAAGATTTAAATTAGAAATGAATAAAATAAATATGTACATAACATTTTGAATTATTATGTAATTCATAGGTCTCGACATAAGGGTCATAATGCTTTTTAGTTTGTGGAAATATTCCAACAAGAAGAAAAGTTACAGCCAAACACGATTCAGTAATGGTAATGATAATGGCAGCGGCAAGGGTCACAGGGCATTGGACCCTCTGTTCATACACATGTAAAGGTTCTCTGTATGACTACACAATACATGCATAAGTGATGTGACATAATTATTATGTCACATGATTTATGTCACCGTAACGTGCCGGCACGCAACGGTGACATAATGTTTTAGCACTCTTGAGGTGCAGTAATGCAAAGCAGGGGGATAATGCTGCTGTTTATGTTTGAGCTATATGATGACTTACCTTCAGTCATACTTTAATTTTTTCAACTCTAAATATTTTATTTTTTATTAAATAAAATGTCCGGCACATTATGGTGACATAGAAACTTCCCAAATATATATTGTTTGATGTAATTCCCAAGAAAACTAAAATATTCAAATACATTCATTATTATACGAAAGAATACATTGAAAACTATCTAAAACATATTCATTTTACCCATCTTGGTGTTTATATCAATTTTTATTCTAGGTTTAAATAGGTACGATATGGTGACATATATAAACTTCCCCAGAGATTTTTGCATTGCAAATCAACCAGTGGATTATCAGAAATATATTTTTTTTCAAATTATTTGGTAGCCAGAGTCATGATATGAATTTTGAATAAGCATGTAACACTGATTTTATTTGTTTTTTTTCTTTATACACTTTTTCTCATAATTAAAAGATTTCTCATAATTAAAAGATTTTCTTTAATTTTTAGGCAATATGCCAGATATGTGAAAGTGGGTTATTTCTGATGTATTTTCCATTGGGGAAACTGATAGAATTGATAGAATACCTCCAGACCAAGATTTCTTGTTAAAAATGCAAAGATCTATTTCATAGTCATATGTCGACCAATTGGTGGAATTACTCATATACATATACATCTATGTATGTATGTATGCAAGTGTAGGCCTACATACATGCATATGTAGTATACACATACACATGTATGTGTGCATGTGTATTAGAGAGGGAGAGAAGAGAGGGTGAGGGGAGAGAGTGAAGAGAAAGAGATGAGCGAGGGGACAGAAGAGGGGGAGAGTGATGAGAGGGAGAGAGAAAGAGTGAGCAAGCAGTGTGAGCAAGAAGTGTTATGAAGGTTTGTTTTGTCCCCAAACTGTGAGGATAAAAATGTGTCATAGTAAATATCCAACAAATCCAACACTTTTCTTTTTTGGATATCATTTTCCTTTTCTAAGATATCCTAAGACATACTCAACATGACTTATTGATATCTTGGATATCCGAATAGATACTTTCTTGGATTTCGGATTTTCTTTTTCTCACAGAAATGTGCACATAGCCACCGTCTGATGTCATTCCTAGATAGGTCTGCTGCATGCTGGTCATCGTGTATAGGGAGGGGATGGCTAATATATTGTTTGGACTAACTTTATACATGTACTAAGTCTTTACTATTTTATCAAATGCTTGAGCTTTTTCAATAAAATCAGTTTCCATGGCAACCATCTAATATCTCTGGAAATAAAAATGATAATACTTGATGGCGCACAACTCAGTTGATTAGAACTGCATCTCCCCTAGCCACACAAAATGAACGGTCCTCCCTCCACTCAGACACTCAGAGTGTTGAGCGACCTCGAATCTAGGTCAGGGGAGAACTCGTGGGATGGGTGAGTATAACTATGGAAAGCGTACCACATACATTTATGGTAAACATACCATAAACATACCATATACCATATATATACATACATACAATTTATACATACCATATATGCATACCATATACATACCATATAATACCTTATACCATATATACATACCATATACATACCATATACATATATCATATACCATTTATACATACCATATATGGGATACCATATATACATACCATTTATACATACCATATACATATACACACCATATATACATACCATATACCATATATACATACCATACATATACATACCATATATATACATACCATATATACATACCATACATACATACATACATTAATGGCTTATACATACCGCATACCATATATATACATACCACATACCATATACTTAACATATAGTATACATACATGTATACAGTATAGAGGTACAAATAATTGCCCCAAAATCATAAGAGATTAGGAAAGTTGAATAAATATGTTGGGGTATTTAATACAATTTAAATTGTGTAAAAGGCTTAAATACTTTTTGAGTAGTAAGCATAAGTATTGGGACATAATTTTCGAAATTATTTCGGCAAATACCTCATCCTATAGAGTATATTTTATAGCTACTTTACCAACGATTGGAAATAGAGGCCGAAAAATTGAAATGTATGGGTCCCGCTTTCCATATATAACCGTGCACCCAGTCTATCTGTGACGTTGAGGAAAAGAACCGAAAAGTCAGAAATCCGATCACTGCCATGGGATCCGATCACTGTCATGGGATTTGTGCCATGTGCAATAGCAGCAGATGGCACACGTCATGGGTGATAGGGGAGTCGTCATAGTAAAAAGACTCCTTGTCATGGGTGAAAAGATCTCTGTAATGAAGAAATAGTCAGTGCCATGAAACTATTTGTTCAAGGAATAGGAATAACGAGATTGTAATAGGAAAAGGTGTCTTTGTTATGGATTTTGGCTATGCGTAATATGTGCAAAAAAAGAAGAAAAGTCTGTAATATTACACAGGTCGTACAGGTGACGACTTTGGGACGCAACAAGGTTCATTAGTTTTTAACTTGATTTTGAAATAAAAAGAATAGATTTCTTGCCAAGCACCGTCATCCCAAATAATACATTATTATATCTATATATAACATCTCCTTTATCTAGTATAAACTAAGCAGTCATTAGGATTATAACCAACGATTTATGTGCGGAAATACCAATACAATTATCTTTTGAACCTATAACGGAGCATAGTGGGACATAGCGGAAGCCTTAGCGGCCCATAACGGAGCATAACGAACGGCAACGGACGGTAACGGACCATAACGGAAGGTAGCGGAGCAAATAATAACGGACTGTCTTATGAAACGGGTTAGCGGAAATGCCCTAAATTATCCGCTAAAAAATGTTCCGCTATGTTCCGCTATGCTCCGCTCAGCTATTAGTTATGAAACGGGCCCCTGTTCCATTGTTTCAGTGAAATGCAGTCAATTGAACACAGTTACCCAATTGTATTATAATGTTGTTCATGACTTCTCAGCCATTCGTCACCCCAATTTGTTTTTTTAACATTTTGTTAATGTTTGATACATAAACGTTAACATGGAGTATTCTGGAATTGACTTATAAATTATATTCAGGGACTAAAATGGGCTAAAATCTCCTTATCATGAATATTTACCCATCCTATGTGTATAAAACATCCATGTTTGTATATATACATATATCTATACTTGTCCGTACATACACACACATACATACATGTGTATGTATGTGTATGTATATATGTAGTGGGTCCGCCACCCGGAATACAGCGAGGCTGTCGACCATCGCCGAACACCAACCAGGCTACGACAGCGGGGGCACTTCTACCGGAGCCGGAGACAACTACCACCAGTTCCGTCAGGGGGCGACATTCACCACCGTGCAGACGACACTGCAGACACCCTCCGACGGACGGTAGGCGGAGGATACTACTACCTCCGCAAGGGGATCCAGGCTTCGCTTAACACTACGGACTCGAGCCGCGCCGCGGACCGAGATACTTCTGTTGTTCAAATTAAGCACCCTTGCTTCAGTGACAATACTTTTGTAACTGTATACCTTTGGGAAATAAACCAGGTTCAAACGAATCTCCTCGTATTCGTGATTCTTTCCGGAATTTCGTAAACTCGTGCCCACGAATCTGTGGTTCACTACATTGGTGCCGTGAGCCCAGGGCCGAGTAGGGAAGTTCCCGAAAGGATCCCCGATGTTAAGAGTCAGACGATGACTCTTGGCGACGAGGAAGCAGCCAAGGCGGCAGCCAAGGCTGAAGCCGAGCAGCAAGCATGCGAGGCTCTCGCTCAGATGTTGACGAAACGTCAGGGTGATGCGCAAACCTTTGCGAACGACTCATTTGCTCAAATAGAGCAAGTAGTTGCACACATAGACAATATGCATGCCAATGGATTGGTCGTCAATCCGGAAACACAAAGCTTAGTTGAGAAACTAGTAGCTGTGGTGTTAGGATTGCGCCCGTGTTACAATGAGGACGATCTTCGCAAGCTCATAGAGCAGGCGGGCTACAACGTCGAGACAGGCGAGGCGGATGGATCGGATGGTTCTGACATTAAGCCGCCGGAAGCCGTTAAGACAGCCGCGGAAACTGCAGTCCCGCTGGGGCAGCAAGATGATGCGAAAATCATGATGGACCATCTGACTACCATGCTTTGTTCTTATGACAAGACGGGAAAACCACCAAGCGAAATCGCTGAAGGTGAAATTCGAGGAACACTCGACCTGCTATGGGTGCTGCACGAACAACTTCCATTGAAGCGTGTACAGCGGCTATATCGTGGTCTACACGAATATGCGGCTTGCCCCCAATATCTCATCGACATGTTGGATCGAAGATATCCCGCGCTGCTGCCTCCAGGTAGCCTGGATCCGCGTGTGCAGATGCCATCGCAGGATACGGATAGCACGGAACTGCGAGCCTCGCGCTTGCCTAGTACTCCGGCAGGATTCAAGACTGCAGGAAGAAGAGTCGACTTTGTGGATTCGTCTCCTTCGGACAATGGTCTCAACTACTCATTGACTAATGTTTCAATTCCATTATTGGACAATGACCTACAGCCCAAACCTGGTCTGTCAGCTGGTCGCGAACCAGATAGCCATATGACGGTACCTATGAGCACTACTAAGTGTAGACGTTTGATGATGCCTGAGATGGAAGCAAGCGTCGTATATAACGAAGACCGCCCTGCGGAAGTTCGTTTGTACGGATCGACGGGCAAGGGAGAAAATCCTAAACCTAAAAATCTCAAACCTTTTCGTAATGGAGAGGATTGGGAGGAGTTTCTCGCATCAGCGATAAACTACGCCGAACTTTGCGGTTGGCCAGAAGAAACGCTTATGCGCGAACTGATTATGGCAACTTCACGACATGTGAACCAGTCAACTTGGGGAAATTCACAATCCCTAACATTAAGTGACATAGTTACGAGGCTTCGGGTCATCTTGGACACAAAGACCGAAGAACAACGCCAGGAGGAATACCGCGGACGTATTCAACAGCCTGGCGAATCACTTCAACACTATGGTGAGGCTCTGCTTACCTTGTGTAAACATGCGTACGAGGGCCAATACCTCGAACATATGAAGAAGGAGTCAATCCGTATCTTCTGCACGGGCTTGGAAGATAAGTTTCTTGGCATGTGGGTGCAAACTAATCGCCCAAAGTCTATGCAAGATTGCGTAGATCTCGCAACGGATTTTGTGCGAGCAGGTGGCCCGGCAGCATATCAGCGTGTCTTGGGTTCCACACCGGGACAGTCCTCTAAATTTAAAACTAGGGGATATAAGTTCTACGGACAGAGGAAAGACAAAGAGCGAAAAGCTTCTTACGCGGCTGCGGAAGCAGAGGCACAGTCTGACTCTGACTCATCGGGGGACAAAACTTCGGAGGTGTCTACTGCAACAGAAGTCCCGAACTCTGATTCGGAATCGGATTTAATAGCCGATTTCGCGGCCTTCCAGGCAATGAGGAAGGACGTGCGAAAGGAAGACGGTAAAAAGTCTGACCAGAGCACGAAAAAGTCGTGGGATAAAACCAAGACTTTGTCTAAATCTTCCAAGAAGAAGGTCACGAAGACTGACTACAGGAAGAAACACAAGAAGGCGACTCGTCCAGAGCCTGCCTGTTGGCTTTGCGGGAAGACAACCCACTTGCAAGCCAATTGCAATCACCTGAAAAAGTTTCGCGCTTTCATCGCGAAAGAAAAGGGTGAGGAAGACAATTCCCAGGAACAAAACAAACTGACTAAGGGAAATTGAGGTGGGTCTCGCAAGGAAGCGGTGACGAGACCTGCAAGTTCGACGGAACTCTTGACGGGGGGAAGCCCTTCCGTAGCCCGCTTGGGCAAAGGAACTCCATGTGGGTCGTACGATCTGGGGAGGTCAGGTAGGCAGGCAGAACAGAACAGAGAGGAAACTGGGGTGGTGGAGGGTGTGAACCCCACGAACCCAGCAGATACGAAACTTTGGTTGAAGGAGTCGGTTAGTAACATTCAAGCCATCCCGCGCAATCGTGGAATGTGTTTGGACGGTCGCTATACTGACGCTGGCACGGCGCTGCTCGCGGTTAGCCTGCAAGCCCAACCTGCTCGCTTTGCAGGTTCAATGGGGTATGCGGTCTTTGACTTTGAGATCGCAGGGCGTTCGTATCCGAACGCTTGTCTCGTAGTCAGTGGTCTAGGCGGCGGGGAGGAGGCCGTGCTTGGCCAAGACTTCATGTGGCGCTATGATACTAGCATGACGGGGCCTGGCAAGATGCTCCTGGAAGGAGGCAAGAATCACGTATTCTGTCGACGGAAAGGTGCGATATCGACCGCATTCCTACGGGAGGATGTGCGGTTGGCCACGTTCGAGGTGAAGGTCGCGTCTGTGGATGTGTCCCTACCCGAGAACAACATGGGCTATATTATGGAGTCAGATGTAGGGTTACAGGTAGACGGTTTCGTGGAGGGTTGCGATACATATGTATCGTCTGCTCACTGCCACAAACTTCCTATTATGAACTCAACGGGACTTGCAATAGTCATGCCACGCGGGACGCCCGTGGCATCCGCATATGAGGTGGCGGCGAACTTCACGGGTGACTATTTGCATTTGGCATGTGCGAGGGCTGAGTCCGTGAACGGGTCCAGCACGGGGGGGAAGCAGAAGCTGACCCCTGATAGCTGTTCAATTACTAGCATCCCTGAACTGGAAACTATCATAGAGGGCGCTGAAGTAGCAGATACTGAAACCTTGAAAAAGGTGCATGAGTTGGTATATGCGAAAAAGCGAGTGTTCAGATTGCAAGGTGAACAATTGGGGTTTACGAACAGGGTTCTACACTCCATCGACACGGGTGACACTAAGCCTATAAAGTTACCTTTTCGTCGAGTTCCCTTAGCGAAACAGGAGGCTCTGGACTCCCAGGTCAGTAAGATGCTAGCGGAGGATAAGATCGAGGAAGGAAATGGCCCGTGGGCCTTCCCCACCGTTCTTGTTCCAAAACCGGATGGTTCAACTAGGGTTTGCGTTGATTTCAGGAGACTGAACAATGTGACACGAAAAGACTCGTATCCACTACCGCGAATAGACGACTGTCTAGACGCGCTTGGTGGCAATGCATGGTTTTGTACCCTAGATCTGGAAAGTGGCTATTGGCAAATAGCTATGGATCCGGACAGCAAGGAGAAAACGGCTTTCACTACTTCCATGGGTTTATACCAGTTCAAGGTGATGCCGTTCGGTCTTTGCAACGCCCCGGCCACGTTTCAGAAAATGATGACAGAGGTTCTCCGGGGGCTTAATGGCAAGATCTGTGTCGTCTATCTCGACGATGTGATCATTTATGGCGCAACGGTCCATGAAGCTATTACGAACACGGGTTTAGTGTTCGACAGGTTAATGGCGTACGGCCTTAAGTTGAAACCGAAGAAGTGTCGCCTCTTTCGTAAGGAGGTACAGTACCTGGGTCGCATCGTATCTAAGGAGGGGATACGGGCAGATCCGGAGAAGACGCGAGCGGTAGTAACTTGGCCTATTCCGTTAACAGTGAAGGATATCCGCTCTTTTCTGGGTTTCGCTTCATATTATCGTCAGTTCATTCCGAGTTTTAATGATCTCGTACGGCCATTGCAGGAAACTGCAACAGCCGGACAAAAGGTACTACGGTATAAGCTTATTTGGAATAGTGAGCTCGATGAGGCATTCGAGGCTACAAAGAAAGCCTTGCTTTCCACGTCCGTCTTGGCGTATCCACGAGCGACCGGCCAGTTCATTCTGGATACGGATGCGAGTAGTACGGCCATGGGGGCGGTCCTATCGCAGGTTCAGGATGAGCAAGAGCGAGTGATCGCATATGCTAGTAATTCGCTCTCAAAATCACAGAAGAACTACTGTACTACGTACAGAGAGCTGTTGGCGGTTGTATATTATGTGCGAAAGTTCAAACATTATTTATACGGCGCAGACTTCATAGTCGCGAGTCTCGTGGGGGAGGGGGTAGGCACGAACGACAATCTCGTATCTGTAAACCAGACTATCCGTGAGCTACAGCGCACGGACGATACTACCAATCGTATCATGGGTTTCCTGGAACGCAACCAGGAGCCCACGAATCTGACTAGTGAAAGTGATGAATTCAGAACAATCTGGAGTCACAAGATGGATTTGTGTTTGGAAGAAGGGGTACTCACGTTCAAGTGGAGAAAACCTTCAACTGGACATGTTTTCCCGAGGATCGTGTTGCCGTTTGACCAACGCCTATCTATGTTCAGGCGATATCACGGCCCGGCCTCGGCGGGACATTTTGGGCACGCCAGAACGAAAGACGCTTTGCGAAGAAGGTTTTTCTGGCCGTCTCAATCCGGGGACATAAAAAGATGGATTCAGCTATGCCCTGAGTGTAATGTGCGAAAGACACAAAAAGGTGTAAATAAATCGCCATTGCAAAAGGAGCTGATGGGAGAGAGATTCAGTAGAATCTCGATGGACATCCTTAGTGGCTTTAAGACTAGTACGAGAGGAAATACTTGTGTATTGGTCATTGTGGATTACTTTTCAAAATGGTCAGAAGCATACTGCTTACCTAACCATAAGGCGGCGACAGTCGCCTGGACAGTATTTTGCAATTGGATCCTGCGGTTTGGCGCGCCCAGGGCGATACAAACTGATGGGGGCCCTGAGTTTGATGGAGAATTATTCCGGGAACTCTGTAATCTCTACGACACGAAGAAACAGACAACCCTCCCGTATAGGCCACAGGCCAACGGGCAGGCAGAAAGGTATAATCGTGTTCTCGTAGAACAGCTCTCGTGTTGCGCGGATTATGGCGCGGATGATTGGGATACTTATATCCTGTGCATCGCGGCGGCCTATAATAATATGATTAACGCGAGTACGGGCTGCACTCCTCATTCTGTGGTTTTCAGAACAGAGGCATATACACCTGCAGATCTAATTCATGGTGTACCTCAAGATGGCTTGGACTTCCCCTGCGGCTCAGGCTTCATTGAGGATCTTCGTAAAAACTTACGGAAGTCGCACGAATACGTGCGTCGTACGTTGAAGAAAACGGCCATCGCTCAGAAACGCCATTTTGATATGTCCGCAACTAGCCGGTCATTTGAAGTGGGGGACTGGATATATCGATATTACCCACCAAAAGTGGCAAACAAATATGGTGCGAAGTGGGATGGTCCGTTTAAGATAACCCATGCATTAGGAGGCAACTCCTATGTCGTAGACACCGCGGCTGGTGGTGTCAAGTGGAGTGGAGATCTAATGAAATCTGTTCTCGACCTTGACAAGAGGGTAGAGCTCCGCAAAACGACCGGGTTGGAACAAGCTCCTGAGTATAGGAGACTCGTGGCTGCCGGTAGAGAGGTGGTGTCACTGGAGAAGGGCAGGGTCGTGGCAGGTCAAGAGCTCGCTGAGTCGTTAGAAAACACTTCTCCGGAAAGTTAATCTCGCGAACAGGCGTGGCCGACCACCGAAGCACAGGAAGGGGTGTACTGGGGAGACCGTGCTCCCTCCAGAGTGACCAACTTCTCTACCGAAAAAGCAGGACAAGGGTAGGAAACCCTTGGTACCTAAGGCAGACAAGCCCGATAAGCTTGTACGACGGGGTTCGGAAGTGCCGAATCCCACGAGGCCGCCCGATGTCGCGACGCGAGGCATTGGGAAACGTGTCTCCAGGCGTCCGGTCAGGCTTGGGATCGGATAGCTTGGAACGGCGGTTAGAGCCTCTCTCTAAAATGACCAACATAAAGGTCTGTTAACCCGGTCGTGTCTGTCGAAGACACGGTTTAAGAAAAAAAAAACACAACGAGAAGTCATTTTGGTCAATATGCTAGGAGAGTGGACACCTCTGTAACGACCAACCCTATACGGCAATAGTAACCGGGGACCGTCGCTCCGACATCGTGGCCCACGGGTCAAAGGAGCCGCATAAGATGGCCCGTAAAAAGGCTGTCGACAAAATTATGCCGGCTCTCGAGCGCGCGGGTGTCTCGTATCTCCCACAGTGGGGATACAAAAGCACGCTCCACCTTGCCTCTGCAACCTCGGAAGCCATTCTGAGGAACGCAAAGGAGCAGGGTTTCACCTCCAAGTACCCATTGGAAAAGGATATCACAAAGCCTAAACGAACGGGGAAAACCAAGAGGAAGAAGAAGGGCTCCGACAAATCGGAACTCCACACCCGCAGCCGCGGAGGGTAGAGCACCTGGTGCCACCTCATCCGTGCCAGACCCTCACCCGTGCCAGACCCTCAGCCTGGTCCATCACGGCCCGCGGCTACCGTAAGGGTACCCCCACCCGCGGTCGACCGGGTCGGCATCACTCGCACCCGGAAGGTGGTGGCTGATCGCGCAGCGGTCCTCCGGCTGGCTCTACAAGAGTCACTGGAAGGCTTCTGTGTGGATATCGCAGAGACCTACAGGCCTCTCGATAACGTGGACCGTTTGGTTGATAGCCAGGCGGAAATCGCGCAGCTTATGGCTTATGTCCCTCAATGAGCAGGAACTCCTGGTGGAGAGGGTAAACCTTCTCGACACGCAAGTCAACGGACTTCGCCGGGAGAACCAGGAGCTGCATGCGGAGGTCACTCTGCTGCGAGCTCAGGCCACGCATCGGGCTGCGAAACCCGCGTCTCCTCCGCCACCAAGGGTAGAGACGGCTCCTCCAGTGCAGAATCTGGTTCTGCGGCTGGAACAGAGGAAAAAGGAAGTTCGCGAGAAGTTCAACAGGGCTTTGTGCGCAGCACCGTCTGTTCCTCCGGGTTTCGGAATGGGGGACCGTCAGACCGCTAAACCTCTTTTTGGAGGTATAGGTTATGGCGCGCCCACTCGTGTCGCGGCTACGATGGTGACACCGACCGCTGGCGGATCCGCTCTCGCTAACGCGACTCCTCTCCGTAGCACGGAAACGGAGATGGAGGTAGACCCCCACGAGGGGTCGACTGCTCGGAAGGAAGAAGAAAAGGCGGCTCTACGGCGTCGTTTCGAGCAGGATCGGGTTGAGGCAGAACAGCTCTGTATCAAACGTGAAGCTGCGCTAGCTGAGACACGCCTGATCAAAGAGGCCTTGGAGAGGAGACTCCGTGAAGAGGAAACTCTACGGCAGGCGGAGGATCAACGACTCTGACAGGAGGAGGCCGCTCTACAGCAAGCGGAAGAGCAACGACTCCGACAGGAGGAGGTCGCGCTACGGCAAGCGGAAGAGCGACGACTCCAACAGGAGGAGGCCGCTCGTCAGCAGCTAGCTGACACGGCCAGGCGGGAGACTGCTCAGGCTCTAAGCCGTCAGTGGGACCAGGAACAAGTGGCTCGTGACATGGCTTACTTCCGCGAGGTGGACAAGAAGGAGGAAGCTGAACGCCAGCAGGCCAAACTGGATCGGGAGATACAGGAGCTCCGCGAAACAAGAACAGAGGAGTTGCGAGTTGAGGCTGCGGCTGCGAGTTGAGGCTCTCAACTCGCATCGGCCGGCCTTTCCTCTAACCCACGGGATAGAACCTCCATCCATCCAGGTAGTGGACCCTACGGGGACCCCCATGGAAACTGGTGGCACGCTCATTGGCGTTACCGATCTAACTCGGCAGCGCGAGAACCAGAGCGCGAGTACGGACACGGGGACCAACCCGCAGATGTTGGCAGCTACGTGGGGCCCTAACATGCTCCCGGGTAGCCACTCCGCGGAATCTGGCGAAGCGGCAGTATCACCTCCGGCTGCCGTCTCCACTCCCCACTCGTACAGACCACCCTGAGGAGAAGTCTCCTCGGCAACCAAGCACCTCTCCTTCATAGAGGAGAAAACTTTCCGAGCGGAGAGGCCTCCCCAAAGCTCAAGGAAGCGCTACCTTTGGTGGACACGTCCACGAAGGATCCGTTGGTAACCGAACCAGTGGCACCTCTTCCCGTAACCGCGCCCAAGGGTACGAGTATGGAAGAGGTCGAGGGGAATGGTGAGTAATCCCGTTACCATGGCCTCGCACGGTCGAGCGTACCAGCTCCGTAGACCATCCGGTGAGAGCAGGCTTGGGCTCTGACAAGTCGGTAGAAATATCGGACGGGGAAGAGCACGAGCCACTGCAGGAGTTGGACTCCGATACGGGGCTGATCTACGATGATCTGGGACAGAAAGACAACGTAGTTGTCGTCCCAGATCCGTGATTTGACCCGTTCGACGAAGCCCTTATTGGGAACCTTTCGCTTCACGGCATCTCCAAAACGGAGGGTGAAGCTGAAGCGAAGGAGATGGGTGAGTTCGTCTAGAACTCCCCAATAGGGCTTGGGATTCGCACTGCGATTCCCCGAGGCGGCAGTCTCGTGTGGGTTCATCTCACAGTGAGGGGAGGGCTCTCCTCTTCGCAGGTGGTGGTTTTATCCGCAAGACTAGTATGGTTCACTAGTCTCGCTTTTAATAATAAAGCTTGTGCACGAAAACATTTTTTTTTTATGCTTCGAATGTACGCTTCCGATTGTACCGCACCGCGAGATCGGGACGGACAGGCATGTATGATGGCCTCTTTAGGCCTATGAAGGCTACGAACCTTGGGGGCGAGTGCAAGCCTGGCTCTAGGATCCGTGCGGCGGGGTGGCATAACATTTGCCCCGCTGCACACGAGGGTCTAGAGCCACGAGGATCTCCTTGGTGCCACGGCGGACCCTACGTAGTGGGTCCGCCACCCGGAATACAGCGAGGCTGTTGACCATCGCCGAACACCAACCAGGCTACGACAGCGGGGGCACTTCTACCGGAGCCGGAGACGACTACCACCAGTTCCGGCCAGTTCCGTCAGGGGGCGACATTCACCACCGTGCAGACGACACTGCAGACACCCTCCGACGGACAGTAGGCGGAGAATACTACTACCTCCGCAAGGGGATCCAGGCTTTGCTTAACACTACGGACTCGAGCCGCGCCGCGGACCAAAATACTTCTGTTGTTCAAATTAAGCACCCTTGCTTCAGTGACAATACCTTTGTAACTGTATACCTTTGGGAAATAAACCAGGTTCAAACGAATCTCCTCGTATTCGTGATTCTTTCCGGAATTTCGTAAACTCGTGCCCACGAATCTGCGGTTCACTAAATATACATTTTCGTCGGAGTAAGAGGCTCAACCACTTCATTTGCAATTTTTGAATTTTATTTGCATAGATTACTGCCTGGTTTACATGCATTCGATCATTTTCATAATCTTCTTCAGGCTGGCTACACATGTGTGTATAAATATACATGTGTATGTGTGTACATACATGTGTATGTATAAACTATCTATGCATGTAAGTTTTACATGTATGTAATTATAATACATGTATCTATAATGCATAACATGCATGTATGTATCGTTTGTATACACGTGTGTATGTGTATATATGATCAATAATAGGAAAAATATGATCGTTCATATATGGCACAGTCGCTTACATTAAAATGTGCCCATGCTGTGTTTTTAGCAATAAACATGATGCTATATCAAAGATATCCAATGAATATCAAAACAATTTTTTGCATTACCAAGACAATGTAAAGAAATTATTTTTTATGTATTTTCACATATTATTATGTATCAAAATTAATAATATGCAGCCATATTCTTTATTTTATTTGCATTCAAAAGTGATGAAGTCGGATTTTAGAGCAATTTATGCCTAAAAAATACAAATTACATTATGTACATTAAAGAAGCCATTTTTCGAGCTACACATATAAAAGTGGTATACCATCGACAGCTCTTGAAGGGGGAATACATTTACAAGTGCTATTAAATATTGCATTTGCATAGACAAAAATGACATCACTATGGAACAAAAATCATATGACGAAGGTTTGGTGGATAGACTCATATACCATGACGATTTCTACGGTTCGATATGCGTTAAACTCAACTCGTCCTAGGTAGGATTCCAGTAGGATTGCGTTTGTAATACAGAATTTAATATCATCCTATATTGTAGCAACAATCCTAGTACTAGGATCTTCCTACCGTAGTGTAATGTTTATGTCACTATAGTCCTATGTTAGTAATACAGGGCCTATGGGTGTATGCAGGTAGCTAAGAACAACACTACGACTTCTTTCCATCAAACAGGTTTGAATCAGAGTTCAGAGATGCCAAGTGCCCCGATTTAACGTTACTTCCTTGCCGAACCTCTAAGCAGGATGACAACCTTAGGTTGCAGCAGTTTAAACCAATATAATAACGATAACATTTAATAACAAACGGCCGCCGCCACCTTTAGCTATGCATAGTATGCATTGCCATTGTTTATTCACGTACTCGACTCTTCCGTGACAACCGCTTCTGAAAGAAGCTGCCCATCGGCAGGATCACTACCCATTACAACGTCACACCTGCCATTACGGGTCCTCACGCAAATAGAGAGAGATTGATACTTATCCCCCTGTTTGCCAACGAAATAAATGCTCATTCAGCATTCTTACCTAGCTTACTCCTACCGTATATTAGTAAGCAACGATATTAGCTAGTGATTACTGGAACAATATTGTCTAGAAAAGAAGATATAAGCCCATTTACCACCAGCAAGGCCTATGATAAGATTCGAATCGACGGCCATTGCCGCGAAATATATCAACAAGAGCCGAAAATGGTGTCTCCCAATACCGCCGCTAGCGCCACTGCATAGGCCGCTGCTCAGTGCCTACGCACTGAGCAGCGCTTGGGGTGGGGGTGGGGTGGAGGTGGTAGAGAATGGACGGGAGTTCGTCGGCAACTGTTTTTCTTTATTTATACAAGCAACTAGCCTAAAAGTCAGATCCCAACACAACCCAATCCAGCGGTCTGCTTTCTGGACGTCCCCCGTTAGAGCTCGTAAGGCGTGAGCCTCGTTTTCGTATCCAATATGGCGGCGCCCTACCCGACACACATTAGAAGTGATACATATTGTATGAGGACGATCCGATCAATTCCGATCGTATAAACATACAAATGGTATGTATGTATGTATGTATGTATGTATGTATGTATGTATGTATGTATGTATGTATGTATGTATGTATGTATGTATGTATGTATGTATTCCTTAAGAACATGCTCCTTATAATTATTTCTAAAATTTGAGATTTTTACAAAATTCCAAAAACATTAAATATCCCGACATGTCTATCTGACTTTCCTAAAGTTTTATGCTTATACAACTATTCTATCTATTAAAAGGGATATGACGCTTAGACTTTGATATTTTGTCTCCAAATGTAAATAGGGCCCTTGTCGACGTTTTATGAGAAGTGCCCATATACAATAAGGCATTGCGTTGGTTCTAATTCTATTCAGAATATTTAATAAAGTTGCCCACACTCTCTAGCATAAGTAGGGAATGAAGCACCAGTAATTTCTACAAACTAGGATAGGACCCTAAGACATTTTCCATATACAAGTCGGAAGTATATTATATATTATCTATACATCTGATGCACGGGAACTGTTTGCAACTTCGACAGTTAATTACAGTAAAACAATTTAACTATTCAATCCCATATTTACTGACTTTTGAGTGCCACCCATAATTATTGATATCCTAAAATTTCTCGGAAATAAATTGAATATTTCATGGGAAAAACTGTGAAGAGGTACGTCTAAGCAAGTAGCGACGGTGCTGTGCGGGTGCTACTTGATAAACTACAATCCCTACAAAATTCAGCAATACGGACTATATTTGATAAAAATAGATTTGAAAATGTTGATGAGGAGCATAAAATTATGAATATTTTACCCCTTGCTAAAAGAAGAAAATTACATATAGTTCAGATTGCCCACCATTTAGCACAAAACTCGGACAATGTCGATCATAGAAATTTGAAAACCAGAAGTCATGACGCGGGACGCAAAAACCTAAAAACAATAACCCCAAAAACCACCAAAATTCAAAATTCAGTCATTTATAAGTGCCAAGTAGAATGGAATAAACTACACACTGAAGCACATCAAATTTCAGATAGACACGCTTTTAGCTCCTATATCAAGAACAAAATGGGGTGATGGATGGAGTCACACACCTGACAAATACTTTGACAAAATAATAATATAAATTTGATATGATTATAACAGTTTGTTATTATTACCGTTTTAAAATGTATGCTCTGTTTTGGGGTATTTTCACCGCACAAATTAATTGTATTGAACGTCTTGCATCCTTTTACTGTACTTTTACTTGTTCTGTTCTGTATTCTCGACATGTTAGTCATATTATCCTTGTCATATTTACTCGCTTTTATTAATCACTATGTCACACTTATTTAACGCCAGTTTGACAAAAATAGCTTTCGTAGTACTTCTTCAACAAACGTCCTTCTAATAATAAGAACATACTTAATAAAAATAAGGACATATTTAACGGTAAAATTGTAAAGAACATGAACTGGTTTATAACATTATAACATTATTTTTGTAGTTCTAGTTATCTAGTAGTTGTAGGAAACAAAACCAAGCCTAAGATTAACAAGAAGGCATGGGCTGGATTGGAAGAGATCCTCGGATATGCCCATAACCTATTTTCCTGTAAAATCTTATTTTGGAAATAAAGAATTGGTTATTATTATTATTATTATTATTATTATTATTATTATAAGCTGTGTGGGTTTTCGGTGCTGTGCGTCTTTTAGTCATATCGGGTTACGGGGTAAGGGTCAAGGGTCGAGGGTCAGGGTCTCCCTCTGACGAATAGGCCTAAGCGGCTAAGCGACCTGACCTTGACCTGACCGGAAGTGTCTGTTGCTTGGCAACCAGCAACGTTCAAAGCTTCCGTCCGCCACTCATTGAAAAAAAACTGCAATCCAGTCGGAAAGTACGTTGTTCTTCCTTTTTTAATTGTCATTTCTCCTACTGAGGGTGATTAAATAAAATATAGAAACGAACATGACCGAGCCAAATTAACTCTCTTAGCTCCCTTGTTTGTTGACATTGTTCTCGCGATATGTTCAGCCTAATTTAGAAGAATTAATCACTGTGCAGAGCGCAAGTGCAGAGCTGCATATTGTCGTTTGTTGACGACTTGACCCATATATACGAGTTGGCCATACCATAATAGTCATTATAACGGTTCCTTGTCAGCAATATCTGACAATACTACTTCACTTTGCTGTCTAGTAAAACTATTAAGATTCAATTCATTTTCAATAGAGCCTCGCAGGCCCCGTTTATTAAACTTATTTTTCCTGTTCAAACAAAATTGATAAAAATTGGTGTCAATTGATGAGGTGTATATTCACTGCGCATGTCTATCCCAGTGAACACTGGGATGGATTCAGTTAAAATCTGACATACAAATATCTATCAACATTTTTTCGAAAAATATACAAGGATCTTTTATACCAATATCATTGCATGTGTAAGTGATCTATAATCCAAATGTATGATGGGAAATTAAGACACAATCTTGTTTCATGGAAGTATTAACTCATCGCTATCTACACTTGGTCATTGTTAAATATTCCATGCTGAACATAACATGTATTCTATACATTTTACACCGACAAAACTCCCAGATTCCATACAAATCATTTGCCATTTCTCAGTCTGTTATAAGTATTCTGTTAGCCTATGTAACAGTACATCATCACCCAGCTGATCGAAGAGCATTGATTAATTACTGATTATGTTTACATGCACAGGATTAATAAACACTTTAAATAACTACTCTTCCTCTTTACATATTGTTATTTCCAAGCTTCGAACCTCCAATATTCAATACAGCTTCTCGAATTATCACATACTGGCAGAGAACTACCAATAATTTGTATTACCTCGTTGATGTTGATAAATCATGGTTTAACTCGTGACCATTCTATGATAAACAATGTATCCATAGAATCTCCTTAGATGGATGTTATCTTTGTATCAGTGCAACTTGTAATAATGTCTCTCCTAGCTGAGTTGCTAAATAAATGCTGCAACACACACACAAATGATAGGCTCGCTGGGGAACTTGTAATCAATATTTATAAGCCTTTCCGTCACTAGAATAAATATATAATAGTATGAAATATACCGTACATGTGGTGTTAACTGTTAAACCTCAATATCTCTCAATAACCCATTTACAAGATTGATTTGTCGTGCGTGTCAGAAGTGGGTTTCACTGGGTTTAACATTTCATGGCTTGAACATGTGGAATGAGTGTTGCAGATAAGTCTAGGCCGATCAGACAAGCCCTCAAGACCCAGTCAGTCTCAAAGGAGTGGAAGTCAGAAGTGTTTGTGTGTTTTCCTTGGGCTTGAAGTGAAATCAATTTCCATATCATCAGAATCACTGTTACCCAGAGGATTGGAGAAGTTGGAGATTATAGCGTTGTTGCTTAGCAGGGTAGGGGCAGTCATATCAATTGGACGTTTGCTTCTTGCAGCAGTGGGATTGTTCATCCAGTGTGTGGAGAGATCGTCATGATAACCATCAGCAATGGCAGCTCATATCTGTGATATTGACCGACTGGTTGTCCCACGGTGGCTATGGTGATCCTCCTGTTGCAAGTTGCCCTGATATCAGTAACCTCTGGAACACATTAAAATTTGAAGTTAATCCATGGAATTAAATGAATATCGGTCACTGGACATTTCCCAGTTTTAAGAATCAGGCTGAATTTCTAAATTAGTCAATCAAAGCATGTCTTCCCCTTTTATTGGAAGATACAATCATGGAAATGTACCATAATCGGGCCCTAGCGGTGTTTCCTCTGTATTCCTTATTGTACTTTAGATATGTATGGATGTCTCTTGCCGAATCCAGAGAAAACACCATAAGCAGTATTCATGCAAAAAAATACTACTTGTGGCTTTAACCTAACTATGTTATACCTAACAGCTGTCATGAAAGCCACCACAAGACGGGTAAAACACTTTCCAGATCTAGACATTCTAGTTAGGAAAGGACCATACCCCACAAAAAAACACTAAAAAATTACTAATTTACCTGCTTATATTTTATACCGTACATATAACCCCAGGGTGGAATGGTATTCTATGTAGAGAGAAATAGCATATAATTTCTATGCTACTTCGAAAGGGTCAATGTACGGTAACTATCCTGATGTGATGTGATGTGATGTGATGTGATGCAATTTACAGAATCATGATTATCACACATTTGGTTTATATTAGGCCTATGATGTTTCCCAGGACCTACTTGGGTCATTGGGTGAAAGCCGCAGATATTACATCTCTGGTTTATATTATTAATTTTCCCAGGACCTACTTGGGTCATTGGGTGAAAGCCGCAGATATTACATATCTGGTTTATATTATTAATTTTCCCAGGACCTTCCCAGGACCTTCTCAGGACCTCCCCAATGAAATAATGAAACTTGGTGGTTACTAACTTCATAGCCCCCTCTTTTGCCAACTGGCAAGACTGTGAAGTGAGTTTCCAGAGTTTCAAGGTTGTTTTTATTGTATGAAGGATCAATTTTGCCCATGAGATCTATTTCATGAAACAGAGTATGAGGCCATCTCTGGTTTATATTATTAATTTTCCCAGGACCTACTCGGGTCATTGGGTGAAAGCCGCAGATATTACATCTCTGGTTTATATTATTAATTTTCCCAGGACCTACTCGGGTCATTGGGTGAAAGCCGCAGATATTACATCTCTGGTTTATATTATTAATTTTCCCAGGACCTACTCGGGTCATTGGGTGAAGGCCACAGATATTACATATCTGGTTTATATTATTAATTTTCCCAGGACCTTCTCGGGTCATCATATTAATTTTCCCAGGACCTTCTCGGACATGGGCTGGAAGCAGAGTGACTGGCACTGGTTGCCTGGTGTCTGTAATGCGTTTTCCATTACACAACATTATAATAAAATTTTGGATATTCTAGTTTTTTAAGGGTATGTTTTTGTAGCTACATTGCTAAGCTAGTTTTTTATGTCATTTATGAAATTTGATCCTGGGAGAAAAGGTTATCAAATTGAAAAGCTGCAAAGAGAAGGGGTTGAGGAATTAACCTAACAAGATTTTTAAGTAAAAAAGAAATAAAGAAAAAAGGAAAGAAAAGAAAAAAAGAAAAAGAAGATAGTGGAGTGGGAGTGGGGATATTTATTATTTAGCCAGAATTTTACAGTGTTATTTCATACATAGTCAGTGTCAGGACATCTTGATACACCACATACATAGGCAATGATTCAATTCAATAGATCTCTTTTTTTCTTGATGGCGGGAAATGTCATGAGGCATCTCCCACCCATAAAATTGAAAGCCCCGTTTTATTTTCACCACCCACCAGGAAGTCATGATACAGCCCCCCCCCTCCCCAATGAAATAATGAAACTTGGTGGTTACTAACTTCATAGCCCCCTCTTTTGCCAACTGGCAAGACCGTGAAGTGAGTTTCCAGAGTTTCAAGGTTGTTTTTATTGTATGAAGGATCAATTTTGCCCATGAGATCTATTTCATGAAACAGAGTATGAGGCCATTCACGATACATTCACTTCTCAAATCATATCATGCTAGTTCAGCAGTCATACACTGCTGTTCTTCCACTAGTTGTATCTGTATCTGCCACTACTTTTACCGTTATCATGCCATTTAATTTATACTCAGAGAAGGGGATTAGCAATTAATTTAACAAGATTTGAAATCAAACCATATCATGCTAGTTCAGCAGTCATGCACTGCTGTTCTTCCACTAGTTGTATCTGTATCTGCCACTACTTTTACCGTTATCATGCCATTTAATTTATACTCAGAGAAGGGGATTAGCAATTAATTTAACAAGATTTGAAATCAAACCATATCATGCTAGTTCAGCAGTCATGCACTGCTGTTCTTCCACTAGTTGTATCTGTATCTGCCACTACTTTTACCGTTATCATGCCATTTAATTTATACTCAGAGAAGGGGATTAGCAATTAATTTAACAAGATTTGAAATCAAACCATATCATGCTAGTTCAGCAGTCATGCACTGCTGTTCTTCCACTAGTTGTATCTGTATCTGCCACTACTTTTACCGTTATCATGCCATTTAATTTATACTCAGAGAAGGGGATTAGCAATTAATTTAACAAGATTTGAAATCAAACCATATCATGCTAGTTCAGCAGTCATGCACTGCTGTTCTTCCACTAGTTGTATCTGTATCTGCCACTACTTTTACCGTTATCATGCCATTTAATTTATACTCAGAGAAGGGGATTAGCAATTAATTTAACAAGATTTGAAATCAAACCATATCATGCTAGTTCAGCAGTCATGCACTGCTGTTCTTCCACTAGTTGTATCTGTATCTGCCACTACTTTTACCGTTATCATGCCATTTAATTTATACTCAGAGAAGGGGATTAGCAATTAATTTAACAAGATTTGAAATCAAACCATATCATGCTAGTTCAGCAGTCATGCACTGCTGTTCTTCCACTAGTTGTATCTGTATCTGCCACTACTTTTACCGTTATCATGCCATTTAATTTATACTCAGAGAAGGGGATTAGCAATTAATTTAACAAGATTTGAAATCAAACCATATCAAAAAAAGAAACAATTTTTTTTTAAATAAAAAATAGAAATAAATAAATACACTAATATAAATGAATATAAATAAATACACTAAAGAAATAAAGAAAATAAAGAAATAAAGAAAAAGAGAAAATAAAGAAATAATTTTTTTTTTTTTTTTTTTTTTTTGTGAAAAAAAAGTAAATAAATGAAAAACCATGGAAACATATAGCGTTTTAGGCCCATTCTCAGAAAAGTATGGTTGCATAATACCGCTCCTGGATACCCTACAGCGGTCGGTGGCCAACTGGCAAGACCGTGAAGTGAGTTTCCAGAGTTTCAAGGTTGTTTTTATTGTATGAAGGATCAATTTTGCCCATGAGATCTATTTCATGAAACAGAGTATGAGGCCATCTCTGGTTTATATTATTAATTTTCCCAGGACCTACTCGGGTCATTGGGTGAAAGCCGCAGATATTACATCTCTGGTTTATATTATTAATTTTCCCAGGACCTACTCGGGTCATTGGGTGAAAGCCGCAGATATTACATCTCTGGTTTATATTATTAATTTTCCCAGGACCTACTCGGGTCATTGGGTGAAGGCCACAGATATTACATATCTGGTTTATATTATTAATTTTCCCAGGACCTTCTCGGGTCATCATATTAATTTTCCCAGGACCTTCTCGGACATGGGCTGGAAGCAGAGTGACTGGCACTGGTTGCCTGGTGTCTGTAATGCGTTTTCCATTACACAACATTATAATAAAATTTTGGATATTCTAGTTTTTTAAGGGTATGTTTTTGTAGCTACATTGCTAAGCTAGTTTTTTATGTCATTTATGAAATTTGATCCTGGGAGAAAAGGTTATCAAATTGAAAAGCTGCAAAGAGAAGGGGTTGAGGAATTAACCTAACAAGATTTTTAAGTAAAAAAGAAATAAAGAAAAAAGGAAAGAAAAGAAAAAAAGAAAAAGAAGATAGTGGAGTGGGAGTGGGATATTTATTATTTAGCCAGAATTTTACAGTGTTATTTCATACATAGTCAGTGTCAGGACATCTTGATACACCACATACATAGGCAATGATTCAATTCAATAGATCTCTTTTTTTCTTGATGGCGGGAAATGTCATGAGGCATCTCCCACCCATAAAATTGAAAGCCCCGTTTTATTTTCACCACCCACCAGGAAGTCATGATACAGCCCCCCCCCCCCTCCCCAATGAAATAATGAAACTTGGTGGTTACTAACTTCATAGCCCCCTCTTTTGCCAACTGGCAAGACCGTGAAGTGAGTTTCCAGAGTTTCAAGGTTGTTTTTATTGTATGAAGGATCAATTTTGCCCATGAGATCTATTTCATGAAACAGAGTATGAGGCCATTCACGATACATTCACTTCTCAAATCATATCATGCTAGTTCAGCAGTCATACACTGCTGTTCTTCCACTAGTTGTATCTGTATCTGCCACTACTTTTACCGTTATCATGCCATTTAATTTATACTCAGAGAAGGGGATTAGCAATTAATTTAACAAGATTTGAAATCAAACCATATCATGCTAGTTCAGCAGTCATGCACTGCTGTTCTTCCACTAGTTGTATCTGTATCTGCCACTACTTTTACCGTTATCATGCCATTTAATTTATACTCAGAGAAGGGGATTAGCAATTAATTTAACAAGATTTGAAATCAAACCATATCATGCTAGTTCAGCAGTCATGCACTGCTGTTCTTCCACTAGTTGTATCTGTATCTGCCACTACTTTTACCGTTATCATGCCATTTAATTTATACTCAGAGAAGGGGATTAGCAATTAATTTAACAAGATTTGAAATCAAACCATATCATGCTAGTTCAGCAGTCATGCACTGCTGTTCTTCCACTAGTTGTATCTGTATCTGCCACTACTTTTACCGTTATCATGCCATTTAATTTATACTCAGAGAAGGGGATTAGCAATTAATTTAACAAGATTTGAAATCAAACCATATCATGCTAGTTCAGCAGTCATGCACTGCTGTTCTTCCACTAGTTGTATCTGTATCTGCCACTACTTTTACCGTTATCATGCCATTTAATTTATACTCAGAGAAGGGGATTAGCAATTAATTTAACAAGATTTGAAATCAAACCATATCATGCTAGTTCAGCAGTCATGCACTGCTGTTCTTCCACTAGTTGTATCTGTATCTGCCACTACTTTTACCGTTATCATGCCATTTAATTTATACTCAGAGAAGGGGATTAGCAATTAATTTAACAAGATTTGAAATCAAACCATATCAAAAAAAGAAACAATTTTTTTTTAAATAAAAAATAGAAATAAATAAATACACTAATATAAATGAATATAAATAAATACACTAAAGAAATAAAGAAAATAAAGAAATAAAGAAAAAGAGAAAATAAAGAAATAATTTTTTTTTTTTTTTTTTTTTTTTGTGAAAAAAAAGTAAATAAATGAAAAACCATGGAAACATATAGCGTTTTAGGCCCATTCTCAGAAAAGTATGGTTGCATAATACCGCTCCTGGATACCCTACAGCGGTCGGTGGACAGAAAGTATGGTTGCATAATACCGCTCCTGGGTACCCTACAGCAACACAAGAGATGATTATTATACAACGCACTTCGACCCCAAGGAGGCACATTAATATTAAAAAGAAAACCACAAGAAGGTCCCACCTACTAACTAGAGTCCATGGTTGGCTGGTCTCTTGAAAAAGCAACATTGTGTGCATTGGAATTTGTAATTAGTGGTAGGAATCTAATGCATTGTTTTTCTCATCTCATCCCATGAGAATTTTTCATGAGAATTTTTTATGAGCTCGCATGTTTTCGATGTTTACGATGTACAATTTGGTACATGTGAAAGATTTTTCTGAGAATGGCCCTGGAGGTGAAATAGGTGGGGGTGGGACGAAGAATGGTTGAAACATAGGAAAAACAACAAAATGATAGGCCAGGATCCAAGAGCATGGGGAAACAAAAATAATATCTGGGAGGATCGGTAAAACGTGGGGTAAAGACCCTGCTCATGGACACTGGGAGAAAAGGTAGCGGTGGAGGCCCGTCAGCAACACAGGACAAGACATCGGGGTCGATGCTTGCAGATAAACATCCCTGTGGTTCAAGGCAAATTGTTGGAAAGGAAACAAAAGAGAGAGTGGCAACCCCTGCGCGGACTGTTGCCAAGGGAGAGGGAGACACCGGAGCCACCGGCTCCACCACAGGGGCGCGATCAATATCAGGCTCCTGGGTAAGATCCGAATACTCCCATGACAAAGTGTCATCATCCGGCGTCTCGTTAAAGCAACAAGAAAAGAGAGAACAGCAAGAATTCAGGACAGCAGAGAAGGTAGGAGCGGGTAGAGGTCCTGGGGAGGGCTGAGGTGAGGAACTACAAGTCGACTCAAGAAGTGAAAGGGCCTCAACTCCCTCCTCCAGGGGGGGATCCCCAACTACACGGGACGACCCTTCAGTCCAGTTGGTGGACTCGGCCATCTCCAGTGCAGCAGGAACCGGCGGGGGAACAACACACAGGGTCGGTTTGTTACCCATCACGTCTATACAGACTCACGAGGTAGAGGTCAAAGTGTGCGGCAGGGTTGGCGGGTTGTACTAGGGCAGTGATCGACACTCTGAAATGAAAGAAAAAAATTGTATTTTAGAAGTATTTCTATATTTTATCAAAAGTTTGCAATGTTTCTGGATAGGTAGTTACCAGTAAAGTAACTAAATATACTCCATACGAAACGCAAGGATATATTTAATACAATGTCCCGAAATGTTCAGTCTAATCTAGCAGAATTTACTAAATGTGTAGATCCCCCGATAGTACATTTTCTGAAAATATGAGCCATATATAATACATGATATTTTGCAATAAATATGAGAATTATTGTACACATGCTGGTATTGTGGGACGAAGCTAAACATTGACAGTAGCTGAGGTCACAATGGGTGTCACTACGTAGACCTGGCAACAATCAAATGAGAACGCAAGGCAATGAATTTGAATAAAATAGAATTAGGATAGTGGGTCCCACTTGCTCTGGTGCCCCCCCCCCCCCACACACACACACACCACCCCTCCCCTCGACAGAAACATTGACAGTAACATCATGAATAATACTTGATTGTTCTTAAGGCAGGTGGTGGGAAGATCGTCGACACAATACAATGTGTATCACTGCCTGAATAAAAAAAAATGATAATACGTTGCTTGCTTAAATAAATGCTTGACCGACTGGAGCAGCTTTTGAAATGTCACTCTTTTAGCGGGAGCCTGGTTGCTAGGCACTGTCAACAGTTCCGGTTCACCCAGCCCGCAGTCGGCAGATATAAACGTATATAATCATAATTCGGGGATGGTAGTCTACCGTGTAAAAAATAGATCCAGTCACTCTTAAGAAATAAAGAAACAACTATTCGCCTTAAAGTGCCTTTCTGTCTCTTTTTCTCTGTCTCTCTCCCTTCTTCTCTATCTCTATTTCCTGGGTATGATCATAAACTGCCTCCCTCTCAGCTCTCCCGCCCTTGATATAACCATATTAAATGTGTTGATAAGGGCGTAAAGCAACCAAACTCACTCACTCACTCCAGGCAATATCTTTTTAACCAATATATAGGAATCGATATAGGGAAATGTTCATTACAACGTCATACCATTATGTCTAGTACAAATACTGAGCGACTGACAACCCTGGACTGTGCTCCCGATTTTGAACAGATCTCGACACAAGAAAGAAAATATTAAAACTCTTCACATCAAATATACGATGCAGATTCGTCGAGTTTTGGGGCAGAAAATGTACAATTCGCCTTCACCAATCCTCTCAAATAACCCAAATTTAAAACAAAAAATAGGTTCAAAACAGCATAACCGAACAGATGTGTTGGTTCCACGCAACAGATATATTCAGATATGCCAAGTATCTCTGTTTTCAGCCTAATTCAGCAGAATTTCTTAAATATGTATATTTTCTGACGGTCTGAATCTTTGAGTAGCCAGGTATCCACCCAGTGGCTCGCGCCACGGCGGATATACGTTTACCGTAATACACGGAACCCCATGACGAAAATATGAAAGCAATGACGTATGTCACGTAAGTATACGAGTTATACATCTAGCAGTCATTGTGACACCTGAATTGACCTAGGAGATTCCCGCCCATGCTTCTAAATACTGACCAGTGGACTATCCGACACTGATATTTAATATTTTAATTAATGATAACAAATTATAATTATAACAAAACAGTTTGGAATGCATGATAGTAATTGGCATCATAAAAATAGGTACCTTTTAAATAAAACAAGACCTCTTCTACCTGATAATATACTGTAAAACCTATATAGTGAACATGTAACCAGTCTAGGCCCAAAGTTGAGAATCCCTTCAAACTAAGGGAAAGCCTCTCGATCCAAACCGCAAAATACCATTACAATCCGAAAATACCATTATAATCTCATTAGGATGCCTAATCCTGGGCCAGAAACGCCATTAGTGTCTAATCACGGACATGTGCTTTCCTGATGACCAGACCCATATATTATGCAAGTCGGCATTTTAAAGATTTCTTGGCTCACCGAGCGTCACACTGTCTAGGGGCTTTTATTCGACAATACTTAGACCCTACGCAATGGCATGCCAAGTGGATATAGCCCCAAAGGTCGAAATTCGTATCAGTATATATCAGTATAATTATTATTATACTTCTTGGGGTTACCATTCTTGTTATCGTTAAATTGGAAGCCGGGTTTGGATAGTGAATTTTCTGTTCCAACATAGTAGATAACCTGGTCATGCAAGATCAGTAAAGATAAGGGAGGGGGGAAAGACTCGGATAAAGAATGACAACAACATCAATACACACGCATGGATCTGATAGAAAAATACATAGGGAATAGCATACTAGTAAGACCACCTAATCCTATCCTGATCTAATCCTGGTAAAAAGTGTGAAAAAAATAATAATAATTCTATATTTATATTCAGTAATATGCTGAAAATGTCCATCGATAGTCATAAATGGATGTTTTTACTAAAGTAAGAACTCTTTGATGTTTTACTTCTCACTAATAAATTGATCGAGAAATCCTAAGGGAGACCAGGGAGGGAAACCGTGTCCAGTAAGGGCCCACGGGCGGGGGGTCAAGCGAGGAGGCGCCGGCATCAAATAAAGTATAGAGCCGGCGTTTGCGTTCTCCCCGATGACATTTCAAGATCGGCCGGCAAGGGCGCAACTCATTTTCTTTCATTAGATTTTACTATTGAGGAACACCCCGTCTCAACCATTCGTCCCCATAGAGGGAGAGCACCTTGAGACAACAGCTACAATTCCACTTATTGCCCATACATAGGCCTACACTAGTTTTTACTGTTGCGGAACAGCCCGTCTCAACCCTTCGTCCCCATAGAGGGAGAGCACCCTGAGACGACAGCTTCAATTATTAATGATAACTATGGCAATGAGAAACATTTCAAGGAAACAAGGAAGAGAAAAGATGGATATCCAGACTAAACACGATGGTACCACACGGATTAAACATATTGGATTGATCATCCAAAACCTTAGACATTTTCAAACCAACTGGTCTAAAATAATATACATATATATACTGTATTATTAAGGAACACCTCGTCTCAACCCTTCGTCCCTATATAGAGAGACAAAACCTTGAGACCACCATTCATTTCCCATACATAATCTTGTTTATTTGTGTGGTTTCATCTAGATTTTACTATTGAGAAACACCTCGTCTCAACCCTTCGTCCCTATATAGAGAGACAAAACCTTGAGACCACCATTCATTTCCCATACATAATCTTGTTTATTTGTGTGGTTTCATCTAGATTTTACTATTGAGAAACACCTCGTCTCAACCCTTCGTCCCTATATAGAGAGACAAAACCTTGAGACCACCATTCATTTCCCATACATAATCTTGTTTATTTGTGTGGTTTCATCTAGATTTTACTATTGAGAAACACCTCGTCTCAACCCTTCGTCCCTATATAGAGAGACAAAACCTTGAGGCCACCATTCATTTCCCATACATAATCTTGTTTATTTGTGTGGTTTCATCTAGATTTTACTATTGAGAAACACCTCGTCTCAACCCTTCGTCCCTATATAGAGACAAAACCTTGAGACCACCATTCATTTCCCATACATAATCTTGTTTATTTGTGTGATTTCATCTAGATTTTACTATTGAGAAACACCTCGTCTCAACCCTTCGTCCCTATATAGAGAGACAAAACCTTGAGGCCACCATTCATTTCCCATACATAATCTTGTTTATTTGTGTGATTTCATCTAGATTTTACTATTGAGAAACACCTCGTCTCAACCCTTCGTCCCTATATAGAGAGACAAAACCTTGAGGCCACCATTCATTTCCCATACATAATCTTGTTTATTTGTGTGATTTCATCTAGATTTTACTATTGAGAAACACCTCGTCTCAACCCTTCGTCCCTATATAGAGAGACAAAACCTTGAGACCACCATTCATTTCCCATACATATTCTTGTTCAGTTAGAATAGAATAGAAAGTCTTTTATTTGCCAATAATTAGTTACAAAGAAAGTGACAAATGGGTTGACATGCCTATGTGTCAAAGTTCATCAACACATTTCTTCCTGCTGTTACCCTATTTGGAATATGTTATGATTTAAGTATAAGGATAATTAATATCTAACGATAAATGTTTGACGGAAAACAAACTCGCATGGAATACTTTCTTTCATACATTGGTATCATAAAATAGTTCCGTTCCGTTTTCATGCTAGTGAATTCCATTCCAGAAACTTTTACTTTAACCAAAAACAAATCCGTCTCAGAAAGATTCCGAGTGACGGATATAAGGGGTATGCCGGGCGGGCAGCGCTTTGGCGGGAAATCATGGCGTCCATTGCCCAAATATAATTTCTATAAATCATTTCACCAACAGATTCGTTTTAAGCCCATATTCTCATGCGAAACCTCTATATAGATCTAGAATAGCAATGAGTATTGTAAACCTATTCAGAAAACAATTACACTGTCTTGTATATATTCATAAAACTACGCCATAACCGTTATACATAGCCTATCTTTATATATATATCATAGCTATACCACGATTAGTTTTCACTCATAAATACCATGATCAATTTTCACTCATAAATACCACGATCAATTTTCACTCACTCATATTCATTCTTCGGTACCACAATTACTCAGATATACCATATTATTTCGCAGCCAAATTGATCAGAATTTCATAGATGTGTAGAGCTGCCGATTGTACATTTCTAAGCGATCTGACCCATGATATTGAATCAAATGAGCGTATGTCTAAACTGGGTGCAAATGAAATAATTTAAACAATATATATTGCTACCTATATACACGTGCATGTGGGCCCGGAAAGACAGATCACTATGAATAAATAGCTGGTGCATGGCCACAAGACTCCTATAACCTTGCCTTACTCACTCACACAGGATGGCATTCAAGTAACACACAACATGACAATCGCTCATACATATAATACCAAATGTCCAAGTAATTCTGTGGACCACCAGCTGAAATAAAAGATTATTAGATCTGACCTGCGTCCTTGGATACAACAATGATCACCACACACTCATTCCTACGGTGCCTCGCACAGGCAATGACCCCCATGGGGCAATTGACAAAAGTCTTTTCACATTTGAGCACTAGTGAAACACAAGATCTTGAACCCATCCTTGGGAAGATCAACACATATGTCAGGATGCACGTATAAACCACACTCAAGCAATACTCCATACAAATCGCCCAATATGAAAGCGTTAGGAAAACCCGATATACACTCACCAAAGGCAAGATTGATACACGACGAGCACCGGCGGGCTTTCGGTATTTGTACCCCTGTACCACCTCACCATCCAATCAGAAGGCAGCGCGCTGTTACGTCACCATAGATCGACTAGGAGCTTGGATTTCCGCCGTTCCGCACGAGTTGTCAACTATAGGTCTCAACCCCACAATAAAACAATCTCATAAATATATCTCGTTGGTGGTAGTAAGTTTGTGTCGAATGGGGAGAATGTTTGATTGGGGGGGATTTATTATAACAGGTTTGGGTGGACATAAGTATATTAAATACAAAATAAATATTTAATATGAGTATATTATTAGGTGTGGATATGTATTGAATATTGCTGGCGTTTTATTTCATATGGGTTTTTTATTTAATACTTAGGACAAAAAGGCAACGCTGGAAAATATTGATTGAATAATAACACCACAACCTCAAACTTCAGTATTTGCTGTTGTATTCAGGCATATGTTGTACACGACGTTTCGACTTGGTATGGTGGTCTTCTTCAGGTGATGTCTACGGTCTTCCTCAGGTGATGTCTACGATTAAGACATTGATCAGAAATATTGATATTTGAGTAGTAAATGAGTATCATTGTTCTAATGGAGTGTTGTCGTGGTCTCTTAGATACGCAACGCTGGAAAATATCCGTGACAAATAATGCGTTTTTTCCCATAACTTGAGTAATGTATTGGGCTGTAATGAAAAAAAAGTAAAAAAATATATTATATTAATCTCTCGTCTATTTTCTCTCCATGGCATGCGGCCGCATAATTCACACATACAGCCCAGGTTTCAGCCCAGACGTTGGCCCTACAAGACAAACAACTATAACCTAATAGTTTGTTGTTTAGAATATTGCTTTATGATTGTTTCTCTTGTAATCTATAGGAGTGCATGTGCTATTTGATGAATCATGTTTTTATTATTATATCATTTTAGAAATAAATGTGAACTTTGAACAGGGTAACGTCGATATTTCTTATAAATATATTGCTAAGGGATTATAACTTGGTAGGATTCGTCTCCTAGTTAATCCTTGAGATAAAATGCACAGAAACCAGTTTACACTAGCCGGCGAGTGTTCAACCAGAACCAGGAGGTTGGGCGGGTATGGCGAAGGTTGTTTGCGTGCCCCCCCCCCCCCCCTCCCCGCCCTCCAACACCAGCTACGGTGCACCCACTGTCCCATACATGTATATGTCACTGCAGGGCAGCCAGTCCGGGTGAAGTAACGGCTGATCTGAGGGCGGGGGTGAGGGCGGGATTATTCTCCGTCTAGCTCTCAACCCACACCATACACACTTCATGACATAAAATAAAAAAATAATAACGACTATAAGCATTTCTTCTCTATTTCTCTCCATGAATAAAATGTTTATACATTTTGGTCTGACTCTAGACTGTGCGACTATAGTCTCGTGTATCAAGGGGCAACACCGGCGCGCCTCAATGCCCATGTACATTTCAGTTGTTCATATGGTATGGGAGAAGTATTGGCCGCTCTGCCGGCGGGGAGGGGGAGGGGGCATTCGCGTCTAGCTATGGATCGCTATACCTAGCCAAACAGATTGCTAGAATCGATGCAATGCCGAATATTCTCGAACTTACCTAGTATTGACCAAATTTCAGCCTACTTTTGCAGAATTTACTAAATGTGCACAGCTGCCAATTGTACAATTTGTGTTTATCCGAATAAAGTATGTGTGTCCGTGACTTAAATACTTCAGAGAATTCAACAGTTCTTTTTTTTTTTTTTTATAAATTTTTAGATAACCGGCTAGAACATCAAGCTTGTAGGGATTTACTTTGTGATTTTATTTCAACTGAAGTCCTTACATTTTGGTCATCGATCGTATGACCTTCTACAGAGGTATTGAAAAGGTCGGAGTATTTGTGGCTTTGTATCTACATGTATAGGCTACTGTTTGGGGGAGGATACTACGACCCTTTCTTATTTCTGTTGGCAGGTAATTCTATTTAGTACATTTGTTGTGTATCAGTGGTTCCCTAAATGTTGATGATCTTGTGAAGGGTATTGTCAAGAATTGGGGTTCTTTTGATTCAACCTTTGGCAGGAATAATTAACTAGCTGAGTGATGATCCCACGCCACGGGCCTTCATAGCTCAGGGGAACTGGGCTCATCTAAAACACAACCATACATGAGTGAAGTATCCCTGTATTCCTGACAGTATTTTAAATAGAGTATTGATAATTATTGTAGAACAGGCTGGGTATTTACGATTGTAGAACAGGCTGGGTATTTACGATTGTAGAACAGGCTGGGTATTTACGATATGATGTAAAGTATTGGCTGAGATTCTCTGTCTACTTCAACCCACGTCATCCCCAACCCTCTCTATGTAACTATTTAATCTGGATTCTTCCCAATTGATCAGTAGGGAGTGTATGCATCAAATATTCCATTAACATCAATAATTCCACGAGAGATACAGAATGGAGCCTTACTGCCCGCTTCCCTGGTTCCCAAAGCTTGCATGGAGACTTGTGTGTCTCTCCCATTGTCTCTCTTTAGAGTGAAATACAAATTAGATCACCAGAAAAAGTAAACTCGGCAGCTCTACACTTGTAAGTAAATTTTGCTAAACTAGACTGGAAATGATAATTAAGATACTCGGTATCTCTGAGTATATTTGAGATTGAGTCGATTAAAAAAATAGTCGATTGAAAAAATATGTACGGTTATGTTGTAACTTAGTGTTGAATCGAATCAGGATTATTTGAAGGGATTATTGAAATAGTGGTGTGCGGATAGGAGGGCAATGGGAGCGGGTGGGGTGCTTGGGGGAGGGTGGGTAGAGTGGAATTTCCCCACAAACAACTACGTCAAAGTTTCTGTATTTCAAACTTTCGCACCAACCCTTGGACTGGCCAATGGTGGGAGGGTGGAGAAGTAGATTGATTTCTTTCATAAACAACTCGGTCAAAGTTTCTGTCTTTCAAAATTTCGCGCCAAAGCTTGCTTCTGACTGGCCAAGGGTGGGAGGGTGGGTGGAGTAGATTTCCTTCTCAAACAACTCGGTCAAAGTTTCTGGCTTTCAAAATTTCGCGCCAAACAATTATCTATATGATTTTTCCACTTCCTTCTCTAATCTTTCCCCCTTATGTTTCTTTTTACACCATTTCTTCCTTTATACACACAAAAGGATGCCAATATATGTTAAGGAATCTGGTGGTAGATTTTCCGGTGCTACTTTGTTAATTATAATGCAAGTCCTATCTTTTAACTTCTATCTGTAACTTCGATCTTGACCCACTATTTCATACATTTGTATTTCTTTCTTCTTGGTGTCCAATTTACATGTATTGTTTCGGTCAATAAACGGCTGAAAGCTCCATGAAACAAAGAAGAACCCGGGACGACAGAATTATGGAGACATGAAAGAGGTCTGGGAGGAGAAATAAATTGAACTGAGAAACGTGTATTCCTCGTATGACTGACTACTACTGGATCCCTCCATAGTATCGTCACTAGCCGTGGCTGTAACCTTTGAAGATCTAATTCAATTATTACAACTGTTTAACAAGCATATACCTATATGGGTGAAGTCGCCAGCAAATGTATTATTTACCTTCATCAATCTTTTCAAATAACACATTTAAGACAAAAAATAGTAACCGAAAAGAAGTTCAGTGTAACCAAAAAGGTGTATAATCTTCTAACTACCTTTCTAAGTTTACATACATGTACACAAGTATCTGCATTGCTAATAATATGAAATCGGGCCAGATAGCCTTACATATCTTTTATAAAAAGAAGTGTGTTGTAGACCTTACATGCCTACATAAGTGTTGTAGGATTATAGTCTCCTGTTAAGTTGAATAAGATGGTATTGATACCAACAATGGAATGAAGATCTAATCAAATTATTAAAAATGATTAACAAGAATACCTAAAAGGAGTGAGATATACCAAGTACATTGTTTTTATCATCCTTTCTGCTTCATGGATGTCCACTAAATCATTTTCTTAATCTGCGCTAATTTCAAAGTTTGAACTTTAGTGAATTATATAATGAATTCATTTTCGAGAAAGGGAGAGGGCGAAGTGTGTGGGGGGGGGGGGGGAGGGTAGAAAGAAAGGGCGGCTAAGATAGGCACGAGAGGAAGGCCACCCAACTGGTAGATACTTTTTTAACCCGACCTATCAGTCAGTAAGTGTTGATTGGTTGGTGGTAGAGAGACCCCCATCCCCACGTGAACAAGCCAAGCTCAATATGAAAACGTCAGAAACCCCATGCGACGGTGGTGGGGACGTACGTGAAAGCTGCGAAAACATAAACTAAATTACGCCGATCTTGTGTAGGTGCTCTTGTTACATCATGTTACGTAATGATGACTTTAACACGTAATGATGACTTTACCTTTCTTATTTCTACAATAATTCTAGGAATATCATAAACCAAGACTAGACAGATCTTCATATACCACTCTCAATCAAACTAATTTACTACTACACTCTAAGAAAAAAGGGTTCTTTCGGGTTCTAGATAGAACCCCATGGTTCTACCAAGAACCCTAGGGTTCTTTGACACCTAAAAGGGTTCTTCGGGGCCACCAGGGGTTCCATCTAGAACCATAGGGGTTCTTCAGCGATTTAAGGGTTCTTCGTGCACTTGAAGGGTTCTTTAACTCAAAGCGGTTCTACATAGAACCCCCTTTTTCTCCTTAGGGCTCACAGGCACACATCTACATCTTAAAATCAAGGTTTATATAGGCAGGAGAGAGAGAATTAAAAGCATTTTCTAAATAATGTGAAACAAATGTTATCGCTTCAAACAGATTACTTTTATGTGATGTGTCACATGAAAACGAGTCATATGGAATTATTTCAATTATGTGGGTTTGTGACTTTTAATGAATTTCTGCACATGTCTCCTGGGTCGATTCATACACAAACTTTACATATTATTAAAGCTGCATGTCTCTAGATTACAGGGGGGTCTTTAGTTTGAATCAATTCGAGCAACTTGAAGGAAACCAGAGACCAAAATGTGATGCAACCTCCAGTGGGCTCAGATTTTCAAAATTATTTTCAAAAACGGAACATTTTTTCATTTTCAAATCAAAGGATTCGTTTGACATTGCAAAGTAGGTAAGAAGAATAACACTTTTTAGGTACATCTCTATGGCACAAATTCTGAAAAAGTTGACTTTTTTCTGGTGGCCCATAGAAATTTTGTGAGATATTGACCTAGTCCAGTTTTTTCCCCTCTTTTCAAATCTGGCCTCCAATTTTTTCTATTGGCATTATTGGCAACGTTATCGGCAATCCAACTGTTCTCACCAGGTGGCAGTACCGTGGAACTTGGCTTTCACTAGGTGCCCTCACAGGTTACTACATGCTATTTACAATTTCTATTAGAACAAAAGTCTCACTAGTAATACTTATATGAGGCATTTATACCTTATAGATATTACACTTTATAAACTTGGGAATATTGAAAGCAATGAAATCAATACTTTATTTGTATAACTTACCTGCTTGATGTTAAAAAATGTTGTGAAGAAAGCACCCTTATAATTCTAATATTATTACTATGAGTACTACTGAAGTACCAAGATTGTCAAACACCAAGTTGCAATGGATACCTATGTCAGCTACAGGAGAGGATTGTATTAAGGGTAAGTTTAAGTGATGGAAATTGATTAGGAACTCTGAAAAAGTCAAGCAAAGGGACTGCATATAATATGCAGTCTCTCCTTGAATGCTCTTGGGCAAAATGCTTCTGTGGAGAAACATGCAGCATTAGCACTGAGCACAAATCTGCTGTGATAAGGACCAGTCTAGATTCAACAGAGAGTAATGAAATCAATACTTTATACAGAATTAACATTGTAAATTACAAGCAATTTTATGGATGCCAAATCAGGGTTCTATGTAGAACCCTACCTTTTTTGGCCAGAGGGTTCTTCAAAGGGTTCTTCAAATCGAGGGTTCTATGTAGAACCCTGCCTATTCCCGAAACGGGGGTTCTACTTAGAACCCTCAAAAAAGGGTTCTAAGTAGAACCCTTAGGGGTTCTGCCATGTCGACAAGCTGAAGAACCCTTAAGGGTTCTTGTTAGAACCCTTTCTTCTTAGAGTGTAGGTCAGATCTTCAGAAAATGTACCCTTCGCCCTCATCTATCCTCTCACATAATCCAAATGCCCCGATTGTACATTTTCTGAAAACCCCCTAGCAAGGTCAGCAATTAGTGATTGTCGACCTGTTAGCCTGCTGCAGTGTACAGCTGGTACAACCACACTGCACAAGGGAACTCACCCATTCCTGCAACCAAAACCCAATTTTACCCCGTCCACTTCCTCACAGTGTTTGAGGCAACAACAAAATATCCCCACCACCTACTTGAAGGGCTCTTGAGGCCACAAATTGACAAATTGACATGGCCTTTTCTTAGATGGACAAATCGACAAGGCAGCCAGTGACAAATAACAAAAACACTTTCTTATAGCCTCACAAATCGACAAAGACCTTACTAGTCCTTAGCGACAAGAATTCGGCCGTTCTAGGAATATAAATCAATAATTCGGCCGTTCTAGGAATATAAATCAGACTCCATTGAAGTTGGTGGTTGAATATATTTTCAGTAATGACTTCGTTAGCAAAAGTAGGGAGATATGGAGCAAGATGCAGATCAAATATACAGCCTGCACAATATAATTAAAGTGGAATGATGGTTAATATAACTAGGGCTAGAGAATATGATGAGTCCTCACACGGGGGGAGAATACCGCTTAGATGCCCCTGGTTGCTAATGTATATATATATATATATATATATATATATATATATATATATATATATATATATATATTAATGAGCTTGACTATGCAGGAAACCTACACCTCTATGGGTGCCGCTGGAGAAAGAGTTACAATAACACAACGCGTGCCCATCCATTCACATATAGGGAGCAAATGCATAGAAGCGGCACCAACTTCAGTCCCCCAAGAAAAAAGATACACAAATGAGTCGGATGTCGGTAAAATGCATTTCTAAGCTGAGTCGGATGTCGGTAAAATGCATTTCTAAGCTATGTATTTGACGAGGAAATACTTTTGTCTCTGCTTTTGTACATGGTTGTAGCACATCGGGAAGTATTTCTAGTCGCGCGAGGTAGGGCTAATGGGGAGAACCGACACTGAGCTATAGCCATGGCCAAAGTTTGGGGACTTGTGTTCCGTGCGCCGTCCAGGCATTTATATAATTATCCAATTCCAAAGAGATTTAGAACAGGTATTATAAACTGGGATTATAACATATACAGAAATCAGTTGGTCTTGTTAATATCATATATTGTACGTTTGTTGAAAAAAAATAAAACAAATACTTAAAGACATTCTAAGGTCTCTTTCAAGGACCACGGGACGTTTACAGAGAAAACTTATAGAAAACTCATTGGCTCAGACGCATTCCAGAAACTAATCAACAGCTACATATCCACTCAGCCTATCAACACAGTCCAGCCTTCGCCATATTTGAACCGACCAACCTGCATCACCCCAACAGACCCGGCCGGAGACCGCCGTATGTTAGGACCGCTCACCGACCCCACCGCATCACAGCCCGTCACCACTACTCGGGAGGCGGCCGGCCGCATCGCTTCAAACCTGAAACTAGGTCACGAAAGTATGATGGCTGCCGTGGTTGGTGCAATCTGCTTTCGTCTCTACAAATGTCCGGAATCGCCCCGGAGTGACCTCCGTGATGACTCTGGCACCAATCCGTCTGGGGCTACCTCTACACCAACTCACAGCCGCAACATCGAGGCAACAACGCCTGCAACAACGAAACATCATCTTCAAGGCAAAACCAATGGGAGTCTCACCACTGGGGCACCGCTCATCTCACGGCCAACCACCCAGTCACCTGATCCGACTGACTTATTCTATTAGCCAAATGATACACACGAGTTGTGTAGAATGGTCATGGCTGTTGGTAATTGGCTAGTACAATTCTACAAGTTACTCTGTCACTAGATTTGCATAGTATTGCGATTAATTAATTTAATTAGGAATAATGATTAGTGTTAATGATAATTTGAAATATCATTGTTACGCAATCTGTGTGTATACTATTGCGTAATACCTGATATAACCCACGCTCCCTTATATACCACCACACATCTCACCTTAACCCACCCATGCACCTCCCGATCATCACATCCCCCTGTTTGTCCTCCGTGACCACTCCACATCTCGGCACATCTCATCTATATACTATATACTACTTCACTGGCCAACGTCCAAACTAAACTGGGAGGTCTGTTGACTTTCTAGACGAGTGCAGCGACCAGATTTTAAAACACAAGTTATGTAACATTACGTAACATTGCTCAATCTAATGATATTTATATTAATTATCACCCATTTATCAGTTGTTATCATATTTCCATAATTGCTAATACAATAGCATTGTTCTATGCAGGTCTACTGATCGGGATCTGTCTCTCAGATCTACAGGTGTTCCCCTCTACTTTTAATAGCGAGATACAACGCATCTACCAACGCTACAACGCATCTACCAACGCTAACCGAAACCTATCACCCTGCGTTAGGTTCGGTCTATAAGACCGATTCCGTAGCTGACCTGCCACCTGTGAGCAGAATAACATACTGCGGTTGTGGGTAGCAGGATGCCCAACGTCCAGTTTCCCACTGTTAGTCTAGGTAGACCTTGCCATGGATATCCCTTCAAAACTTATTTATGAACAAAGGGATCATGTTAAAACTAAACAGGAATGAGCAGAAGGGTCAACTTAATTGTTAGATAATCCAAAAATCTCACAAATCCCATTCCAATAAGGCAAAAAATGATGCTTATTTCAAGACATATTTGAGGGGTTGGAGTGGTGGTCCCACATGCTTCCATACCAATGAGGTCAAGTCGCCAGTAACTGACACCCGCCGTCTTCCTATTAAGGCCATTAGGTATCACTAGGGGGGATGGGGAATGATGCAGTATGTACCATTGGCAATCATATTTAGTTAGGACAACTAGTGTTCAATGCAGAGAACAAAATGCAAGTCTTATATACCTGAGTTAGTTGTTTATATCTGTGTTATATAAAGATATACACATTGTCACATGGAAATATATACATTATACCTCTGTGTCACCACAGAACATGATATGATTATTATCAGAGGCAATTAATTCTCCTTATCTATGTTTTTACTGTACTTACATTGTGTGGTAGGCATTTATAAGAAAATTACAGGATGCTGCCTTTGTCCTATTGTTGGTACTAAAATATATGTGACTTATCACACACATTATATTTATACCACCCCTCATCCCCACTACTGACTCCTTCCCTCTTGATAGCTTGCTCCACCACTGTCCCTCACGCTCACGCTCACGCTGACCAGTGTGTGTGGTGTGCTTCCAAAAACTCACACTGAATCTACCAGCCCAGGACGGGTAGACTCAGTACCTAATATATCTACTATGATCAGATCTCTTAATGTAAAATATTTCACATGCATTTAGTGCATCCCTTCTCACTTGCAGATATGGAATTTAAACACAGTTAGAAAATAAATTGTGTTCATAGAAGCCGTTTTCTTCCTGTCAACAGAAAGGCAGCTAGAATGGAGGTCCAGTACAAAACAATAACAAAACATCAAAGCATCTAAAACTCCTATTCCATTCATGTTACAAATGCATCTTCAATGGAAAGTTTTAAAACACCCATTTGTGTATGGTTTATTTGAAGAATTACTTTTTCTCATGAGTATTATACCTAATTGAAGCAGTTTTAGTACGGCCTTTTCTGGTCTCCAGTGTATATTCAATGGGGAGCAGTGTGACCTAGTTCTGTGCTACCCACAACCTCGGGTCTGGTGCAGCGAGCTCCGTTCTGCGCATGTACACGGAAAGGATGTATATAGCGGTAGCTAGCGAGCGGTAGCTAGCGGCAGTCTAGGTACACAGGCCATCGGTTAACAGATAGCACTAGTGAACTCGCCGTTTTATCATTGTAAAACCTTATTTGAATAAGAATTTGATACTCAGATACTTAGAAAACAGGTTTAACTTTAACATGGAACCATTATTTGCGGGATGAATCTGACAGATTTGCTTAGAAGAAGATAGGGAATCCAACCGTATCGACGGCCCTTCTTACGTTAATCCCGCAGGGTTGGTGTTCATTACCTATGCCTAACGTGACATAGTGACCTCTTTAGATATGTTTAGGTTAGCGGTGCACTGGATACGTTGCTTGAATTAGGTTAGCGGTGCACTGGATACGTTGCTTGAATTAGGTTAGCGGTGCACTGGATACGTTGCTTGAATTAGGTTAGCGGTGCACTGGATACGTTGCTTGAATTAGGTTAGCGGTGCACTGGATACGTTGCTTGAATTAGGTTAGCGGTGCACTGGATACGTTGCTTGCATTAGGTTAGCGGTGCACTGGATATGTTGCTTGCATTATCTTGCTAATAATCAGTACATAACACACTCACCAGGCAACCACTGCCTAGGCAGCCAATAACGTCCAATAATGATACTGATGGCAAGTACAATAACGTCCAATAACGATATTGATGGCTGAAAATTAGCCGCTGGGGGTCCCCCCACCTTGCTGTCGCAACCAGGCAACAATCCCAAGGGGAGAGTCAGCCAACGGTCGCAACAGCCGCAGGTGGAATCCCACAGCTTAACGAGCCCAGACAGCATTGTGGCTTGCGACCAGGAAATTATCTTTATTGGGAAAGAGATCGTCAATGCATTTGGAAAAGTGCCTTTTTTAATATGAATTTCTAGATCAAAATTAAGTGATTAACGCCATTTACGTTTTTGGCACTCGGACGGATTTTGGGCGTGTCCAAACGAATAGTCTTATATTAAGTATTATATTAAGTATTTCGGCGTCAGTACAGACGCAGGGTACTATTGACATCGATAGGGTACATGTGACATTGATAGGGTACTAGCACACCATAACTACTACCGATTGGAGTCATATTAACTGGATCGATGATATGACATGGGATGACTGATATAGTCTAATACAGTGCAGCTGTCAATAAGATAAATGTATTTCTTTTTAAAAATGTATTGCTGTTTATTTCATTAAAGGCCGATAATATATTTAATACATTACAAAGGAAAAACGCTTATATCCGTCAGGGGTGTTTTCTAGCGTCGCCTGCTAGAATGAAAAGTTCTACTAATAGTCCTTGTCACAACTTCTTACATATTAAACCATTCTAAATGAATCCCATACACACTGTTACTTGCTACACATACCATCTTCTCATCTAATTTAACCTGTCTCAACCTCCATATCTTAGATGGCGAGAGTTATAGGGCGACTCCACTAGAGGGAAAAACGGCGCCGACAAATGTTGTTGTTGCCCACCAATTTGTTGCAACAACTATCCATATGTAGTGGGTCCGCCACCCGGAATACATCGAGGCTGTCGACCATCGCCAAACACCAACCAGGCTACGACAGCGGGGGCACTTTTACCGGAGCCGGAGACGACCACCAGTTCCGGCCACTTCCGTCAGGGGGCTACATTCACCACCGTGCAGACGACACTGCAGACACCCTCCAACGGGCGGTAGGCGGAGGATACTACTACCTCCGCAAGGGGATCCAGGCTTCGCTTAACACTACAGACTCGAGCCGCGCCGTGGACCGAGATACTTCTGTTGTTCAAATTAAGCACCCTTGTTCAGTGACAATACCTTTGTAACTGTATACCTTTGGGAAATAAACCAGGTTCAAACAAATCTCTTCGTATTCGTGATTCTTTCCGGAATTTCGTAAACTCGTGCCCACAAATCTGCGGTTCACTACATTGGTGCCGCGAGCCTAGGACCGAGTAGGGAGGTTCCCGAAAGGATCCCCGATGGTAAGAGTCAGGTGATGACTCCTGCCGAGGATGCAGCCAAGGCGACAGCCAAGGCTGATGCCGAGCAGCAGGCATGCGAGGCTCTCGCTCAGATGTTGACGAAACGTCAGGGCGATGCGCAATCTTTTGCGAACGACTCTTTCAACTAGAGCAAGTAGTCGCACACATAGACGATATGCGTGCTAATGGATTGGCCGTCAATCCGGAAACACAAAGCTTGGTTGAGAAACTAGTAGCTGCAGTGTTAGGATTGTGCCCGTATTACAACGAGGACAATCTTTGCAAGCTCATAGAGCAGGCGGGCTTCAACGTCGAAACAGGTGAGGCGGAGGAAACAGAGGATTCCGAAACTAAAACGCCGAAAGCCGCTGAGACAGCCGCAAATATTGCAGCCCATTCGGGTCAGCAAGATGACGCAAAAGTCATGATGGACCATCTGACTACCATGCTTTGTTCTTACGATAAGACAGGAAAACCACCGAGCGAAATCACTGAAGGTGAGATTCGAGGAACACTCGAACTGCTATGGGTGCTACACGAACAACTTCCATTGAAGCGTGTACAACAGCTATTTCATGGTCTACACGAATATGCGGCTTGCCCACAATATCTGATCGACATGTTGGATCGAAGATATCCCGCGCTGCTGCCTCCAGGTAGCCCGGATCCGCGTGTGCAGGTGCAATCGCAGGATACGGATAGCACGGAACTACGAGCCCCACGCTTGCCTAGCACTCCTGCAGGAAGAAGAGTCAACTTTGTGGACTCATCTCCGTCGGATAATGGTCTCAACTACTCATTGAGTAATGTTTCAATTCCATTATTAGACAATGATCTACGGCCCAAACGAGGTCTGTTAGCTGGTCGTGAGCCAGATAGCCATATGACGGTAACAACGGGCACTACTAAGAGTAGACGTTCGATGATGCCAGAAATGGAATCTAGTGTTGTATACAACAAAGACCGCCCTGCGGAAGTTCGTTTGTACGGATCTACGGGCAAGGGAGAAAATCCTAAACCTAAAAATCTCAAACCTTTCCGTAATGGAGAAGATTGGGAGGAGTTCCTCGCATCAGCGATAAACTACGCCGAACTTTGCGGTTGCTCAGAAGAGATGCTTATGCGCGAACTGATAATGGCGACTTCACGACATGTGAACCAGTCAACTTGGGGAGATTCACGATCCCTAACATTAAGTGACATAGTTACGAGGCTTCGTGTCATCTTGGACACAAAGACCCAAAACAACGCCTGGAAGAGTACCGCGGACATATTCAACAGCCAGGTGAATCACTTCAACACTATGGTGAGACACGGCTTACCTTGTGTAAACGTGCGTACAAGGGCCAGTACCTCGAACATATGAAGAAGGAGTCAATCCGTATCTTCTGCACGGGCTTGGAAGATAAGTTCCTTGGCATGTGGGTGCAAACTAATCGCCCAAAACCTATGCAAGATTGCGTAGATCTCGCTACGGATTTCGTGCGAGCAGGTGGCCCGGCAGCATATCAGCGTGTCTTGGGTTCCACGCCGGGACAGTCCTCTAAATTTAAATCTAGGGGATATAAGTTCTACGGTCAGAAGAAGGACAAGGGGCGAAAAGCTTCTTATGCAGCTGCGGAAGCAGAGGCACAGTCTGGATCTGACTCGTCTGAGGACGAAACTTCGGAGGCGACACCGCACAGGAGCTGCGCGAGTTGGTATATGCGAAAAAGCGGGTGTTCAGATTGCAAGATGAACAATTGGGGTTTACGAACAGGGTTCTACACTCCATCGACACGGGTGACACTAAGCCTATAAAGTTACCTTTTCGTTGAGTTCCCTTAGCGAAGCAGGAGGCTCTGGACTCCCAGGTCAGTAAGATGCTAGCGGAGGATAAGATCCGAGGAAGGAAATGGCCCGTGGGCCTTCCCCACCGTTCTTGTTCCAAAACCGGATGGTTCAACTAGGGTTTGCGTTGACTTCAGGAGACTGAATAACGTGACACGAAAAGACTCGTATCCACTGCTGCCAATAGACGACTGTCTAGACGCGCTTGGTGGCAATGTATGGTTTTGTACCCTAGATCTGGAAAGTGGCTATTGGCAAATAGCTATGGATCCGGACAGCAAGGAAAAAACGGCTTTCACTACTTCCACAGGTTTATACCAGTTTAAGGTGATGCTGTTCGGCCTTTGCAACGCCCCGGCCACGTTTCAGAAAATGATGACGGAGGTTCTCCGGGGGCTTAATGGCTTAATGGCATTTGTGTCGTCTATCTCGACGATGTGATCATTTATTGCATGGCGCAACGGTCCATGAGGCTATTACGAACAGGGTTTGGTGTTCGACAGGTTAATGGCGTACGGCCTAAAGCTGAAACCGAAGAAGTGTCGCCTCTTTCGTAAGGAGGTACAGTACCTGGGTCGCATCGTATCTAAGGAGGGGATACGGGCAGATCCGGAGAAGATGCGAGCGGTGGTAACTTGGCCTATTCCGTTGACAGTGAAGGATATCCGGTCTTTTCTGGGTTTCGATTCATATTACCGTCAGTTCATTCCGATTTCTAATGATCTCGTACGGCCATTGCAGGAAACTGCAACAGCCGGACAAAAGGTACTACGGTATAAGCTTACTTGGAATAGTGAGCTCAATGATGCATTCGAGGCTACGAAAAAAGCCTTGCTTTCCACGTCCGTCTTGGCATATCCGCGAGCAACCAGCCAGTTCATTCTGGATATGGATGCGAGTGGTTCAGGACGAGCAAGAGCGAGTGATCGCATATGCTAGTAATTCGCTCTCGAAATCGCAGAAGAACTACTGTACTACGTACAGAGAGCTGTTGGCGGTTGTATATTATGTGCGAAAGCACCCTTGTTCAGTGACAATACCTTTGTAACTGTATACCATTGGGAAATAAACCAGGTTCAAATGAATCTCCTCGTATTCGTGATTCTTTCCGGAATTTCGTAAACTCGTGCCCACGAATCTGCGGTTCACTATACATATAGAAACAACAGTTTCCGAAGAATGTGGCAACACATCTGACACTCCTCCATTTGCGTTTTCATTGCAAACATGAAATGAACAGATGTTAGTGGGCAACAAAAGAAATTGTTGCTGCCGTTTTTCCTCTAGTGGGGTCGCCCTATAAGAGCTACACTGCCCATTAAGTAGTGAGCCCCTAAATGCCTAGACGAGTTTAGATCATTAGACAACATATGTGATATGTACAGGAAAATGATTCACAAGTTGCAAAATGGATATTTTTCAAAGTCTTATATTCACACTATCTCTTTGTAGCAACGTTCTCATCTTTGGTATGAGACATAATTATATGTGGCCAATTCCACCAATTTGACAACATTTGGCCCCCAACCGTGGAAAGTGATAAAATGGGCTTAGATCAAATTAATTACCATTAATTTGATTAACTGTTTTGATTGAATGGTTCTACCAACCTGTGGAACCACATTTTTGGCATTTTTAGCCCAATTTTTTTTTTATTCATTTCAAAATCACATTTTGGGGGCAAAAATCGTTTTTTTAAAGTGCCAATAGTCCGTGGAATTGCTAAATTTCTAAATAATCTTCAAAATTGCTTTTTTTTATATGTTGTGATAGTAGGTTACGTGAATATGATCTGTGTAAAAAAAAACTGCCAAAAAAATATTTTTTGGCCAAAAGCCATCAAAATAATAAAAAAAATAATGTGGGTACCCCTGGTGAAGATTAATGACCCGTTCATAAAAGGTGGAATTTAGAAAAAAAAATGAAAATTATTCAATAATCACAAATAATGATAAAACTAACAGGATTTGATATGTAATGAACATTAACGGTATTGGTTAAAGTTTTTCTTGGACCCTAGCAGACAAAATGCATGGCCCCAGCCTCATGTGGGAACCCAGGGTGATGAAGATTAACATCCCTAGATTAACGATTTTATGGTTTTTTGAGGAAGCAATTTAATAATGAACTTTAAATTTGATATTTATTATTGATTATGAGTAATATCAGTCTATAAATATCAATACTTAGAATTTCCGACTAGGTTTTATATGCTTATTACAGGAAAATGGGTTTTGAAGATTAACAACATATAAATGTGATGTGTCACGGGAAAATGAGTGACAAATACTTGCGCGTAACCATCGTAGAAGGAGAACTATTTACAGTAGGCATTCATGTTATACACCAAACAAACCGCAAGGATGTTAGCATCATCACAGTGAATTTTGAATTATTCAAATCGGATGAGAATTGATGAGACTATGGCTCCAGTAAATGCATCTTTATTTTTAAAAATGTTAAAATATGCAGTGGTCACGATATGCAGTGCATAAGACGTTTTTGGCGAAAGTAACATTATTTTGGGGGATAATTTCTGAAATATTGACATTAGATACATGAAAGTATATATGGCATGAATCGTCATCCTCTGGCCGATGCATCTGTATATGTAGATTGTCTCTATTCTTAAAACTCACAAACTTATAGCAGGCTAAGGTTACAGAGTAGACAGCAAAAAGCTCTAAAATTGCTAATTTTTCATGATATTATGTCGTTAATCTTCATTTGCTCCCCATAGCAATGTCTGTATATGAGAGTATCCTGAAATTAATATATTGTGTTTATAACATTTAAAATTAATATATCATGAAGTTTAAGACACAAGTCCTTACTGGAAAAAAATATTAGTGTCTAGTAAGATGTTATCACTTTTTAAATCGAATAGTTTTCTACTCTATTTATATTTATATTTTTGTTACTTTGTTGGGCTCTGTACAGAAATGAGGCAGAAAATATATCCTTGTTTCCAGACTCAATTTGTGATAGATTTTTATACTTTAACTGTCATTGTTCATTTTATATTAATTTTGCAGTCTATTCCTACACAAATTATATGATATGGTGCTAAATAAAATGAAAATATTAACTCTCCTTGCATTTTATGTGCTTATTCACATATGTGATATGTCGTTAATCTTCATGCTGTTTTTAGCCCTTTTTACCTATTTGGGAGCTATTTTCCGACCCCCCTGTAAAAAAATAACTAATAATCAGAATGGTTCCATACTTGGCAGTTCAATACACATATATATAAGGTTCATAAAAAATAACAACTCTTCTGATTAATGCAAGATTTTATTTGGGGGCCCTAAGGGGGGGGGGCTAGGGGCCCTAATGTTGTCAAATTGGTGGAAATGGCCATGTACCAAATTTCAAGACAATGAATTAAATATTTGTATGCATTTCATGGTCATCTTATAGAGTATATTGAGCTACTTCATTAGTAAACATCCAATCAGAAATATTACAAATATTTTCAAAAATAAAAATATCAATCTTAAAATATAGAAGTACTTATTACTGTGGGGGTCAATAACAACAAAACCTCCAAAAAACGTGCAGGCACTGAATCGGGGTTTGGGAAGCCTCAGAAGAAGCAAAAGGCCGGAACCTATCTGCCCCCCACACCCACCCCCGCCCCCAAAATCAAGCAATCCCAAACAATCAAAGTAGGGGTCTTGTGCACCCGGAGCCAATCAAGGCTCGAAAATCACTGATTTCAGTAGAAATACTGGAGACTTGTATCCATGTTATCACTGCGGTTTACAGTCCTGGGGCTGTAATGATGCCTTTAGGGCAGGGCAGGATTCTAGCACTAGAGCTGGACACTACACACAATTATTATATGTGATCATGTGTCTCACGAGTCACAAGTCGCAAAATGGATATTTTTCAAAGTCTTATATTCACAAGATCTCTTTGTAGCAACGTTCTGCACTGAATCAGGGTTTGGGAAACCTCCCCACCCCGCCACCCCCACCCACGTGAAATCCAGCAATCCCAAACAAGCAAACAAGGGCTCTCATCAGGGCACTGCCCGCACGCCAGCCCCTGCACCTGTAGACACCCCAGGGCAACCAAGAACAGAGCCAACTATTCCCAGCACTGGCCTCCAATCTGACCTCAGTTCTGGAGAATTTCCTGAACAAACAAAAGTAAATAACAATTCACTGCCTGTACGTCCAAATGAGGATGACCTTTCTAACCATCTCCAGACTTGCTATTTGTTCAAATGCACTTGTTCATACCTGCACTGTTCATGTTCACTATACTTGTCAGACGCTGATTGTTGGCAGTCAATAAAAGAGACCATTAAATGACTTGAATAGATTACTTTCCATAAACGGCGTAATCAATCTAAGCAGTCAAATTATGACCCCTTATTGAGGATGTAGAGAAATTCGATGTCACTGTTCGGCCTGTGACCCACTGAGAACCATCCTGAATTTAAGTCCAAACCACATCTACTGGTTCCCCTTTTGAACATTCATTTTTACAAATTCAAACTTCCATCTAAATGGAACCCCACGTCTCCTGCCTGGGTAGAATATATGTTCATCCGAAATGGAGAAACGCTCCATAATTAAAACGCGCCTCCCCAACGCAGCCATAATTTAATTAAAGGTGAAAGATCAGCCCTGACTGACCTGAAAAATAACACCTCTATTGTTATCAAACCAGCAGATAAGGGTTCGGTAGAAGGAATCCAAGATAAAGAGGTGTACATCAATGAAGGCCTCCGCCAGCTCACTGGTAGACAATTCTACTTGGGAACACCATTTTGTCTCCGAGAAACATCACCAAATGCCGAGGCCGAGGTGACGTCCATGGTAACCAAGGGAGAGATTCATGAGAACACAGGCGAATATCTACTCGCAGATAACCCCAGAACACCGCACTTGTATATATATATTATGCTCCCCAAAGTTCACAAGCAGAAAATCCCCCCTCCTGGTACACCTATCATTTTAGGAAATGGGGGCCCAAAGTTCTGAGAAAATCTCAGCTTTTGTACTTTTTTGTCAACCCCATTGTCCCAAAACTATCTAGTTACCTAAAGGACACAACTCATTTTCTGCAAACCATAGGGACCTTAATTAGGCCCCCTACCTACCAGTATACTCCTGGTTACCCTGGACGTCACCAGCCTATACACCAATATCCCTCAAATGGCCGGATGTATGGCAATAAGGAACGCCCTATAGCGACCCACAGAGATCCCATGGACAATCCCACCAGTTTCACCCTGATTAAACTTTTGAAATTGGTTCTCACTTGCAACAACTTCCAATTTGATGGGAAAGATCACTTGCAAGTGGGAGGGACGGCCATGGGGACCAGGGTAGCACCCTCTCTAGCCAACTTAACTAGATCACTAGACTAAAGTCCCTAGTTCCCAATGGTTTAAATATCTTGAATTAACATTCCACAAAAAGGCCTGATTGACATATCAAACGTCACTAAAAGTACTCTTTAGGTAATCACAACCCTTTTCGGCTACGAGCGCCCATCAGGGTCCTACCACAGCTTCCACTTACCCCCAACCTGTTACCAGTAGGAGTGGGTTAAACCAGCTCAGACTTACCAAATGGTTTTTATTCAGACCTCTGAAGCCTAGACAAAATGGACAATGAGAAACCTATATGTAACATTTCTCTTATGATTATAAATAATTTCATTATATCCTGATCAGCCTCAAACAAACTGAGTCCAGTGTTATGATAACAACATAACCAACGTGGCCAAACTATGCGCCTGATGAGACCTTCTGGTCCAAACCACACACCTGAATGTTTATTAAATATCTGGATACCTATGCTGCATCACAGATCTTAATTCGCCACCAATGGTACTTTTATACAAAGTCCATTAAAATTCGGGTAAATGCTAAACTAAATTGAGCATAAATACTGCTACCTCTACCAGGAGAAACATCCAGGTAAGACCTGTGATGTCACAATGGGGCAATCCACAACACCACTCCATGTTGCCTGGCAAGTTACTGTGGAGCGTTGTTTGCGACTTGTGACTATTTTCCTGAAACTCACTATACGTACGTACACTTTTCCCCCATCTTCTGATGTAGATTACCATGAGAAACGCTCCCCAGAGCGATCGATGTATAGATCTGTTTTTAGCTATATTAGCTATTTAGCTAGGGGTGGGGGTGGGGGGAGGGGGAGGAGAGGGAATGGGAGGCAACAACAATACAACAGTGACAAAAAAACATTTTAACAGGGCTCCTATGAATGTTGATACAGATACTAACTTACAGAGACAGCTTGAAAGAGAAAGATGGTTGGAGAGGGAACAAGGAGAGTGGGAAGATGTGGGCCCCACTGTCCCACTAGCAAATCTTGTGTGAAGCACGGGTATTTGCTAGTCTATATTAATCTGAATCATATACTAATTTTAAACCAGAAACGCTATGTCCATCTTGAGTGATCTTAGCCACTTTAGATGCATTTTATTATATATAGCCTACCTACGCACTGTTCTAAGAACAACGTATCTAGAGTCAGTTATGCACAATGCGTATTTTACTAGTGAATTACGTGTGGTAGTCAAGGCGGTTTTTTTAACCAATTTACGACCGAAATTCAACTGTAAGACGAAAACATGTTTCTATTTATATCATTAAAACCTTATATATAATAAGAAGCCCAAGAAAGGCGAAACGCGTTAGGAACGCCAAATAAACCTACAAAATGCCAACTTGATTCATTCCCATGACTGTTTTTGTTGAGTTGCTTTTCCATCAATTTTTTAACTTATATATAATAAATTGAACTACAAGCATGCAGTGTTCCTTACCAACGGCTTGGCATGAGTTCAATTCACAAGTCACTTTGTAAAAACAGACCTCCCCGACGGGGAATTGAACCCAGGTGTAGCAGGTCTAATGTACCCCCCATCAGGTGTACCCCCCGGTATAACTAACCTAGGTCTAATGTACCGGGGGTCCAATATACCCCCGGGGGTACTTTAGACCTAGGTTGGATATACCTCCTCCAGTTTCAAGGTATTCCCGGGGGTATATTAGACCTTGGCCAAATGTACCCCCAGCAGGTTCAAAGTACCCCTAAAGGGGAAACTAAGCCTAGGTCTAATATACCCCCAGTATGTGTTACCGATCCAGTACTGATGTACCCCCATTGAAACATTAATTCTTTTAATTATGACAATAAAAGTAATAATAAATAAAGTAAAAAATGAATACAGTACAGGCCTGATAGACAGAACTGGAAAGATTTTAGTTGGTTTGTTTTTTATTTGCAATAAGCTTCCATAGTAATTGAGTTACAATGATATATTCAGTTTAAATAAATAGAAAGAAAAAAGGGTTATTATACAGAATTACAATAAATTTCATTATTAGACCCTCAAAGTAATCTTTAATTCATTCCCCATAAGCATTAGATATGAGCTTCTCTCCCAATATGTTCTTTTAGAATTGCTGGTGTAAGATTATCAATGAAACAAAGGGGGGTAATTTGAACCTAGAGGGGGTCATTTAAACCTAAGGTCTAAATTACCGGGGGGTATATTAGATGAGGGGGGTAATTTAGAACTGTTACACCGGTCTCCCGCGTGACAGGCGGGGATACTAACCACTATACTATCGAGGACTCGTGCTAATACATAAAGCTACATGTGAAAATAAATATTGTGTACGAACACTTATTAGATTCTTTTACTAAGTATTCATCAAGTGAATGTGTCCATGTGCTTTCTGTCTAATTATGTATACATCGCATTGATTATTCAGACCAAGATGGGTTGTTCCATGTAGACATGGGACGGGTACCTTTGCTAGTAATACTAAATTGATATTATAAAATAATTCTCACCTCTGGTACACGTCCATCATAGCCCTCGTCATGGTATTCACGGTTTAACTTCACATCGCCGGAGACAACAATGACATCGGCTCCCAACATGAATCGTCTAGTCAGGGGAGATGGTCCTACATCAGACATAGCTGGTGGTGGTGGTAGTTTAGTGAGGATGATAGATAGGCTTCTGTCTCACATGGGGCCCTACACTGAGAGGCAGCTGCCTCTCAGTTTGAATGTTGGTCCCTGGAGGAAGATGGGGTCATATAGAGAATTAATGGGATGTGGCAGAGGAAAGGAGGCCCCTTGATAGGGGTGGTTGAGGTTGGGGTGAGGTTTCATTCGTTCTAGCCTGGAGAGAGGAGGGTTGGAGCTAGCTTGCAGGTGTGAGCGTTGTTGAAGGTGTTGCTGTGTTGTTGATGTGAGAGGCTTGGAGTGATGAAGGCTACCGTGGCTGTAGAGTGCAACAGCTGCTTGTCGACAGCCTAGGTGTATCCCCAGTCAGACTGGATCCGGAGTCGGCACGGAGGTCAGTCTGGGGCAAACACTACTAGGCTTTGACAAACAGCGGACTGTATATTGCACCAACCACGGCAGCCATCATACTTCGCTTGACCCATATACACGTAGAGTGGTGTAGCGAAGACCGGTGGCCTCCCTTGAGCGCTGGCTGGATGTGGCCGAGTACGCGCGGTGCTACAGTTTGTGTGAGCGGCTCAAAATCTGAAAAAGGAGTGCATCAGACATAAAAAGTAACTATTTTTATAAGCAGGTGGTCTGGAATAGGGGGAGAGAGGACAGAAAGAGAGAGGGAGCGGTGGGACAAGGAGAGAGACGGGCTGGGCAGGGGAAGGGACGAGGAGAGAGAGGACGGGGAAGGGAAAGGGACGAGGAGAGAGAGGGGCGGGGAAGGGAAAGGGACAAGGAGAGAGAGGACGGGGCAGGGAAAGGGATGACGAGAGAGGAGCAGGGCGGAGGAAGGGATTAGGAGAGAGAGGGGGTGGGGCAGGGGAAGGAACAAGGTGAGAGGGGCGGGGCGGGAAATGGATGACGAGAGAGAGGGGCGGGGGAAAGGATTAGGAGAGAGAGGGGGCGGGGCAGGGGAAGGGACGAGGAGAGAGAGGGGCGGGGCAGGGAAAGGGACAAGGAGAGAGAGGGGCGGGGGAAAGGATTAGGAGAGGGACAAGGAGAGAGAGGGGCGGGAAAAGGGACAAAGAGAGAGAGGGCCGGGTAAATGGACGAGGAGAGAGGGGTGGGGCGGGGGAAGGAACAAGGAGAGACAGGGGCGGGTGGGGAAAAGGACACGGAGAGGGAGGGCGGAGCAGGGAAAGGGACGAGGGGAGAGAGGGGCGGGGAAATGGATGAGGAGAGAGAGGAGCAGGGCGGGGGAATGGATGAGGAGAGGGGGGGGGGGGGCGGGGAAGGGGAAGGGATAAGGAGAGAGAGGGGCGGGGCAGGGGAAGGGATAAGGAGAGAAATGAGAGGGTAGGAGAGAGAGACAGGGGGCAGGGGGAGGAACGAGGAGAGGCAGGGCAGTGTGGGGAGGGAAAGAGGAGAGAGGGCGGTGCGGAGGAAGGGAACAAGGTAATAGAGGGACAGAGGGAGCGTGAGAATGATTATATCACAACTTACTACAAAGCGATAATACCACCTTTGTTGTTTTATCATTATTCAGGATTTATATTAAATATTCCTCCGATATTTTCTTCTAATAGCTATTGTTTTTTTTTAGTTTTGCCACCTTTTTTTTTTTTTTTTTTTTTTTTTTTTTTACAAATTAGGACTCTTTTTCAAGATTATTTGTTTATATTGATATCAATCGAATTCACTGACCACAGTATATCACACATGGTTAAGCAGGGAGCTTCCCAACCATCTCAGCTTCTGTGTCAATGGCCTGAAATCATGAAAACCTTATAATTAATACAGAGCAACATACAACTATGACAATTAATGTATATTCCAAATCAATGGAAACAGCTAGGTGGCAGCATTATTCATATTACGCTGCATCAACTTTTTCCCAGTAAAAACTTGAACTTCCTTTATCGATTATGGGTGAATCTGCCCAAAACCAACATCTAAAAGGCGATCGTCGATTTTTTGTCACAGATAATCTTGGAATCTGTGATGTTTCCAACCGTAAATTTCCGTCGACGATTTATGCATCGGAATATATCGGGCCTGGGAAGGTATCTGGGGGGAAAATGTGCTTTTGAAGCCCTTTTTAATCGGGATATCCACGCTCTTTTTTTAGCCTGTTGTATGGACAAATGTTCCATCACATGACCACCACTTGTATGAAAACCTAATGACGTCATGCCTTCATGTCTCACCAATGATCCAAGGGTAATGTGTAACTCTTATAACGGAGAGAGAGAGGGTGGTGGGGAGAGGAAGGGGAGGAAGAGGGAGGATGGAGTAGAGGGGAGAGAGAAGAGGAGGGAGGTAGGAAGGGGAGAGAGCGGAGCGGCAGAGGGAGAGGGAGAGAAAATAAGAGGGGAAAAGAGGGTTGGGGAATAGTAGAGTGGAAGGGGATGAAAAAGAAGGGGTGGCATGAGGAATAAAGAGAGAATAAGGGAGGGAGAGGTGGAGTAGAGGGAGAAGAAAGCGGGAGACAGAAGCGGGAAGGGAAGAGAGAAAAAGAGAGGAGGGGGAGGTGGGGAGGGAGAGAGCAGTGGGGGAAGGGGAGAGCGAAGACGATGGGAGGGAGAGGGTGGGGAGTAATCTGAAAGGAAGAGGGAGAAGAAAATAGAGGGGGTGGGATATAAGGGATAGAGAGAAGAGGGGGAGAGAAAAGGATGGGAGGGAGAGGTTGGGGGAGAGGGAAGGGGAAGTGGGAAACGATGGGAGGGGGAAGGGGAGAAAGAAGAGGGGGTAGTCAGCTTTAACATGTGATGGCATTCTGATCTCTGCCTTATGTATAAGAGCATGTCAGTAGGCGTCCAGGAGCCTACACATGAAGAGACGTGTAGCAGGTTTAATGATCCGCAACATGCCAGTTATACTTCCGGCCAGACACCCGAAATTCTCTTATTGAAAGGGTCTCGCGGTCAAAGAATCTACGGACATCGAGCAACATGTGCGCAACACTTGCGTCAACGTTTTTCCCTGGGATGAAGATGGATTGTGAGGTTATGTGGAATGTGATGCCCAACCAAGTGAGAGACAGGGTTGGGTCGACCAGCTTTTTGCCATAACTGATGAATGTTCAACATTTTAGGGCCATCGCCCATCTGGAGCTACACCTGCCTAAACACCTCCGTCGCATGGCAGGTCTATTCCCTATTATTGAGGTTATAAACCAAATATAACTACCATAGGCCTACCACCCAATGCTGACCAATGTTCGAAAACCCTCAGTAGTTGATTAGACTTGTTTTGTCGTAGTAGCTGAGAATGTAGCTTTAACTCCCACATAGGTGAAATCCCCAACAAATGTACAATTCGTCTCCACCAATCTTCTCAAACCATCCAAATTAAAGGCAAAAATCAGGTTAAAAATACAGTTTAACATAACATAAACAGATAGTTTAAATCAAGGCAATACTAAATATACTCAGATATACCTAGTATTGACAATTTCTCAGTCTAATTTAGTAGAATTTACTAAATGTGTAGATCTGCTGATTATACATTTTCTGAAGATCTGACCCGTATACAGCATGCTCACGCTGTTCGCACCATGTTGTATTATGGAATATATTTATTATTGGTAAGCAAACAATACATACAAAGAGCAAATATAGATTTACCTGCTGACTCTAATGATGGTCCACTCGCCCTGGATCATAGTGATAAGGACAAGGAACTGCCTATTGACTGATTTTGGGAGGTTCTTGACAAGAGTAGATCAACTGGAATCCATTGCCTTCCAGGAGGATGACGTCACGGTTTTATGAACGACATGGAAGACCTGCAGAGAAACCGATTGGAAACCACAGCACAGCTAACATCAACATTACTGATGTCTACTGACAAATGAGCCCACATTTATTGACAAAATGAATTTGTTTACAGGCCAAACAATATTTTTACAATAAACAAGAGCTCTTCATTTTAAGGAATAGTTCGTTTAACTTTGAAAGTTTTGTAAAAGAGTTTTGGGAAATTGGAAAATTTTGTAAGATTGGAAAGTTTCGTAAAATTTGAGTCTATAGAATAATTTGTGACTACTAATCTATTGAAATGTTCAGTCAATTAGTGGCCTGGTACAAGCCCATACACCATTCTGTGTGTAGAGTCATGTAGAGTCCACCTCAGCCATACCATTGTAGACTTTCACTGGTCTTTTTTTATTTGAATAGGGAGGTATACAATAATATACCTCTCTGATTTGATATATCATGTTTCCTCATTGAGGAGGGTGGAATGAACATTAGGGCCATTCTGAAATGAAATGCAATTAGAAGGAAGAGCCTACTGGACCCCCTTGAGCCTCAGTGCAACCCATTCACCCCACTACAAGAATAGATGTCCAGACGTGATGACTGTAAAGGGTGTTTACTTTCATCAGGATCTGAATCTGTCAATTGTATACTCAAGAGCGCCTAAGAAATTTCCAACTGCCTGACTACTTGCTCTTGAGATAAACAGTTGAGCTGATTACATACACTTACTTGGAAGGGGAGATAGAGTTAGCAGGTGGTGTCATGGCTCACCTGGAAAATAAACAGAAATTTACTTTATTGAAACAAATTCTGATCCAAACTGTATACAATGTTCTCATATGGCTTAGTAAAAACAACAAAGGTTAACTTCACAATCTCTCTAGAACTTTCTATCAAACTATTTCATTTATTCTCTTACATCCCAATAATCATTGATGTTTAAATCAAATGGTACATTTAATATCAATGATTTCCAAAGAACAAGAGTAAAACCTACACAAAGTACTTAAGAACAATACAAACTATTAAAAAGATGCATTGCCCTCACCTCTATATATGTAGAACAGCATAGATGGCCTGCCAAACTCATCTCCATCAGTGTAGCCCACGATAGTCCACCGCAGCAATCAGGCACATACATGACATGACACAGGGATGAAAGTGGGACATGGCAGAAATACTGGAATATTTATGTCAAGGGGTAAAAGTTTGTGAATTTTGAGTGAAATTCTACAACTTTTTATGTTTCGAAAAATACTGAACACTTTCATCCCTAACAATAACACAACAATGCAAACATGATAACATAACAATGCAAACATGACATAACATAGCAATGCAAACCCCCTATTCTAGTTATCAATCGCAACAACGCGCAACCACTCTTGCCTCAGCTGAAAAATCAACAAGCAGATTAATATCACCTTTTTCCTTTTGTTCTTGTGCTTGTTCTGTAGGTGGATAGGAGCTGCAATGACCTAGCTTACCTTGTTGCAGACTGCATTGGCTGCTGGTTGACTTCATCGACTGCATTGGCTGCTGGTTGACTTCATGATCTGCATGGCTCTAAACGATGCTACCAGTTGATCAGTATCTGCAAGCATTTGGCACCATGATTAAACCAGGAGTCTGGCCATAGTGGATACTGTACTCAGCATGTTAAAGTTAAAGTAGTGATAGCGATCTATGTCAAATAAGAGCATCAATCCTGTAATGGATCTATGTCACATAAAAGTCTGTAGTATGTAATTATCTGAAATGAGTTTGGATATTAAATAAAGTATTCATGATAATTAGAACTGCCTCATTAGTGCAATATTATTTTAAAGCTACTTTCTCTGATATTTTCTATAGAAATGTCAAATGTTATTTAGAGAGCAAATACCAGGCCCCACCTTGTTTTAAGAGCATGTGTCTCATTCATGACGTTGAAAGTAAATATTCGCAATTAAGTCATTGGTATTCACAAAAATGTACACCGATACTGTAGGATCAGCCATCTTTGCACTGACATTATAACTAGAATCCGTTAGATGGCAGCCTGGATGGTCACGTGACTCTGCCATCCACACTAGAATCAACAGCATGTTATACAGACTCTCGTTAGTGGGTCTAAACAGTGCTGCCAGCTGCCGTCTAAAAAAGGCATTTACAAAGGCAGGAAAAAAACATCTATGCTTATGCCGCCATTTGCCCATGATTAAAAATCAGGGAATTTAGACATTTATTGAACTTTTCATTGATTAAGACATCAATAATATTGAGTTTAACTAAAGGGAACTAATCTCAATGTAAATTCAACAGAACCATTCAATATTATTACAAGGGAAAGTAGCTTTAACACAATAGTGATGCAATATGTCTAAAGACTGAGGCGGTTATACTAATTTTAATTATATTAATTATAATAGTAATGATTATACTCATTGCAGAATTGATTATCTGCCCTGCTCTCCCATGAATATGTTATAAAGCAGACTTGGGTGTTATCTTTGTCCTCCTCTGGAGGTGTGGTAGTCAAGGCTTCAACTGGAATTTAACAGCAGATATTAGGAGGAGTGCCTGGGATACATAATTCAATTAGGCAAATACATGTAGATGTTAAAGCTGTGTTCTCAGCTATTATGACTAACAATATCTCACAAAATTTACTCATTTCATGACTTAAAGGACTGAATTCATTAATATTCTGCCGTTATTATATGTTTGTGCAGGAATTTGAAGTAGAGACAGTCAAGAGAAAACAGCTGCCAATGAGCCATATGTAAAGTCATCATAAGATAACGGGTGGGTCCTCTGAATACAAATAAGGATGTTTTAGAAGCCCTGTAATAAAATCAACTTAACAGAATCCTCCAAATTTTTGGTCAAATGACTTTTAGATGGGTTGGATACAAATGGAAGAAAATGTAGAAAATATTTTTGCTGATGTTAACTGAGAGTGCAGCCTTAAGTACTACAGCTGTCCAGATACCAATTTAGAAACAACAGCCAACTATTTTATCAATTTCTTTGACTTTAAGAAGCTTTAATTGATTTTATCCAAAGTTTTCTGCTCTTATAAACCGCCTCAGCTGAAAAATCAACTAGCAGATATTAGGAGAATGTTTGGCATAAACAGTGTGCAACATAGTGAGGAGACTGACACCAAGGTCCAGAGAAAATTTGACTCAATGTACGATATTGAAATTAGTAGGCATGGTCTAACAGTCCATAGTGAAAAGAACAAGTTATATAGTTATCCCATTTTACTTTTCATACTCTGGAGTATTGATTTAATCACTAATAACAGGGCTCTCAGGTTGAAATTTTACATAATATCCATATATGTGAAAGGAAGGTGCACTAATTTGTAAAAATCTTCCTAGATTTATGTTATGATTGAGTTAGGATATTGATGACCATTGAAATGATTGATTAAAGGGAATTATCAGATAGTATATAAGAAAATCAACATTACCTTGGAATCCATGTAAACGATGTCCAGTTGATGCAAGGGAGACCCACTGACATAATCCTCCATGATTACATAACACAGTGTGATCATTATGAACGAGAATCATCAAATAGTGAATATAAGAAATTAAGCATTACCTGGGGATCCTGGTAAATGATGTCTAGTAGGGCTTGAAACCTCCATACGGCTTTTTAGAAAAAAATTGCTAGAGAGTGACAAAACTAGTCCTCTCAAGAAAAAATGTATCTGAACATGACTTCAGCAAAAAAAGGTTTAATAAGTTCAGCTAAATACTAATTTGAAATAAGGTAAATAAAATATTTTTTAAAACAAATTTCAAAACATGTCAGAAGTTTGATTAGTGAGCCCTATCAAGCCAAAAACTTTTGAGTGCCCAGTAATGCCCAGCATTGGTTGAACTTGTTTGGGATCAAGGTTTCCTTCTGTCATGGTAGCTTACATTGTCTTCTTCATATCTGAAATGTATTAATGAGCCCATTGTTAGTTTGGATGACTAATGCATAATACATTAGGAACTATTGTCAGAAAACAAAATGGATGTACATGTCTGCCACACACTAGGAAAATGGGTCTTCAAAACCTAAATTACGAATATACAAATGTAGTGGGTCCGCCACCCGGAATACAGCGAGGCTGTCGACTATCGCCGATCACCAACCAGGCTACGACAGCGGGGGCACTTCTACCAGCGCCGGAGACGACTACCACCAGTTCCGGCCAGTTCCGTCAGGGGGCGACATTCACCACCGTGCAGACGACACTGCAGACACCCTCCGACGGACGGTAGGCGGAGGATACTACTACCTCCACAAGGGGATCCAGGCTTCGCTTAACACTACGGACTCGAGCCGCGCCGCGGACCGAGATACTTCTGTTGTTCAAATTAAGCACCCTTGCTTCAGTGACAATACCTTTGTAACTGTATACCTTTGGGAAATAAACCAGGTTCAAACGAATCTCCTTGTATTCGTGGTTCTTTCCGGAATTTCGTAAACTCATGCCCACGAATCTGCGGTTCACTACATTGGTGTTGTGAGCCTAGGGCAGAGTAGGGAGGTTCCCGAAAGGATCCCCGATGTTAAGAGTCAGACGATGACTCTTGGCGACGAGGAAGCAGCCAAGGCTGCAGCCAAGGCTGAAGCCGAGCAGCAAGCATGCGAGGCTCTCGCTCAGATGTTGACGAAACGTCAGGGCGACTCATTTGCTCAACTAGAGCAAGTAGTTGCACACATAGACGATATGCGTGCCAATGGATTGGTCGTCAATCCGGAAACACAAAGCTTAGTTGAGAAACAAGTAGCTGTAGTGTTAGGATTGCGCCCGTGTTACAACGAGGACGATCTTCGCAAGCTCATAGAGCAAGCGGGCTACAACGTCGAGACAGGCGAGGCGGATGGATCAGATGATTCCGACATTAAGCCACTGAAAACCGAGGAAACTGCAGTCCCACTGGGGCAGCATGACGATGCGAAAGTCATGATGGACCATCTGACTACCGTGCTTTGTTCTTACGACAAGACGGGAAAACCACCAAGCGAAATCGCTGAAGGTGAAATTCGAGGAACACTCAACCTACTGTGGGTACTGCACGAACAACTTCCATTGAAGCGTGTACAGCGGCTATATCGTGGTCTACACGAATATGCGGCTTACCCCCAATATCTGATCGACATGTTGGATCGAAGATATCCCGCGCTGCTGCCTCCAGGTAGCCCGGATCCGCGTGTGCAAATGCCATCGCAGGATACGGATAGCACGGATAACACGGTGGTGTCAAGTGGAGTGGAGATCATATGAAATCTGTTCTGGACCCTGACAAGAGGGGAGAGCTCCGCAAAACGACCGGGTTGGAACAAGCTCCTGAGTATAGGAGACTTGTGGCTGCTGGTAGAGAGGTGGTGTCACTGGAGAAGGGCAGGGTCGTGGCAGGTCAAGAGCTCGCTGAGTCATTAGAGAAAACACTTCTCCGGAAAGTTAATCTCGCGAACAGGCATGGCCGACCACCGAAGCACAGGAAGGGGTGTATTGGGGAGACCGTGCTCCCTCCAGAGCAACCAACTTCTCTACCGAAAAAGCAGGACAAGGGTAGGAAACCCTTGGTACCTATGTCGTGACGCGAGGCATTGGCAAACGTGTCTCCAGGCGTCCGGTCAGGCTTGGGATCGGATAGCATGGAACGGCTGTTAGAGCCTCTCTTCAAAATGACGAACAAAAAGGTCTGTTAACCCGGTCGTGTCTGTCGAAGACATGGGTTAAGAAAAAAAAAAAAATACACAACGAGAAGTCATTTCGGTCAATACGCTAGGAGAGTGGACACCTCTGTAACGACCAACCCTATACGGCAATAGCTGTACAAAGCTGATAGGTTGAAACTGCTAGTATGGATCCATGATGTGGACAGTACTGAAATCGGGCTGAAATCAACCATATTCGCTAACAGTAAGAAACCTGAAGCCAAGTATGTTTCCATTATCCCTTAAAAACTGCCATAGTACCTTGGAGCGGCCCGTCTAGGGCTGTACATTAACATATTTAACACGAAGGTGTTACTAATCGTGGTTAAAAACCACGTACTTACATATGTACAACCTTCGTATAGATCAACTATACGGAAGTTATCCGGTTTACGGGTAGAAAACTTCATGGAGGCTGTGCCCGACCAGGGCGCCACCTTCAGGCGATCTGTTGATCACATGACCTGATCTTAGAGCATCTGCCTCTGAGACAGTCAGTCAAGCGAGAAGCGAGTTGGTGGCCACACGTAAGTGGCTCGCATCAACCGCATTTTTGGCTTTTACTTAGAGCAAGGAGAAATCCAGTTCACTGTAAGTAGCAACAAACGTTAACTTTCATTGTTGGACCATTGTGATATTGAATATGAAACCATGTCATTATGTTACCATTGATGAATTACGATTGTTGAGTTCTGGCCGCTTCCATATAGCGTGCTAAGACATTCCGCCATGTGCATCAAGAGAACAAGAGGAGGCTGGTGTCGATACCGACCATCTCAATGAACCTCTTTCCGATATGGGATTGGGTCGTTGGGAACTATCCTCGATGTTCGCCAAATGTTGCCGTGGAAAAGCGATGAAATAGTAATTGGGAACATTTGGTTCCCGGGGAGGGCTGTTTTATTGTTTAAATCTGATGGTTTCGATCGTCAGCCCGAAAGCCGCCATGTGCGTAGACGTGACCTTACTGCACTGCCGGTGGTTTCGGTTGCTGATTTCCCTGTCGCCAGGTGGGGGGTATCTAGTTCAGTTTCGTGTTTTCGTATGGGTTCCGGCTAAATGTGTAATAAAGATGCCGGGCACAGATGAATACACGAACGCTACCGGATAACGCTTTTCACGAGTAGTGTCAGTCCCTGTCGCGCCGGCGGCTCATACGGCTGCCGTGACACATGAACTTTCGCGAGTGGTGTCAACCATGCAACCGGAACGGTTGGGCATGGCTCCCGGGAGTTCGCGAGCGATGTCAACACCTCGGGTGTGACTGAGTTGTTTCATTCGGATGGCCGCCTATATAAGAGCCCCGGGACTAAGAGAGAGGTAATTAATTTCGACAAACACTCGTGGTTTGTTGTACTCCTCTATCTCGGCGGACTACTGGTTAGGCCGTTCGTGTGTGAGATATTATTGTGACCCGTGAATTGAGTGTTCCACTTTGTATTACAGGGTATAGGTTTGGAGTTCTGGAACGGAGACGGACGAGCATACGGATTGGGGACTGTCTCTGAGACAAGCCCCTTCTACCATCGGGTAGCACTTCGTTGTCACGCTCCTCATGAGCGATGACAGCGAACACTCGGCCGCAGACTCCTATGAGGAGACTGCAGCCAATCGCAAACGGCGTGTTCGTCATGAGCGCGACCAAACGTGAGTTTGTGAGATGACTCGGACGCGAGCCCGTCGGATGGCCTAAAAGACCCCGATGTGGCTGCCAGCAAGTACTGCCGGCACAAAGCTCTCAACGCCGCGGCGAAGAAGCTCAAGTGGGGAGATGGGAAGAAGCCGGTTCTATCTCTACTACCCACAAACGAGCGAGAGCGAAAGGAGGCGGTCCGTGACCCATCGGAGGTCGATCACTTCCCCGGAGTACCACAAAGCGGTCTCCGTGGAAGAGTACAAGGGTTTCTTTGAAACCTGTACCAACCCCCGTAAGGTCTTGCGAACGGCTGACCTGGCATATTCATTTGAAGCTGACCGTAAGCTTCAAATGGCTATGCTCCTCTACGAAGAGGGTTCGCGGTGCCCGTTCCTGCTTTGCAGAACGGAAGCACTTGTCGGTAAGCCGCGGATCTTTAAATCTCGGCTTCTCTTCACCAGACATCTGTGTGAGGTGCATACCCCCGTGACGCCAGTTTGGCGGTGTCCGATTGGGTATTGTCCCGTAACCGGGGACCGTCGCTCCGACATCGTGGCCCATGGGTCAAAGGAGCCACATAAGATGGCCCGTAAAAAGGCTGTCGACAAAATTATGCCGGCTCTCGAGCGCGCGGGTGTTTCGTATCTCCCACAGTGGGGATACAAAAGCACGCTCCACCTTACCTCTGCAACCTCGGAAGCCATTCTGAGGAACGCAAAGGAGCAAGGTTTCACCTCCAAGTACCCGTTGGAAAAGGATATAACAAAGCCTAAACGAACAGGGAAGACCAAGAGGAAGAAGAAGGGCTCCGATAAATTGGACAAATCGGATTGTTCCGGTACAGAAAAGCGGCCCGAGAAACGACCGAAACTCGTGCCCGCCCCAATTCCCGAGAAGAACCCCTGGTTAGACGGGTATAAAATTCCGTCCTCTAAGGAGAAGGTATTCCGCGTCTCCTCCGCCACCAAGGGTAGAGACGGCTCCCCCAGTGCAGAATCCGATTCTGCGGCTGGAACAGAGGAAAAAGGAGGTCCGCGAGAAGTTCAACAGGGCTTTGCGCGTAGCACCGGCTGTTCCTCCGGGTTTCGGACCGGGTGATCGTCAGACCGCTAAACCTCTTTTTGGAGGTATAGGTCATGGCGCTCCCACCAACACCCCAGCCCGCGCGCCCACACGCGTCGCGGCTACGATGGTGACACCGACCGCTGGTGGATCCGCGCTCGCTAACGCGACTCCTCTCCGTAGCACGGAAACAGAGATGGAGGTAGACTCCCACGAGGGGTCAACTGCTCGGAAGGAGGAAGAAAAGACGACTCTACGGCGTCGTTTCGAGCAGGATCGGGTTGAGGCAGATCAAAGAGGCCTTGGAGAGGAAACTCCGTGAAGAGGAAACTCTACGGCAGGTGGAAGATCAACGACTCCGACAGGAGGAGGCCGCTCTACGGCAAGCGGAAGAGCAACGACTCCAACAGGAGGAGGCCGCTCGTCAGCAGCTAGCTGACACGGCCAAGCGGGAGACTGCTCTGGCTCTAAGCCGTCAGCAGGACCAAGACCAAGTGGCTCGTGACATGGCTTACTTCCGCGAGGAGGACGAAAGGAGGAAGCTGAACGTCAGCAGGCCAAACTGAATCGGGAGATACAGGAGCTCCGCGAAACAGAAAGTCGGCTGCGAGTTGAGGCTCTCAACTCACGTCGGCCGGCCTTTCCCCTATCCCACGGGATAGAACCTCCATCCGTCCAGGTAGTGGACCCTGCGGGGATCCCCATGGACACTGGTGGCACGCTCATTGGCGTTACCGATCTAACTCGGCAGCGCGAAAACCAGAGCGCGAGTACGGACACGGGGACCAACCCGCGGATGTCGGCAGCTATGTGGGGCCCTAACATGCTCCCGGGTAGCCACTCCGCGGAATTGGGGGAAGCGGCAGTATCACCTCCAGCTGCCGTCTCCACTCCCCGCTCGTACAGACCACCCCAAGGGGACGTCTCCTCGGCAACCAAGCGCCTCTCCTTTATAGAGGAGAAAACTTTGGTGGCACGGCCGGAACCGCCTCCGAGCGGAGAGGCCTCCCCAAAGCTTAAGGAAGCGCTACCTTTGGTGGACACGTCCACGAAGGATCGGTTGGCAACCGAACCAGCGGCACCTCTTCGCGTAACCGCGCCCATGGGTACGAGTACGGAAGAGGTCGAGGGGATAATTCTGTTACCATGGCCTCGCACGGACGAGCGTACCAGCTCCGTGGATGGCCCGGTGACAGCAGGCTCGGGCTCTGACAAGTCGGTAGAAATATCGGACGGGGAAGAGCACGAGCTACTGCAGGAGTCGGACTCCGATACGGGGTTGATCTATGATAATCTGGGACAGGAAGACAACGTAGTTGTCGTCCCAGATCCGCGTTTCGACCTGTTCGATGAAGCCCTTATTGGGAACCATTCACTTCACGGCATCTCCAAAACGGAGGGTGAAGCTGAAGCGAAGGAGATGGGTGAGTTCGTCTAGAACTCCCCAATAGGGCTTGGGATTCGCAATGCGATTCCCCGAGGCGGCAGTCTTTTGTGGGTTCATCTCACAGCGAGGGGAGGGCTCTCCTCTTCGCAGGTGGTGGTTTTATCCGCAAGACTAGTATGGTTCACTAGTCTCGCTTTTAATAATAAAGCTCGTGCACGAAATTTTTGTTATGCTTCGAATGTACGCTTCCGATTGTACCGCACCGCGAGATCGGGACGGACAGGCATGTCCGTTGGCCTCTTTAGGCCTATGAAGGCTACGAACCTTGGGGGTGAGTGCAAGCCTGGCTCTAGGATCTGTGCGGCGGAGTGGCATAACATTTGCCCCGCTGCACACGAGGGTCTAGATCCACGAGGATCTCCTTGGTGCCACGGCGGACCCTACATAACTAGTTATCGTGGACCTCCTCATCTCCAACTAGTGAGGGGGCAGTGTAGTGGGTCCGCCACCCGGAATACAGCGAGGCTGTCGACTATCGCCGATCACCAACCAGGCTACGACAGCGGGGGCACTTCTACCAGCGCCGGAGACGACTACCACCAGTTCCGGCCAGTTCCGTCAGGGGGCGACATTCACCACCGTGCAGACGACACTGCAGACACCCTCTGACGGACGGTAGGCGGAGGATACTACTACCTCCGCAAGGGGATCCAGGCTTCGCTTAACACTACGGACTCGAGCCGCGCCGCGGACCGAGATACTTCTGTTGTTCAAATTAAGCACCCTTGCTTCAGTGACAATACCTTTGTAACTGTATACCTTTGGGAAATAAACCAGGTTCAAACGAATCTCCTCGTATTCGTGGTTCTTTCCGGAATTTCGTAAACTCGTGCCCACGAATCTGCGGTTCACTACACAAATGTTATCAATTAAATTTGCTGCTAATGTGAGGGATTTATTGTTAGTATTTTATGAGATCAAATTAAGAAGCAAATACACAGGAAGTTTTAATTTGTTTTTTGATTCACATATATACGTTGATACGTTGACTCTTTCCCACTTCTTTGAGTCATACAAATTTCTCGGAGGCATGGAAATCAGAGGCATGGTTCTGGTGGTTATATGTGTTCATCAGATTAAAAAGTATACAAGAAGTTATAATTATTGAGTTGATATGCACGCAAACGGTGTGAATGTCATGAAAGGGAAAATAAGATGAGATAACGTCTTTCAAACTTGTAACTAATATGGTTCAGAGATGACAATTTGTCAGTGAAAAGTCAGTAAATATTGGGCTAATTAGTCACTAAAAGCAGAGCTAGTATGTAATAGCTCTGCTAAAAGTCAGTAATTCTGCGGTTACCATACATGATATTTGCCTCTGCCCCCTGGTTTCCCCCTCGCCAAAATGAGGGTGGGTGGGTGGGGTGGGGGTACCAATTCTCACAATCCTGGTTAAGGTTTGTGGTGTGCGAATTTAATGCCAGTGATAATTGTCGCCACCACAACTTGCCAGAAGCAGCAATGGAAGCTTCCGGTTTCTGTGCTAAAACTAAACATTTCTTAGGAAATGGATTCCCGTCCTGCTAATTCTAAATCAATGGATGGATTTGGCACTACTAATTGTATTTAGAAAACCGTTGTTGAGTGGTGGGACTTTTGTTGAAGAACGATCAATGCGTGGTTTTGGAATTTTCTTGTTTTATTGATTACCCAACGTTTCGGTGCTCTTTGCACCTTCTTCAGGGGTGGCGTGAACAATAATTCTAAATCAATCTGGATAATCTAACTACCTGCATGATACCGACATCATTGTGAATTGTTTGATATTAATTCATGGTGGGTAATTCTTCGATGAGCATAAACCTAGCGCGACACCCGCCCTTTATCACTTTGTCATAGCTGGAAGTGCTGTGGGACGTCCAAGCATTGCCCAGAGTACTTTCAGTTTAAAAAGATAGGCGGCGGCTAGATCAAATATCGCTAATCTAAAGCAGGACTGCAAGAATTTACAATATACTTGAGTTGACAGATGCTCCATATACTAGCCGACCTGAGGGTGGGGGGTGGCTTTGTGTGTAACTGTACGTGACAATATGGGTGGCGAAATGAGTGATAGGTGATATTTTGTTCCTCAGTCCATGTGAGAAAAGAAATTCTATGAATTATTTTCAGACAATATCTAAAGGAATACAGAAAGTTGGAGGATAAACTTGTCCCGCCATCTCACCAACAGCCTATTTTGGCCTTCTAATAACCTGCCTTTATTTTGTCCCCCAAAATGGGCAAATTAGTCATTTAAACTCCGGGGTGGGGGTGGGGGGGGGATTATTGAATTTAATCAGTAAGGAAATATTTACTGGATCTAGAATCAAGGGACTGACATCAATCGATAGAAAATAGTGTGCCCTAAAATTGTTTTATTTGACCTAAGATGTCAGCCTATTATTTTTCGAGTTATTTGCAAAAGACCTCAAAATGACCTTTGACCTTGACATTTATTGCCGAGTCATGTTTCTTCACAGGATAACCATACTGTAACATACAGTCTAGGACCAAAGCCTCTCAGATCGGATAAGAATATTTTCAGTGATTGGACGCCTACTGCGCTAATGGGTTTCCTGGCCCAGGACTTAATTTAGGCGTCCTCATGAGATAACAATAACATTTTGCGGTCTTAATGGAGTTATAATGGCCCGTTGCAGTTTGGAGCAAGGTTCTTTCCCTCAGTTTGAAGGGACCCTCTCATCTTTGAGCCTAGACTGCATAGTTTAAAAAGTTTAGTCAGCTAATTTTTTTCAAAGCCAGCTACCACTCACCAAGCTGTCCGTACTTGAGGCGCACGCCACGGTTGAGCAGCTGCAAAGGCCGGGACCTAATGGTACAAGTACATGGTCCATGGATCCGGCTACCTGCATGGTGGGGAGAGAAGGAGGAGTTGAGTATCATAGTAAACCTAGGTATTGATACAGTGACAACTATGGGCATAGTCCAGTAATTACGCTCATGCAATAATAATCAGGGATGAAAGTGGGGTCATGGCAAAAATACTGAAGCACCCCCTCCCCCCCCCCCGTGCCATCCAAGATTTGTTAAATTATAACTGATGACAATTTTGAGAGAATTTTGTCAAATCAAATTTTGTGAAATGTCTTTGAACATAATATTTTCTGAGAATATTTTCTGAGAATTTGGGGTTAAAAATGATGGAATTTGTGGGAAATTCGACAATTTTTCTAAGTTAGTTCTCAAAAATACTGATTTCAGAAGAAATACTGAAGACTTTCATCACTGAATTTTATCATGATTGAAAAATAATGATGAAGAAAGCTAATTGGCTGGGGATCTGCTAACATTCGGCTTCTTCAAAAACTAGCAAAACCTATAAGACTGTAGGCAGAGTATTTTCTGGAAATTTAGGAAATCATTTCTTCAACGATTATATGGAACAGCCTAGGTAGGGATTTCAGAAGCCTATCAGACTATATGATATAACTATATTATGAAATAATCACTGATCCATCTGGCCTGCAATGCTAATGTTCCAGTTGAGAAACAAATTATCTACATTGATTTCTGTCAAACCCACTTTTATATCTACCTATACATATACTGATTTTGTACTACGCTGATACTGTTGCTTATTAGTTAATATAGAACATACTTCCAAATTCAGGGATATCCGGAAGACCTGTACTCTTTACAGAGAATACTCCTATTTACATATATATATTTTTTAGTCGCTACATTGTAAAATAATATTGCTACTGTGTTAATTATGGAAATAACATTTTTGTATTGTTATTAAATACACATTTTAACAAATCAAAGCAGTTTTCTTCTTATCTTACCTTCATGGCCATGGTTTGGGACGCAAGCCGACATAGCGGACAGACAATCCGAGGTTAATGGCTGCAGGGTGGAAACCCTTGTAAGTTGTACAACAACTCCCACCTCCAACACAACATGTCCGCCTCCTGTCGTTGGTTGGGATGTAGGCGGACACATCCCGGCCTCCTGGGTCTCAGTGACGGGCAGAGCAGTGGGGGAGAGCCGCCCGGTCGGTCAATTTAGCAGCCCGGTCGAGGAGACGAGAGTGGAGGTAGAATGTGACGTCACTGGGGTAGTAGGCCTGACGGGGACATTCTGACGGTAGGCAACAGCCTGCAAGCACACACTACATTGTCAAATCTCACCTTATAGAGGATCAGATCATCAAAAAGTGTACACTTCTCTTAAATGACCATAATTAAAGACAGAATTAAGCTTCAAAAATAGAGTTCAGCATAACCAGACAGGTGTTTGGAAGCAACACAACACATAATATACTCAGGTGTATCTAGTATTTATCATTTCTAAGCCTATTTTTGCAGAATTAACTAGATGTGTAGGGCTGCAAAGTGTACATTTTGTGACTATTTGACCCATGATCTACAGGGTGAAATCACCAAAATATGTACATTCGCAATAGCATTTGCAATATCAATTGTACTCAGATATAACTATATTTATCATTTCGCAGCTTATTTTTAGAAGAATTTACTAAATGTGTCGCGCTGCCAATTGTACATCATCTGACGACAGGGCAAAGTGGGACAGGACAATTGTGATTTGTCACAGGAAAATGAGTCACAAGTCGCACAAATATATTTAAACTGCTTTTAAAATATAGTCAGGGGTGTGAAGTTAATCGTTCGTTATGATGAGAAATATGTGATCCGTATTAGGAAAATAAGTCACAAGTCGCAAAATATGGAGTTTGAGATATCACCATATTTAAAAAGAGGAGATTAGGCGGATTCCAATGATAGTAAGCACTAGGACATCTAATAAGTATTTCTATATTTTAAGTTTGATATTTTTTTTATTTTTTTTTTTAAGTTTGCAATGTTTCTGGATGGGTAATTGCCAGTAAAGTAACTAAATATACTCCATACGAAGGCCTTCAAAACGCAAGAATATATTTAATACAATATCCCGAAATTATATTCATATGACTACAAGTGCTAAACTCTCCAAGAATCAGAACATTTTAATAAAGAGATCTTGTGGGAAAAACACTTTGAAAAATATCAATTTTGCGACTTGTGATTCAATTTTCCTGGAACACATTACATATGTCCAGTCCATATGACCTAAAGAACGACCTTGAGGTAACCAACCTGAGAACGCACCTGCTTTTGAACAAGTCGTCATAGATGATCCAGGCGTGATGTCCCTTATCCCTCAACAATTCACCCAGTGCGCAGGCGCAGTAGTGTGAGATACTGGAGTGGGCCGCATCAGACGCAGTGGCGAAATGTTGGTCTGGCCTAGCCGAGGGTTGGAGTGAGTGACCGGTGTAGCGGTGAGGTCAGTTAGTTGCTTGACCACTGCACTCTCAGGTGGGAGGGGGTTCTCGGCCCTACCAATAATCCCATTCATTCGAGGTGGTCATTAATGTGACTCATTTCATCGCATCTAAAAAGGAAAATATTTTTCTATGTATATGTAATGCCATACATTGTGTCTACTTTCCATATACTTCTCACTGTTATTCTATAATGCTCTATGTACAAATGGGTGCGCACGTTGCGCGCGCATTTATCTGTGCAAATGCTATTTCTATTTAACTACCCGAGGTGGCGTCTTGTTCCAGTATACTTCATTATTTTATTACCTCATCTTTACTACCTTTTATCACACTTCTGTTCTACTACACCCTTTGGGTCGTGTGGTAGTCTCTGTAATATCGGGTATTGCTGATTCTATTAAACAGAATAAATATAAACTATAGACTTGTTCTGGTTGTTATTGCTTCTGCCCAACGATTCCAAGGGTCATTACAATATAATATTAACACTTCCTGGGGTCGGGGTTGACGGACATTATTTATACCATAAACTATAAGTGACATAATTCCTGCATCATATATATAGGGGAAATCTTTTTTTTTGTTTTGTATAAAATATCTTTATTTACGACATATAACAAATACATCCAGAATTCTTGTAAACAGTGGTGTATAATTATCATCCATTGTAGCTGAAAGAGATTGGCGTTAATGTGTTAGTGTTGAGACGAGTAAATACAATGTTATATAGATGGTCCACGCAGTAGCCTCTCAAGTCTCGTGGGGAAAGCTTTTAACAACACTTTCAAACTAAAATAAATTGCAATCGAAATGTGCTGGAAAATCAATGATAGGGATGGAAGTGGATTCATGGTAAAAATACTAAAATATTTTTGGCAAGGGAAATGTGAATCCCCCACCCGGGGCCCATCTCCCCGCGGAAACTAAGCAAATGTAACCGCAGAACTAAGCGATTTTTGTCATTTTGATTATTGAAATCTTCGACAGTAAATTAAATTTCATGAAATGTTTTGGGGAGAGATGATGAGATGGGGAGGTGGGGAGGGAGGGAGGGTGGTGGGCAGGAGAAGAGGGTGAAAGAACAGGGGAAGAAAAGAGCGGCGAGCGTGGGAAAGGGGGGAGGTGGGGAGGGGAGGGGGAGAGAAGGGAGGGGAAGGGGAGGATAAGGGGAGAAAGAGGGAGGGTGTGGAGGAATCGTAGAGGAGGGAGAATAGGGAAAGAGGGGGAGAGAAGAGGGGGAGGACGAGAGGGAGAGGGAAAGAGTATAGGGGAGGACGGAGAGATAAGTTGGGGAGAGAATGGAGAGGGGGATGTGGAGAGAGAGAGAGGGAGAGCAGAGGGAGAGGGGGAGTGAGGAGAAGAGGGGAGGTAGAGAGAGAGATCACGGGTTAGATAGAAAAAGAGGGGAGGGCGTGTAGGTGAGAGAAGAGAAAGGAGGAGGGAGGGGACAGAAAAAAGAGAAGGGGGAGGGAGAGGAAGAGAGAGAGAAAGAATGAAAGAAGGGGGAGGCTGGAGAGAGGAGAGAGCAGCTATAGGAAGAGGGTGAATGAAAGGAGAGGGGAGATGGGGAGGGGAGAGATGGGGAGGGGGCAGAGGGGGAGAGGAAAAGGGGGAGCCGAGCCGGGCCCGGGGGATCAATCTATCTAACAGTTCCTACCCATTCTTCGCCATTTAGGCACCCAGCGGAAGACCTACCTAGACACCTGTCTATTTAGAATGTTGGATCACCTCACTGTAAATAACATCTATTGCAATAAAGAATTCTTGAATTGAATACCTTTTACAGGGATGTCAATAGTTTTAAGTCGAGTGGCTATTTTGGACTGTTAATAGTCAGCTACAGTACTTTCAAGTGAGCAGCTGTCAAGTATTGTCATAAGTAGCTCTAAGTGCCCCTAACCCCAAGACAATGTAATGTAGGCGGTTTATGAGCCATTACATTCACATGATTTCAAATCTGATGACACGTTTTCCGAGATTTCGGTTGCCTGGCAACCGTTCCCGCATTTTCTAAATCTCGGCCTAGGCCTAATATACAGTGTGGTTTTGAAAACGTAGAAACGGCTCTATATATTCTTGCAAATGCCGTTATTCGTTAAAATATGTCTGTACTTAGTCATAGAAGAATGTAAATAGGTTTCCCACCAAGCCGAGCAATGCAATTTAGCATTAGAAGCTATTAGAACAGGCCGGTCGGGCGGGAAGTGGGTCTTGCTGCAGTCAGTGAACCTTGCACACCCGACCACATGACCGCCGGTTACGTTACGTGAAATTTTGTGCGGCAAATCTCTGAATTTAAGCTAATTTATCCAAATGCGTCACAGAAACGTATCAGAATTGGTGAGCTCTAGCCGTTAGAACGCCAGTCTAGGTGTAAAATATGCATGTCATTCAATATAAAGTGCAAAATACATCGCTGAAAGTTACTCACTCAACTGTGGCTGTGCCTGTGGTGACCAGTGCGTTCCGATTCCCTGTGAAGAACTGATGTACGGGTTTTTGGTTCAACCAAGGACTTCCGGGGGCGGGGTGAAGAAGCAGAGAGAAGGGGGCGGGGCGAGTGTGTTTGTGCCGAGTGGCGGGGGTGGCGGGGGGGGGGGGGAGATACTCTCGAATGGTTTTGACCCTAATTTTGTAAAATTAGAAACAAATTTGCAACAATGAAAGCCACATATCAAGATAAAAGGCCAGATGAAAATTCAATTTGGGTCACAATGAGGCCCTATTCAACATGAAAATTCATCAAAATTAGGGCAAAATTCAAACTTTTAAATACAAATCACACAAATAAGTGATCTATTACGAAATAAAAACAATATGGGCCATGCCCTAATCACCATTCAATATCTCATATCCACTTGAAAACATTATCTCAACTATTTATGCATGTCCCATTATCCATTAGGCTATCCCATATAGAGTTGAAACGATTATTTCAATCATTTACACAGGACAAAAGGGTCGTAAATTACAAAAGGGTCAGATCCAATAGCCACCAAGGGCTATACTTACGCCACATGAAAAAAGGTGGATTGGTTATTTTTTTAAAATAACAACAATAGGGGTCACACCCTGTAACCATTGGAGTCCCATAGCCACTTGAAAGCATTTTCCCGACTATTTACACATGATAAAAGGGTCAGATCCTATGGTAAGCAAGGGCTACATTTATGCCACACACTTACATTGAAAATAGATGAAAGCAATAATCTTTAGATACATTATAGCCTAATTTCACCTTTTGCTTTTTCAAATCAATTAAAAACTATTTAAATAATAGATTCTACTCAGAATTGAGAATCATTTGTCATAATGAGGCGCTTTTTGACCTAAAATTACTGCAAAATGAAACAAAATGTAAAGTTTTAACCACAAATTATACAGATGATGGGACGGTTTGCACCCAAGTACCAAATATGGATTAAAACTCTTCTGCTAGAATTTTTGAAACTGTAATGTCTTCTTAGTAAGGAGGCTACACCTATGTCACAAATAGACATTTTGAACAATTTTCGCCCTTAGGGGGCAGTCATTGAATATATTTGAAAAAAAATAATGCCCTCTCATTATGAGATCTTGAAATCTGACCAGGAATTAGGTAATTCAATTCTAATATTTTGTTGCCTATTTTGTGGATTTGATTTGAGGAGGGTGATGTAAGTATAGCCTACAAGTTTGAAAATGGGGTTTAGAAAGATAAACTCTTCCTTAGACCCAGTTCCTTGTCCTGGGAGAGTCTGTGACCTTGACCTTGGTATTGAGAGGTTGTGATTGGCTGACTCCAGAAAGTGCTGCCCTATTTGAACAATGGTTTAGCAATTTTTCATACATAATGGTATAACAGTATGCCAGTTGTCACTAGAGCTCACATAGGCAAGTGGTTAGAGCACTGGACTCCCAATGCAGCCTTGCTGGTTCGATTCCCCATTGGGCCAAGCATTTTTTGCCACACTTTTTGCAACCATGTGTCATTATGTGATGAAAAATTGCTGTAATTGTAAAAGCAGTAAAAAATCTTTTTTTGAATTAGAATTTTTTCTCAAGCAATTATTCTGTCCCTTGTAAATGCTTTTGAATTGTATTGAATGCACTGCTGTGATCACATGAGATACATAAGACTAGAAATAAAGAGTGGTCTACAGTCACGGTAGGATATCAACCACGGAAGGGATTTATATTATAAAATGCCTTAAGTTAAACACTTTTTGTTAATATTATATATATAAATTTCAGCTGCATATGGGTCAGATTTTCAGAAAATGTACAATTGGCCACTGTACACATTTAGTAAATTCTGCTAAATTAAGCTGCAATTTGGTCAATACCAGGTGAATTCAAGTATATTCGGCATTGCATTGATTCTAGCAATGTGTTTGGTTAGGTGAGTGAGTGAGATTGGTTGCTTTACGCCCTTATCAACACATTTAAGATGGTTATATCAAGGGCGGGAGAGCTGAGAGGGAGGCAGTTTAGGATCATACCCAGGAAATAGAGATAGAGAAGAAGGGAGAGATACAGAGAAAAGAGACAGAAAGGCACTTTATGGTCTTACCCAGGACCCTTGTTTGGTTAGGTTGAACTGAACTTTATTTTTGTTTGGGAAGATTATTTGAGAAGATTGGCGAAGTTGAATTGTACATTTTCTGAAAATCTGACCCACATATTCGCAACTGACTGCCTACAACTGCTTGAGAAACAACACTGCAGATCCCAAAGTTCACAAAGAGTCAAACCAATTGATATCCTGTCATATGTATTCGTATAATATATGTGCAGAGGGATTTCTTTGGCTGAGGGGAAGAGCAGAGAAGCAGAGGGAGAGGGTGGGAGAAATCAGATAGGGAGAGGGGGAATAGGATAGAGAGAAGAGGGGGAGGGGGGAGAAAGATGGGAGGGAGAGGATGGGAGAAAGGAAAGAGGAAGGAGAGGGAGGGAGAGGGCAGGAGATGGAAGAAGAGAATGAAAGAAGCAGAGTAAATAGTGATCCCGAATAGTCAGGTCTTCTGCCGAGTGCCTTAATTCTTGTTTTGACATTAGAAATGGTTACAAAGTTTCAACAACATGAAATAACAAGAACTAAATTATAATTTTACAACAAGAGAAAATTAAGATGTTATGAGGTGAAAATAATTTAATGACAATAACTAATTTTAGATTTGAATGCTGATAGAGATATTGAGATTCAGATATCAATGAACGAAAGGGTTATATTAAACTCGTACCATCATATTCTTGGTTCGCAGGTAGAAATAAATATAAATATATCAATATAAAATACAACCAATTGCTATAGAAATATACCATAGTAACCTGGATAATGTTGCCTAAGTACCAAGACAGTCTTGGACGACTTCAATAATTGGGTGAAATCCCCAGAAAATGTACAATTCACATTCCCCAAACCTCTCAAATAACCCACATTTCAGACAAAAATATGGTTCAAAACTCAGTTCAATTTCAACCTAACCAAACAGATAACTAGAATCAATGCAATGACGAATATACTTGAATTCTTTTTGTATATTCTGAGTAATCTTTGCCTTTTTTGTATGTGCATGGCCTGTCGTGTATAGGACACTGTCCCAGGTATATTGTTTTATTTTTTGATATTTGCGAATCTATCGCATTCATAAGGTTACACCTTTTTTATTATTATATTTTTATAATTATAATCATAATTATAATCATAATTATATTCATAATTGTATTCGTGTCTACAATATCCTGCTTATGTTGTGATATATTTTCTATGAATAGTTTTCTAATATTTTTCTATCTGATTTAAATCAGCTTTTCTGCGAATAGTGTACTTCTTTGCATAATGTCTGGCTGAATAAACATTTTAAAACAAACAAATAATTGACCTAGTATTGGCCAAATTGCAGCCTAATTGAGCAAAATTGACTAAATCTGTACAGCTGTCAATTGTACATTTTCTGATCCAATCTGAATTTGGTCAGTCCCACATGCTTCCCCAATACCTTGGAACACACAGGCCTGGAAAGGACATAAACCTTCCTTCCTGAATGTATTAATGTTCGCCGCAGTATTTATATTCGCTATTTTAGCACACCCACCTTTGTACGTGAAAATAAATCCTGCACGAAAGGTATATTTATTGTGAGACTTCCTTGCTGCGCAAATTTAAATCCGCGCAAAAAGGTGTAAGAGCAGCAGGGGGCATCCCCCCCCCCCCCCCCCCCCCCCGGAACATTTTAGCAAAATGTCAGCTATTTTAGGGTATTCTGGTGATTTTGAGGAAAGCCAAACCCAATAAATGTTTATTCTTAAGTGCCTACTCCACTAAGCCGATTCTCATGCGGTTTTGCGCCGCAGAGGACACTTTTACATTAGAATCTGTGAGAATCGGCTTAGTGGACTAAGCCCTTAAGGCCTATAAATTGCAACAAAAATGTCATGCAAGTTGAAATTATTTCTTATTAGAATTGCATGTATTTCGGCTTGCACCATACTTGGACACAGACAATCTCAGGCATTTGGCCTTACCCAGGTTGGCAGATAAACAACCAATGTATCCACTATATTACAAGGATTTCCATTGTCCACAAATGATATGAAGATTTCACACTACAATTTAATACATGTGATTCTCAGCGAATCTGGTAGAGCTATGACATGTCTTTGTCAGATCCTTATTATTCACCATAATTGAGGGGACTTATAACACTATCACTTATCAGACCTATTGTGAAGTATTGGTCTACTGTTGATAAACGTCTGTAAATCACACACAATATATAAACTGATGATGGTATGATGGGCCTGGCATAGGGTGTTGATAGTTATAGGGCGACTCCACTATAGAAAAAAAATGGCGCGGACATGCAAAACGTGTCGCCGACATGCCTAAAAATTCGGCGCACAAAAATCACTAGTGGAAGAGGGGTAAAATGGGTTGTCGGCAACACATTTATTTGTTGCCAACAATTGCAAAATATCTAACTTGATTAGATATTTCGTCGCAAAAAATTCGTCGCAGCCATTTTTTGCCGTTTTTCCCATAGTGGAGTCCCTGCATTAGGTTGCCAGTATCCTTGTTGATGACCTTGGTTGTGATAACCATTGTTCCATCCTTGGTTGTTGTTCCATCCTTGATTTTGATAATCATATTTAGAACGTTTAACCATGTGTAGTGGGTCCGCCACCCGGAATACAGCAGGGCTGTCGACTATCGCCAATCACCATCCAGGCTACGACAGCGGGGGCACTTCTACCAGCACCGGAGACGACTACCACCAGTTCCGGCCAGTTCCGTCAGGGGGCGACATACGACCACCGTGCAGACGACACTGCAGACACCCTCCGACGGACGGTAGGCGGAGGATACTACTACCTCCACAAGGGGATCCAGGCTTCGCTTAACACTACGGACTCGAGCCGCGCCGTGGACCGAGATACTTCTGTTGTTCAAATTAAGCACCCTTGCTTCAGTGACAATACCTTTGTAACTGTATACCTTTGGGAAATAAACCAGGTTCAAACGAATCTCCTCGTATTCGTGATTCTTTACGGAATTTCGTAACCTCGCGCCCACGAATCTGCGGTTCACTACATTGGTGCCGTGAGCCTAGGGCCGAGTAGGGAAGTTCCCGAAAGGATCCCCGATGCTGAGAGTCAGACGATGACTCCTGGCGACGAGGAAGCAGCCAAGGCCGCGGCCAAGGCTGAAGCCGAGCAGCGAGCATGCGAGGCTCTCGCTCAGATGTTAACGAGACGTCAGGGCGATGCGCAAAATTTTGCGAACGACTCATTTGCTCAACTAGAGCAAGTAGTTGCACACATAGACAATATGCGTGCCGACGGATTGATCGTCAATCCGGACACACAAAGCTTGGTTGAGAAACTAATAGCTATTGTTTTAGGGTTGCGCTCGTGTTACAACGAGGACAATCTTCGCAAGCTCGTGGAACGTGCGGGTTTCAGCGTCGAAACAGGCGAGGCGGATGGGTCGGAGCTTTCCGATGTTAAGCCGCCGGAAACCGTCAAAACAGCAGTCCCGCTGGGACAGAGCGATGACGCGAAGGTCATGATGGACCAGTTGACTACCGTTCTTTGTTCTTATGACAAGACGGGAGAACCACCAGGCGAAATCGCTGAAGGTGAAATTCGAGGAACACTCGACTTACTGTGGGTAATGCACAAACAACTTCCGTTGAAGCGTGTGCAGCGGCTGTCATGGTCTACACGAACATGCGGTTTGCCCTCAATATCTGATCGATATGTTGGATCGGAGATATCCTGCGATTCTGCCTCAAGGTAGCCCGGATCCGCGAGTGCAACAGCCTTCGCAGAATACGGACAGCACGGAAATGCGAGCCCAGGGCTTGCCTAGCACTCCGGCAGGTTTTAAGACTGCAGGAAGAAGAGTCGACTTCGTAGAGTCGTCTCCTTCGGACAATGGCCTCAACTACTCGTTGACTAATGTTTCGATTCCATTGTTGGACAACGATTTACAGGCCAAACAGGGTTTGTCAACTGGTCACGAACCAGACTACCGTTCGACGGGACCAACGAGCACTACTAAGTGTAGGCGTTCGATGATGCCCGAAATGGAAGCTAGTGTTGTGTATAACGAAGACCGCCCTGCGGAAGTTCGTTTATACGGATCAACGGGCAAGGGAGAAAATCCTAAACCTAAAAATCTCAAACCTTTTCGCAATGGGGAGGATTGGGAAGAGTATCTCGCATCTGCGATAAACTATGCCGAACTTTCCGGTTGGCAGGAGGAAACGCTGATGCGCGAACTCATTATGGCGACTTCACGACATGTGAACCAGTCTACTTGGGGAAATTCTAGGTCCCTAACGTTAAGTGACGTTGTGACGAGGCTTCGTGTCATATTGGACACAAAGACCGAAGAACAACGCCAGGAGGAATACCGCAAGCGTGTTCAACAACCTGGCGAATCACTTCAACACTATGGTGAGGCTCTGCTGACCTTGTGCAAACGTGCGTACGAGGGACAATACCTTGAACATATGAAGAAGGAGTCTATCCGAATCTTCTGCACGGGCTTAGAAGACAAATTTCTGGGCATGTGGGTGCAAACTAATCGCCCAAAGTCTATGCAAGATTGCGTAGATCTCGCAACAGATTTCGTGCGAGCAGGTGGCCCGGAAGCATATCAGCGCGTCTTGGGTTCCACGCCGGGACAGTCCTCTAAATTTAAAGCTAGGGGATATAAGTTCTACGGACAGAGAAAGGACAAGGAGCGGAAGGCTTCTTACGCGGCTGCGGAAGCAGAAGCGCAGTCCGACTCTGACTCGTCAGCGGACGAGACTTCGGGGGCGTCTACAGCGACCGAAGTCCCGGATTCTGATTCGGAATCGGAGTTAATAGCCGATTTCGCGGCCTTCCAGGCTATGCGGAAGGACGTGCGAAAGGATGACAGTAAAAAGTCAGACCGTAGCACCAAAAAGGCTTGGGATAAAACCAAGACTTTGTCCAAATCTTCCAAGAAGATAGTCACGAAAACTGACTACAGGAAGAAGGACACGAAAGCGACTCGTCCAGAGCCAGCTTGTTGGCTTTGTGGGAAAACTACCCACCTGCAAGCCAGTTGTCAATACCTGAAAAAGTTTCGCGCTTTCGTCGCGAAAGAAAATGGTGACGACTCAAATTCCCTGGAAGATAAATCAACTAAGGGAAATTGACATGGGTCTCGCAAGGAAGCGGTGACGAGACCCGCAAGTTCGACGGAACTCGTGACGGGAGGGGGAACCCTTCCGTAGCCCGCTCGGGCAAAAGACCTCCAGAAGGGTCGTACAATCTGGGGAGGTCAGGTAGGCAGGCAGAACGAAACAAGGAGGAAACTGGGGTGATGGAGGGTGAGGACCCGACAAGGCCCGCAGACACGAAACCTTGGTCTAAGGAGTCGGTTAGTAGCGTTCGAGCCATTCCACGCGATCGTGGAATGTGTTTGGACAGCCGCTATACTGACGCTGGCACGGCGCTGCTCGCGGTTAGCTCTACCGTGGGTGGGGAACGCTGTGTTAAGAATTTGACTAGTTCTGCGGCCAGCCGGGATCTCTCTATTCCTATCGACGTGGTAGCGATAGTGGATAGATGGTACGTACCCGTCACAGTGGGTACTAGGCGAGGAGAATTTTTATACGACACAGGTGCAACTACCTCACTAGTGTCTAAACAATTCTATGAATCGCTAGCTCGCAAGCCCGACCTGCTCGCTTCGCGGGTCCGGGTAAAACCACTTGCGGGTGGTACTCCAGTGACGATGGGGTATGCGGTCTTTGACTTTGAGATCGCAGGGCGTTCGTATCCGAATGCCTGTCTCGTAGTCGATGGTCTAGGCGGCGGGGAGGAGGCCGTGCTGGGCCAAGACTTCATGTGGCGCTATGATACTAGCATGACGGGGCCTGGGAAGATGCTCTTGGAAGGAGGCAAGAATCACGTATTCTGTCGACGGAAAGGAGCGATATCGACTGCATTCCTACGGGAGGATGTGCGGTTGGCCGCATTCGAGGTAAAGGTCGCGTCTGTGGACGTGTCCCTACCCGAGAACGACGTGGGCTATATCATGGAGTCAGATGTAGGGTTACAAGTAGACGGTCTCGTGGAGGGTTGCGATACATATGTATCGTCTGCTCACTGCCACGAGCTTCCTATTATGAATCCAACGGGACTTGCAATAGTCATGCCACGCGGGACGCCCGTGGCATCCGCTTATGAGGTAGCGGCAAACTTCACGGGTGACTATTCGCATCTGGCGGATGCAAGAGCAGAATCCGTGAACGGGTCCAGCACGGGGGGTAAGCGAAAGCTGACCTCCGATAGCTGTTCAATTACTAGCATCCCTGAACTGGAATCTATCATAGAGGGCGCTGAAGTAGCGGATACTGAAACCTTGAAAGAGGTGCGCGAGTTGGTATACGCGAAAAAGCGGGTGTTCAGATTGCAAGGTGAACAATTGGGGTTTACGAACAGGGTTCTACACTCCATCGACACGGGTGACACTAAGCCTATAAAGTTACCTTTTCGTCGAGTTCCCTTGGCAAAACAGGAGGCTCTGGACTCCCAGGTCAGTAAAATGCTAGCGGAGGATAAGATCGAGGAGGGAAACGGCCCGTGGGCCTTCCCCACGGTTCTTGTTCCGAAACCGGATGGTTCAACTAGGGTTTGCGTTGATTTCAGGAGACTGAACAATGTGACACGAAAAGACTCGTACCCACTACCGCGGATAGACGACTGTCTAGAAGCGCTTGGTGGCAATGCGTGGTTTTGTACCCTAGATCTGGAGAGTGGCTATTGGCAAATAGCCATGGATCCGGACAGTAAAGAGAAAACGGCTTTCACTACTTCCACGGGGTTATACCAGTTTAAGGTGATGCCGTTTGGTCTTTGCAACGCCCCGGCCACGTTTCAGAAAATGATGACGGAGGTTCTCCGGGGGCTTAATGGCAAGATCTGCGTCGTCTATCTAGACGATGTGATCATTTATGGTGCAACTATCCATGATGCGATTACGAACACGGGGTTAGTGTTTGATAGGTTGATGGCGTACGGCCTTAAGTTGAAACCGAAAAAGTGTCGCCTCTTTCGTAAAGAGGTACAGTACTTGGGTCGCATCATATCTAAGGAGGGGATACGGGCGGATCCGGAGAAGACGCGAGCGGTTGTAACTTGGCCTATTCCGTTGACAGTGAAGGACATCAGATCATTTCTGGGCTTCGCTTCATATTACCGTCAGTTCATTCCGAGTTTTAATGATCTCGTGCGGCCATTGCAGGAAACTGCAACAGCCGGGCAAAAGGTACTACGGTATTAGCTTACTTGGAATAGTGAGCTCGATGATGCATTCGAGGCTACGAAGAAAGCCTTGCTGTCCACGTCCGTCTTGGCGTATCCACGAGCGTCTGGCCAGTTTATTCTGGATACGGATGCGAGTGGTACGGCCATGGGGGCGGTCCTATCGCAGGTTCAGGACGAGCAAGAGCGGGTGATCGCATACGCCAGTAATTCGCTCTCGAAATCGCAGAAAAACTACTGTACTACGTACAGGGAGCTGCTAGCGGTCGTATATTATGTGCGGAAACTCAAACATTATTTATACGGCGCAGACTTCATAGTCCGTACGGACCACTCGTCTCTTACGTGGCTTATGACCTTCAAGGAACCAGAAAATATGCTGGCTCGTTGGTTGCTGGACTTACAGCAGTACGGGGTTACTAACAAAGGGGTTATTCAACACCGCCCGGGCAAGAAGCATGAAAATGCGGACGGCCTCTCTCGTAGACCCTACAGTCGTTGTAAACGTACAGATTGCGATGATTGTGGGGCACACGAAGCCGCTATAGCTGGTTTCGTGGGGGAGGGGAAAGGCACGGACGACAATCTCGTATCTGTAAACCAGACTATCCGTGAGCAACAGCGCACGGACGATACTATCAATCGTATCATGGGTTTCCTGGAAAAGAACCGGGAACCCGCAAATCTGACTAGTGAAAGTGATGAATTCAGAACAATCTGGAGTCACAAGACGGATTTGTGTTTAGAAGAAGGGGTACTCACTTTCAAGTGGAGAAAACCTTCGACTGGACATGTTTTCCCAAGGATCGTGTTGCCGTTTGACCAACGCCTATCTATGTTCAGGCGATATCACGGCCCGGCCTCAGCGGGACACTTTGGGCACGCCAGAACAAAAGATGCTTTACGAAGAAGGTTCTTCTGGCCGGCTCAGTCCGGGGACATAAAAAGATGGATTCAGTTATGCCCCGAGTGTAATGTGCGAAAAACACGAAAAGGTGTCAATAAATCGCCATTGCAAAAAGAGCTCACGGGAGAGAGGTTCAGTAGAATCTCGATGGATATCCTTAGTGGCTTTAAGACTAGCACGAGAGGAAATGCTTGTGTATTGGTCATAGTGGATTACTTTTCAAAGTGGTCGGAAGCATACTGCTTACCAAACCATAAGGCGGCGACAGTCGCCTGGACAGTATTTCGCAATTGGATCCTGCGGTTTGGCGCGCCCCGAGCGATACAAACTGATGGGGGCCCAGAGTTTGATGGAGAATTATTCCGGGAACTCTGCAATCTCTACGACACGAAGAAACAGACAACTCTCCCGTATAGGCCACAGGCAAACGGGCAGGCAGAAAGGTTTAATCGTGTTCTCGTGGAACAGCTCTCGTGTTATGCGGATTATGGCGCGGATGATTGGGACACTTATATCCCATGCATCGCGGCGGCATATAATAATACGATTAACGCGAGTACGGGCTGCACTCCTCATTCCGTGGTTTTCGGAACAGAGGCATATACACCTGCGGATCTAATTCATGGTGTACCTCGAAATGGCTTGGACTTCCCCTCCGGCTCAGGTTTCATCGAGGATCTTCGTAAAAATTTACGGAAGTCGCACGAATAAGTGCGTCGTACGTTGAAGAAAACGGCCATCGCTCAGAAACGCCATTTTGATTTGTCCGCAACAAACTGGTCATTTGAAGTGGGGGACTGGATATATAGATATTACCCACCAAAGGCGGCGAACAAATATGGTGCGAAGTGGGATGGTCCGTTTAAAATAACCCGTGCATTAGGAGGCAACTCCTATGTCGTAGATACCGCGGCCGGTGGTGTCAAGTGGAGTGGAGATCTGATGAAATCCGTTCTTGAGATGTGATGAAATCTGATGAAATCCGTTCCCCTCCAAAGCGACCAACTCCTCTACCGAACCAGCAGAACAAGGGTAGGAAACCCTTGGTACCTAAGGCAGACAAGCCCGATAAGCTTGTACAACGGGGTTCGGAGGTGCCGAATCCCACGAGGCCGCCCGATGTCGCGACGCGAGGCATTGGCAAACGAGTCTCCAAGCGTCCGGTCAGGCTTGGGATCGGATAGCTCGGAGCGGCCGTTAGAGCCTCTATTTCAAATGACGAACACAAAAGGTCTGTTAACCCGGTCGTGTCTGTCGAAGACATGGAACGGTTGGACACGGCTCCTGGGAGTTCGTGAGCGATGTCAACACCTCGGGTGCGATTGAGTTGTTTCATTCGGATGACCCCCTATACGAGGCGGATAGGTGGAAACTGCTAGTATGGATCCATGATGTGGACAGTACCGATATCGGGCTGAAATCAACCATGTTCGCTAACAGTAAGAAACCTGAAGCCAAGTATGTTTCCCTGATCATTGAAAAACTGCCATAGTACCTTGGAGCGGCCCGTCTAGGGCTACAGATTAACATATTTAACACGAAGGTGTTACTAACCGTGGTTAAAGACCACGTATTTACATACGTACAACATTCGTATAGATCAACTATACGGAAGTTATCCGGTTTACGGGTAGCAATGTTCGTGGAGGCTGGACCCGACCAGGGCGCCACCTTCAGGCGATCTGTTGATCACATGACTGATCTTAGAGCATCTGCCTCCAAGACAGTCAGTCAAGCGAGAAGCGAGTTGGTGGCCACACGTAAGTGGCTCACATCAACCGCATTTTTGGCTTTTTACACAGAGCAAGGAGAAATCCAGTTCACTGTAAGTAGCAGCAAACGTTAACTTTCATTGTTGGATCATTGTGATATTGAAAATGAAAACATGTCATTATGTTACCATTGATGAATTACGATTGTTGAGTTCTGGCCGCTTCCATATAGCGTGCTAAGACATTACGCCATGTGCATCGAGAGAACAAGAGGAGGCTGGTGCCAATGCCGACCATCTCAATGAAACTCTTTCCGATATGGAATTGGATCGTTGAGAATTATCCTTGATGTTCGCTAAATGTTGCCGTGGTAAAGCGATGAAATAGTAGATGGGAACTTTTGATTCCCGGGGGAAAGCTGTTTCGTTGTTTAAATCTGAGGGTTTCGATTGTCAACTCGAAGGCTGCCATGTGCGTGAAGGTGACCTTTCTGCACTGCCGGTGGTTTCGGTTGCTGACTTTTCTGTCGCCAGGTGGGGCGTATCTGGTTCAGTTTCGTGTTTTCGTACGGGTACCGGCTACATTGTTAATAAAATGCCGGGCACGGATGAATACACGAATGCTGCCGGATAACGCTTTTCGCGAGTAGTGTCGGTCCCTATCGCGCAGGCGGCTCGTAGGGCCGCCCTAGCGCGCGAACTTTCGCGAGTGGTGTCAACTACGCAACCGGAACGGTTGGACACGGCTCCTGGGAGTTCGTGAGCGATGTCAACACCTCGGGTGCGATTGAGTTGTTTCATTCGGATGACCCCCTATATAAGAGCCCCGAGTCTAAGAGAGAGGTAATTAACTTCGGCAAACACTCGTGGTTTGCCGTACTCCTCTATCTCGGCGGACTACTGGTTAGGTCGTTCGTGTGCGAGATTTCATTGTGACCCGTGAATTGAGTGTTCCACTTTGTATTACAGGGTACGGACTTCGTGTTCGGGGACGAGACGAGGCGGACGGAAAAGAAACGAGTGGGGACTGTCTCTGAGACGAGCCCCCTTCTACCGTAGGGTAGCATTCCGCAGTCACGCTCATCATGAGCGATGACAGCGGACACTCGGCCGCAGAATCCTTCGAGGAGACTGCAGCCAATCGCAAACGGCGTGTTCGTCGTGAGCGCGACCGCCGCCTCAAACGTGAGGTGGAAGGTCCGGCAAGTCACTCGGATGACTCAGACGCGAGCCCGTCGGATGGCCTAAAAGACCCCGATGCGGCTGCCGGCAAGTACCGCCGGCACAAAGCTCTCAACGCCGCGGCGAAGAAGCTCAAGTGGGGGGATGGAAAGAAGCCGGTTCTTTCTCTACTCCCCGCGAACGAGCGAGAGCGTAAGGAGGCGGTCCGTGACCCATCGGAGGTCGATCGTTTCCCCGACTACCCGGAGTACCACAAAGCGGTCTCCGTGGAGGAGTACAAACGGTTCTTTGAAACCTGTACTAACCCCCGTAAGGTCTTGCGAACGGCAGACCTAGCGTACTCGTTTGAAGCCGACCGTAAGCTTCAAATGGCTATGCTCCTCTACGAAGAGGGTTCGCGGTGCCCGTTCCTGCTCTGCAGAACGGAGGCGCTTGTCGGTAAGCCGCAGATATTTAAGTCGCGGCTTCTCTTCACCAGACACCTGTGTGAAGTACATACCCCCGTGACACCGGTTTGGCGGTGTCCGATTGGGTATTGTCCCGTAACCGGGGACCGTCGCTCCGACATCGTGGCCCACGGGTCAAAGGAGTCGATAAGATGGCCCGTAAAAAGGCTGTCGATAAAATTATGCCGGTTCTTGAGCGCGTGGGCGTTTCGTATCTCCCACAGTGGGGATACAAAAGCACGCTCCACCTTGCCTCTGCAACCTCGGAAGCCATTCTGAGGAACGCAAAGGAACAAAACTTCACCTCCAAGTACCCGTTGGAAAAGGACATTACCAAGCCTAAACGAACGGGGAAGACGAAGAGGAAGAAGAAGGGTTCTGATAAGTCGGACAAATCGGACCGTTCCGACACGGAAAAGCGGCCCGAGAAACGTCCGAAACTCGTGGACGCGCCGATTCCCGACAGGAACGCTTGGCTGGACGGATATAAAATTCCGTCCACAAAGGAGAAGGAATTCCCCAACTTGCCCGCGCCTACAGGACTTACGGTCCTACAGAAGTCGCGTCGCCCCGCACCCGCAGCCGCGGAAGGTAGAGCACCTAGTGCCACCGTGCCGGACCCTCAGCCGGGTCCATCACGACCTACGGCTGCCGCAAGGGCACCCCCACCCGAAGTCGATCGGGCGGGCATCGCCCGTACCCGAAAGGTGGTGGCTGATCGCGCAGCGGTCCTCCGGCTGGCTCTACAAGAGTCTCGATAACGTGGACCGTTTGGTTGATAGCCAAGCGGAAATCGCGCAGCTCATGGAGGACCTTAACAGGTCCCTCAACGAGCAGGAACTCCAGGTCGAGAGGGTAAACCTTCTCGATACGCAAGTCAACGGACTTCGCCGGGAGAACCAGGAGCTGCATGCGGAGGTCACTCTGCTGCGGGCACAGGCCGCGCAACGGGCTATGCGATCCGCGTCTCCCCCACCACCAAGGGTAGAGACGGCTCCTCCGGTGCAGAATCCGATTCTGCGCCTGGAACAGAGGAAGTTGGAGGTCCGCGAAAAGTTCAATCGAGCTTTGCGCGCGGAGCCGACCATTCCTCCGGGTTTCGGTCCGGGTGATCGTCAGACCGCCAAACCTCTTTTCGGAGGTATAGGTCGTGGCACTCCCACCCATGCTCAAGCCCGCGCGCCCACACGCGTCGCGAATACGAAGGTGTCCTCTACCGCGGGGGCATCAGCGCTCGCTAACGCGACCCCTCTCTGTGGTACGGAGACAGAGATGGAGGTAGACCCACACGAGGGGTCAACTGCTCGAAAGGAGGAGAAGGCGGCGGCACAGCGTCGTTTCGAGCAGGGTCGGGTTGAGGTAGAGCGGCTCCGTGTCCAACGGGAGACGACTCTAGCCGAGACACGCCTGGTCAAAGAGGCCTTGGAGAGGAAACTCCGGGAAGAGGAAACTCTGCGACAGGCGGAAGACCTACGACTCCAACGGGAGGAGGCTGCTCTACAGGAGGCCGAAGAGCAGCGACTCCGGCAGGAGGAGGCTGCTCTGCGGCAAGCAGAACAGCAACGGCTCCAACAGGAGGAAGCCGTTCGTCTAGCTGAGACGGCCAAGCGGGAAGCTTTCAAGCAACAACGTCTGCTAGACAAGGAGCAGTCGGCCCACGACATGGCATTCTTCCGCGAGGAAGAAGAGAAGGAGGAAGCTGAACGGCAGCAGGCCAAGCTGAATCAGGAGATTCAAGAGCTCCGTGAGACAGAGAGTCGGCTGCGAGTTGAGGCTCTCAATTCGCGCCGGCCGGCCTTTCCACTATCCCACGGGATAGAACCTCCCTCCATCCAGATAGTGGACCCCGCGGGGATCCCTATGGATACGGGTGGCACGCTCATCGGCGTTACTGACTTAACTCGGCAACGTGAGAATCAGAGCGTGTGTACGGGCACGGGATTAGCTCCGCGGATGTCAGCAGCTATGTGGGGGCCTAACATGCCCTCGGGTAGCCAATCCGCGGAAGCAGAGGATTCGGTCGAGGTAACTCCGGCTGCTTCCTCCACGCCCCGTTCGTACAGACCACCCCGAGGGGACGTCTCCTCGGCGACCAAGCGCCTCTCCTTTATAGAGGAGAAAACTTTGGTGGCACGGCCGGCACCGCCTCCGAGCGGTGAGGCCTCCCCAAAGTTGAAAGAGGCGCTACCTTCGTTGGATACGTTCAGTCTTCCCGTCACCGCGCCCACGGGTACGAGTGTGGAAGGGGTCGAGGGAAATGGTGATGCGATCGCGCTACCATGGCCTCGCACGGACGAAGGTACCACTCCCGTGGACCATCTGGCGGCAGCAGGCTCGGGCTCTGACAAGTCGGTAGAAATATCGGACGGGGAAGAGCACGAGCTGCTGCAGGAGTCAGACTCCGAAACGGCGTTAATATACGACGATCTGGGACAAGAAGACAACGTAGTTGTCGTCCCAGATTCGCGTTTCGACCCGTTCGATGAAGCCCTTATTGGGAATCTCTGGCTTCACGGCATCTCCAAAACGGAGGGGGACGCTGAGGCGAAGGAGGCAGGGGAGTTCGTCTAGAACTCCCCCCATAGGGCTTGGGATCAGCACTGCGATCCCCCGAGGCGGCTGTCTCGTGTGGGTTCATCTCACAGCGAGGGGGGGGGCTCTCCTCCTCGCAGGTGGTGGTTTTTATCCGCAAGGCTAGTATGGCTCACTAGCCTCACTTTTATTAATAAAGCTCGTGCACGAAAATTTTTTATTGCTTCGAATGTACGCTTCCAGTTGTACCGCGCTGCGAGACTGGGACGGACAGGCATGTCCGGTGGCCTCTTTAGGCCTATGAAGGCTACGAACCTTGGGGGCGAGTGCAAGCCTGGCTCTAGGATCCGTGCGGCGGAGTGGCATAACATTTGCCCCGCTGCACACGAGGATCTGGAGCCACGAGGATCTCCTTAGTGCCACGGCGGACCCTACATAACTAGTTATCGTGGACCCCTTCAACTCCAACTAGTGAGGGGGCAGTGTAGTGGGTCCGCCACCCGGAATACAGCGAGGCTGTCGACTATCGCCAATCACCATCCAGGCTACGACAGCGGGGGCACTTCTACCAGCGCCGGAGACGACTACCACCAGTTCCGGCCAGTTCCGTCAGGGGGCGACATACGACCACCGTGCAGACGACACTGCAGACACCCTCCGACGGACGGTAGGCGGAGGATACTACTACCTCCGCAAGGGGATCCAGGCTTCGCTTAACACTACGGACTCGAGCCGCGCCGCGGACCGAGATACTTCTGTTGTTCAAATTAAGCACCCTTGCTTCAGTGACAATACCTTTGTAACTGTATACCTTTGGGAAATAAACCAGGTTCAAACGAATCTCCTCGTATTCGTGATTCTTTACGGAATTTCGTAACCTCGCGCCCACGAATCTGCGGTTCACTACACATGGAATTAGGAGTATGACAAATTAGTCAAACGCTACATGTATGTGGAAGTAGTTGTGATGCACCTATTTCTCCATCGTCGTATCTTCTCCAGAGATCAAACAATACTTTCCTCTCAAGTTCTATGCGCCGTTGCTGTTGCATTTTATCCTCCTGGGTGAGGGATAGCTGGGGTGGAAGGGCTCTCCCCTCTTTCTCCAGGGTGTCGATGGTGCAGTACATGATGAGGTTCCCTTGGACAGCTTCAGTATTGAGCCGGTTGGGGTACCCTTCAACGTGCTTGTTGGTTCTTGTGCTGTACCGATAGACCAACAATGAACTTGTAGTCCCGCTGATCCACTGGCGATCCATATGGGTTAAATTTTCAGAAAACATTTATAAATTCTGCTAAATTAGGCTGCAATTTGGCCAATTTAATACTAGGTAAATTCGAGTATATATATTTGAAACAAAACATTATTAGAACTACTTTCGCCGCCTCTACTTCCTGCGGGCGGCGCGGCCAGAGGTGGATATTCAACCAACCTAGCCCTGCCAGCCCCTGGCCTAGGTTCAGGCCTAAATGTAAAATGACATTCAAATCCAATGCAAAAAAAATGCATAAGTTACATATCCCCTCCACATTGAAGCATGACATGGGTCGTCACTCAACCTTCCATCTGCTGATAGAACCATATGACATAACCAGACAAACAGAAAATTGAAGGCAGACCCAGTCTTTCGTGATACGCAGTCTGCATGGAAAACAAAATCATAAACACCAACCATCTGTGACGGTGATCGTGAAGCTGGGCCTATATCCAAGCTACTTGCCCAATCCACTCCTGGCAATATCACAGCACAATTAAAATAATCCAATATCCAGGATAAATCCAGTGATAATTGATGCCATTAATATCTCCAGATGGTCTCGAGCGTCATCATGATCGATGGATTGCCGGCCTGCTCCCAGACGCAATACTGTATAGTAGAGCAGATATGGGCTCAAAAACCCATTATTTTAGCTGCATCTTGAAGTGGCTAAGGGGAGATCTTAGAAAGGTTTAACTTGTAAGATATATAATACTAATACCAAATATGATCCAGCAAATTGATTGTTTATATTATTTACTTCATATTCATACATTGAACCAATAATTATTATCATGAATATTAAATATATAATATTTATTATACGTGCATCCCTCTTGAGAGGTGCAATAAGTGGGGTGCAATACAAATATGTTCATGGTACGTGTACGATAAAATGTAGTTGTCTAAAAATAGCTCTGTCGATATGCTTCACGGAGCCTTAGCCCTCCGCGAATTATATCAACAAATTCACACTGAGTGAAAGGTGCGCGAACCCCCGCGATCAGTAATCCACCCATGATTCTGGTACCATGATCATAAAAATACATAATAAGAAGCACACCATTAACTAGAGAATTAGATTCTCTATCGAATGGTATAAGTTTTATTAATGTAGCTAAAAAAATGGCTGTAATATGAACGTTTTAATTCAACAATGTCAGTAAATACCGCATGATCGCACAGGGTTCTCAGCAGGGCTCTCAGCGGGGCAGCGGGTCTCTCTGAGACTTGGTTAATATTTTTTCAGGGATATCTGATGACATATGATCAAATTTTATGATATCAAGCAATTGCCTCTTCTTGTTAGTTCGTGGGATATGCACATGTAATAAATATAGAATGGAACTCGCCTGCAATAATCGAAAAATTTATTGGACTTGCTTCATCCGCATATAAGGACTCTGCCAACGGCATCGTGCTTATGTGGACGAATTGTTACATCATGTTACGTAATAATGACGTAACAATGAGTAATCACTTTAGGACTGTAATTATCATTAATTATTATTATTATATTTGTAGTGGGTCCGCCACCCGGAATACAGCGAGGCTGTCGACTATCGCCAAACACTATCCAGGCTACGACAGCGGGGGCACTTCTACCAGTGCCGGAGACGACTACCACCAGTTCCGGCCAGTTCCGTCAGGGGGCGACATACGACCACCGTGCAGACGACACTGCAGACACCCTCCGACGGACGGTAGGCGGAGGATACTACTACCTCCGCAAGGGGATCCAGGCTTCGCTTAACACTACGGACTCGAGCCGCGCCGCGGACCGAGATACTTCTGTTGTTCAAATTAAGCACCCTTGCTTCAGTGACAATACCTTTGTAACTGTATACCTTTGGGAAATAAACCAGGTTCAAACGAATCTCCTCGTATTCGTGATTCTTTACGGAATTTCGTAAACTCGTGCCCACGAATCTGCGGTTCACTACATATTCATTTAAGTAACACGTCCATAACTCATAAGGTATTATTACCCAGGAATTTAGTACAGTATTTACGGTAGCATGTAAGAGCTCAGGTAGCACCCTCACCTACTTTAGTATTTCTCCAATGAACAATAGCCACAAGGACCAAGCACCGACCTGTATGTTAGACCACAATAAACATTCATTCTAACTCTTAGGATCACAGCCTTAGGACTTCTTTTAGTTTCTTCTTATTAGTCTACAATAGTTCCATAACTATTCCATATTCAATATAGAGCAAACCTTCATATAACACTGGTGGATTAGAACCCGGATCATCTCAGTGTACCTAGGACTTTAAAAGAATTAGTAGCAATAGGAGAAAAGCCTATGGCGGCAAAAGAGAAGAAAGAGAATAAGGCTTTATTTGATCGCCTGTTGGATTCAGTGGAAAGGTTGGCAAATATACCACGACGAATTACAAGGAAAGAGAGACAGGCCATTACAGACGTGACAAAAATAAGGAAACCAGCACCGGATCAAGTTAGGACAACGTTGGATTTTGAGGAAGTAACAGAATCTCGTCGGCGAGTTCCATTCTCTCTATATATGACAACCCATTTTCACCAACATGTTTCATTAGTGTCTGCATGGGTCCAGTGGAAAAGCCATCCTGTTACTATCCACGCAGGATACACCCTTTCAAAGGCCCGCCATATCGCTCTCTCGGTGACGACCCGCTCAACAACACCATCTCTGACTAGTTTCTTCACAGCCTTGAGAACCTGAGAGGAGAAAAATATATTGTTTAAATATAATTCTGAACTGATGGAGACACAAGAGACGCAAGAGAATTTAACCTGTAAGATGGTTATCCTAGTATATGGGTCAGATTGTCAGAAAATGTACAATTCACATTCACCAATCCTCTCAAATAACCCAAATTTCAGACGAAAATAAAGTTCAAAATACAGTTCAACCTACCTAAAAACATTGCTAGAATCAATGCAATGACGAATATTCTCGAAATTACCTAGTATTGACCAATTTGCTAAATGTGTACAGCTGTCAATTGTACATTTTCTAAAAATCTGACTCATATATGTGACCCTGTATCATTCAAAAATATCTTTAACCTATGAACAGATACACCTATTCCTTCTTGTGACGACGTGACATTAGGACGAAACACAGCGGGAGTTGCATCATGGCGGTGGGACCTTTGATAAACGCATGCATGGAGAATAGCTGGTAGAAAGGACGTTTGACCATTTCAAAAGTTACATCAAGTTCAAGTTCACTGCCCCTAGACATTCGACAGATTGAGGATAAATCAGCCTTTGGGTCAGATTTTCAGAAAATATACAATTTACTTTCACCAGTCCTCTCAAATAACCGCAATTTCAGACAAAAATAAAGTTCAAAATACAGTTCAACCTAACCAAACAGATTTCTAGAATTAATGCAATGCCGAATATACTCGAATTTACCTTGTATTGGCCACATTGCAGCCTAATTTAGCAGAATTAACTAAATGCGTTCAGCTGCCAATTGTACATTTTCTAAAAATCTGACCCTTTTCCTGTTGCAATAAGGAAGTTATGTAATGAGATGTTCCTTCTCACTGAGGAACTATGGTTTGTTGAGGAGTGAAGTGAAGTAAAGTAAATTAAACTAAAACTAAAATTATGTGAATTAAATTGGTATGAAATTAAATCATTGAGTGTTGCAATGAGTGTTGCAGCGAAATAATTTACATAGAGACTCATTATTAGTAGAATACTCTGTGTTAAGGATAAGCTACATAATAGCGACAGAGAACGATTTCATAAAGTATTTTACTTGTTTGTAAAAGGATTCACTCCTTGATAATATAGGTATTGAGGCAACGTATGAGAAACGTCGTTGAACGACAAAATGCGTCTTTTATTAACTATTGTACTTGTAATTTAATGACTTGGCCGTAAATGGAATAAAAAAAAATAAAAAAAAAAAAAATTGATTGATAGATGCCTGAGAGGTTATAACCTGGGTCGGCTTGTTTGTGTGTATACTCTTTTTGGATTATTTGTTGAAATTGGATCTATCTATCTATCTATATATATATATATCTATATATATATATATATATATATATATATATATATATATATATATATAAAACCTCACGCATTGTCATAATTTGAACTATGCGTCGGTGTTGGTTTTAAGATACATGTATTGTTCTTACTTCGTATGTCATATACAGTCATTATGATAATTACTATATGGATTCTCCATTTTTTTATGATATAAACTCGGATTTGTAAGAGTCAGCGATGACTAAGATATAGTGTATTCGTTACATAATGTTTTTTTGCTGAATAAAAATATTTAAATAAAAATACATCCACATACCATGGTACAAGACAGTTGTTAAAGCTGTGTATCCGTTGCACTGTATATCAGATGTGTGGCAGTCTCCACCCCAATCTCGTGTCTCAGGAAGCAATCTGTCACTGCCTCAGCATTGATCTAAAATATAATGTGAAATGATAAGTCAATATATTTCATGAAGAGGTCAATATATTTCAACAGAAGGTTTTGGCTATTCCCATATTATCAGTATGCTATATAGAGAGAGAATGGAACGAGTGGCGCATAACCGAAAATTTATTGGACCAGATTCCTCCGCAGGAGCCTACGGCATATGCGCTGCTTGTTCCATTCTATATCTATTATATGTCCTTACAATGCTACCAAATATTAAATGAAAATCATCAGGCATTTAATCATCGTCATTAAAACCCTTTTTCCCTGATCAACTCCCGCCGATACATTATGACTGCATGGGAACTAGGCCGAGTCACGTCTTCCTCGTTTCCCGAGTGGCTTCTATAAAAAAAACTTTTATGCGATAATTATTTATTGTTTACTTGATTTACTATTCAAAGCTCGCATTTAAATACTGCTTTCATATCCTCATCTGGGGCCCACTTGCAGGCTACTTTTGACAAAGTTGAATATGCGTACTATATGAATATTTGTATTGCACCCCACTTATTGCACCTCACGAGAGGGCACATATAATAAAGCTTATTATTACATGTGCATACATATGTGATTTCAGGGGTGCTATTCAGGGGTGCTATTTGCAAAGTCAAATAGCACATATATGTGCTATTTGAGCTGAATATCCACAAGATTGATGGAAAACAAGGTAAAATACTATCAAAATCGAGTGGATACAAGAAATGACTGGATACTAGCCAGTGGTCGAGTGGTGCCTCCACCTGGCGGGGCTCTGTAGAGCCACTGACCTAATAAATCAGTTTCATACGTAGCTCTTGTCTTAGTAGCATCTTTATATGGTACCAGGAGTTAAAAGTACAAATATCGAGCATCCAAGAGAAAAATGGAGGGTATAAAACCACCAGAGGAACTCAACTTGCAAGCAGGTAACCTAGCTCAAGTTTGGAAGAAGTTTGAAGCCAGGCTCACCAGATACATGGGAGCAAATGCAATCCCAGTGGCGGACCACGCCAGGAGGACGGACATCTTGCTCAATGTGGCGGGCCAGGAGGCTGAGGAGGTGTATGACACCTTCGAATGGGCTGAAGAGTGGATAGAAGATGAAGATGGAGAAGATCCGATTAACCACCCAGCAGAGGATCCTACACATTATCCGACAGTGTTACAAAAGTTCAGGGAGTACTGTAACCCAAAGAAAAGCCTGACGTATGAGCGATACAAATTCCTCACGAGGGACCAAAAGGAGTCTGAGCCCATAGAGACTTACGTGACGGAGCTTAAGCGACTGGCTAGCACGTGCGAATTTGAGGGGCTGAAGGACTCGCTGATTTGTGATCGGTTCGTAGTGGGCATAAGAATTGGGAAAGTAAAACAGAAACTACTGGAGCTACATAAGTTGGACTTAAAGAAAGCCATACACATAGCGAGGACAGCTGAATTAACTCAGCAAAGGATTAAAGAGCTGCACCCGACAGAAGGGGCTTCGGTGAGTTACATAAAGGACCGCCGCAGATCGGAGCGAGGCAACATGCGCCCCGGCACATCAGCAGCATCTGCCACAGGAGGCCATGAGGAAAAACATAAACAAAAGGAGAGTGAGGATCAATTCGACTGCGGTAGGTGTGGAAAGAGGCATGGAAAAAGGGAATGTCCCGCCTACCATGTCAAATGTCAGAAATGCAGGAGGAAAGGTCACTTCACAGAGAAATGTAGGACCAAAATCAATGTAGTGGCCACAAAGGAAGAATACGAATACAAGTCGAAGAGCTCCGAGGAGGAGTACGGATTCGTTGGGGCAGTAAAGGTGAGAAATGTGAAAATATCTCAGCACTGTAAATGGACACAACCCTTAGTAATTGGTAAACAAATAGTACCCGCGGGGTTAGACACAGGGGCAGGAGCAAATCTGATAAACCTGACTGATTTCAGAAGACTTGATAACAGACCAAAGTTACGCAGCACTAACATTAAACTGTCAGACTATAATGATAATGCAATCGAATCAGTGGGATCGTGCATAATCCCAGTAGAAGTGAGGGCAAGTAAATTTCATGTCAGGTTTGTGGTCGTAAAAAATGGTCCCACCCTATTGGGAGTAGACTCATGTGAAAAGCTAAATCTAGTGAAGAGGATACAAAATGTGAAAGTAATGCCTATGACTAAGGAGGACATTAAGGTTACTAAATGCTTACTTCCAGAAGCTGAGCTGCCGCTAACGTCCGTACCCTTCACTTATAACATAAAGCTGAGAGAGGGAGCCACGCCCACCATCAAACCGGCGTGGAGAGTGCCAGTGGCCCTCAAGCAGGCTCTCAAAGAGGAGTTACAAAGAATGGAAACTTTAGGAGTGATTCATAGGCAAGAAGAACCCACTGAATGGGTCAACGAAATGGTGGTAGTTAGGAAACCCAGTGGAAAGTTACGGATCTGTTTAGATCCTTGTGACCTAAATAAGGAAATCCTCAGAGAACATCAGTTACTGCCGACGAGGGAAGAGATATTTGCGGACATTAAGAGTGCAACAGTGTTTTCAAAATTAGATTGTTCTCAGGCATTCTGGCAGGTTAAGTTATCAGACAGGAGCAAATCCTTAACCACTTTTAATACCCCCTATGGTCGCTTTGCATACGACCGCCTTCCCTACGGATTATGTTCAGCCCCGGAAATATTCCACAGGTATATGGAGATAATGTTTGAAGGTCTCCAAGGGGTGAAAGTCTACATGGATGATGTATTATGCTGGGGCAGGAATAAAGAGGAACACAACGAAAGGTTGGAAAGCATCAGACAGAGAGTGAAAAAATACAACCTAGCTATGAACTGGGAGAAGTGTGAACTTGGAAGGAGTGAGATCACCTTCATTGGAGAGAAGCTAAACAGTGAAGGGGTTCAACCGGATCCCTCCAAAGTACAAGCAGTCATGGAAATGAGGACACCGGAAAATAAGACAGATGTCCAGAAAGTGCTAGGTATGGTGACTTATGTGGGGAGATTTGTTGAGAATCTATCAAGCAGAACGACCCACATGAGATCACTACTGTGCCACAAAACGGAGTGGAGATGGCAGCCAGAACATCAAAAAGAGTGGGAAGACATCAAGGGCGTGCTCTCAAAACAACCAGTGTTGGCGTACTACAATGAAAATCGACCAACAAAGGTATCAAGCGACGCATCCAAGTCCGGTCTTGGATCAGTGTTGATGCAACAACATGGTAGCGACTGGAAACCAGTGGCATATGCCGCCAGGTCGCTTACCAAGGCAGAAGAGAGATATGCCCAAATCGAGAAAGAGACACTTGGACTGATGTACGGGTGTGAAAGATTCCACTTGTACATCATGGGGATCAAGGATCTCAATCTAGAAACGGATCACAAACCACTAATTCACCTCGTACACAAGCCTATGGGTGAGATGACACCCCGCATCCAACGAATGATGCTGCGCCTACAGAGGTACTCGTTCAACATAATATGGACACCAGGGAGCCAGTTACACATGGCTGACACACTATCCAGGACCAACCAAGGGTGTCAGTCATCAGATAAGCAACAGCAAAGAACAGAGAAAATAATAGAAGCACAGGTGAGACTAGTAACAGAAGCAATGCCGGTCTCAACAACACAACTAGATAGGATAAGAGAAGCAACAGCAGTAGATCCCATAATGCAAGCCCTCATGGGGTGTGTAATGGGGGATTGGAGAAACGGAAAATGTCCCGCCTACGCACCGTTCAAAGAAGAGCTATCAATAGTCAATGGCCTAGTACTAAAAGGAGACCGCATCTTAATACCCACCGCGATGAGAGCGGAGATGTTAGACAGGCTACACCAGGGACACCTGGGAGCGGAAAAAGAAAAGCGTATGGCAAGAGAGTACTGGCCAAACATGAACCAGGACATAGATCAGAAGGTACACTCCTGCTCAACATGCATTAAATACAGGCCAGCGCAAAGGAAGGAAAAACTGGTGGTGAATGAAGATTTCACGAATGCTGCTCCATGGGAAATGGTTGGTATGGACCTGTTTACGTGGCAGGGAAGCGAATACCTACTGGTGATTGACTATTACAGTAATTTCCCAGAAATAGTAAAACTAAAGAGCACTACATCAGAAGCCGTAATCGACCACATAAAGAGCATCTTTGCCAGACATGGCATACCTAGGATAGTGGTCAGTGACAACGGGCCGCAGTTTGCATGTATATCATTCAAAGAGTTTGGGAGAAATTATGGGTTTGAACACCGTACGTCAAGTCCACGCTACCCACAGGCCAATGGGAAGGCTGAGAAGGGCGTTGGCACAGTAAAAAATGTAATGAACAGATGCAAGGAAAATGGAGAAGATCCATACCTAGGCCTTCTGGCTCTGAGAATGGCCCCCAGGGAAGGCAAGCCCTCCCCAGCAGAGTCTTTAATGGGACGGAAGCTGCTGGGGACAGTAGCCAAGTTACCATCAAAAGTGAAGAAAAGATCGGAACAACGGCCAAAACAAGAGTGTCGAGAAGGGGTAGAGAGTGAAAACCAATATGAGCATCCGCCCTTAACCACAGGAGAAACTGTGAGGTTGAGACTCGGCGAGAAGTGCTGGGCCACAAAAGGAGTACCGTAGTGTTAAATAATGTAGCTCCTAGATCCTACGAGGTGTTGGCCGAGAATGGGCGTAAATACAGAAGGAACAGGAGGGACATCCTAAAACCACATTACAGAGAGGATGTGGGAGTGCTAGATGAAAATCTGGGACTAAACACAGCTCTAGACGACGAGAGAGAAGTGAACTGTGGGGATGAAGGAAGCATGGACATAGGTGACACCAGAGACAGAGTGAATAAACAGATACACACAAAAAAGGAACCTGTGAACACTAGAGAGAACATGTGTAACCGCACCGTCACACAAGCTATCAGAAGAACATCAGGAAGAATAAGAAAGCCAGTTGAGAGACTCAATCTATTAGTGAAACAAATCCATAAGTGACTCATTCCTAATTGAAACATATATTTGCAGTCTTGTCATTGTTATGTTATCTTTCAGAGGGGCGTGACTGGATACTAGCCAGTGGTCGAGTGGTGCCTCCACCTGGCGGGGCTCTGTAGAGCCACTGACCTAATAAATCAGTTTCATACGTAGCTCTTATCTTAGTAGCATCTTTATAGATTTAGTATGTAATAAATACCCAATAGTCTCCATTAGACTCCACCCCTTTGGGGTGTCGTGCGATTGAACCCAACGTCTCGATCAATTTGGGGGGGAGTGCAATTTGACCCGACGTCTGGATTGATTATTATATTAAATAGCCCTCTGTCGATGTCAAATCGATCGAGACGGAGGGTCAAATTGCACGACACCCTGAAGGGTATTTAATATTTATTTCATATGTAATCAACAAGAGAAGACTATTTTAATGACATTTTACCTTGGTTTCCATCGAGTTTGCGGACATCGGTCTTGAACTGAGCATGTCCCATCATGCGGAAGTCATGAGACCGTTCACAAACAATGTCAACAAACTCTAAGCTAGTGAACGCATGGCCGTGCCGGTAAACGTTCAAATTTCCGATTAAATGGTTCGTTTTGATAAACTATATTCTTTGCAACCTTGGGCAATACAAAATCTCGCATATCGTCGTCAAAATACATTTTAAACCGGGTCGAAGCAGACGATATGATTCTAGGTCAATCTAGTCACGTGACCCCCGAAAATAGGTCGAATAGCACCCCCGAATAGCACCCGTGAAATCGCACACATGTAATAACAAACTGAACAGAGTGCTATTAGGTATAATTAAAATATACTTTGTTAATTACTTCATATTGTAACTATGTTGCTTTTTACTTCATAAGAACGTTATATAGGCAATATATATATAGGCAATATATAAGATATTAAGTTGCGGGTGAGTTGTAGGGGGTCGGGACGAGCACCTGGTGGTAGTGTAGTAACCGTGGTTAACACGAGAGGGCAGTGGGATGGGTAGTAGGGTAGGATATGTAACTTTGACTAAGGCATGCGCTAAGGGAATGGGAGGGACCAGAGGGAGGGAAGGTATCATAGGATAAAGGGTCCACCAATGGGGATACCCGACACTCACCACCTGGGTATATATACGGGGAACACATATGTATAGGTAGTAGAGAGAATTATGAAACACCTGGAGGAGTGGAGATATGTAGAGGGGCAAGGGAGTCGAGTCTAGGACAAGTCCCATAAGATACAATAGAAGTACTATGAGTAACAAGTAACATCCACTCTGGAGTCTAGGGAAGGAGTCCCATAAGATCTCATATGACTCGATATATACACTACCATGGGAAGGGATTATCAACCTAGCATCTATGTACAGGATAAGATACAATACACAAGTAGTGGCGTACTAAAACTCATCGTGTTGTGTTGTTCATACCGGAAACCTACAGCTACTATATACCACCATGACTCTCTATTCAATATCGCCTACCGTCTCTTAAAATACTGTACTGTATTGAACCTCATGAGAAGCAATACCCAGAAGTCCGAGTATATTTAAATGCATACAAATACTAGCTAAATATATTCACCCTGGCCCGACGCACCGCCCAATAGCATAAAGATCCGAAGCTACGCGCACAACAGTAATGAGATGTCTTGTTCAGCCATCAACTCTCGTTGTCAGGCGTAGATCTTAGGAGGTCAGCCTCAGCCTACTTGGCCCCAACTGCAGCGGTGAGCTTGACCCTTGATCCCTTGCCAGGTAGTGTATCGTGGCTGTGAGCGCGCAGACCTGCAGGAGAAAAGATGGTGCCCCGTTGGATTTTCAGAAAATGTACAATTCAACTTCGCCAATCTTCTCAAATAATCCAAATTTCTGACGTAAATAAAGTTCAAAATACAGTTCACTCTAACCAAACAGATTACTAGAATCAATGCAATGCCAAATATACGCGAATTTACCTAGTATTGACCAAATTGTAGCCAAATTTAGCAGAATTTACTAAATGTGTACAGCTGCCAATTGTACATTTTCTGAAAATCTGATTTTGATTCTGGCATTGCTGGCCTGCTTGGCCCGGTAGTTTAGCTTGGATCCAGCGGCCTGCAGGTTGTGGTAAATATCAATGGGTATCACTGAATCAATGTCTTTTTCACTTGGCCTGGTGGTTTTGACTGCCTCTGTAATATGATGAAAGAGGAAAAATGTTAATCAAATTAAATATTTTCTTCACTAATTGTTACACATATATATTATGATATAAATAGACAAAATTGACTTCTGGCCGTGTGAGAGGTGGTTATCTCCGGCCGGCGTAGCGATTTCGTAAGGGTGCTTGCACCCAACGAAATTGCGCAGCCCAAGGGCCTTGAATTCCTTATCATGTTAATCTCATGCCATATCATGTTAATTACTTGAATTCCTTGTCATGTCAATATTAATGTTGCTGAAGTTAAGTCTTGTGTAAAGCGGTGGACACACACGACCGATTTAAAGGCCAATTTTGGGATTCCCGATTCGTCAATCAATTTCACTTTCACTCATTTTGGAATCGGGGATGTGACTGTGGGTTTATTCCCGACTAATCGGGGGATTCTACGACTGAATGTACGACTGATCGGGACACGTTTTTCCGCCCCGATTTGTGATTTTTTTTTGTTTGGAATGGTATTATATGGTATTATATTTTTGTAATTCAAGGCATGTATTTCTATGAAAAAAAAACTAAAATGATACACTGTTTTAAATCAAAAGTATTTGGTCAATACGATACGATTTAATTCATATGATATACAGGTATGGTAGCCCTGGGTATATCCTGACAATTTGGGAAGGCTACTCCCATTATGAAGAAAATAATCAACCGCTACCGATTAACACTGGAATTCCCCTTGGGAAAAATCATTAATATTGGCATATCAATTATTAAGATTTACAATTATTTCAAAATGTCATGTATTTTAGGAAGACTAGATTTAGCAGGATGAATTTTCATTGTTGTTAAGATTTGTCCATTATCATGGTGCAATTTATTAATCTATTAAACTTCTTTAAAAAGATGTTAAATGGCGATAATATCGCGGATGGCTACTTTTACTTTATTTCTGGTTATAGCAGAGCAATATCCCATGATAAAGGGGTTTTCATGCAATAGTTTTCTAAATATTCCTGGAAGATACATAAAGGCAAGCAATTTTTAGTTGGTTATGAATGGCTAGCTCAGAAAGTGTACACAAAAGTCATATTCCATTTCCCAATATGTTCTGTGAAAGAAACATACATATTTGGTCGATTCTCATGAAATGGTTCCAAATGGGTATTTTGGGGAAGGTAATTGAAATGAAATGAAATTGCTATTATAGGTGCTCTGTATTTTACTGCCCATGAAACTGCGTTTTTTATGTATGAAAATTGTGGAATTGTGGAAAATTGTTGGAAATATACCCTAAAATGTATTGCTCCATGGACGGTGATGGTCACAGAAATATTCCTTGTCATTTCATTCATTTATAGAAAAATAAAATGATTAAATTTTCACATGATTCTAAAGAAGAAAACAAGCTCTTTCGAATGGTATATAGGAAACAAACCTACATCCATAGAATCATTATGAAAATCAATGAAGAAGTACCGTCATCGACGGTGACGGGGGCCGTCTTAGAAACTTAGATCTTAAGATTAATTAGAAATGTTGATCAATTTGTTTTTCTGTTTCAATACACCCATGTGTCCACCATTCATCATTGGATGATATTTTAGTTAATCACAGCCTATTATCAGCGTCACGGACGGTGACGGCCATACTGGATTATACATTTCTCTCTTCCTCTGTGTAACTAATCCCAGTGCACAATTTTTTCGTGGATTATTCATCATGAAACTTGTGGCACATATGGATAAATAAACAAACATTTCCATGTAATCTTGATTAATTTTAGGAATGATATATTTGATATTTGGGATGGAAGGTATATTTTCAGTATATTTAAAGTATATTTAATGGCTCTAATTTCCTAAATATTCATCACAGGTATGGAAAGGTAGGTACGCATTCGTTCAGAATATAGAGTCTGATCACATAGAAATATTAATTATAAGGCATGACTACACAGGAAAGATCTATTGAAAGAAAACATGTAAAAATGATAATTTTCCCATTTGGGACCATTTCATGAGAATAGACCATATAAAATCGAATTTCGAGTGGCTTTTCTATGTGTATCGAATAAAATTGAAGCAAATTTAATGAAAATTAAGAATTTCTTTACTGTTAATATTGATATTTCAATGTGGTGACGTTAGGCGACCTGCTATTTTTGTCCATTTCTGCATATTTCTCACCTATTATGTTTTCCCTTAGGGGCCTACAGAATCGGCCCCCAGAATCGGCCCCCAGAATCGGGCCAGCGTGGTAGGATTTCCTTGGAGGAAAGCAGTCAAATGGAAACTGTCGGCGAGGCGCTTAGATGGGGCTGCCACTGCAAAGGAAGACATTAAAAGCATGTTAATCAAGGCCAATAGGAAGGAAGGAATACCATTAATCAATCTAAATGATTTCGAGAGGGACCTTTGCAAAAGATTAATAAGACATAAACTGGTCCATCATAATAAGGTACAATACAAACCACTGAGCATTAAAATGAAATTACATTTGTTTTCGGGGAAACTGTCAAAATCTTCAATAAGATTCTCAGTCACACAGATATAATAAATTTGGAATTCTCATATCTCTTAGTAGTAGCTTTACAAAGCTGTGATATGTCCATTTCAGTGGTCGGCGACTTGGTATATTTCCGTATTGGGTCAGATGTACCATTGACCTTTACCAAACATTTCAAATGACCCAAATTTAAGAGAAAAGTGGCGTTCAAAGTACAGTTTAAAGCATTGAAAGAGACATTTTTTATCAACACAAAGCCAACCTTTACTGGGCCATAAGAGATAACAAGGGACGAGGAATAAATCAAAACAATGCTCACTGCAAATATTGTTTTCATTTCTCTCCTCTAAGCAGCCTAGGAACTATAACCTCTCCGCTCCGAAGAAACCAACCTAGCAACATCAATAGCTCTACTGTTTGCCATACCCTCCACCGACGTCCAACCAGGCCGGAGACCGGCTGCCGCCTCCTCCCCGCACGGCTCGTACCATCACGCAGCCCGCCAACTACCCACGGGAGGCACCCGGGCTCCTCTCCATCCTTCGCGTAACTAGGTCACCAAAGTATGATGGCTGCCGTGGTTGGTGCGATACTCAATACACATTCCTCCTGTGATCGCCTGGAGGGGCAGTCACTTAAAATTCGTGCAAATGTTTCGTTCTTGGTACCAAATGAAACCTTAGGGTCTAACTAGCATTTTGTGTCCGAGTGTCCAGCCGTCATCTCGCTGGGGGGGGGGGGGGGGGAGGGCTTTTAATATTGATATAAAATTGATATAACTTTTGAAATGACAAGTAGTAGGGAGGTACCAGCTATAGTCCTATCAATCGGATTAGTGTCCCCTATGTACCCCGAGCTCTCAGCCAATCAGAGAGCTGAGAGCTCGAGCCCTCAGCCAATCAGAGAGCACCCCGCTACGCACCCCGAGCTCTCTGATTGGCTGAGAGAGAGCCTGGAATGTTTCAAGATTCAAGGAATGTCCATTATTAGACACACGACCCTAGGGTTACACGCATGACCCTAGGGTTAGACTCACTGAGAGCTAACCCTAGGGCTATACCTTTGATCCCATAACACATGACCCTAAGGTTACACTGACTGAGAAATAACCCTCAGATTAATCTAATGTTAGATAGGTTTACATAACCACAGAGTTATACCTTTACCCCCTCTCCCGAAAATGTACTTATTCTTAGATACATGATCCTTTGACCTCACTGAGAACGATTTTAAGCTTATACCTTTAACCGTAGACACTCTTCCTAAGGTTATACACGTTTGACCCTAACACTTAAACTGAGTAAGCTATAGTTAGAACATCCCTAATTCCTGAAATAGTTTATGAGTTGGAAGGTACATATAGCTGAGTAGTGGTAGTAGTTCTGAACAGTAGTTGATACTTTACGACCAGTTGTTGATACGCACTATTGGAGGATTATTTTCTTAATAACCGTTGAAATTTACTATTTGAAGAAACTCTGAGTCGACATGGGAAAATATAGACTGAAGCGGTTATTGAAATTAAGAGCTAAGCAGAGGAAAATTGCCGACGAAAACCCGGAGCTAACGCTACTTTATCTTTTACAGTTTTTACAATGCAATGAATTGGACAAATACTCACTAGCGATTGAACAGGATAAAGATACATACATGATCAACACCGACTTTACTAAATGGATGAATGTTTCGGAAATAGGACTAAAAGTTTGTTTTGCAGCGAAACAATTTGACTTTATAACCGAGCAAGCAGCTTCAGATTTTGCTAGACATTATAAACACGTGTTGGCTTGTATGCTGTGCAACGACACAAAGGGAATACAAATTCCAAAGGGATTTATATTTAGATATGCAGCATTTACAGAGGAAGAACCGTTTTATCTAGCTTTTTTCTATTTTGATAAAAGCAAACGTTGCACCACAAGACCTCGACAAGTGACCTCGCCAGCTCCTATATTACCGGTTTTGGATATTTATGGAACAAGGTGTAAACATAGCACATTTGCAGTTATGTACGGTCAACGAAATGAAAAGTTACCAGACGACTTTATAGCTTACAGATTTTTTTCGAGATGGCGAGAACTTATTAAAGATGAAGGGGTAAAGTTTATACCTTGCTATTGCGGGATGAAAATTGATATTAATGATAACGTGCACTGGTTTGGAGACGTATGCTGTAGCGATATTGGTAAAGAACATATTTTTATACAGTCCGATTACAAAGATGACCACAAAGAAGGAAATGGGATATGTATTCGATGTGAATGCTGCAGAGACTTTGAAAAGTATAGCTTAGAAGTACCTTTAATAAAGGGTGAGTAAGATAAATAACATGATTCAAAAAATATATTTGCACGTTTTATTCAATCTTTTATAGTACATTATAAATTTATCGCTTTACTGGATACCCAGCATTTTATCGACTGCATCTTGTTCCATATCGTTGGCCAGAGGGGAAAAGGATATAGAACCCAACGCTAGCTCTTGCGTTAGATCCATTGTCTGTAAGAATATAAGATAGATGTTGTTTAATATAACAATTATTCTCGCATTATAGAGAGTGGATATATACATAGAAATTGAGAAAGAAAATTAAATTACAGCAGGGAAAAACTACACTTAGAGATAGATATTGCTAGTCGTTTAATATAGATGGAAAAACATCTTAGATATATATATATATATATATATATATTTAGATAGGATGTAAAATGTATTTATAGACAGAACTTACATTGAGATGTGGAACGCTATAGCCAACCACCTCGGTGTACGAAGGACTTGCAAAGGAGGAAGATGTAGGGAATACACTTCTCTCGTTGACACCCTCAGCCTCCGACATTAGTTTATTATGTAGAAACTGCCTCAGTTTGTCGGAGGCTGAGGGCGTTGAAGAGCTATTTTTAAATACTCGAGCTTTTGTTTTGGGCGCTCGAGGGGCCCTAGAAGTTGGTTTATAATGAGCCGGAATAATACTACTAGTAGGGGTTTTAACCAGAATATCTGACGTTTTTTTAGGAGTTCCCTTCCTACTCTTTCTCTTGACCTTCATAGACAGATCAAGAGGAAGTTCGGGAGGGGACACAGGGGAGGGTGGTGGAGCAGGTGGTTGATCGGGTGATGACCCTCCGTCGCTCAACGGTTTTTTGGATCGAGTTTTGGTACCAATCGAAACCTCCTCATTCTGAAATATGATTGGAATGCACAGATTAGTGAGGTATTATGTATATAAACCAGCAAACTAAATGGTTCTCTAACACTCGCTGATTGTATACTAACGCAAGCACACCTAACGCAAGCACGTCTAAGTTACCATGGAGGCTATCTATATTGACTTAAGTGTAAATACCACTTTGCAATCGTGCAATATTTCAAAAAAAGATCTTATACTTGTAAAAAGTAGAGCTGACAAATCAACAAGATCAGTCACAGTTCCCAAAGATCTATTGGGGTTTTCCGGACAACTAACTAAATTCGAGTTAGACTCTCCAATTCCATTCGGAGAAGAATGGATTATCACACTTATCGACTTCAAGAACACACGCTATATCTCTCATGCTGCCTATGACGACTATGGAATGAAAGACTGGTAAGTTAAACATTATTATTAGTATTACTAGATCAATATTACTATTTAGTTAGTGAGCAAGTTAGTAATTACTAGTAGTTTAGAGTAAGCCTATATTCACAAGATATTGAGATGCTTACATTTAGAAAGAAGGTCGATGATTTGAATTGATTTATTTTGTGTATGCACACATAGGTGTACACAATCAGTAACTTTTAAGTTTAATTTCTAAAAGCGTGTTTATACATATATATATTATAGGTCTCGCACATTTAACCTATCAACCGAGGAACACAAAAGACTACGCAAGTACGTTGGAGAAAACTCTGATTCTCTCAAACCTCAAACAAAGAACGCAGCCACTCAAATGGAGGATCATATTACACTATACAACTTTAGCGAGCAAGAAATACAAGATCAACTATCCTCTGCTACCAATCGAATGTCTGATCAGTTAATGGACTTTCCAAACCTAGGTTCCAATGAAGAACACTTTCAGTCCAACTTACAGACCACTATACACGGTCATGAGAGAATGTAAAGCTGTGTAAACCAAGTGATCGAGTCTATTAGAAAAGTGTATTGTACTACTACTACATATAGGTGGCGACACCATCTAGCGTATACCATAGAATGGTTCGTTTTACTCCCCATAGGTGGGGCCGCTATTTAGATCCTTATAGAATTTTTTTACCATTCATATTATACAACCGGGTAAATTAAAACAGTAAGTTTTAAACCATAACCAACTAGTGTAAATTATATTGGTAAATTCTTTATGGATTAGACTTAATTTTTAAAATCTGGTACAAATAAATGTACTCGAGTTAGTGGTGTAATACATATATATATATATATATATATATATATATATACATTGATAAATGGTGTAATCTATATTGCTAACCATCTCCCGATTTTAACATAATTTGGAATATACCTTTTCCGGTAAAGTGGAAAACACCAATTTTTCCAGATCGCACATGGCGTTGCTAAGTTTCAACACAGTGCGCTGTATTGAAGCCATTGAAGTTCTTATTTTGTCACGTCGACGACGCTCACTGCATGCATAGAATTAACAAAAAAAATATATCAAGTTGTTGTTCATTTGTATTTATTACTAGATATTTAACTCGCTTGAATACAATATCGCATAAATAATTGTAAAACAACCTTTTACTAGAATCATTCAATTCCAACATAATTTAGAAGAAACGAGAACATTTTTTCTTCCCAATAAGGGAAAGCCCGATGTATAAGAAAGAAAGCAAATTTTGAACTCAATATTTAGACTCACTGAGAGCTAGATCTAATACTATATCGTTGATCCCATATTTTATCTAAGGGAAAACCTTGATTATAAAATCCAATACATAAGAAAGTAAATTTTGAACTCAATATTTAGACTCACTGGGAGCTAGATCTAATACTATATCTTTGATCCCATATTTTATCTAAGGGAAAACCTTGATTATAAAATCCAATACATAAGAAAGTAAATTTTGATCTCAATATATTAATTGTAAAACAACATTTTACTAGAACCACAATAAGCAAGTACATTAATTAAAAAAAATAAGACAAGAAATAAGAAAAGTTCTTAAGTATAACTCACGCTTTACGAAGGGCAGCTTCCATATCAGCAACAGTAAATACACTCGCAACAGCACGTATGAGTGATTGAACAAGTATGAGGGAAAGAATAAAATTTGGCTGCCCTTATATACGCTTTACAAAGAATAACAAACACTACACAACTCTAAAGTTAGTAACTAACTAACTATCGATCCTCGTCTTCCTGAAAATGTAAAAATTCGAACTAGTTTAAATTTAGAAATGTTCGTATGTATGGCTAACTTACTCAATCTTTTTCATAATAGACTCCTAATTGCTGTAAATTTAGAAACGGTTGTATGTATGTATGTAACTTGCTCACCTTCCTTTTTCAATTGTCGAAACCAAATCTTTTAGGCGGTATCACAACTCGCCCTCTTCTGGTCATAACAAGTCTTTCCTCGCTAAAAGTATAAAGGAGTTATTTAACAACTAATTGAAAGTATGTGTGTGTGTGTGTGTGAGCTAAATTTATTGTGCTGACTTTCGTTGGATGAGAACTCTTACCTAGAACAAATATTACGACTCTATATTACATCTCTAACAAGAGTGAGAGAGAGAGATTGAGTGAATAATAGAACAAACTCACGCTTCAATCCTATTACCCCCGGCTCTGGGTTGTCTAGCAGGCTATTTCGGAGAGAGAGAGAGAGAGAGAGAGAGAGAGATTTAAAGATAAATTTAACTGATATTGAGCGCTACTATATACGTTTCCTATTGGGGAATTATTTTTCTATTTACCTCAGCTTCAGGATTGATTGGATCAGCTTCAGGGACTTGATTCTCCTCAGGTACGTCACGCTATAAGAATATTATGTTAATACTCACGTGAGAATGGTATTTACCTTTATGGAATTATCACAACTTGGGAACATTTTTCTATTACTATTGGCTTTATTAACTGTATTGATATATATATATATATATATTTACCTCTTGTCCTCCATTTTCAGCGTTTGGAACCCTTCCAACTTGATTTTGATCAGGAGCTGCCTCATCTTGACCCATCTCAGGCACTACATCCTCGATTGGTTCCTCATTAGGAACAGGCGCGGCGGGCTATGAGAATATTATTAAGATTATGTTAATACCCACGTAAAAAGTTATTTACCTTTGTGGAATTATCACAATTACCTGGGATAATTCCACTTGAGCGTCCTCCACCTCTTCCTTAGGTGTTAGACTAGCTCAATAGCTATAGGAATTAGATTAATATTTACCTCATCTTCATTAATTGGTGCTGCCTCATCAATCACCTCCTCAGCAACTTGCACCACCACAGGGTCTACCTCCTCGTTTGGATCCTCGTTAGGGTCTAGTTCCTGCGCTGCGGGCTATAAAAATATTATAAAGATTATGGTAATACCCACGTAAAATGCTAGTTACCTTTGTGGAATTATCATAGTCACCTTGGATAATTCCTCTTGAGGATCCTCCAACTCTCCCGTAAGTATAAGACTAACTCAATAGATATAGGTATTAGATCAATATTTACCTCATCTTCATTAAATGGCGCTACCCCCACTATCTCATCATTATCACTATTGTCCTCTTGTTCGCGATCGTCATCTTCATCCCCGTCTGCGTTCTATAACAATTAAATTACACACACACACTGTTATATAGATAATTTAGAATTAGAATAATTTGAACTAAACTTTATTATATTAATGGTGAATGCACACTTACAACCTTTATTATATTAATGGTGAATGCACACTTACAACATTTTGCTGCGGCAATGGAAGACCTTCCCCTCCTTCGATCTGTTCATCACCATTGGCGTCTCTCTCATCCTATATTAATTTAAATTTTGAACTTTATTAAACCAATATTAATCAACAAGAGCCGGGACTAGGTGGGATTGTATTGAGTGAATCCCCAATCGATAACTCCCAGTTTTTATTATAATTGGGTATGTGTACTTACATCATTTTGTCTGTCTTGCTCGCGCCTTGGTTCAATGGGAGGAGGTAATTTAGGCTCCTCATGACCGGGTTCAATGGCTGGTTGTATTTCATCCTCATCCTCATCCTCGCTATTTCCCTCTCTTCTCTGTCCCTATATTAATTAAAATAGGTCTATGTGTATATTTTCAGAATGGTTATTATTATTATTATTTGAGGGAGGAAAATAAGCTTCATTGTAAATATTTATAAGTTAAACTTTACACTTACATTACCGTCAATACTAACATCTGTTAGCTGCGTCGCGTTGAGTTCTTCCAGTCTCGATCTCCGCAGCCTCCACCGAATTAGATAGATAACCGCTGATGCCACGGCTATGGAGATTGGAATGGATATTGTCACGCTGATAAGGATGGTCAAATTAAACCATAGTGGGTATATGAAACAAACCGGGAATCGGTAGTGGTGGTGGTTGTGATTTGAATAAATTTTGTGGAGGAATATTGAGGGGTTGTCACTTGGTCGGTTTGTGTGCGTCGATTTGTGGTTGAATCCGATGTTGTGATCTGCTTGGTTGATGTCTGCCTAGTTGATACCAATTCCGTCGTTCTCATTTGTTTAGCGGTGGTCTGTTCACTTGTTGAAGAAGAAGAAATACAACCAGTCTCCACAAGAATTTTGGGGAATAATGATTGATCCAAGTAGCAGTTTTCGTTATCCATATTGTATGAGACGTCCAAGGTTATCAGTTGTGGGAAGGCCCGAAAGATAACCTCTTCGGACTTTAAGCCCACCATCGTGCATCCACGCAGGTCCAGTCGATCAATCCTTCCATTGGGCACCAGGTCCTCAAAAAAGGCCTCATTCGCAATAAGATCATTGCATCTAGCAAGTGATTTATCACAAAAGCAAATATCGCAAATCAACTCTTGACTTGCGACAGAGCCAAATAGTAAAATAAGCAGAGCGAGTGGGGTGGCCATGCTGTCCGTTCCAAGTTTCGCTTCCCTCTAGTCAAAGAGTCTCCAGGGTAATAAATTGCTATTTTTAGCCAAGGGTCCCAATGAATTCATTGTTCCTCCAACAGGTGAACTCCTGACCCGTTCACTCAGTCATATTCTTACCGATTCATATAGATTATTTTATTCAGAGGCTGTTATCTAGCTTATGGAAAATATTAATCAAAGCATGCGTGCTTATCAAATAAATCCCGCTATATTAGAATCGATAGAATTCATTCCCACCGCATTCCATCCGCTAATATTGACTAAGAAAGGTTATAGATAAATGCACACACACTCACACACGACCGCTGGATACACTTAGCTTGAAAAATGACTGGATTATTATTTCTTGTTCTTTTTTTAATGTCTTTTAACGGATATTTTTCACAAGAAAATAGATGTGAATGGGAGTGCGCCTGTTCAAATCCACCAGTTTTAGTGTGCAGGGATACAGAACCTCAAAGGTTTGCATTTCCGGATAATTTTATATTATTTGACTGGAGAGACTGCTTTATCAAGAACCTTAACTGGCGGTATCTGGCAACATTCTCAAAACTGGAAATTATCGATATCAGGAACTCAAAATTGGAATTTAATTGCAGTTCTTTGATTTTTAATCCATTGAACATAACTGTTATCAATAACTCATGCCCTAAGGGTGGGGAATCCACCACTACAGATACTACCAAGAGCGCCACCGTTGCTGATGTCGCCACCGACTCACCAGGTCCCGTTTTGGATATTACATCGCCGCATTTTGAGTTTACTGATACATTACCTACTGAGGGATTAAACTCGACTGAGAGCTCCGTTCAGCACTCACACAGAATAATAATTATAACTTTGGCTAGTGTTATTGCTGCATTTCTTTTTGTCTGCTGTATACTTTTAGCTATTGTGGTGTATTCAATCGCTATGAAAAAGATATCTAGAAATAGCAGCAGTGGTAATTACTTGTATGAAATGAGCACATTTAATGAAGCATTAACAAGTGACATATGAGCTCCATAAATAATGGAAGTTTGGAATTCCATTGGAAGCTAATTATAGAGTAAATAAACATAAAAAGACAGTTTTTTTTATTCAGTTTTCTTTATTTTTCACAATTATTACATACACATAAGCATACATATTTATTTGTTCTATCTATCTGAATACCTTACCCCCTCAAATTAATGTTTATTGAGCTATAAATAAAACAGACAAAGGATATATCAACTATCTAATCAGTTATTGGATATGATTTCTAAACATATTAGTGATTATTTTTTTACTCTACAGTAACATTTCTCTTTTTTATGCAATCTCGCAAAATCTTGTGTTACTAATTTTACTCTACAATAACATTTCTTGCCTGATCGATTCTAACAAGACCATCAAACAACCCATAAGCAATCAGAGTAACATTTTTAGTCAGTTGATTTTTAAATCTAATAGCAAGCTCAGTTTGACCTTTTACAACAGGCGTTGAAAATTCTTCACCCTTTGATTTTTCCATATCAATTACAAAAAGTGCGTAGCCCTGTTTAAAATCCTTAAAGTTAATATTTGGTGGCTGTCGCTTAGAATCTGTTAACCACTTGAATAGATTTGCAAACTCATGAGTGTAATGATCTTTGTCGAAGTTTGGTTGTAGGGCCTGTCCTGTAACAATTTGCCCGTTAATACTGAATGAGAGATAACTTAACCCGAAGTGCTGGAAGTTAAACGGGTTAAGCTCTGGATTACCAGCGTATGCTTTAGACTCCACCATTCCGATGATTAGTTTTTTAGGAACCATATCCTGAAAGATATTATCATAGGTCCACACCTGACTTGAAGCTGGAACATTGAACACACGTATATCGCTTTTAGTGAATGGATACATAGCCATTTGATTTTTGATGATGTCATTATGCTTTGTGAGAAGAGAAGGATTTATCTTTAGCATGGGCACAAACAAAACAGCAGATGTGATATCCACGGTATAATACTTTGAAGTGGCGGTCGGAGTGGTTGTGGTGGTAGGTTGGGTACCCTTTCTGGATCTTTTCTTTTTCGGGGGAGTTTTTATTTCTTCAGCACTATAGGTTTCTCCAGTATCTGCATAGATCAACCTAAACTTATCTAAGGCAGGATACAATTTTAAGTTAACAGGTACTCCATGAATTAGTGGTTTTTCTTGACGAGCAAAATCCATCATAAGGCGGGTTCTCAGCTGTTTTTTCTTACCCGACTCAGTAAATTTAGCTCGCTTGGCCAGTCCAACGTTAGTTGCTGAAGAGGGATCATGCGAGTCCATATTTCCAGAAGTATCCTTTGCAAACCCTCCAACCTCAAGCCAGCTGGTTGCGTCACTAAGCCCATTTTCTAAAAGGTTGTCTAGAATGGATTTGTACGCAAAGTTATTTCCAATTGAGCTTGTCACCACCTGGCTTTGAATGGATAAGTCCATTTGTCGGAAAATGGTACATACTGGTAAGTTAATTAGGGAAACTTTATCCGCCGCGCCAATGTCTTTATTTTGGTCGTTGAGAATCTTTACTTCTATCTGTAACTCAGCTCGAGATAGGTCTATATAATCAGGTCCGTTGTTAACCACATCAAACTCCAAAATAGATTGCCCCGACACACCCCCTACTGGGCGAAATTCTTTGTAGTAAACCCGCTCGATTCCAACTTCTACAGGTGGAATTGAAAAGAGAGAGAGTCTAGCTTCATATCCATGCTCGGCTTGTTCATTTACAAATAGGGCCATTATTTCTTTTTATTATACTTGCATTTGCCCTTTGAAGTGGGTTTCTTTTTAGAAGTGGTTGTCTTAATCCTCTTGCGTCTTGTTGAAGAATGAGGAGTTTTTTTCCTTTGAGCGCTTTTAATAGTTTTGTTTTGCTTGATTTGTTCCTTGGCTCTTGAAACAACCTGTTCAGTTGGGGTGACAAGGTTCACAGAGACTGAAGGTGAAGATTTATTTTTGGGGAGTACATAAATCGATTTCAGTTTTTTGGACACTCCAGTCCAATTCCCGGCGCCTGCTAGGTATGGTACATAACCAGTTGATGAGGGCATTTCTAAGGTTGATGAATAAGTAATGTACACCGCACTGAGTTGGCCTTTATAGTGGGAGTATCACCCTTATCGTCTCTTATATATATCCGCACTCTGTCAATGTAGTTGAGAGACACTGGAAACGAATAATGATCTGTAAACTCAGTGTAGGGTTTGTAGACAACACGAAGCAGGGGTTTGTACTGTTCCTGAACAAATGAAGTACCAACTTTAACAATGTCTGTATAAACATATAAACCGTTATCCATTTTATTTGCCTTTACCCCTTGGGCTTTAAATGTCAATAAAGATACTTGACAATTTAAGGAAGGTATTGGAGGGTTTATATCAACAGTGAAATCCCATTCATTGTTTTTTCTGTGAATCTTTACCGAATCAGATGAGCACAAATGTAAATAACAACTCATGATGAAGATCTTTTCTTTTTTCTTGTCCAGTGTGTGGAATTTCCCCTTTTCCTTTTCTTAGTTTTCTTGTTATTGTTCCGATTCGGCTCCTCTATCAATGCTGCCACCTCTTTTCCCCTATTTTTCTTTGTTTGGTTTTGAATCACCGCTTTTCCCACGCTTACCTTTTGTTTCTTTGGAGTTTTTGTTGCATTCACAGGTTGGTTTTTATCAAGTTGATTTTGTTTTTCGATTATATTGTTTGGAATATTTACTAGATGATCAGCAGGCAGCCAAGTATTGTAATCAGGTTCCCATCCAATCCATTTAATCAAATATTCAACTACACCTGCACGCCTTCTTCGCTCAAGTAGGTCTTCAACTTTGTATAGGGTTTTTTCAACTTTGTATAGGGTTTTTTCAACTCTAATTCGCTCCAACTCCTCCTCATAAAAACGACCTTTAATCAATTTATTATTAAGCGACTTCACTCTGTATTGGGGGATACCCTGTTGGGCTGAGCGCTCTACAATAATATAGTATTGAATTGTCCACTTTTCATCGTAATGTCGGGTGAATGCTGTTCTAAAGCGTGCAAGACGTACAGTATCTCCTATGTTATATTTGTAAATACTGGGGAGAGTCTTGGGAGCGTTTGTTTTTTTCAGAAAAGATTTTGTTAATTTTGGGGCGTATTGTGTAAACCACAACTCAGCTCGATCTCTAAACAGCAATGCGTGCTCAGGTGTTGACTTTACACCTCGATGGTATGCCTTGTTGTATGACTCGGTGACAGGTTGTAAATGATCAATCCAGCGACGAGTTTGGTATTCATACATAATTTTGGATAGCTTCCCTTTCAGAGTTTTAATAAATCGTTCTGCATAATTAGCTTTAGTTTCATTGGTGGTATAAAAATGGTTGATATTCAATTTATCCATTACATACCCCACTTCCTTATTTAAAAATTCACTTCCAGAGTCTGTTCTCAGCGATTGAACGGGTTTATCTTTGAATAACTTTAATAAAACTTGACTCATTTCAGTTCCAGTGAGAGAATACAGAGCTTTGGTCCAAGCATATCTTGAAAAAATATCAACAATTACAAGGATGAAACAAAATCCATCATTGTGTTTAACATATTTTCGCATATTCACAGTATCCCCATCAAGTTGCTGGAATTTATCTGTAACAATGACTCGGGGTCGAGACACTTTTTTAGAAGGTTCCTTATGCAGTGTGTAGGTGTCTTGTCCCTCCAACCATTCTTTCACCTCTTTCATACTATATCCATAGTCTTTGGTTGAATCATACAAGGAACTAGGTCCTGAGAATGAAGCAGGGTGTGCTGAATTATAGTATATTAGAGACAGTCTCTCGTGTTTATCCATTATTTTCCCCAGAGTTCTAACCAACTCAAACTATTAGAGGGTTTTCTTTTCCCTGCTGGTATTCCCGGTGGTGGTGGTGGTGGTGGAGGGAGTGAAGAAAGATTAACTTTATTTTGCTTCTTTTTCTTTTTTACTTTCCTTTTTAAAGATTCTTGAATAGGTACCGAAGGCGCGGCCTGGGCCAAGTCGTTCCGCAACGCTCGCGGCGGGGGCGGTGTGGGTTTTGTCGGCGTGTGCTGTGTATCCGACGCGTCTACCAATGAGGGTGTTGGAGTTGGTAATGTCTCTGATTGCTGTCTTTGAGATCGATTAATAGAAAAATTTTTTTTTAGTTGTGGAGGATCCAAAGCGTTTAGAGATGAGTTTGAGGAGAGGATACTCGAGTGTTCCTGTTGATATCTCAAGTAGCGCTCATAGGGTACAAGAACAACTTTTTTGGTTGTCATTTTAGTTTTTTCAACACCTTATGTAGTGGAGTGGATATAGCTGAGAACAACTCCAACAAAATTCGTCTATAGCGCTGAATTAGTTTCCTTTTTTCAGAGTCTGAATTTTTTTTACTCGAAATTTGAGTCAGTAACTTTTGTCGGCGAACAACGAGCTTCTGAGCTTCAGATGGTAGTCTCAAGTTGGGTAAATGTAAAAATAATTCCGATATTGCTTTAATTTGACTTGCGGAAATTGTTTCCAGTAGAGCCTCCGCTTGTTTACGGTTTGGGGTTGAGATCAAAAGCTTTAAGAATTCAACATTCTTCTCAACAGGGCCATCCTAGGCGGTTTGGGTTTTCACTTTTTTTGAAGACATGAAAGACACAAATCCGTAAGCTTTGGAGTGTATGCAGGTTCTGACAGGGGTAGTTCCACAATATCGTTTTTATCTTCTTTTTCTTCTTGATCAACAAAGTCAAGTAGGTTTGGAGTGGATCCATGAATAGCGGTTGTGGATCCCTTGTGATATCGCATACATGAGCAATCAAATGCTCTAGTGGTAATCATTTTTGGAGACATACACAGATAATCGGATATGTCATCGTAATCTTCCCCGCATTCATCTTCATCCGTGCTCTCATCACTCTCATCCTCAGGTTCTCTTTTCTTTTTTGTGCATTCAAATGAATTTTTAAACATCCTAGTAAGTAGAGTGTTCATTTTAGTTCTCAACTTGATGTGGTTCTTTTTTTTCAAAGAATTACAGTTAGCTGTTATGGGAAATGACACCGATATTGATTGACGAAGATTTTCTTGTCTTTCTAGAATAATAGAAAGGGTGCGTGCAATATCCTCAGATTTGGATAGCATTTTTTGAGCTACTGAACACTTTGGGGAGTGTTTAAAATGCTCCACACCCACAACATCGTCCTCTTCCCATGAGTGTATTATGATACCGCAATGAAAGCATTGAACGCCATCACCACCTCCAGTGTAAAATAATCCCTGTTGAGATAAATCCAAAATTCTCTCACCATGTTTGTAATCAGCAAATGTGCGTAATCTCACAGCAGGATCGGCAAATAATGGGAATCTACTAGCCATTTTTAGTTATGAATGCGATGCAGTCTTCTCCTGGAAATATTCGAGTTTTCAGTCTGAGATCTGGTAGGTAGTTGCGTGGGGACAGGTCCAAAAGCAAGTATCCAAAAGGCATACTCACACAAAATTTATATGCTTCCAGAAGCGAGTTTCCCATTCCAATCTGTCTTCCCAACATTCCAATTTGACTTATATCTCGAGGGTTTCTAAAAAGGGCTGTGTAGTGACAATTTAACGCAATATCTCTAGCGTGGCGACCCTGACAAAAAATATTTTGGGTGATAAAAATAACTGATACATTTTTGTGGTGACTCTCTCGAGTGAATAACCTTTCCATAGCCGGTGACTTTACAACATCTTGCATTTGATCGTCAATAATGAACAAGCGATGATCTGCGCTGGTGTTTACATTCTCCGGTAGTCCTTCTTTAAAATTCACTTCAGAGGTCATAGTTTCAAAAGAGTCTTGCCATACCCCGTAAAAGTAAAAAATCTCTTCAGGAGGGTGTTCAAACATAACATTCTTATGCTTTATAAGTCGTTTAACGAATTCGGTCTTACCAGCACCTGTTGTGCCTGAAACGGAGAGTGTGCAGGGACTACAAAAGGAATAAGTGGGTACTTCAATAACGTCTGTCATTGTAACAACTGGATAAAATCTTAAATTTGAAATTGGTTTTATACTAGCATCTTTAGATCGATGACACTCACTTATGCATTGCACCACTGCACTTAAGCTTTTGCGGGGTATGTGGTGGATCGTACTGAGACGCACTGGAAGGTGGCTCCCCCTTATGAGATGTTGTTTTGCGGAAGAGAGACAGATTCGGGAGGATGCGCTAGAAGGTGGCGCCATCTTATGGATTGTGTTTGGGAGGAATCATTTCTACTGAAGCGCGCCGGAGGGTGGTGCTCTCTTACGGCTTGTACTTGAACTTTTGCTTGCCGGGGATCGACTAGACGGTGACGCCCCTCGTGGAATGTGCTTGAGCTTTTGTGTACTAGGATTCGGATCATTTGGGTATATAGAGAAGTCACCGTTCGGATAGGTGTGGGGGGTATAAAAGATTTAAGTGAGACATAAATGGAAAGTGACGTCGATTCATTACATTCATAGCTTGTGGTATTTATTTGCTAGATACTGGGGATCGAGTCATTTGGGTATATAAAGAAGTCGGTGATTGGTGAGTTGCATAACGCAAATAAAAAATACAGGTACATTGCGAATTCATTTATTGAGCATAATAACAATAATAATAATAATACATTTTCATAGAATTACGCTTTCTCTCACCTCCTCCCAGACTTTTCCTAGTTTATTATAACCCCTAAACTCGCTAGGTTTAGTTATGGTTACTACTCTCTCGCTCAGTCCTGATGACCAATATGAATCTGCTCGATTGGCGTAAACAATCGGAAGTGTGTTAGTTTCTAAAAGTGTAGATAAAAGACTGGGAACTTGTTGCAGTTTAATTAGCAAAACCTCTAACATAACGAGTTCTCTGTTTTCAATGTAATCAGGTCTTGATAGCATTGGTTTCATTTTTGTTTGACATTGGATTATGCTTGTAAACAGTAATATATCACACGCTGTTTCCATTTCATTCATTGCAATTGCCATTTTGTAAAAATACAACTGTGCTGATGAGTTAAAAATCCAACCTAAACACTCAATTTGACATGGATATGATTGCGAGAATGGGTGATTATCACTAAACACATAATATGCAGGTATGTTTTGCCAGGGATTTAGTACAACATCCAATGGTCTAGTGGATATTCCATCTTCCATTACTTTCCTTTTTATGTATAAATAGGAAAAACCTGATCTGTCCTGTTTATATGTATAGATGGTGTTATTTCTCTGACGAAATCCGACATTTGTACCTAAGCGAGCTCTCTTAGTTTTCAGTACACTCTCGTATTTTTCAAATGGGTCTTCAAGTCGACATTTATTCACTCCCTTACAGCTTCAAAATATATGTTTTACTGGATAGAGCTATCATTTCAATTCCCTCAGCTTCCTTTTTGAATAACCCAGGAGTTCTCTTGCAGAATTTGGCACATCTTTCACAGCAGCGACGTGGAAACCATACCGATTTGTCATCCTGTCCGCATAGGTCATATATTTCACTCAAGTATTGCTGCTTCAATAACGGGTGGATTATGTCTTCTAATTCGTTCTCAGATATTGCAAAATATGCGCTGTCTGAAATAAAAAAAAGATAAATGCATATTCAGTGTCTGTTAAAGAAGTATTAATCATTTTAAATAATATTATGAAAGTAAGTTTCAATTACCTGTATCCATCTCAATATATTCATAGTCGCTTCGATCTGCATAATAATCCAAGCAGTCATAGTAAAACTGCAACATTCTAAGTTTGGCATATTGCAGAACAAAATATCCCAAATAGATTGGAAGGTCTAATGTTATTTTATTTTTCACACTTTCAATCTCATAATGGTTCGATCCCAATTCTGAAAGTTTTCTAAATGAAGGTTGGTTCACTTTTTTTTGTGCTTCTGTTCTACAAGAGTGGTATGTCACATTTTGGTGGTGTTCCTTTGCCATTATAAGGCCTCCATAACCTGAATTTCCTACAAGCTTCATTGTTTCTGCAGTGACACTTAAGCCTTCTTTATCCCCATCCCGTCTCGCGTTCGAAACTTCATTTTCAAAACTTTTAAAGCACGCTTTTGGCACAAACTCAACAACTTGATATACTTTGGTTACGCGCATTCCATGATCCAAGTACCATTTGAGTAATGGAGTAGCCAGTAAAACCTTATCCGCATAAAGAGCACTTATCAAAAGCCTGCGGGGTTTTGTGGAAAGATTAAAGTCTAAAACGTGCTTTTGCATGTGTGAGCCAATATCCTTATGTTCAATGTCATTTGTGCAAAACAAAGGTGCCATTTCAGCAAAATATTCCCTGGGTGGAAGTTTCCGCTCATAACCGGGAGCCCAGGTTTCTGGTACCTCAATCCGAACCTCAACGGATCCAAACAGGAGGTTGTTCTTCACTGCCTCAATTATCTCATCCTCTGTTACTTTATGTGGATGCTTTAGATAGAATGAAGGAAAGTGTTCACGCATAAGTTGTTTGATCTCAATGCTTGATTGCATCTCCTTTCGAAAGTCACACTCTCGCATAGTAACGAGGTTATAGCCCACCTGTTTTATGTTTTTCTCTTTTTCTGCTGTATTATGTCTTCTAATTTTCCAAAGTTTCGGATCCATCTTGTCCTTTTGACATGAGCAGCCATGGAAGTAGCATCCATTAAACTAAAACAAATAAATAAATATATATATAATACGTGTATATGCATATGCATACAAACATACAATTTTACTATAAGAAAATTACGACTAAATATCATGACTACCCTAAAACTCACTTCATAGGCGGTGTTTGATATCGGGCAGAATCCATCTGTCAAATATGCTCCAATTCTCACTTCCCTACCTCTGTTGAGTTTGTGGATGATGTCAATCTTCTCAGTTTTTCTCACCCACTCCAACCACAAAAACATAAGCATGTGAATTGTGTGTTTTTTTGGGGAAAAATCATGCTTTGCATATCTTTTTACCTCTAATTTTTGTTTCATTGACTTTGTGATGGCGATGAAAAATAATGGAGGGTCCCCCTGTTATGTTTTGCTTGAATGTTTTATACAAATCCTCATCATGACCACCAATCAATGGGAAAAATGTATCTTTATCTGCTGATGCAAAAAGCATTCTCCGAGCAATACCTGGTACTGATACAGCCAGTTTAAAAACATCAATACCTTTATTAAAGTAAAAAGCTTGTAGTTTTTCTACAGCACTAACAAAAGGACCAACATCAAGATTATTGTAAAAAATCAGAAGATCTTTCAATGTCTTCATATCTTTCTCCTTCCATACTGAACAAACTTGGTTGTATTCTTCAGGTGAAATGTTGGTGTTTCGAAGGGAAGAATAAAAAGCTTCATGACTTGGAATTGAAGAGTCATTTAACTTCTCGTATGAATCAAGATATTCATATGGAAACCAAAATTTTGATTCCTTAATGTGAAAAGATTTCAGAAAACCTGAATAAGAAGAACCAGGGGCTAGAAATTGACAAATATCAAGAAATTTAAGTTTTTCAGTTGAAATACTAATGTATGCATTGTTCTTTTTTATAACAAAGTAATTGTCATTTTTTTCATTCATATCAAGAACTTTAAATAGTGTTGATTTTATCAGATTTATATCATATCTGGCTGAGTTAAAGCCAAAAACTGGAAGTTGGTTAATGTATGTCATAAACCTGGCTCGAATGGATTTAATGCGATCATGCATGCGTGATCCTGAGTTTTTTACTTTGGGGGATTTTTTGGTTTTCTCTTCCCCATCTTCTGACTCCCCCTTCTCATCCTCTCCCTCCCTCATTTCCTCATCTTCTTCCTGATACTCCCTCTGTCCGTTCTCCTTACTCTCTTCCTCTTTTTCATTCATAGAGCTTGCGATAGAGTTCCATTTCTCTACAAGCTCATCCAGTTTTGAAATGGCATCCTTCCATTTTTCCAAAGCTAATGATAATGTCATTGCTTGTATTTCAAGCATGTATAAAATCATATCTTCTACTAGAGTTCTTTGATCTGAATTTACAAAGCATTTTGGGTGCTTGTAGTTTTCTACATTAGAGCAAATTGAAACTGAAACAGCTCGGTGAATTTGAGACCAAGTTAACTTGTCTGAATTTTGTTCAAAAATCTTTTCAAGAATAGCTTCAAAATCAAAAACACAAAACCATGGAAAGTGGGAGTGTGATTTTTCAGTAATAATTCCCAATTCCTCCATTTCATCAAAAATTGTTCCCTTTGTTGAATGAAATCCTGATTTATATGTGTACTTAGTTCTACTGACACAAATTTGTATGTGCTTGTTATAATTTGATTTGTCACTAAAGACTCTCTCACAAGTTGCACAAGAAAATTTTCTAGCATAAGTCTTAAAATTTGTAATGTAGGATAGGTGGTGTTTGTATATGTTCATATACATCACATTTAAATTTGTGGTGCATGATTTATATCGAAGAGTGACACTTCCATCAGGTAAAAGTTCATAGATATAAATAGATACGTCAAAACATTTTTCAATGTGTGGTATCTGTTCAAGTGAAACACCCTCATATTTAGCTGGTGAACTTGGTAGTTCCTCCCTGGTAATAGCTCGGTCATTGACAAAAGCTCGCCATTGATTATATAGTTCGTATATAGATCCAAGGGATAACTGATTATTCTTATGCTTAGCCAAGCATCTAAATAAACATAATTTATCCTTGTATAGGTTGCCTGTTTTGTGGTCTTTCTCAAATGATAGAATACACTTCTTTAGGCGAACATAATCAGGAAGAAATCCCGCCTGTCCAAGTAAATATTGAGTTCTTGTAACTGTATAAAGAACGTTTGTAAAAAACCAAGGTCTCCATTTTGTATTAGGTCGTACCGAAGTTATATATGTTTGAAGGTTTATGGAAATTAATCTCTCATATAACCTCTCCAGATCTTCATGTTTGGAAATATAAAACGGTTCGCTAAGAATCGAGACGTTATTGTATGGAACAAAATATCGCATTTCATTTGTCTCTTCATTTCGAAGTATTACACCTAATGAAACATCAACTTTAAATGAGTGATCTTGATACTCAAATATACGCTCAAGGTGAGTCGCAAATTCATCCACACCGCCTGAGAAATCATTTGTGGGGAAGTTGTATTGATCCTGAATGTCGCCTAGTTTATGGTTGGCTAAAATAAATCTTTTGTTTGTCTCATAGATCTTTTTAGTTTTTCTGTCATTTTCAATATTGTCATCAAAAGGGGACTCTACCCAGGGAGTTGGTGATAAATTTTCGGGGGAAATACTATGTCTAGCTTGTTGGTGTTCAAACAGTAGTGATCGTGTTAAAAATTTTGAGTTACAGGCTCTGCAATTGTACGTTTTTTCTGCATTCAAATGAGAATTATCATGGGTTATCTTATCACGAACTGATGTGTATTTGTATCCGCAATGAGTACAAGGTCTTCTAATATCGCATCGAGCTTCGTGTTTACATTTCCCAGATAAAGTTTTGTAGTCTCTCTTACAAAATTGGCATTTAAATTTCTTGCAACTTTTTATGTGGTTTTTATGCTCTTCCGAATTTGAAAATTGTGCCCCACAAACTGGGCAAACAAATTTGATATCTTCATTCTCTGTCTGTGGAACGGTTATATTGTTTTCTGTGGTGCTGGATGTTGGTAAAGGATTTTCAATATTATTTGTTTTAGGTTTGGGTGATGTGGTTGGAGGTGGGGTTTGAAAAAATTCGCTCCATATCGCGTCACACTAAAATTAAAAATACCATTCATTCATTGTCATAAACAATATACACGTTAGTAGGTAGTCAAGTCATCCAGAAAATTATGTATAATGTTGTAGTTTTTTTCTACCTGAGAATCCGTAAGGCATTCTTGCTCATTGACTGAAGGTATAGATCCATTTGCGTCGTTGAGTGAATCCGACTTGGGGTGTTCTAAAATCGGTCCTAAAGGTTTCGGGTTTGGGTTGGTCTGAAAAGGAGTGGGAATGTTGGAATGCTGGGGGATTGAATGTGAAGGTGTGGGTTTGTTGAGGGTTTGGTGAGTGATTGTTGGTGAATTAGATATAGAACCTGGGGCAGGATGCGTTGAGAGTGGGTGAGATAAGGAGGGAGATGTTGATTGCTGAAACAAGAGAAAAAAACAAACCATCATTGTCTATACATAATCTAAAGTTGTACATATTAACATAAATAAATAAATGATTTATAAAATATTTAACTTACCGAATGAATCTGTTGTAGTCTTGATAGCACTGCTTGGTGAGATAGTATGTTAAGTGGGATAGCGTAATTCAAAACTTCACTTGCAGTATGAAGTTTCTGCAGCTTTGAATTCAATTCTAAATCGTATAACCGATCCAATACAGGTTTTTCATGTTGTAATCCAATATTCCGAGCCCATTGTATTAGCACGTTGGGGTCAGTAAACGATTGCAAAATACCGCTTAAATTTTGCCTAACCCAGTTTTCCTCCATTTTAAATCAGTCAATGCTTATTGAGCATTTGGATGGAGTAAGATAGCCTTCTTCCATTTCAATATATATAGGGGAAGCCGGAGGGGGGATGGGTGCTCTGGGTAAATTTTGGAGAGAATTGGAGGGTGGTAATCTTTTGGGACATTTCAAAAATGTCAAAGCTCTATATATAGCATACAACAGAATTCCCAGAGTGTATGCGTATAAAACAGGGAAAATCGCTGTTATTGCTTCTCTGTATATAGTCGTTTGTAAAGTATAGCATTCCATTTTGTCTCATAGCAGTTCAAATTAGAACTAAAATAAATCCGCATTCTCCTATTTATATGGAATATTGGGAAATTTAAACTGCCACTTCTCTGTGTGGTTTTCATCTATATTTATTGTGGTTAAGGTTAAAGTAAACTTTATCCTAAAGGGCTAGAACTAAGCATATGGCTGTGTACGTGAGCTTAGCTCTAAATGATAGGCTTAGGGATTAGACTTAGGGTCTTGTGCCGTGGGGAGGGGTTAAGGGTTAACGTTAGGGTTAAGTCCTAGTGAGAGCTAGCCCTAAGGCCATATGTCATGGGTTTAAAGTGACATGGGTTTAGAGGTGTAACCCTGGGGTTAGTTCTCACCTTAGGGTTAGTTGTTATGGGATCAAAGGTGTAGCTCTATGGTTAGCTCTCAGCGAGCCTAACCCTAGGGTCATGCATGTAACCCTAGTGTCGTGTGTCTAATAATGGGCATTCCTTGAATCTTGAAACATTCCAGGCTCTCTCTCAGCCAATCAGAGAGCTCGGGGTGCGTAGCGGGGTGCTCTCTGATTGGCTGAGGGCTCGAGCTCACAGCTCTCTGATTGGCTGAGAGCTCGGGGTACATAGGGGACACTAATCCGATTGATAGGACTATAGCTGGTACCTCCCTACTACTATGACAGTCCGATCTGAACATAACTAGTGTCATTAAATGCGGAATTAAGAGACAAAAGCATTTACTATATTTTATTAAATGTGTACAGCTGCCAATTGTACATTTTCTGAAAATCTGACCCATATATCAGGGCTTATGTACAATTCGCCTTCACCAATCCTCTCAAATAACCCACATATCAGACAAAAATGAGCTTCAAAATGCAGTTTGACATAACAGAACTGATACCTTAAATCATTGCGATCCCAAATATACTCAGATATACCTGGTATTCATCATTTTTCAGTCAAATTTAGCAACATTTCCTAAATTTGTAGAGCTGCCAATTGTACATTTTCGGAAAATCTGACCCATGTGTTGTTGATGAGAGGATGACGATATTTCATTTGAAGTTATCAACACTCTAGGTCCAAACCCTCAGATCAGATAAGAATCAATGGTATGTCAGCCTACTTCGCTAATCGGTTTCCTGGTTTAAAACTCGGCGTTTTAATGGGAATATAATGCCATTATGTAGTATTAATTGAATTATAATGGCACTTTGAGGTTTGAGGCGAGAAGATTTCCCTTCGTTTGAAGGGACCTTCTCAACTTTAGGCCTAGACTGTACTTATACAATAGGAGACATCGTACAAAGAGACCTTAGGGGCCATATACTATTTCTTGACTAACACGTACATAAGAAGTAGAAAGAGAGCTGCTCTCTTTCTACTACTTACATAACAGTCACTTGCTTAAAAACAACGAGTGTCAGATCGTCAGAAAATGTACAATCGGTAACTCTACACATTTAGTTAATTCTGCTAAATTAAGATAAAAAATGATAAATACTAGTTATATCTGAGTAAATTTAGTATAGCCTTGATTCAAACAATCTGTTTGTTTTGGTTGAACTGTATTTTGAACCTCACTATTGTCTTAAATGGTTAGTATTCGGCGAATACTTGTATAAATCAGGAGGAAGCGGGACCAGCCGGATGTGACGTTATCGACGACCAAGGTTACCAGCACGTCGGCGTCTCACGTCAGTCGGCAACTGCAAAAACTTCGACTAAGACTTTCGTGGAGAAAAAAAGTTTTAATCGTAGAAAACACCCACGTTTAGCTCATCATGTCGGAGATAAATTGTACCACTTGTGGACGTCTGCACGCACGACCAGCATGTTCCAGGCCCAAACCAAAAAGCCCTGCGATCAAATCGCTAGACGATTTGGCGAAAGACCTGAAAATGGATCCTTCCGAAGCGGCGAAAGGGACAGCCGATTATAACAAATGGCTCGAAGACCTCATCATAGTTCAGAGGCATAGGATGGAGGAACTAAAGTTGGAGGCGGACTCAGCCGGATTATTTAAGAGAATTGGTGAAGGCGAATTGTACATTTTCTGGCCATTTCACCCACGAGCAGACACACGTTATATAATCGAATATCTAATGTGTTTCAGGAAAATGAGTCACAAGTATGAGTATTTCTAAATTTTAAGTTTGATATTTTTATTTGTTAGAAAATAAAGTTTCTGGGTGGGTAATTACCAGTAAAGTAACTAAACATCATCAATATGAAGGCCTTCAAAACGCAAGAATATATTTAATACTATGTCCTGAAATTTGGTACATAAGTTCATATGACTAAGGGTTTACCCTTGAGAAATCAAAACATTTCAATGGCGGAATCTTTCGAAAAAGTCACTTTGAATGATATAACTTTTGCGACTTGTGACTCATTTTCTCAAAACACATCACATATAGTTATACCAACCAATAAGTTATGCCACCAGCTTATTCCTACCTATGCGTCATAGTTGTATTACACCATTATACATTCACTTAGGCGCCGTATATTAAGAAACCTATATCTATCAAATGGGGGCCACCATTAAGGCATTGACTTCATGGGTCAGATCTTCAGAAAATGTACAATTCACCTTCACCAATTCTCTCAAATAACCCAAATTTAAGAAGAAAATTAGGCTAAAAAAACAGTTCAACATAACAAGACAGATGTATTGAATGAATACAATACAGAATACACTCAGATATACCTAGTATTTATCATTTTTTACTCTAATTTAGCAGAATTTGATAGATGTGTAGAACTGTAGATTGCGCTTTTTCTGAAAATTTGACCCACCTCCACCGACACAAACCAGGGGCTAAAACATCAGTATTAACATTATCAGGGTGTGATGGAAGGAACACTGGAACACGTTTGTTCTTCATGAGAAGAGATAACCAACTGATTTAATGTTCTAGTCTAGTACAGATCTTCCACCAGGAGGTGGGAATGGAATAGGGGGTGGAGCCCGTTATGTAATATCCCTAGCCTATAGCATGAATAAGTAGACTTGCAGGGTACTGGGTAGCTAAGCATAATTAGCGATTTAATAATGAGATAATATAATAAATGGGTGATAATTAATAATTAATATAAATATAATGAGGTTACACAATGGCTGATGACTGAAATAGTTTAAAGTTCTTGTATTCCGCAAGGCTAAACACGTTAAGCTAACCCTCTGGTCGCCGGCCAGCGCTAAGCTTGTATGTACATGCATGGCTAAATACCTTACTTATTACTTATTTCGTCCGTAAAGTTATCATTTAATCTTTATAATTATTACGACAGAATGTAAATTAAACATATAATTTTTACACCAGCCTGACTGATGGGCCCCCATCCAACCTGTCAGCGTAGTGTCCCATGTGAGGCAGGATCAATCCATCCCTTCACCCTCACTAGACTACACACATACTCCCTCATAATATTATGGGTCAGATTTTAAGAAAATGTACAATTCACCTTCATCAATCCTCTCAAATAACCCAGATTTCAGACAAAAATAAAGTTCAAAATACAGTTCAACCTACCTAAAAACATTGCTAGAATCAATGCAATGACGAATATTCTCGAAATTACCTAGTATTGACCGATTTGCAGCCTAATTTTGCAGAATTTACTGTGTACAGCTGTCAATTGTACATTTTCTAAAAATCTGACTCAAATGTGTCCACTCCCCGGCCATCCAGGGGCCCTTTGCAATATAGTAGTGATCCGTTTGCGATCTGTTTGCGATCCAATTGTGTTGATGTTGCATGAGAGCCTGCGTTATCAGATCGTTGCATTAAGCTGAGGTGGGAACTATGATCACCCATGAATATGTCCCGAATAATATTTCTTACATCATAAAAAGCTGAATGAAATAAAGTCCAATAATATCAAATGAAATGAAAAAGTTTTTCTGTCATAAAAGAACACTTTTACTTATCAATCTGATCTGGGTTGTCCCATCGCACCATGTTATTCAACAGCCCTTTAGTGATCCGCAGGATGACCTGGCACAACACTTAAATATCTCATCGCAATAAAATAATAGTAAACTATGCTTCTCCCACACACTATAAACACAGTAGTAGTCACTCACTTTGAGGATCTTTTTAGGGGACTCTTTCTTTGTCGTTCTTCTTTTGTCCATGCAAATATGGAAGGTACAGCTCCGGCTTTTCGTCTCCTAATTCCTGACAACTTTCGGTCGAAATCAGTGGCCTTGAAATGTGCAGAACCTATGGAGGAATATTGTAAACCTATTTCAAGTCTCAAATCATTCATTCTCCCAATAATTATGAATATTATCAAACAGATAATTCTTTGGCACACCACAGAAGATTGATAAAAACACTGTGTATTCTGTGTCCGTCATCACAGCTGGACCTCATATTGTCCCTATATTTCCCTGTATATTTCTATATTTCAAAACAATCCTGTATTTTGGCATCTTCCATATAGATCCTATACTTCGCACATTTCCGTGCAGACATGCTAAGAAAATAAAGCCCAGTGAACCCACTATGTTTCTGGGCTCAATAAATTTATTTCCGAAGGTTCTGAAAAGATTAGTGAATACTTTTTGAGGTATTGACATCCCCTACTAACATCCCTTACTAAGTTAGGTGACTGTTATCCCTATGAAAGACATAAATACAGTAAACCTTCCCTTGAGTAGCAGTCTATATGTGATGTGTTCCAGGAAAATGAGTCACAAGTCACAAAATTCATATTTTTAAAACTTTTTAAAAAAATTAAAATCAAAAGATCTCCTTTTTGGAATGTTTTTATTTTTGGAGCATCTAATCAGTGAGTTCGTATGAATACATGAACCAAATTTCAGGATAGTGTATTAACTATATCAATGTATTTCTAAGATCGTCCTATGGAGCACATTCACCTACTTTACTAGTAATGTTCACCCAAAAATATTGAAAACTTTTTTTTTCAGAAATAAAAATATCAAACTTAAAATATAGAAATACTTATTTAATGTCCTTAATGTTTACCATCATTGGAATCGGATTGATCTCCTTTTTTTCAAATATAATGGTAGGCTATCTCGCAATCTATTTCTTGCGACTTATGACACATTTCCCTGAAACGCATCACATAATATATGGTCGGGTAGGGGGCGGCTCCATGACTTTTTAAAAGGAAGGGGCCCAGAAGTCAGAAGATCCTAGATTCATCCATTTAGAACTCCCAGCAAGACTTCCAGTTGATACTAAGTACAGTGAACACGTGAATCGGATCGAAGAGAAGGAAAATACCTTTTTTACCCAGGTTTACAGTCTCACGGAAAACTAAGAAAAGTGTCAAAGTTTCATTAACCTAGACGGAACACGCTGAAAGTAATTTCCAGGATTATACCTCTAAAATTCTCCTGCAAAAAGAACTTTCGAAGCGTGGACAATTACCGTGGAGGAATTTCGCCATCTTGGACATCGTCCAGTTTCCACTCCCGACGGTTTAATCAGAGGAATAGAGGACCAAATACCCAAACTCAACGTGAAATAACACCACTTTTGGAAATAATATCTCTGTGCGGACATTACAAAATTTAAAAACTATATCAAAGGACATGGTAACTATCTAAAAGGCGAAACAACCCGGATTACCCTAATATCTCTCTCCAACGTGCAACAGTGGCGGGAAAAGATAGCGTGGGTTGACAGTGAGTCATAACCTAAACTCACCAACGACAAAATACATATAAACCTTTATTTTCGAGAGAATAAAGTTTGAATACGGATATTTCATAACCTCTCCCTAGCACAGTAAAACAGCCAAAAGGACATATTTCCAGTGAAAATACAACGGAAACAAAAAGCATAAGGCCAACTCAACGAAAGCGCGCTCTCCTCAGTCACGAATAGGAGCAGGCGGGTTTATCACGCTAGTCCAAACATCGACCAAAGACTCAGACGAGTAGTGAGAGAAAAACACCATCCTGAACTAAAAGAAAGAGTGGAAAAAAGATAACAAATTCTAAAAACCTAGGAAAGTTATTCTAAACAATATTCAATGTCCAAGGTTAGTTTATTAATGTAGTGTACGAAAACTCAGACTTCTTGCTAGTGGCATTCCGGGCGACCGGAAGCAGAGACGGCCATCTTGGTTTCTTACAGTGGAAGGAGAGTGAACACTGTGAAAATTTCAAGCTTTTCCGACTACCCCGATATACTCTAACCGGAAGTTAAGTCCGCCATCTTGGTTTGAAGCAGAACAATAATATAAACAAACCAAGACGAGTGGTGGACATAGTGTTCTAGTGTGTGTTACAAGCTGGTATGGGTGAAAATAAAGAAAAAAGCGGAAGCATTACCTTCGGTAGTAAGGATAACAATCCAAACGGACCGGACAAGAGTGCTAGCATAGTGTTTAACAGCAAAGAAAACGGGCAAACCGATCAATCGGAGAGAGCAAGTATAAAGCGTTTTGCTTCTCCAGTCCTAGATAACAGATCCGCTAAGCTTACTAGATCGGAAGAAATGCCAATAGCCCCGAACCCAAGTACTAACTTATCACTGTCAAACACCCCAATGGATTTCGACGACTTGGATAGTCTGGAAGGTGAAGATGAGGAAAGCCCCAAGGTAGAGAAAATCGAGGGAGATGTGTTGGACATGCTGCAAAAAATGGATATAGAGGCGGACCAAAGATACAAAACAAATAAAACCAGATTCCGCAAGCTCTTCGAAGCAGTACGTCAAATAGAGGTAATAAAAGGCAATGTAAATGAGCTAAAAGAATCGAACAACGCTAGAGAGAAAGAATTCTGTACTCTGAGAAAAAGAGTCGAAGTTACAGAAAACAATTTCAAGATGGTTACAAAAAAGTTAGCCAGGCCGAAGGATACAGACTACCTACAAATGGCCAGAAATGAACAACAGGAAGATGAAGACTTCGTGAATAAGGAAGTGGCCAAACTCGAAAAAAAACCTCTTAATCATGGGAGTAAAGTCTGGGTCAGAAGAATCGGCAGAAGAACTCAAGATTAGAGTCATAAATGTTGTAGAAGAAATGATGGGAGTTACGGGTATCACCTTGGTCAAGTTCTACAGGGTGGGATGGAGAGAGGATTCGCCCATCAAACTAGAATTCGCTTCCATGGAAGACGTCAACAAAGTGTTTGAAGCCAAAACACAACTGGAGTCTGCCCAACAATGTGACGACAAGAACAAAGTAAGGATAAGGAAAGATTTCCCTGCTTTTCTTCAAAAAAGAATGGCGAGAGCTGGGATGATAGCAGATGCTGCAAGAGAACAACAATATGAAGATGTCAAAGTGGTAAGAGCTGGGGTCATTGTCGGTGGGATTTTATACAGGCATAATAAACTAGGAAGCCTACCTAGGGAGTTAATGCCGTCTATGCTCTCCATGAGACAAAACGAATCAACCATAGTATTCTTTACAAGCGATTCCCCGCTTTCAAATCACTATCCGTCCCAATTCGTCATCGATGGGAACTTGTTTGATCATGTAGAACAGTTTATTTACTACCACAGGGCCAAGTATGCAAATGATCCAGAAAAACCAACCTTGGCACTAGCAACGCTAGATCCAGTGGAGTGCAAGAGGAACATGTACTCTCTGACACAAGGATCTGACCAGTGGAATCAACACAAAGAGGAGTTGATCAAACGAGCTCTCAAAGCCAAATGGAGAAACAATGAGGTAGTGAGGGATTTCCTCAAGTTCACGGAAAAAAAAGAAATAGGAGAAGCTTCCCTAGACAAGGTATGGGGTATAGGTATGACCCTTGACAATCCCCAGGTCTTAGATCAAGAAGCTTGGATAACCTCCGGAAATTTCTTGGGCAAAATGTGGATGGCGGTGAGAACAACCCTCAATAGTCCCAAGCAAGCTCAAGCCAAGGCTCCTCCAAAGCAGCCCCAAGCAGCAAAACTAAAAGTATAAGCTGCATCAGATAGAGAGAATCCATAATTTAATATGGAACAGGATGGAGAAGCGGTAATGTGTTATTCCCATAATGTAAATGGCCTCAACGAAAGTAAAAAGAGAAAAGCAGTGTTCACGAAATATATTAGTTAGAAAAACACTATAGTAGCCCTACAAGAATCTCATTCAACACCGTTAGTTGAGAAAGTGTGGAATTCTCAGTGGGGAGGGAAGATTTTGTATGCACATGGCAACTCCTCCTCGAGGGGTATAATGTATCTAATTTCCAGTGATATTTCTCAGTATGTTACAGTGATTGATAAATGTGATGAAGGGAGATGGATGTTAATCTCTTTGTGTATAAATGATCTTACTACTGTTATTTGTAACGTGTACGCTCCAACCTCCGCCTTTACCAAAGAACAATCGGCCATGTGGAAGAAAATTCAAGAAAAGATAGAAGAACTACCCTACGATAACCTGGTTATAATGGGCGACATGAATGCGGACATTGTGAACAAACCATCATCGCCTCAAGCCAAAATAATAAAAGGAATGATGAGTTACCTAGACGTGGAAGACATCAACTCCAGAACAACGGATGACAGAAGAAGACCCTCCGTACGAACATGGGAGAAGGGAGACCTTTTTTCAACGATAGATTACATTTTTGTATCTTCTAATATGGTTCAGAGAGTTAATAATGTTAAAATAAGCTCCAGTGTACAGTCTGATCACAGGTGTTTAAGCATGAAAGCCTTTCTAGGGTTAGCTCAGTGTGGCAAAAGCTACTGGAAATTTAACACGACTCTTTTAAATGAGGAAAGATTTGTCAGTGGTGTTGAAAATATTGTTGATAATATAGATGAAAATAATTTAGATGATAAGCTAAAATGGGAATTTTTCAAACTTAAGGTGAGAGAGTTAGCCATTGTCATAAGTTCTGACCTTGCTAAAGCAAGAAGATGTAGAGAAAAAATATATCAAGAAAAACTAGATGAGTTAACCAACAAAGCAGTATTATCTCAAGAAAAAGTTGAAAAAGAAAATATTAAGTTGTCACTGAAAGAAATCGAACTAAAAAAAGCGGCAGGAGCTCTTTTAAGATCAAAAGCCAGATGGGTTGCTGAAGGTGAGAAGCCTTCAAAGTTTTTTTGCTCCCTAGAAAAGTACAATGGCCAGAAGAAAACCATTTCCCAAATGATTATAAATGGTTCGTTAACAACCGAAAAACAGAAAATATTACAAGAAGGTCATGATTTCTATTCTCAGCTGTACGCTGAAAGAGCCTCGAATAGTGATGAATCTGTTCTTTTTAATGATCCTGAAAATTATAACCAGTTAAGCGAAAGTGAAAATGACTTTTTAGATAGAGAGATTACCTTACAAGAAATTGAAACAAACCTGAAATCAATGAAACATAATAAGGCCCCAGGATGTGATGGCCTCTCAGTGGAGTTTTACTGTTTCTTTTGGTACAAGGTACAGAGTCTTTTTATAAATATGCTCAGAAAATGTATGGAAGATAAGAATATGACAGAAAACCAAAAAAGAGGTATAATAAGCGTAATACCTAAAAAAAATGTCAATCCGCTCTACATGAAGAACTGGAGACCTATTACTCTTTTGAACGTGGATTATAAAATTGTTTCGAAACTTATAGCCAGAAGATTATCAAAATTTTTACCGAAAATTATAAAAGAAGATCAGTTCGGTTTCATGTCGGGCAGATATATAGGAACAGCTATCAGGAAAATCGATGATGTTATTTCTATGATGGAAAAACAAAAACAAAACGGTATTATTGCTGCAATCGACTTTTCCAAAGCTTACGACTCTGTCAGCTGGTCATTCCTCTATGAAGCCCTAAGAGCTCATGGTGTCTCGGAAAATTTCATTTCTTGGATTAAAACCCTCCTTACAGACTCCAAAGCGGTATTCACTAACAACGGACACATGTCTAAATATTTTCAGATTGCTAGAGGTGTGAAACAAGGAGACCCCATATCTTCTGTTCTGTTCAATATTTGTGTGGAAAAAATGGCGGAGATGATTAGAAAAAATAATGAGATAAAGGGTATAGAAATTGGCGATACTGTTATGAAAATTGTTCAATTTGCGGACGACACCACTATAATTGTCAGAAATGAATTCTCCCTCCTCAGGGCTCTAGAGGTACTGAGGAGGTTTGGGGAGGCTTCGGGCCTCTCTCTTAATTCCTCTAAATCTGTAGGTGTGTTAGTAGGAGATATTACAATACAATCTCCCAAAGCCAAAGAGTTTCAGTGGAAAAAAACAATTAATATATTGGGAGTTACTTTAACGAGTCCAAGAAACGAAAAAGAAATGTCAAAAATAAATGTGGATAAGTGTCTAGAAAAAATGTTGAATGTGGCAAACGACTGGAGAAATAGATTTCTCACATTAAAAGGCAGAGTCGTTGTGTCTAACACTTTTATTCTCCCTGTCATTCAGCATATTATGTCATGCGTTAATATTGATGTAAAATCTAGGAAAAAAGTTGATACCTTAATTCTCAATTTTGTATGGAATAACAAGAAGAAATTCCCAATAAGCGCCGATTTTTTAACTCAAAAAGTTGAATACGGAGGCATGGGTTTAAAATTGATGGAAGATTTCTATGAAGTAAATAGATTGATGTGGATCCAGAGAATAATAAATACCAATAACAATTCCTGGTACGCCATACTGGAACAAGACATGAATATGTCCAAAGAAGAGATTTTTCTTAGAAGAAATAAGCCAACCAAGGCCCTAAATGGTTTCTATAGAGAGCTCTTCCTATATTGGAATAGATGTTTTTACAGTCAGACTCCTCGAAATGTTTCACAAGTAAGAAAGGAGAGGATATGGTCAAATAATAATATTAAAATCAAACGTAAATTGCTAGAGTGGCCTAAATGGAAAAATAAAGGTATAAAAGTTATAGGTGATATTATTGATGAGCAGGGGAGACTGATGTCTGTTAGACAGCTCAAAACTTATTATGACATTGATACCACTTTCGAACAAAGATTGGACCTAGCAAGAGCCATACCTAGAGAATGGTTAAATATGTGCAGATCATGCACAGGAATTCCTGACAATAATAAAATTGAAATTCATATTGTGAATGAAGACTTTGATATACTAAAATGTACGCATAAAATAATACACCAGGCTATAGTGGAGAAAAAGAAATTAAACATCGAAAAGTTTGAAAAATGGAAGATGTACCTACATATGTCTGACCAAGAATTTGAGCATGTAAACTGGAAGCAGATCTTTTCTCGAGTTTATAAAATAAGCTCAGAAACCAGAATTCAATCTTTCCAGTATAAACTATTGCACAATGCAATAACATGTAATGAGTATCTTTTTCATAACAAAATAATTTTGTCTCCAACTTGTAAGTTCTGTAACCATAGAGACGACCCTGGTCATTTCTTTGTTTCATGTAAGAAAACGAGAAAAGTATGGGAAGATCTTTTTAATTGGATTATAGAAACAGACTTTCTTAATATAAACGCGCAAAAAGAACCTATTATTAGAAAAAATTTGTCAGGAAGAGTTATTATCAAGCCAATTGAAATCTTGTTTGGTATTGACGAAAATAATAATAATGTAAGTATTATTAATTGGATTTTTCTACAGGTGAAAGCATTTATATATAGACGCAAGTTATTCCATATGGGAGAAATTTCCAGACTCTTAGTACTCTTGGAACTGAAATTTAGAGTTGAAATCCAGGTGAAAAGTATGTCGATGTACAAAAAAAACAGAGCTCAATCCTTACCTTGGCGTACACTTGAGCAGATTCTCAGGGAATCAACTAGTTAGCTAAGATCTTTCTGCATTTTTAGTTCTTAATATATAGTTCAAAACACAATGTAAATAACACTTTCCCTCGCCAAAATATTCAGGTAATAAAAATGGTGACAAGAAAATCCAAACACCTAGGTTAGGTTTGAGATTTAAAAAAAATTCTAGTCAGGCTTAAACCTGGAAATGTATATAATACGTAACCAAGTTACATAGAAATATATTTTTTAAAAAAACGGTAACCAAAAGGTCATTCTCAGTACATATGAGAATTATAGGTTCATGATAGTTGTAGAAGTGGTGCTGTAGATGGTAAAAACCCTCTTTAGGGAAAGAAAAATTATATCCAATGTATAGCTTGTTCGTGCTGCCAAGAAGTCATTCTCGGTACATAAGCCCTTTAGATAACAAATTTCAATATATGTCTTAAGACGGCTACCAAAAAGTCATCCTCAGTACATATGAGAATTATAGGTTTAAGCTAGTCGTAGGAACGTCGATGTCGATGTTAAAAACCCCTTTTTTAAGGTGATAAAGTCTCATATCAAATGTATAGCCTGTGTGCTGCCAAGAAGTCATTCCCGGTACATAAATCTTTTAGACAACAAATTTTAAATCAGAGTAGTTTGTCTTGACTGGCTACCAAAGTGTCATACTCCGTACACAAACCTTGAACGTTACCAAATAATCATTCTCTGTACATGTCATATTTTATTAACAAAAAAGACCATTTCTATGCGCATGAAGCTAATATTTTCTCTTTTATTTCTCAATCTTCACGTTTAAATAAATACCAATTCCAGGAAAAGAGAGGGTACGATGTAAAACAGTGTGATCGACCCCGTATGAAGAAAGAATCTGTTGATAGACTGAATAAAAACTTTTAAAAACAAAAAAAATAGAACTCCCAGCAACACATTTTTTCATAAAGAGCCTCCATTACACATCAATATTGACGAGCTAGTCAATCTTCTCAAGAAACATTAAAAAAAAGAATGTTTTCAAAATATGATTAAAATATTTTGCAAAGTACTTCAAAACAATACTAGAAAAGAAGACAAGAAGGCAGAGGCTCCATATCTCCCGATCACATGTATATGAACGACTTAAATTAATATTTTTGCTTTTTCTTGTAAGTGTTGATAGTTCAAATATCTATATAACACAGACTTATATCCTTATATTTCAGTGGATTGTAATGGAAGCATTTTTTTGTTTCGTCAGACCATGTACCTACCTACCTATTCATGGAATGAGGGCCATGCATTCGTGACTCAATGACAAAAATAATAATGTGAACTGAAAATTTAATGTGCATCCATGAAATAAATCCTAAATAACCTATAAAGGTGGTTTCTAATTGTATTCCAATCATGAATATGAATTTTGTAATCTAAATGATATTAAATGTAATGACCCCCGAAAAACTGTCTTCCTCAACCGGGAATCGAACCACAGATCTCCCGCTATGCGCGCGGACATGCTACCATTACACCACCGAGGTTGACTGATTCTCAAAGGCCACCACTGTAACCAGATTCCACACTCTAGGCTACTACACTATCCCTTACTCTTTCTGCATGAAATCCATATGATTTCATGCTCAGAGACAGTGAATACTACCTTTACTGAGTGTGACAGGCCACGGCACCAAATGTAGTGAACCTGCTGAAAAATGCCATTGCCTAGACGGGGAACCGAACCCCGGACCTTCGGATTGACGTTCCGATGCTCTACCAACTGAGCTACCGAGGCAAGCTATCCTCAACAGGTCACAATCCCAAGTTCAACCACCAGGACCACTACACTGCCCCCTTCCAACAATGGACGAAACTCATCTCATATGGTTTCGTCCAACTTGGGGTCTACAGTGCTGCCCTTAGGTGGCTGGTCAGGCACAATCAATTTCGAATCGTTATCCTCAGCCGGATCGATGTCTGCCACATTCCGCTGAGTTAACTTGACCCTTTCCAACAATCCCCTGCGTCGATACCTGTCAGCGCTCCTGATAGGAAATTCAGTGTCGTACTGGCGTTTCGGCTGACCTTTCCAGTGAGTACCCTCATGAGCTCGTCGAATATCCTCTACCGTTTGCAAGGAGTTGATGCTACTACTCCTAGACCTCTTGACCTTAGGGGGGTTAGTAGCTTGCACCAACTTCCTTCCCCGGCTAGTACCACCAGCAGCAGTGGCCGCCGCTACCGTAGGGAATTCCTCCATTTCGACATCATTACCCGGTTGCTGCCCGGAGGTAGTCGCGGCCGGCTTAGGCTTAGCCTTGCCGGACGTACCCGGGTTAACAGTTCCACTTTTATCACCCGACTTGGACTTCCTCTCCTTATCCGATTTCTTTCCAGTTTCCTTTTTATCCTCGCCAGAACCAGTTTTCTTATCTTCCTTCTTACCCTTGCTGTCAGAAGAAGACTGGCGAGAACGAGACCTCGACTTGTCTCTGTTCTCCTTCTTCTCCTTAGACCGGGAGGTATGTCCAGTTTCCTTCTCACCATGTTGCTCATGACCAGATTCACGACCCTCGGCCTGAGCCGTAACCACCGTCTCCTCGACTGGGGTGATATCGCCACCACCAGTATCACCACTTTCTACCTCCATGTCGACCTCGGCGTCAGCCATGAGAGTCACCAATGTAAACCTGTAATGTACCTTGTATCTGTACACACAACCAATAAGGGACAAACTTTACTTTCTCTGGGGCAAGGTTAAATTCAGTTTCTAGAGAGACACCATACACGTGTGTCCTGAACGTTACTCTGCCACTGACTGCCGACTCACGCTCCGTCCTCTGACCTCGATGCGCCAACCTCCAATCAGAACGCTGGGACACATCTAAAAATAGCACTCTCTCCCTGTCACCGAGTTGGTTTCAATCGTAGCCCCCTCGTGGCGACCTACAAATGCACCCGCCAACTCCAAGTTAAGTTATCCATATAACCGGGCCACCGAGCATGGCCATACGAACCATCTTAATCAAGCCATTCAGTCCTGACACCCAACAGGTTGATTTAATCCCACTTGACATACAAACAGGCGTGTATGGAAGATACTACACCATGATCAAATAATTAGATGCCAGAAAAGAATGCACATGAAGTATCCACGTATAGCTACCTGTATTAGCACAGAAAAGTGTCTACCGTAAACATTTCCCATGTATCAACCAATGTACTTCTCGTTGTGTCATTTTTTAGCACCAGTCGACGAAACAATAAACCTTATTTGAATCCCAATCTATCAGGCTGTCTAACATTTCTCTGGGGACGCTTTAGTAAATACTCTGATTTAACCAATTTGTCCAGAGCCTTAGGTAATACCTTATCGACATCAGAAACCAGATTTACTTCTTCTACATCACTTTCTGAGCTCGACTCACCCGAAGACGGTGCAGCGGGTAGAGGCGGTTTATCCCCCACTGCCACAGCCTTTGCTTTGGGTGGCCGGCCACGCCTTTTTACATGATGAACAATTCGGTCGCCCGGAGTAACCTCAGGAGCTTCAGTACCCGGCATTACCTTCCCGTCTGGGGCAACTCGGATAATGTCTCTCCCGGCAACCAGTTGTTTCTGATACTCCGGGGCCCGGTGCAAGTTGGTTACTTGGACCGGTTTACCATCTGAATTGAAAGCTTTCTTCAATAAATTACCATTCCATCGAAGAAGACCATCTGTTGTTCTTAATTCATAAGTACACCCTTGAACTCTCCTTACCACCTCAAACGGGCCATCCCATTTGGGTCCATATTTCTTCTGTGCTAATGGTGTTGCATAGCGCCATACCATATCACCAGCCTGAAACACCCGGGGTCTAGCCCGTCTATCAAAATATCTTTTCTGATAAACTGCAGCATGACCCAACCGTTCTCTAACGAATCTATGCCCCTTCCTCAACAGTTGCCTTATCTCCTCCACAAATGCAGTGTGGCAGGGAAAGTCAACATCTCCGGTTAATGTGCCGTATATGATATCAGCCGGAGTAACCAGCTCAGTACCAAACACAACACTATTCGGTGTGCAATATGTGCTTTTATGTACCGCACCCCTATATGCATGGGCAATACAGGGCACCAGCAGATCCCAGTTTACATCATCGTACTCCGTTAAGCAAGAGAGCTGCTCTACCAAGACCCTATTAAATCTCTCCACCTGCCCATTCGCCATCGGTCTATAGGGAAGAGTCATCAGCTTCTCAATATCCAACATTTCCAACAATTCCTTCAACAGAGCTGACCGGAATTCCGGGGCTCCATCTGTCTGTAGAGACACGGGCGGTCCATACCTCAATATCCACTCAGTGAACAATGCCATAGCACAAGTTGCCGCAGTATGATCAGGCAAGGGATATGCCTCAGCCCATTTTGAGAAGTAATCGGTTACCACCATTACACAGATATTACCTCTCGGAGTCTTTTTAAATGGACCAATTATATCCAAAGCGACCCGGCTCCAACGCACTCCATGTAATTCCTTTCTCAGTGGAGTAATGCCTTTACCACCCCTGCTTTTGCAAGAAGCGCAAGCTTCACAGCCTCTTACCCAGTCAGCTATATCCAAGTTCATCCGGGGCCAGATAAATTTCTTTAACGCCGCCTGATATGTCTTGAATTCACCAAAGTGGACTGAGAGCTTGTTCCCGTGCAAAGTCTGAAACAACTCCTTCCTCAAGCAGAATGGAACAGCCGCTCTTGTATACACCACACCATTGTCGCTTTCCCATTTCACACACAATAAACCATTTACCAACTCCATTTTAGGCAGCAGCTTAGCATAGAAGCAATATTCATCATCCTCAGCCAACAGGTCTTTTTTCTCCGGGCAAGGGGCATTGCTTTCCAGCAGGGCTACTATCCTCTTCAATATATCATCCTCAGCTTGTGCCTGCCTCAACCGATCACCAGCCAATTGCGCAAATATCTCATACTCCATTGTCATCACAGCAATAACCGCATCATGCTCACCGCAGTCAGGGCAATCTTCTCGCGGGCATTTCCGGACAGGTAATCTCGATAATGCATCAGCATTCGAATGATTCTTCCCGGCGCGGTGAGAAATCTGTTTAGCTGAAATACCATAGTGTTGAAGGGTAGTTAACCACCGAGCCAACATACCAGATGGGTCTTTAAAGGTCATCAACCATCGTAACGAGGCATGATCCGTTCTAAGAACGAAGTCTTCCCTCCCTATGATGTAGTGTTGGAATTTACCCAAATACGTTAGCACAGCCAACAACTCCCTTTTTGTAGCACAATAGTTCCGCTGAGCTCGGCTCAGACTATTACTTGCATAGCTGAGTACAACCTCTTTACCCTCCTGAATCTGAGACAAAACTCCGGCCATACCAAATCCACTGGCATCTGTATCCAGGATTATAGTACCAGCCGGCTGCGGGTATCCCAGGACAGGAGCTTTAGTCAACAATTCTTTTAAACGACCAAATGCCTCCAGACATTTCTCATCAAAAACCACCCCTTTTGTCTTTGAATTAGCTCCTATCACCAGAGCTTGAATAGGTTCAGCAATCTCAGAGAATTTATGCATAAATTCCCTATAGTAAGACGCAAACCCTAGAAACTGACATACCTCTCGTACAGTAGAGGGCACTGGCCACTCCCGGACCCGGTCTAACTTTGAGGGGTCTGGCCGGATCCCCCCTTCAGACACTATCCGGCCCAGGTATTGCACTTCCAGTTTAAAGAATTCGCACTTCTTGGGTTTCAATTTTAGCCCATAAGACCTAAGTCTCTGCAAGACTAATTCAGTATTCTCCAAAGTTTCATCCAGGGTTCTACCAAATATAATTATATCATCCAAATACACCAAGCAAACCTTCCAGCGCAGACCCGACAGCATTTGTTCCATCATGCGCTCAAAGGTAGCCGGGGCATTACATAAGCCAAAGCTCATAACCTTAAATTGATACAAGCCCATAGAGGAGACAAAAGCGGTCTTCTCCCTGCTAGCCGGATCCATAGCAATTTGCCAATACCCACTTTCCAGATCCAGTGTGACAAACCATTTATTGCCTCCCAATGCATCGATACATTCATCAATTCTGGGAAGAGGGAATGAGTCCTTCTTTGTGACGGCATTTAATGGCCTATAGTCTACACAAAACCTGTCAGTACCATCTTTCTTCTTCACAATCACAATACCAGCCCCCCAAGGACTATTACTCTCTTCAATTACGCCTTTATCGAGCATATCCTGTATCTGTTTTTCCGCCGCCTCCCGCTTAGCCGGCGGTAACCTTCTGCAACCGGACTTAATTGGAGCTGCATCTCCAGTATCAACCCGGTGCGTTACTACATTAGTATGACCCAATATTTCACCCGGTAACCGAAAACAATCCTTATAGGACAGCAATAATTTCAACAGTCTTCCTCGATCAACCGCCCTGACCAAATCTGACCCTATCACCAACTTCTCCAGGGGACAACTCTCACCAAGAGGCATTGGGACCTCCGGTTCGAGTAATTCCACATCCACGATAGGTGAATATTTCTCATTAGCCAACTCTCCCTCTATAGCCGTATGTAGTTCAACCAATATTGGTTCTCCCGTCGGGTTAGTTACCAATAACGTATTTCCGATTTGTGTTTCCATAACCGGATCATTATATTCCAGGAAACTTCCCAATTCAGAGCCGTTTGGGGCAAAGATCTGGCCTCCACCGGGGGACCCAAGAACTCCACCTGAGCAAACAGAAGAGAAAGCGTCCACGAAAACACTCTCTGTCCTATTCACAACCAGAGATCCACTTTGCAGTGGTCTGCACGCTACAGTGTGTTCACCATCTTCCAAGGTGAATTTGCCCGACCAGTCTGAATTACACTGGTGCAAAAATATAAAATCCATACCCAGTATTCCGGCCTCTACACCGACTAAACCACTCACAACCAGACAGTTGAGAGCAAACCATTGATCACCTACTCCTAATGCAACTCTTATGCAACCATGTGTAACCAGGTTATGTCCGGTGCCAGCATAACACGTCACTCTACACGGTATCAAGTGAGGTCTTACTGACAGCTGGTCAAATACACATTTCTTAATCAGTGTGCATTGAGCACCCCAGTCTACCAAAAACTGTCCGGTTACATTCCCTACAGTTACACTCACATACCACCTCTCCTCTATTCTGGGACAATGCAGATCAGAGATTTGTATGCCATAGTCCTGAAGGTCACATGCCATAATCTTGTGTAACCTAGTACCCCAACAGCCACTTTCAAACCTCAAAATTTGTCCGGGTACACAAGAATAGCCCGGGTCTCCACCCCGGACACTCACAGCCGAGCATAGCACCAGAACTGACCATTGTAAAGAACGATCTGTATGACTCGTTCCCCGAGAACTTTCCCGTCGGGCGTCCCCTAGCTTCCCGGGGCATACCTCCTGCTCCCCGCCGGCCAACTCCGCCTTCACTATATGACCAGGTATGGCGTGCATAGAACTCGACCGGGCACTTCCTACGCCTGCTTGGAAGGCCCTAGCGCGTTTTCCGCCTCTTCCTTCTCCTTTAACTTGGCCATAAACCGGACCACCCCTTCCATAGCTGCAAGGTGCTGAACTTGCTTCTGACACTGTCGGAACAAGTGGCCTTCTTCTCTACAAAAGTAACACATAGGCGGAGGTTTATCACCCGTAGCACCACTTTTGTATGGATATTTCTTCACAAACGGTTTATTTTTATTTTCTCCATTTCCTTTATTTCTAGCTTGCCAAGCTTTAAATTCAAAGAAATCAGCCGAATCAGTAGAGACACCCGTTGCTCCTGTAGCCTCTACTATAGCCAACTCCCTAGATTGTGATTGGCCCAATCCAACTTCCATGGTCGATATTGGAACTAATCTAGTAGTTTCCTTACAAACATCCCGGTATCTAGTGGCACTAGCACCCGCCAACACTACATTTTTAGGATTTTGTAGCGCCACATATTTCGCCATTTCCGGATCCATCAAACCATCTAGGAATACTTTGATGGCCATGGAATGCAATGTCGAATCCCATTCACCAAATGCGTATAAAGCCTTTAGAGACACCAGTTGAGCAAAGTTTGAAGGACTTTGATTAGCCGTTTGACGCAGAGCAAAGAATTCCCTCTGCCTGGTATCAGCCGGTTTCTCATTTTCGTATTCATAATCCATCATATCAAATACTTCATCCAGTGTATACTTATCAGCTTTTAATACCGCTATATTCGGCATGTGATCGGACACCGCAGCCATTAATTGCACTTTATAAGTGTCATCATCCCAATTCATGGCTCTGGCTACCGATAAGGTTGACCGATGGTACTCCCGCCAATCCTTCTTACCATCCCATATCGGAAAATTCAATGGTTTGGGTCTTAATTCCGGTTTACTCATGTTACGACCAGGTTTACCATACGGTACTTTACTCTGCACCGGGTCATAAGCAGCTGCCGGGTCCATAGAGCGACGCATATTACGCCTCGCCACTCGATTACCACTCTCACCCGGGTTTTCATCAGTACCGACGGTATTATCCGGAGGAGCGGTCACTCGACCAGAATCAGTATCGCCCCTATTATTATACAACACTACTTCCTTCTTCTCGGGGTCCCGTGACCCGCCCCGATTAACCTCTACATTTCCACACCGGCGAGACTGACCAAATTCGGGTAACTCACCCATGATACGGGCATAGGTATTATCAGACAACTGGGGAGGCTTTCTATATGGAGTGCTACTGTAATTTCCCCGGCTAGCGGGTGAATCACACTCCTTAGTTGCCTTCAACTCTTTAACCAGTTCCTCCATCCTATCTGCCTGATCTTGGATCACCTGTCGTAACTCTCTATCCTCCTCCTGTACCTTAGCTAGATCCTTTGCTGTCCTAGCAGCAGCTTCTAGCGCATCTCGACTATGTCTAGCCGAAATAGCAACCGATTCATTCATTCCATCAATTCGTCGACGCTGCGAGCCAATAAGAGTGTCCATTTTGTCAAAAGTCATCCGCCTACCCGTTCCCCTCAACACATCATTTCTCCACATCCGGGTCAAATCCTGCTCTTCCTCATCAAACCAAGCCGGCTTTTCTAGAGGCGGAGAACATGGAGGAACTATAGGTCCAGGTTGCTTTTTGCGTTGACCAACCACTTTATCAAAACCAGGGCCAGGTGTTAAACCTACCCGGGAGACACCCCTACCTCGCCCGGCTGTCCTATAGACTGCAGGAGGAGTTGAATGAACCATAGCAGTAGCTCCACCAGATTCTACAACTACCTCCAGATTATCCCTGACTTCATCATAGTCAGTCCAATCTACCATTTTATATCCAGATGCTAACCAATTAGGTCTACCAGTTTCGTCCTCATACTGGACCCGTCCTCTTCCTCTTCCAAACATAAGTTTGGCGAGTCTCACTCCACTTCCAGCAAAAACTAGTGGTCACGGCACCAAATTGTAGTGAATTACCCGGCCGGTTCGTGATCGCAGTTCGAGTAACAACACCAAACCCAGATCTAATAGTCCTTGCTAGCAGTCTCCTGTTTATTACCAATTATAATCACACAAGTCCAGGGCACTCTAATAACGCAGTATAGAGTTGCGTATATACAACAGCAGAATAACCCTTTAGATAAGAAACAACCCGATTCTACTGGGTGTTTAAACATAAGAACAAGTGCAAACAAATGAGACCAATACTGTAAAATACCATAAACAAGAGCCTCACAGGCACACAGCGCCACCTGTTACATAAATGCACTGATCCAATACCTTCCGGACAAGTCCGGCTATTACCCGGCTGTGTCAGCTGATACCCGGATCATGTTTAGAACATGCCCGGGTAGCACTGCAGCGAGCGGACAAACCTAACTCACCACAATTATCATATATTTGCAAAATTCTAAATAAATATATTTTAAGTGTCATAGCATTAGAAGGGGTTTTGATTAGAAGTTTGCATTTAGTGGCACAAAATACAAACGATTTATTTATGAAATGAAAATTGATCTGAACCCCATACCAGTCATGAGATTATAACCCAATAGGCTAAGTGCTTTGCAAATGTTTGTTTTGACATGGGTTAGAAGAAATGTTTTTACCTTGAAAAGTGTTTTATTTTTCCACCAACTTTGCAGTATAACAGCCTGCAAGAAGATTCGGAAATGGCCTCAGATTTCACGATTACACATCTAAACATATGACAATGTTCAGGGGAAGGCCCCCGGAACCCCCACCAGTGAAAGGGGCGCCCCGCCCCCTCACGCTCTCGCCCTGACACAGCAAATAATAGGGGAGTTGCAGAGCCGCTATTTTGAATCTTGATTCGCATGGCATTATGGGACTAATGGTACAGTGTAAAATCTATAGAAAACATGCCATGTTCAACATGGGATATTTAGGCTATCAATGCTCCAATGCCAATATCCATGTGTTAGGCCTATATACATGTTTTCATAACACAAGTATCCATCTTTCCCATCATGCATTTGGTTTTCATAGACCATTTAGGCCTATAAAAGCTGTGATATTCGTGAAAACAATTTTTATAAAAATGTTCCCAAATATTCGTATGTCAGATTTCATCAAAATCCATCCCATGATGAACTGTAACAGACATGCGCAGTGGCACATGCAAATCCCCTATTATCTCCATGCGCAGTGGCACATGCAAATCCCCTATTATCTCCCGACCTACAAACCTAGGAATCAGGAGATCTCCCGATCTCAGACTCAGGTCTACTCAGGTTATTTGGAGCCTCTGAGAAGGTCTTGGTGTGTAGTAGGCTATCAACATCGACAAATTCATCTTCATTATAAATATAATGCAAGGGGTCGCCAGGTAGCTTAAAAACATGACGGGAGTAATCACTGTAATCATGTTATGTAGGACTAATCATGGTACCCGTGGGTCCCTTGACTTGCACAGAGCGATCGGGTAGGCCTACCGGGTACAGGGGTAGGCCTACTGCACATGGCGAGCGGGTAGGCCTACTGTGACCAAACACGGTAGGCCCTACATTGCAACAACCACTACCAGTGGTTTCACGGCCGGAATCAAAACCAAAATTGTGTCCTTCATTTCCGAAATTGTTAACGTTTTTGCCTTTAGAATCAAATCCCCCAAAAGCCGGAGTGCTATAACGTTAGAGGGGTAGCACTATAAGCCGCATTTTACACAAAGACCGCATTTTACACGGAAAACCCGCATTTTACACCGCATTTTACGCACTTTTTTTGTGTATTCTATCTTATATTATATTATTTCATATTCTAAGTTGGGGAGGGGGGGGCTGCTGGGGAGGGGGGGGGGGTCATGTTTTACACACCCTAGTGAATATATATGTGTATTCATCCTGGGTCAGTCAATACACATTAGTGAATATACATGTGTATTCATGCTGGCTCAGTCAATACACATTAGTGAATATATATGTGTATTCATGCTGGCTCAGTCAATACACATTAGTGAATATATATGTGTATTCATGCTGGCTCAGTCAATACACATTAGTGAATATATATGTGTATTCATGCTGGCTCAGTCAATACACATTAGTGAATATATATGTGTATTCATGCTGGGTCAGTCAATACACATTAGTGAATATACATGTGTATTCATGCTGGGTCAGTCAATACACATTAGTGAATATATATGTGTATTCATGCTGGCTCAGTCAATACACATTAGTGAATATACATGTGTATTCATGCTGGGTCAGTCAATACACATTAGTGAATATACATGTGTATTCATGCTGGGTCAGTCAATACACATTAGTGAATATATATGTGTATTCATGCTGGCTCAGTCAATACACATTAGTGAATATACATGTGTATTCATGCTGGCTCAGTCAATACACATTAGTGAATATACATGTGTATTCATGCTGGCTCAGTCAATACACATTAGTGAATATACATGTGTATTCATGCTGGGTCAGTCAATACACACTAGTGAATATATATGTGTATTCATGCTGGCTCAGTCAATACACATTAGTGAATATATATGTGTATTCATGCTGGGTCAGTCAATACACATTAGTGAATATACATGTGTATTCATGCTGGCTCAGTCAATACACATTAGTGAATATACATGTGTATTCATGCTGGGTCAGTCAATACACACTAGTGAATATACATGTTTATTATACCTCTGGGAGGGATGGTATGGTAAGCAATAGGCTACAGCATTGGAAAACCGTATTACCCTCTGGGCGGTATTTACATATCATATTGCCCCCTGGCGGAATTTTTGTTGAAAAAATAGTCCCATGTTCGCATCCTTATTTTCTTTATTTAAATAATTATTCATTATTTAAATAATTATTTATTTAAATAATTATTTATTGTGGGAGGTGTTTATCTCCCTTGGGCTACGCAAATCGCCGGGGTGCTATGCACCCCTTACGATATTGCTACGCCCGCGGGAGATAACCACCTCCCACACGCCCACGAGTCAATTTTGTCTATGTATTCAGTCTATTCATGCTGGGTCAGTCAATACACACTAGTGAATATACATGTGTATACATGCAGGGTCAGTCAATAAACACTAGTGAATATATATGTGTGTTCATGCTGGGTCAGTCAATACACACTAGTGAATATACATGTGTATTCCAGTGTTCCCGAAAAGACGTCGGCAAAAGCCGACGTAAAACAGCTGTGGCCGACGTAGGGTCCTTTGACGTCGGCCACTTTGGCCGACGTGAACCTGACCCCACCTTAATTCTGCTCACTAATTAATGTCCGTCACAGCTAAGGTCATCTATGGCCCTTGCATCATGTTGGATGACTGAGTTGATGTTTATTGCTCAAACTAGTGTCGAACAGATCAGATCTTAGATATTTTATATGATTTATATGGTCAGTTCTCACGAAACAGGTCCACAGGCATTTCCAAAATTCTTTGGGTGATATATCAATAGATTTTGATAGTTTTTAAATAAAAGTTATATTAACAGATGCAGCGCAGACAGGGCTTTCTGGGGAGGTTTGGTTTTGTGTGTCTAGAATAAAATTGATAATAAATATTTTATGGCCAATAAACAGGCTAAAATCAGTCATTTTTCAAAGGAGGTATGCAAAATTGTATAAAAACGACTATCACCAGGTCATACAGTACTCCAAATAATCATGTTTTCTGTTTGTAACTATACTTCTATCTGTTGGCTATGTACCCATACACAAATATATTCTCATGAAATATTTTTTCTTTCTCCTAATTCCATTTCACATTTTGTGAATTTTGTATGTTGCATTCCAACGCCCTTTTTATGGGCTCATATAGGTATGACAAATATATATTTATTATTAGTAATATGCCCATCCTGTTCTCCAAGAGTTTGACTTTGAATTAAAATCTTTAAAAAAATCTACAAATAACAAACAGTATTCATATCCGACCAGAATGAGTGAAAAAAATCCAAGTTGGGGAATTCCTAACGTTGGGTTCCAACACCCTCAAAATCAAAGATAGCATATCAACACTAATTGTTGCTTTCCAACGCCCAAGAAAAACGCCAAAAAAACATGAAATATATATCTCAATAAAATATGGAGAAAACACTACTTTTACACCAAATTCTCAGCTGTATACTTAGTTTAGCAGGTATTTCTAATGGTACAATATTTAATCAAAATTTTAAAATTGTGTTCATCTCACATTCACTGTTATATCTAAGGGCATTGGAATGCAACACAAGGCAATTTATGCTATTCTTAATTTCAGCTGCCCCGAGGAAGGTTTTTAATGTTAGTGTTCCCAATTTTTTCGACCTGGGATGTTAAACATGTTTAGAATCGATGATATAAAGGATTAGAAGTTTCAATGAATTTAAAATTTGACCCCAAAATAGCCCCAAGAGACCCACCCCATTTCGTGAGAATTGACCATATAGGCCTATGGTTCATTAAACTTTAATGGGGTAACCTCGTAGGCTACATATGTGGGCTCATGTCGAATATTTTGACTCTCTAAATACAAAATGAATACAAAATAAAATTTCTATATAAACTACATTAACAATTATTATCATTCAATATTCATAACTCATGTTTTGATTTCAAATAATGGCCTACGTCTGTGACAAATGGCCGACGTGAGGCTTGTTGACGTCGGCCACATTGGCCGACGTCACAAAAAAGTTTTCGGGAACACTGGTATTCAGTCTATTCATGCTGGGTCAGTCAATACACACTAGTGAATATATACATGTGTATTCATGCTGGCTCTGTCAATACACACTAGTGTCTTAGAATCTTACAATATACATGTGTATTCATGCTGGCTCAGTCAATACACACTAGTGAATATATACATGTGTATTCATGCTGGCTCTGTTAATACACACAAGTGAATATGTGTATTCATGCTGGCTCAGTCAATACACACTAGTGAATATACATGTTTATTCCATGATTTGGCCGTGAGCGTACAATATAATCGATATACTTGCCGCTCACAAGGTGGACAATATAAACTCCCTGTATTGTACAGTGACGTCACGACCGTTCGAAACTATGCAGACAACTCAGTTTGATGAAATTAAGGCAAATAAAGTTGTTTTAAGTCAAGAATCATGGAATAAAAGCAAGAATAGCACAGTATCGCGTATGAGGGGGGCTATATTCTCCGAGTATGGCCGAAAACAACGAGGCCGTTACACATTGCTGGCTCAGTCAATACACACTAGTGAATAGTCATGTGTATTCATGGGTCAGTCCATACACACAAGTGAATAGTCATGTGTATTCATGGGTCAGTCAATACACACAATACACATTGGGCCTAAAAAATGACATTTTGATGAATGGATGTAGGCCTACATGATACTGTAGTACCGTAGGCCTACATGTGATTAATATTGCTAAAATGAAAACAGAATACACAACCCAAGTGTAAAATGGGGGGGGGGGGGATCCCCCCGACACTCCCTCCACCCCCCACCCACCCCCAATTGATTGAATAAACCTAAGGAAAGCATTAACCCCAAGTGTAAAATGAAAACAGAATACATAGCCCAGGTGTAGAATGAAAAAAAAAATTCCCTGCCCCCCCCCCCCCCTCGCCAATACACACACTCCCCCCCCCCCCCCAACACTCCCTCTGCCACCCCCTACCCCCGCCTCCACCCCAAATTGATAGAATACACCAAAAAAGTGTAAAATGCGGGTTTTACGTGTAAAATGCGGCATTTGTGTAAAATGCGGCTTATAGTGCAACCGCGTTAGAGCTGTGCCAAAACACCTATTATCACTCAGTCTCAGGCAATATTAAAACAAGATTAAATTGCTTACCCTGAAGTCTTTCCCAACACCACGACGAATTTGTACAATCCATTCCTTCCTCTGCTATTTTTTCGCGGGTAATTTGACAAATGTAAGGTCATGGTTCTTGTCATACCACGTATTACTTAACAGTGCGGGACGCAGAGTGATACGCAGCTCTCGCCATGTTTACACTGAGCTGTGTGTGTCGTCTGCTTTGTTTACAACAAGTGCCTTCGGCACTTGGATTTTAGAAGCAGTTTATTCTACTTCTTTATACTATAGAAATCCGACCATAGGCCTATAGCCTAAAGTAGGGTGCCTGGAGGGGCAGTCACTTCAAATTCGTGCAAAAGTTTCATTCTTGGTATCAAATGAAAGCTTGATCCGAGTGGACAACGATCATCCCCCAGCGGGTGCCGTGGGGGGGGGGGGGGGGGGGGGGGGGGAGGTGCTATGACAGTAAGGGGCTGACCCCCCTTTCAATATAACAACTCTCACCGAAAAGAAACAATTCGGAAAAATTGTCTTTTTTTCGGCCTCATTTCGGCCTCGGTTCGGTAATCACCGACCTTTATAATTTGCCAAATGATCCGATATCCGAACCAAGCCGAACCGAAATTTAATAAATTCGGGAGAAATTCGGTAAAATTTCTCTTTTATTACTGAATGGTTATTTTGCTGTAAAATTTCTTCTAGTTGGAATATTTTCACAAACTAAAGAGTGTTATGACCCTTATATAAAGACTTATCAGGTACACACAGAATTACAAATATTACCATTGGCTATAATTTTAGACATTATTTAGGCAAATTAGTTATACCTGAATATAATGAGTAATGAGTGGCACTATGTGTAGAAAGACAGAGAGAGGAAAACAGAGACTTGTTATGTATATGTGTTATGTATACTGTATGTTATGTATACTGTATATTATGTATACTATATGTTAGTTATATATTTTAATTTTATTTTTTTCTACATTGTATTCTATAGAGCTCCAAACAAGAGGATTCCCAGCATGCATTGCCCGGTTTATATTTTAATTTTATTTTTTTCTACATTGTATTCTATAGACCAAGAGCAATGCTTTTGGACGACCACCTTTTTTTTTCGACCAACTAAATTTCGACCATATTTTTACGACCCACTTTTTACGACCACCTTTTTGACGACCACCTTTTTGACGACCACCTTTTTTTTCGACCAACTAAATTTCGACCAATTTTTTACGACCCACTTTTTACGACCAACTTTTTGACGACCACCTTTTTGACGACCACCTTTTTTTTCGACCAACTAAATTTCGACCAATTTTTTACGACCCACTTTTTACGACCACCTTTTTTTCGACCAACTATTTACGACCCACTTATTACGACCACCTTTTTTTCGACCAACTTTTTGACGACCACCTTTTTTTTCGACCAACTATTTACGACCCACTTTTGGACGACCACCTTTTTTTTTCGACCAACTAAATTTCGACCATATTTTTACGACCCACTTTTTACGACCACCTTTTTGACGACCACCTTTTTGACGACCACCTTTTTTTTCGACCAACTAAATTTCGACCAATTTTTTACGACCCACTTTTTACGACCAACTAAATTTCGACCAATTTTGTACGACCACTTATTACGACCACCTTTTTTTCGACCAACTTTTTGACGACCACCTTTTTTTTCGACCCACTATTTCCGACCCACTTTTGGACGACCACCTTTTTTTTTCGACCAACTAAATTTCGACCATATTTTTACGACCCACTTTTTACGACCACCTTTTTGACGACCACCTTTTTGACGACCACCTTTTTTTCGACCAACTTTTTGACGACCACCTTTTTTTTCGACCAACTATTTACGACCCACTTTTGGACGACCACCTTTTTTTTTCGACCAACTAAATTTCGACCATATTTTTACGACCCACTTTTTACGACCACCTTTTTGACGACCACCTTTTTGACGACCACCTTTTTTTTCGACCAACTAAATTTCGACCAATTTTTTACGACCCACTTTTTACGACCAACTAAATTTCGACCAATTTTGTACGACCCACTTTTTTCGACCAACTTTTTGACGACCACCTTTTTTTTCGACCCACTATTTACGACCCACTTTTGGACGACCACCTTTTTTTTTCGACCAACTAAATTTCGACCATATTTTTACGACCCACTTTTTACGACCACCGTTTTGACGACCACCTTTTTGACGACCACCTTTTTTTCGACCAACTTTTTGACGACCACCTTTTTTTTCGACCAACTATTTACGACCCACTTTTGGACGACCACCTTTTTTTTTCGACCAACTAAATTTCGACCATATTTTTACGACCCACTTTTTACGACCACCTTTTTGACGACCACCTTTTTGACGACCACCTTTTTTTTCGACCAACTAAATTTCGACCAATTTTTTACGACCCACTTTTTACGACCAACTAAATTTCGACCAATTTTGTACGACCCACTTTTTACGACCAACTTTTTGACGACCACCTTTTTGACGACCACCTTTTTTTTCGACCAACTAAATTTCGACCAATTTTTTACGACCCACTTTTTACGACCACCTTTTTTTCGACCAACTATTTACGACCCACTTTTGGACGACCACCTTTTTTTTTCGACCAACTAAATTTCGACCATATTTTTACGACCCACTTTTTACGACCACCTTTTTGACGACCACCTTTTTGACGACCACCTTTTTTTTCGACCAACTAAATTTCGACCAATTTTTTACGACCCACTTTTTACGACCAACTTTTTGACGACCACCTTTTTGACGACCACCTTTTTTTTCGACCAACTAAATTTCGACCAATTTTTTACGACCCACTTTTTACGACCACCTTTTTTTCGACCAACTATTTACGACCCACTTATTACGACCACCTTTTTTTCGACCAACTTTTTGACGACCACCTTTTTTTTCGACCAACTATTTACGACCCACTTTTGGACGACCACCTTTTTTTTTCGACCAACTAAATTTCGACCATATTTTTACGACCCACTTTTTACGACCACCTTTTTGACGACCACCTTTTTGACGACCACCTTTTTTTTCGACCAACTAAATTTCGACCAATTTTGTACGACCCACTTTTTACGACCAACTTTTTGACGACCACCTTTTTGACGACCACCTTTTTTTTCGACCAACTAAATTTCGACCAATTTTTTACGACCCACTTTTTACGACCACCTTTTTTTCGACCAACTATTTACGACCCACTTATTACGACCACCTTTTTTTCGACCAACTTTTTGACGACCACCTTTTTTTTCGACCAACTATTTACGACCCACTTTTGGACGACCACCTTTTTTTTCCGACCAACTAAATTTCGACCATATTTTTACGACCCACTTTTTACGACCACCTTTTTGACGACCACCTTTTTGACGACCACCTTTTTTTTCGACCAACTAAATTTCGACCAATTTTTTACGACCCACTTTTTACGACCAACTAAATTTCGACCAATTTTGTACGACCACTTATTACGACCACCTTTTTTTCGACCAACTTTTTGACGACCACCTTTTTTTTCGACCAACTATTTACGACCCACTTTTGGACGACCACCTTTTTTTTTCGACCAACTAAATTTCGACCATATTTTTACGACCCACTTTTTACGACCACCTTTTTGACGACCACCTTTTTGACGACCACCTTTTTTTTCGACCAACTAAATTTCGACCAATTTTTTACGACCCACTTTTTACGACCAAGTAAATTTCGACCAATTTTGTACGACCCACTTTTTAAGACCAACTTTTTGACGACCACCTTTTTGACGACCACCTTTTTTTTCGACCAACTAAATTTCGACCAATTTTTTACGACCCACTTTTTACGACCACCTTTTTTTCGACCAACTATTTACGACCCACTTTTGGACGACCACCTTTTTTTTTCGACCAACTAAATTTCGACCAATTTTTTACGACCCACTTTTTACGACCACCTTTTTTTCGACCAACTTTTTGACGACCACCTTTTTTTTCGACCAACTATTTACGACCCACTTTTGGACGACCACCTTTTTTTTTCGACCAACTAAATTTCGACCATATTTTTACGACCCACTTTTTACGACCACCTTTTTTTCGACCAACTTTTTGACGACCACCTTTTTTTTCGACCACCTTTTTTTTCGACCAACTAAATTTCGACCAATTTTTTACGACCCACTTTTTACGACCAACTAAATTTCGACCAATTTTGTACGACCCACTTTTTACGACCAACTTTTTGACGACCACCTTTTTGACGACCACCTTTTTTTTCGACCAACTAAATTTCGACCAATTTTTTACGACCCACTTTTTACGACCACCTTTTTTTCGACCAACTATGTACGACCCACTTTTGGACGACCACCTTTTTTTTTCGACCAACTAAATTTCGACCAATTTTTTACGACCCACTTTTTACGACCACCTTTTTTTCGACCAACTTTTTGACGACCACCTTTTTTTTCGACCAACTATTTACGACCCACTTTTGGACGACCACCTTTTTTTTTCGACCAACTAAATTTCGACCATATTTTTACGACCCACTTTTTACGACCACCTTTTTTTCGACCAACTTTTTGACGACCACCTTTTTTTTCGACCACCTTTTTTTTCGACCAACTAAATTTCGACCAATTTTTTACGACCCACTTTTTACGACCAACTAAATTTCGACCAATTTTGTACGACCCACTTTTTACGACCAACTTTTTGACGACCACCTTTTTGACGACCACCTTTTTTTTCGACCAACTAAATTTCGACCAATTTTTTACGACCCACTTTTTACGACCACCTTTTTTTTGACCAACTATTTACGACCCACTTATTACGACCACCTTTTTTTCGACCAACTTTTTGACGACCACCTTTTTTTTCGACCAACTATTTACGACCCACTTTTGGACGACCACCTTTTTTTTTCGACCAACTAAATTTCGACCATATTTTTACGACCCACTTTTTACGACCACCTTTTTGACGACCACCTTTTTGACGACCACCTTTTTTTTCGACCAACTAAATTTCGACCAATTTTTTACGACCCACTTTTTACGACCAACTTTTTGACGACCACCTTTTTGACGACCACCTTTTTTTTCGACCAACTAAATTTCGACCAATTTTTTACGACCCACTTTTTACGACCACCTTTTTTTCGACCAACTATTTACGACCCACTTATTACGACCACCTTTTTTTCGACCAACTTTTTGACGACCACCTTTTTTTTCGACCAACTATTTACGACCCACTTTTGGACGACCACCTTTTTTTTTCGACCAACGAAATTTCGACCATATTTTTACGACCCACTTTTTACGACCACCTTTTTGACGACCACCTTTTTGACGACCACCTTTTTTTTCGACCAACTAAATTTCGACCAATTTTTTACGACCCACTTTTTACGACCAACTAAATTTCGACTAATTTTGTACGACCCACTTTTTACGACCACCTTTTTGACGACCACCTTGTTGACGACCACCTTTTTTTTCGACCAACTAAATTTCGACCAATTTTTTACGACCCACTTTTTACGACCACCTTTTTTACGACCAACTATTTACGACCCACTTATTACGACCACCTTTTTTTCGACCAACTTTTTGACGACCACCTTTTTTTTCGACCAACTATTTACGACCCACTTTTGGACGACCACCTTTTTTTTTCGACCAACTAAATTTCGACCATATTTTTACGACCCACTTTTTACGACCACCTTTTTGACGACCACCTTTTTGACGACCACCTTTTTTTTCGACCAACTAAATTTCGACCAATTTTGTACGACCCACTTTTTACGACCAACTTTTTGACGACCACCTTTTTGACGACCACCTTTTTTTTCGACCAACAAAATTTCGACCAATTTTTTACGACCCACTTTTTACGACCACCTTTTTTCGACCAACTATTTACGACCCACTTATTACGACCACCTTTTTTTCGACCAACTTTTTGACGACCACCTTTTTTTTCGACCAACTATTTACGACCCACTTTTGGACGACCACCTTTTTTTTTCGACCAACTAAATTTCGACCATATTTTTACGACCCACTTTTTACGACCACCTTTTTGACGACCACCTTTTTGACGACCACCTTTTTTTTCGACCAACTAAATTTCGACCAATTTTGTACGAACCACTTTTTACGACCAACTTTTTGACGACCACCTTTTTGACGACCACCTTTTTTTTCGACCAACTAAATTTCGACCAATTTTTTACGACCCACTTTTTACGACCACCTTTTTTTCGACCAACTATTTACGACCCACTTATTACGACCACCTTTTTTTCGACCAACTTTTTGACGACCACCTTTTTTTTCGACCAACTATTTACGACCCACTTTTGGACGACCACCTTTTTTTTTCGACCAACTAAATTTCGACCAATTTTTTACGACCCACTTTTTACGACCACCTTTTTGACGACCACCTTTTTTTTCGACCAACTAAATTTCGACCAATTTTTTACGACCCACTTTTTACGACCAACTAAATTTCGACCAATTTTGTACGACCCACTTTTTACGATCAACTTTTTGACGACCACCTTTTTGACGACCACCTTTTTTTTCGACCAACTAAATTTCGACCAATTTTTTAAGACCCACTTTTTACGACCACCTTTTTTTCGACCAACTATTTACGACCCACTTTTGGACGACCACCTTTTTTTTTCGACCAACTAAATTTCGACCATATTTTTACGACCCACTTTTTACGACCACCTTTTTGACGACCACCTTTTTGACGACCACCTTTTTTTTCGACCAACTAAATTTCGACCAATTATTTACGACCCACTTTTTACGACCAACTTTTTGACGACCACCTTTTTGACGACCACCTTTTTTTTCGACCAACTAAATTTCGACCAATTTTTTACGACCCACTTTTTACGACCACCTTTTTTTCGACCAACTATTTACGACCCACTTATTACGACCACCTTTTTTTCGACCAACTTTTTGACGACCACCTTTTTTTTCGACCAACTATTTACGACCCACTTTTGGACGACCACCTTTTTTTTTCGACCAACTAAATTTCGACCATATTTTTACGACCCACTTTTTACGACCACCTTTTTGACGACCGCCTTTTTGACGACCACCTTTTTTTTCGACCAACTAAATTTCGACCAATTTTGTACGACCCACTTTTTACGACCAACTTTTTGACGACCACCTTTTTGACGACCACCTTTTTTTTCGACCAACTAAATTTCGACCAATTTTTTACGACCCACTTTTTACGACCACCTTTTTTTCGACCAACTATTTACGACCCACTTATTACGACCACCTTTTTTTCGACCAACTTTTTGACGACCACCTTTTTTTTCGACCAACTATTTACGACCCACTTTTGGACGACCACCTTTTTTTTTCGACCAACTAAATTTCGACCATATTTTTACGACCCACTTTTTACGACCACCTTTTTGACGACCACCTTTTTGACGACCACCTTTTTTTTCGACCAACTAAATTTCGACCAATTTTTTACGACCCACTTTTTACGACCAACTAAATTTCGACTAATTTTGTACGACCCACTTTTTACGACCACCTTTTTGACGACCACCTTGTTGACGACCACCTTTTTTTTCGACCAACTAAATTTCGACCAATTTTTTACGACCCACTTTTTACGACCACCTTTTTTTCGACCAACTATTTACGACCCACTTATTACGACCACCTTTTTTTCGACCAACTTTTTGACGACCACCTTTTTTTTCGACCAACTATTTACGACCCACTTTTGGACGACCACCTTTTTTTTTCGACCAACTAAATTTCGACCATATTTTTACGACCCACTTTTTACGACCACCTTTTTGACGACCACCTTTTTGACGACCACCTTTTTTTTCGACCAACTAAATTTCGACCAATTTTTTACGACCCACTTTTTACGACCAACTTTTTGACGACCACCTTTTTGACGACCACCTTTTTTTTCGACCAACTAAATTTCGACCAATTATTTACGACCCACTTTTTACGACCAACTTTTTGACGACCACCTTTTTGACGACCACCTTTTTTTTCGACCAACTAAATTTCGACCAATTTTTTACGACCCACTTTTTACGACCACCTTTTTTTCGACCAACTATTTACGACCCACTTATTACGACCACCTTTTTTTCGACCAACTTTTTGACGACCACCTTTTTTTTCGACCAACTATTTACGACCCACTTTTGGACGACCACCTTTTTTTTTCGACCAACTAAATTTCGACCATATTTTTACGACCCACTTTTTACGACCACCTTTTTGACGACCGCCTTTTTGACGACCACCTTTTTTTTCGACCAACTAAATTTCGACCAATTTTGTACGACCCACTTTTTACGACCAACTTTTTGACGACCACCTTTTTGACGACCACCTTTTTTTTCGACCAACTAAATTTCGACCAATTTTTTACGACCCACTTTTTACGACCACCTTTTTTTCGACCAACTATTTACGACCCACTTATTACGACCACCTTTTTTTCGACCAACTTTTTGACGACCACCTTTTTTTTCGACCAACTATTTACGACCCACTTTTGGACGACCACCTTTTTTTTTCGACCAACTAAATTTCGACCATATTTTTACGACCCACTTTTTACGACCACCTTTTTGACGACCACCTTTTTGACGACCACCTTTTTTTTCGACCAACTAAATTTCGACCAATTTTTTACGACCCACTTTTTACGACCAACTAAATTTCGACTAATTTTGTACGACCCACTTTTTACGACCACCTTTTTGACGACCACCTTGTTGACGACCACCTTTTTTTTCGACCAACTAAATTTCGACCAATTTTTTACGACCCACTTTTTACGACCACCTTTTTTTCGACCAACTATTTACGACCCACTTATTACGACCACCTTTTTTTCGACCAACTTTTTGACGACCACCTTTTTTTTCGACCAACTATTTACGACCCACTTTTGGACGACCACCTTTTTTTTTCGACCAACCAAATTTCGACCATATTTTTACGACCCACTTTTTACGACCACCTTTTTGACGACCACCTTTTTGACGACCACCTTTTTTTTCGACCAACTAAATTTCGACCAATTTTGTACGACCCACTTTTTATGACCAACTTTTTGACGACCACCTTTTTGACGACCACCTTTTTTTTCGACCAACTAAATTTCGACCAATTTTTTACGACCCACTTTTTACGACCACCTTTTTTTCGACCAACTATATACGACCCACTTATTACGACCACCTTTTTTTCGACCAACTTTTTGACGACCACCTTTTTTTTCGACCAACTATTTACGACCCACTTTTGGACGACCACCTTTTTTTTTCGACCAACTAAATTTCGACCATATTTTTACGACCCACTTTTTACGACCACCTTTTTGACGACCACCTTTTTGACGACCACCTTTTTTTTCGACCAACTAAATTTCGACCAATTTTGTACGACCCACTTTTTACGACCAACTTTTTGACGACCACCTTTTTGACGACCACCTTTTTTTTCGACCAACTAAATTTCGACCAATTTTTTACGACCCACTTTTTACGACCACCTTTTTTTCGACCAACTATTTACGACCCACTTATTACGACCACCTTTTTTTCGACCAACTTTTTGACGACCACCTTTTTTTTCGACCAACTATTTACGACCCACTTTTGGACGACCACCTTTTTTTTTCGACCAACTAAATTTCGACCATATTTTTACGACCCACTTTTTACGACCACCTTTTTGACGACCACCTTTTTGACGACCACCTTTTTTTTCGACCAACTAAATTTCGACCAATTTTTTACGACCCACTTTTTACGACCACCTTTTGTTCGACCAACTATTTACGACCCACTTATTACGACCACCTTTTTTTCGACCAACTTTTTGACGACCACCTTTTTTTTCGACCAACTATTTACGACCCACTTTTGGACGACCACCTTTTTTTTTCGACCAACTAAATTTCGACCATATTTTTACGACCCACTTTTTACGACCACCTTTTTGACGACCACCTTTTTGACGACCACCTTTTTTTTCGACCAACTAAATTTCGACCAATTTTGTACGACCCACTTTTTACGACCAACTTTTTGACGACCACCTTTTTGACGACCACCTTTTTTTTCGACCAACTAAATTTCGACCAATTTTTTACGACCCACTTTTTACGACCACCTTTTTTTCGACCAACTATTTACGACCCACTTATTACGACCACCTTTTTTTCGACCAACTTTTTGACGACCACCTTTTTTTTCGACCAACTATTTACGACCCACTTTTGGACGACCACCTTTTTTTTTCGACCAACTAAATTTCGACCATATTTTTACGACCCACTTTTTACGACCACCTTTTTGACGACCACCTTTTTGACGACCACCTTTTTTTTCGACCAACTAAATTTCGACCAATTTTTTACGACCCACTTTTTACGACCAACTAAATTTCGACTAATTTTGTACGACCCACTTTTTACGACCACCTTTTTGACGACCACCTTTTTGACGACCACCTTTTTTTTCGACCAACTAAATTTCGACCAATTTTTTACGACCCACTTTTTACGACCACCTTTTTTTCGACCAACTATTTACGACCCACTTATTACGACCACCTTTTTTTCGACCAACTTTTTGACGACCACCTTTTTTTTTCGACCAACTATTTACGACCCACTTTTGGACGACCACCTTTTTTTTTCGACCAACTAAATTTCGACCATATTTTTACGACCCACTTTTTACGACCACCTTTTTGACGACCACCTTTTTGACGACCACCTTTTTTTTCGACCAACTAAATTTCGACCAATTTTTTACGACCCACTTTTTACGACCAACTAAATTTCGACCAATTTTGTACGACCCACTTTTTACGACCAACTTTTTGACGACCACCTTTTTGACGACCACCTTTTTTTTCGACCAACTAAATTTCGACCAATTTTTTAAGACCCACTTTTTACGACCACCTTTTTTTCGACCAACTATTTACGACCCACTTTTGGACGACCACCTTTTTTTTTCGACCAACTAAATTTCGACCATATTTTTACGACCCACTTTTTACGACCACCTTTTTGACGACCACCTTTTTGACGACCACCTTTTTTTTCGACCAACTAAATTTCGACCAATTTTTTACGACCCACTTTTTACGACCAACTTTTTGACGACCACCTTTTTGACGACCACCTTTTTTTTCGACCAACTAAATTTCGACCAATTTTTTACGACCCACTTTTTACGACCACCTTTTTTTCGACCAACTATTTACGACCCACTTATTACGACCACCTTTTTTTCGACCAACTTTTTGACGACCACCTTTTTTTTCGACCAACTATTTACGACCCACTTTTGGACGACCACCTTTTTTTTTCGACCAACTAAATTTCGACCATATTTTTACGACCCACTTTTTACGACCACCTTTTTGACGACCACCTTTTTGACGACCACCTTTTTTTTCGACCAACTAAATTTCGACCAATTTTGTACGACCCACTTTTTACGACCAACTTTTTGACGACCACCTTTTTGACGACCACCTTTTTTTTCGACCAACTAAATTTCGACCAATTTTTTACGACCCACTTTTTACGACCACCTTTTTTTCGACCAACTATTTACGACCCACTTATTACGACCACCTTTTTTTCGACCAACTTTTTGACGACCACCTTTTTTTTCGACCAACTATTTACGACCCACTTTTGGACGACCACCTTTTTTTTTCGACCAACTAAATTTCGACCATATTTTTACGACCCACTTTTTACGACCACCTTTTTGACGACCACCTTTTTGACGACCACCTTTTTTTTCGACCAACTAAATTTCGACCAATTTTTTACGACCCACTTTTTACGACCAACTTTTTGACGACCACCTTTTTGACGACCACCTTTTTTTTCGACCAACTAAATTTCGACCAATTTTTTACGACCACCTTTTGTTCGACCAACTATTTACGACCCACTTATTACGACCACCTTTTTTTCGACCAACTTTTTGACGACCACCTTTTTTTTCGACCAACTATTTACGACCCACTTTTGGACGACCACCTTTTTTTTTCGACCAACTAAATTTCGACCATATTTTTACGACCCACTTTTTACGACCACCTTTTTGACGACCACCTTTTTGACGACCACCTTTTTTTTCGACCAACTAAATTTCGACCAATTTTGTACGACCCACTTTTTACGACCAACTTTTTGACGACCACCTTTTTGACGACCACCTTTTTTTTCGACCAACTAAATTTGACCAATTTTTTACGACCCACTTTTTACGACCACCTTTTTTTCGACCAACTATTTACGACCCACTTATTACGACCACCTTTTTTTCGACCAACTTTTTGACGACCACCTTTTTTTTCGACCAACTATTTACGACCCACTTTTGGACGACCACCTTTTTTTTTCGACCAACTAAATTTCGACCATATTTTTACGACCCACTTTTTACGACCACCTTTTTGACGACCACCTTTTTGACGACCACCTTTTTTTTCGACCAACTAAATTTCGACCAATTTTTTACGACCCACTTTTTACGACCATCTAAATTTCGACTAATTTTGTACGACCCACTTTTTACGACCACCTTTTTGACGACCACCTTGTTGACGACCACCTTTTTTTTCGACCAACTAAATTTCGACCAATTTTTTACGACCCACTTTTTACGACCACCTTTTTTTCGACCAACTATTTACGACCCACTTATTACGACCACCTTTTTTTCGACCAACTTTTTGACGACCACCTTTTTTTTCGACCAACTATTTACGACCCACTTTTGGACGACCACCTTTTTTTTTCGACCAACTAAATTTCGACCATATTTTTACGACCCACTTTTTACGACCACCTTTTTGACGACCACCTTTTTGACGACCACCTTTTTTTTCGACCAACTAAATTTCGACCAATTTTTTACGACCCACTTTTTACGACCCACTTTTTGACGACCACCTTTTTGACGACCACCTTTTTTTTCGACCAACTAAATTTCGACCAATTTTTTACGACCCACTTTTTACGACCACCTTTTTTTCGACCAACTATTTACGACCCACTTATTACGACCACCTTTTTTTCGACCAACTTTTTGACGACCACCTTTTTTTTCGACCAACTATTTACGACCCACTTTTGGACGACCACCTTTTTTTATCGACCAACTAAATTTCGACCATATTTTTACGACCCACTTTTTACGACCACCTTTTTGACGACCACCTTTTTGACGACCACCTTTTTTTTCGACCAACTAAATTTCGACCAATTTTTTACGACCCACTTTTTACGACCAACTAAATTTCGACCAATTTTGTACGACCCACTTTTTACGATCAACTTTTTGACGACCACCTTTTTGACGACCACCTTTTTTTTCGACCAACTAAATTTCGACCAATTTTTTAAGACCCACTTTTTACGACCACCTTTTTTTCGACCAACTATTTACGACCCACTTTTGGACGACCACCTTTTTTTTTCGACCAACTAAATTTCGACCATATTTTTACGACCCACTTTTTACGACCACCTTTTTGACGACCACCTTTTTGACGACCACCTTTTTTTTCGACCAACTAAATTTCGACCAATTTTGTACGACCCACTTTTTACGACCAACTTTTTGACGACCACCTTTTTGACGACCACCTTTTTTTTCGACCAACTAAATTTCGACCAATTTTTTACGACCCACTTTTTACGACCACCTTTTTTTCGACCAACTATTTACGACCCACTTATTACGACCACCTTTTTTTCGACCAACTTTTTGACGACCACCTTTTTTTTCGACCAACTATTTACGACCCACTTTTGGACGACCACCTTTTTTTTTCGACCAACTAAATTTCGACCATATTTTTACGACCCACTTTTTACGACCACCTTTTTGACGACCACCTTTTTGACGACCACCTTTTTTTTCGACCAACTAAATTTCGACCAATTTTGTACGACCCACTTTTTACGACCAACTTTTTGACGACCACCTTTTTGACGACCACCTTTTTTTTCGACCAACTAAATTTCGACCAATTTTTTACGACCCACTTTTTACGACCACCTTTTTTTCGACCAACTATTTACGACCCACTTATTACGACCACCTTTTTTTCGACCAACTTTTTGACGACCACCTTTTTTTTCGACCAACTATTTACGACCCACTTTTTGACGACCACCTTTTTTTTTCGACCAACTAAATTTCGACCATATTTTTACGACCCACTTTTTACGACCACCTTTTTGACGACCACCTTTTTGACGACCACCTTTTTTTTCGACCAACTAAATTTCGACCAATTTTTTACGACCCACTTTTTACGACCAACTAAATTTCGACCAATTTTGTACGACCCACTTTTTACGACCACCTTTTTGACGACCACCTTGTTGACGACCACCTTTTTTTTCGACCAACTAAATTTCGACCAATTTTTTACGACCCACTTTTTACGACCACCTTTTTTTCGACCAACTATTTACGACCCACTTATTACGACCACCTTTTTTTCGACCAACTTTTTGACGACCACCTTTTTTTTCGACCAACTATTTACGACCCACTTTTGGACGACCACCTTTTTTTTTCGACCAACTAAATTTCGACCATATTTTTACGACCCACTTTTTACGACCACCTTTTTGACGACCACCTTTTTGACGACCACCTTTTTTTTCGACCAACTAAATTTCGACCAATTTTGTACGACCCACTTTTTATGACCAACTTTTTGACGACCACCTTTTTGACGACCACCTTTTTTTTCGACCAACTAAATTTCGACCAATTTTTTACGACCCACTTTTTAGGACCACCTTTTTTTCGACCAACTATTTACGACCCACTTATTACGACCACCTTTTTTTCGACCAACTTTTTGACGACCACCTTTTTTTTCGACCAACTATTTACGACCCACTTTTGGACGACCACCTTTTTTTTTCGACCAACTAAATTTCGACCATATTTTTACGACCCACTTTTTACGACCACCTTTTTGACGACCACCTTTTTGACGACCACCTTTTTTTTCGACCAACTAAATTTCGACCAATTTTTTACGACCCACTTTTTACGACCAACTAAATTTCGACCAATTTTGTACGACCCACTTTTTACGACCACCTTTTTGACGACCACCTTGTTGACGACCACCTTTTTTTTCGACCAACTAAATTTCGACCAATTTTTTACGACCCACTTTTTGACGACCACCTTTTTTTTCGACCAACTAAATTTCGACCAATTTTTTACGACCCACTTTTTACGACCACCTTTTTTTCGACCAACTATTTACGACCCACTTATTACGACCACCTTTTTTTCGACCAACTTTTTGACGACCACCTTTTTTTTCGACCAACTATTTACGACCCACTTTTGGACGACCACCTTTTTTTTTCGACCAACTAAATTTCGACCATATTTTTACGACCCACTTTTTACGACCACCTTTTTGACGACCACCTTTTTGACGACCACCTTTTTTTTCGACCAACTAAATTTCGACCAATTTTTTACGACCCACTTTTTACGACCAACTAAATTTCGACCAATTTTGTACGACCCACTTTTTACGACCACCTTTTTGACGACCACCTTGTTGACGACCACCTTTTTTTTCGACCAACTAAATTTCGACCAATTTTTTACGACCCACTTTTTACGACCACCTTTTTTTCGACCAACTATTTACGACCCACTTATTACGACCACCTTTTTTTCGACCAACTTTTTGACGACCACCTTTTTTTTCGACCAACTATTTACGACCCACTTTTGGACGACCACCTTTTTTTTTCGACCAACCAAATTTCGACCATATTTTTACGACCCACTTTTTACGACCACCTTTTTGACGACCACCTTTTTGACGACCACCTTTTTTTTCGACCAACTAAATTTCGACCAATTTTGTACGACCCACTTTTTACGACCAACTTTTTGACGACCACCTTTTTGACGACCACCTTTTTTTTCGACCAACTAAATTTCGACCAATTTTTTACGACCCACTTTTTACGACCACCTTTTTTTCGACCAACTATTTACGACCCACTTATTACGACCACCTTTTTTTCGACCAACTTTTTGACGACCACCTTTTTTTTCGACCAACTATTTACGACCCACTTTTGGACGACCACCTTTTTTTTTCGACCAACTAAATTTCGACCATATTTTTACGACCCACTTTTTACGACCACCTTTTTGACGACCACCTTTTTTTTCGACCAACTAAATTTCGACCAATTTTGTACGACCCACTTTTTACGACCAACTTTTTGACGACCACCTTTTTGACGACCACCTTTTTTTTCGACCAACTAAATTTCGACCAATTTTTTACGACCCACTTTTTACGACCACCTTTTTTTCGACCAACTATTTACGACCCACTTATTACGACCACCTTTTTTTCGACCAACTTTTTGACGACCACCTTTTTTTTCGACCAACTATTTACGACCCACTTTTGGACGACCACCTTTTTTTTTCGACCAACTAAATTTCGACCATATTTTTACGACCCACTTTTTACGACCACCTTTTTGACGACCACCTTTTTGACGACCACCTTTTTTTTCGACCAACTAAATTTCGACCAATTTTTTACGACCCACTTTTTACGACCAACTAAATTTCGACTAATTTTGTACGACCCACTTTTTACGACCACCTTTTTGACGACCACCTTGTTGACGACCACCTTTTTTTTCGACCAACTAAATTTCGACCAATTTTTTACGACCCACTTTTTACGACCACCTTTTTTTCGACCAACTATTTACGACCCACTTATTACGACCACCTTTTTTTCGACCAACTTTTTGACGACCACCTTTTTTTTCGACCAACTATTTACGACCCACTTTTGGACGACCACCTTTTTTTTTCGACCAACTAAATTTCGACCATATTTTTACGACCCACTTTTTACGACCACCTTTTTGACGACCACCTTTTTGACGACCACCTTTTTTTTCGACCAACTAAATTTCGACCAATTTTTTACGACCCACTTTTTACGACCAACTTTTTGACGACCACCTTTTTGACGACCACCTTTTTTTTCGACCAACTAAATTTCGACCAATTTTTTACGACCCACTTTTTACGACCACCTTTTTTTCGACCAACTATTTACGACCCACTTATTACGACCACCTTTTTTTCGACCAACTTTTTGACGACCACCTTTTTTTTCGACCAACTATTTACGACCCACTTTTGGACGACCACCTTTTTTTTTCGACCAACTAAATTTCGACCATATTTTTACGACCCACTTTTTACGACCACCTTTTTGACGACCACCTTTTTGACGACCACCTTTTTTTTCGACCAACTAAATTTCGACCAATTTTGTACGACCCACTTTTTACGACCAACTTTTTGACGACCACCTTTTTGACGACCACCTTTTTTTTCGACCAACTAAATTTCGACCAATTTTTTACGACCCACTTTTTACGACCACCTTTTTTTCGACCAACTATTTACGACCCACTTATTACGACCACCTTTTTTTCGACCAACTTTTTGACGACCACCTTTTTTTTCGACCAACTATTTACGACCCACTTTTGGACGACCACCTTTTTTTTTCGACCAACTAAATTTCGACCATATTTTTACGACCCACTTTTTACGACCACCTTTTTGACGACCACCTTTTTGACGACCACCTTTTTTTTCGACCAACTAAATTTCGACCAATTTTTTACGACCCACTTTTTACGACCAACTTTTTGACGACCACCTTTTTTTTCGACCAACTAAATTTCGACCAATTTTTTACGACCCACTTTTTACGACCACCTTTTGTTCGACCAACTATTTACGACCCACTTATTACGACCACCTTTTTTTCGACCAACTTTTTGACGACCACCTTTTTTTTCGACCAACTATTTACGACCCACTTTTGGACGACCACCTTTTTTTTTCGACCAACTAAATTTCGACCATATTTTTACGACCCACTTTTTACGACCACCTTTTTGACGACGACCTTTTGGACGACCACCTTTTTTTTCGACCAACTAAATTTCGACCAATTTTGTACGACCCACTTTTTACGACCAACTTTTTGACGACCACCTTTTTGACGACCACCTTTTTTTTCGACCAACTAAATTTCGACCAATTTTTTACGACCCACTTTTTACGACCACCTTTTTTTCGACCAACTATTTACGACCCACTTATTACGACCACCTTTTTTTCGACCAACTTTTTGACGACCACCTTTTTTTTCGACCAACTATTTACGACCCACTTTTGGACGACCACCTTTTTTTTTCGACCAACTAAATTTCGACCATATTTTTACGACCCACTTTTTACGACCACCTTTTTGACGACCACCTTTTTGACGACCACCTTTTTTTTCGACCAACTAAATTTCGACCAATTTTTTACGACCCACTTTTTACGACCAACTAAATTTCGACTAATTTTGTACGACCCACTTTTTACGACCACCTTTTTGACGACCACCTTTTTGACGACCACCTTTTTTTTCGACCAACTAAATTTCGACCAATTTTTTACGACCCACTTTTTACGACCACCTTTTTTTCGACCAACTATTTACGACCCACTTATTACGACCACCTTTTTTTCGACCAACTTTTTGACGACCACCTTTTTTTTCGACCAACTATTTACGACCCACTTTTGGACGACCACCTTTTTTTTTCGACCAACTAAATTTCGACCATATTTTTACGACCCACTTTTTACGACCACCTTTTTGACGACCACCTTTTTGACGACCACCTTTTTTTTCGACCAACTAAATTTCGACCAATTTTTTACGACCCACTTTTTACGACCAACTAAATTTCGACCAATTTTGTACGACCCACTTTTTACGACCAACTTTTTGACGACCACCTTTTTGACGACCACCTTTTTTTTCGACCAACTAAATTTCGACCAATTTTTTAAGACCCACTTTTTACGACCACCTTTTTTTCGACCAACTATTTACGACCCACTTTTGGACGACCACCTTTTTTTTTCGACCAACTAAATTTCGACCATATTTTTACGACCCACTTTTTACGACCACCTTTTTGACGACCACCTTTTTGACGACCACCTTTTTTTTCGACCAACTAAATTTCGACCAATTTTTTACGACCCACTTTTTACGACCAACTTTTTGACGACCACCTTTTTGACGACCACCTTTTTTTTCGACCAACTAAATTTCGACCAATTTTTTACGACCCACTTTTTACGACCACCTTTTTTTCGACCAACTATTTACGACCCACTTATTACGACCACCTTTTTTTCGACCAACTTTTTGACGACCACCTTTTTTTTCGACCAACTATTTACGACCCACTTTTGGACGACCACCTTTTTTTTTCGACCAACTAAATTTCGACCATATTTTTACGACCCACTTTTTACGACCACCTTTTTGACGACCACCTTTTTGACGACCACCTTTTTTTTCGACCAACTAAATTTCGACCAATTTTGTACGACCCACTTTTTACGACCAACTTTTTGACGACCACCTTTTTGACGACCACCTTTTTTTTCGACCAACTAAATTTCGACCAATTTTTTACGACCCACTTTTTACGACCACCTTTTTTTCGACCAACTATTTACGACCCACTTATTACGACCACCTTTTTTTCGACCAACTTTTTGACGACCACCTTTTTTTTCGACCAACTATTTACGACCCACTTTTGGACGACCACCTTTTTTTTTCGACCAACTAAATTTCGACCATATTTTTACGACCCACTTTTTACGACCACCTTTTTGACGACCACCTTTTTGACGACCACCTTTTTTTTCGACCAACTAAATTTCGACCAATTTTTTACGACCCACTTTTTACGACCAACTAAATTTCGACTAATTTTGTACGACCCACTTTTTACGACCACCTTTTTGACGACCACCTTTTTGACGACCACCTTTTTTTTCGACCAACTAAATTTCGACCAATTTTTTACGACCCACTTTTTACGACCACCTTTTTTTCGACCAACTATTTACGACCCACTTTTGGACGACCACCTTTTTTTTTCGACCAACTAAATTTCGACCATATTTTTACGACCCACTTTTTACGACCACCTTTTTGACGACCACCTTTTTGACGACCACCTTTTTTTTCGACCAACTAAATTTCGACCAATTTTGTACGACCCACTTTTTACGACCCACTTTTTGACGACCACCTTTTTGACGACCACCTTTTTTTTCGACCAACTAAATTTCGACCAATTTTTTACGACCCACTTTTTACGACCACCTTTTTTTCGACCAACTATTTACGACCCACTTATTACGACCACCTTTTTTTCGACCAACTTTTTGACGACCACCTTTTTTTTCGACCAACTATTTACGACCCACTTTTGGACGACCACCTTTTTTTTTCGACCAACTAAATTTCGACCATATTTTTACGACCCACTTTTTACGACCACCTTTTTGACGACCACCTTTTTGACGACCACCTTTTTTTTCGACCAACTAAATTTCGACCAATTTTTTACGACCCACTTTTTACGACCAACTTTTTGACGACCACCTTTTTGACGACCACCTTTTTTTTCGACCAACTAAATTTCGACCAATTTTTTACGACCCACTTTTTACGACCACCTTTTGTTCGACCAACTATTTACGACCCACTTATTACGACCACCTTTTTTTCGACCAACTTTTTGACGACCACCTTTTTTTTCGACCAACTATTTACGACCAACTTTTTGACGACCACCTTTTTGACGACCACCTTTTTTTTCGACCAACTAAATTTCGACCAATTTTTTACGACCCACTTTTTACGACCAACTAAATTTCGACCATATTTTTACGACCCACTTTTTACGACCACCTTTTTGACGACCACCTTTTTGACGACCACCTTTTTTTTCGACCAACTAAATTTCGACCAATTTTTTACGACCCACTTTTTACGACCAACTTTTTGACGACCACCTTTTTGACGACCACCTTTTTTTTCGACCAACTAAATTTCGACCAATTTTTTACGACCCACTTTTTACGACCACCTTTTGTTCGACCAACTATTTACGACCCACTTATTACGACCACCTTTTTTTCGACCAACTTTTTGACGACCACCTTTTTTTTCGACCAACTATTTACGACCCACTTTTGGACGACCACCTTTTTTTTTCGACCAACTAAATTTCGACCATATTTTTACGACCCACTTTTTACGACCACCTTTTTGACGACCACCTTTTTGACGACCACCTTTTTTTTCGACCAACTAAATTTCGACCAATTTTTTACGACCCACTTTTTACGACCAACTAAATTTCGACTAATTTTGTACGACCCACTTTTTACGACCACCTTTTTGACGACCACCTTTTTGACGACCACCTTTTTTTTCGACCAACTAAATTTCGACCAATTTTTTACGACCCACTTTTTACGACCACCTTTTTTTCGACCAACTATTTACGACCCACTTTTGGACGACCACCTTTTTTTTTCGACCAACTAAATTTCGACCATATTTTTACGACCCACTTTTTACGACCACCTTTTTGACGACCACCTTTTTGACGACCACCTTTTTTTTCGACCAACTAAATTTCGACCAATTTTGTACGACCCACTTTTTACGACCAACTTTTTGACGACCACCTTTTTGACGACCACCTTTTTTTTCGACCAACTAAATTTCGACCAATTTTTTACGACCCACTTTTTACGACCACCTTTTTTTCGACCAACTATTTACGACCCACTTATTACAACCACCTTTTTTTCGACCAACTTTTTGACGACCACCTTTTTTTTCGACCAACTATTTACGACCCACTTTTGGACGACCACCTTTTTTTTTCGACCAACTAAATTTCGACCATATTTTTACGACCCACTTTTTACGACCACCTTTTTGACGACCACCTTTTTGACGACCACCTTTTTTTTCGACCAACTAAATTTCGACCAATTTTTTACGACCCACTTTTTACGACCAACTTTTTGACGACCACCTTTTTGACGACCACCTTTTTTTTCGACCAACTAAATTTCGACCAATTTTTTACGACCCACTTTTTACGACCACCTTTTGTTCGACCAACTATTTACGACCCACTTATTACGACCACCTTTTTTTCGACCAACTTTTTGACGACCACCTTTTTTTTCGACCAACTATTTACGACCCACTTTTGGACGACCACCTTTTTTTTTCGACCAACTAAATTTCGACCATATTTTTACGACCCACTTTTTACGACCACCTTTTTGACGACCACCTTTTTGACGACCACCTTTTTTTTCGACCAACTAAATTTCGACCAATTTTGTACGACCCACTTTTTACGACCAACTTTTTGACGACCACCTTTTTGACAACCACCTTTTTTTTCGACCAACTAAATTTCGACCAATTTTTTACGACCCACTTTTTACAACCACCTTTTTTTCGACCAACTATTTACGACCCACTTATTACGACCACCTTTTTTTCGACCAACTTTTTGACGACCACCTTTTTTTTCGACCAACTATTTACGACCCACTTTTGGACGACCACCTTTTTTTTTCGACCAACTAAATTTCGACCATATTTTTACGACCCACTTTTTACGACCACCTTTTTGACGACCACCTTTTTGACGACCACCTTTTTTTTCGACCAACTAAATTTCGACCAATTTTTTACGACCCACTTTTTACGACCAACTAAATTTCGACTAATTTTGTACGACCCACTTTTTACGACCACCTTTTTGACGACCACCTTGTTGACGACCACCTTTTTTTTCGACCAACTAAATTTCGACCAATTTTTTACGACCCACTTTTTACGACCACCTTTTTTTCGACCAACTATTTACGACCCACTTATTACGACCACCTTTTTTTCGACCAACTTTTTGACGACCACCTTTTTTTTCGACCAACTATTTACGACCCACTTTTGGACGACCACCTTTTTTTTTCGACCAACTAAATTTCGACCATATTTTTACGACCCACTTTTTACGACCACCTTTTTGACGACCACCTTTTTTTTCGACCAACTAAATTTCGACCAATTTTGTACGACCCACTTTTTATGACCAACTTTTTGACAACCACCTTTTTGACGACCACCTTTTTTTTCGACCAACTAAATTTCGACCAATTTTTTACGACCCACTTTTTACGACCACCTTTTTTTCGACCAACTATTTACGACCCACTTATTACGACCACCTTTATTTCGACCAACTTTTTGACGACCACCTTTTTTTTCGACCAACTATTTACGACCCACTTTTGGACGACCACCTTTTTTTTTCGACCAACTAAATTTCGACCATATTTTTACGACCCACTTTTTACGACCACCTTTTTGACGACCACCTTTTTGACGACCACCTTTTTTTTCGACCAACTAAATTTCGACCATATTTTTACGACCCACTTTTTACGACCACCTTTTTGACGACCACCTTTTTGACGACCACCTTTTTTTTCGACCAACTAAATTTCGACCAATTTTGTACGACCCACTTTTTACGACCAACTTTTTGACGACCACCTTTTTGACGACCACCTTTTTTTTCGACCAACTAAATTTCGACCAATTTTTTACGACCCACTTTTTACGACCACCTTTTTTTCGACCAACTATTTACGACCCACTTATTACGACCACCTTTTTTTCGACCAACTTTTTGACGACCACCTTTTTTTTCGACCAACTATTTACGACCCACTTTTGGACGACCACCTTTTTTTTTCGACCAACTAAATTTCGACCATATTTTTACGACCCACTTTTTACGACCACCTTTTTGACGACCACCTTTTTGACGACCACCTTTTTTTTCGACCAACTAAATTTCGACCAATTTTTTACGACCCACTTTTTACGACCAACTAAATTTCGACTAATTTTGTACGACCCACTTTTTACGACCACCTTTTTGACGACCACCTTTTTGACGACCACCTTTTTTTTCGACCAACTAAATTTCGACCAATTTTGTACGACCCACTTTTTACGACCAACTTTTTGACGACCACCTTTTTGACGACCACCTTTTTTTTCGACCAACTAAATTTCGACCAATTTTTTACGACCCACTTTTTACGACCACCTTTTTTTCGACCAACTATTTACGACCCACTTATTACAACCACCTTTTTTTCGACCAACTTTTTGACGACCACCTTTTTTTTCGACCAACTATTTACGACCCACTTTTGGACGACCACCTTTTTTTTTCGACCAACTAAATTTCGACCATATTTTTACGACCCACTTTTTACGACCACCTTTTTGACGACCACCTTTTTGACGACCACCTTTTTTTTCGACCAACTAAATTTCGACCAATTTTTTACGACCCACTTTTTACGACCAACTTTTTGACGACCACCTTTTTGACGACCACCTTTTTTTTCGACCAACTAAATTTCGACCAATTTTTTACGACCCACTTTTTACGACCACCTTTTGTTCGACCAACTATTTACGACCCACTTATTACGACCACCTTTTTTTCGACCAACTTTTTGACGACCACCTTTTTTTTCGACCAACTATTTACGACCCACTTTTGGACGACCACCTTTTTTTTTCGACCAACTAAATTTCGACCATATTTTTACGACCCACTTTTTACGACCACCTTTTTGACGACCACCTTTTTGACGACCACCTTTTTTTTCGACCAACTAAATTTCGACCAATTTTGTACGACCCACTTTTTACGACCAACTTTTTGACGACCACCTTTTTGACAACCACCTTTTTTTTCGACCAACTAAATTTCGACCAATTTTTTACGACCCACTTTTTACGACCACCTTTTTTTCGACCAACTATTTACGACCCACTTATTACGACCACCTTTTTTTCGACCAACTTTTTGACGACCACCTTTTTTTTCGACCAACTATTTACGACCCACTTTTGGACGACCACCTTTTTTTTTCGACCAACTAAATTTCGACCATATTTTTACGACCCACTTTTTACGACCACCTTTTTGACGACCACCTTTTTGACGACCACCTTTTTTTTCGACCAACTAAATTTCGACCAATTTTTTACGACCCACTTTTTACGACCAACTAAATTTCGACTAATTTTGTACGACCCACTTTTTACGACCACCTTTTTGACGACCACCTTGTTGACGACCACCTTTTTTTTCGACCAACTAAATTTCGACCAATTTTTTACGACCCACTTTTTACGACCACCTTTTTTTCGACCAACTATTTACGACCCACTTATTACGACCACCTTTTTTTCGACCAACTTTTTGACGACCACCTTTTTTTTCGACCAACTATTTACGACCCACTTTTGGACGACCACCTTTTTTTTTCGACCAACTAAATTTCGACCATATTTTTACGACCCACTTTTTACGACCACCTTTTTGACGACCACCTTTTTTTTCGACCAACTAAATTTCGACCAATTTTGTACGACCCACTTTTTATGACCAACTTTTTGACAACCACCTTTTTGACGACCACCTTTTTTTTCGACCAACTAAATTTCGACCAATTTTTTACGACCCACTTTTTACGACCACCTTTTTTTCGACCAACTATTTACGACCCACTTATTACGACCACCTTTATTTCGACCAACTTTTTGACGACCACCTTTTTTTTCGACCAACTATTTACGACCCACTTTTGGACGACCACCTTTTTTTTTCGACCAACTAAATTTCGACCATATTTTTACGACCCACTTTTTACGACCACCTTTTTGACGACCACCTTTTTGACGACCACCTTTTTTTTCGACCAACTAAATTTCGACCATATTTTTACGACCCACTTTTTACGACCACCTTTTTGACGACCACCTTTTTGACGACCACCTTTTTTTTCGACCAACTAAATTTCGACCAATTTTGTACGACCCACTTTTTACGACCAACTTTTTGACGACCACCTTTTTGACGACCACCTTTTTTTTCGACCAACTAAATTTCGACCAATTTTTTACGACCCACTTTTTACGACCACCTTTTTTTCGACCAACTATTTACGACCCACTTATTACGACCACCTTTTTTTCGACCAACTTTTTGACGACCACCTTTTTTTTCGACCAACTATTTACGACCCACTTTTGGACGACCACCTTTTTTTTTCGACCAACTAAATTTCGACCATATTTTTACGACCCACTTTTTACGACCACCTTTTTGACGACCACCTTTTTGACGACCACCTTTTTTTTCGACCAACTAAATTTCGACCAATTTTTTACGACCCACTTTTTACGACCAACTAAATTTCGACTAATTTTGTACGACCCACTTTTTACGACCACCTTTTTGACGACCACCTTTTTGACGACCACCTTTTTTTTCGACCAACTAAATTTCGACCAATTTTGTACGACCCACTTTTTACGACCAACTTTTTGACGACCACCTTTTTGACGACCACCTTTTTTTTCGACCAACTAAATTTCGACCAATTTTTTACGACCCACTTTTTACGACCACCTTTTTTTCGACCAACTATTTACGACCCACTTATTACAACCACCTTTTTTTCGACCAACTTTTTGACGACCACCTTTTTTTTCGACCAACTATTTACGACCCACTTTTGGACGACCACCTTTTTTTTTCGACCAACTAAATTTCGACCATATTTTTACGACCCACTTTTTACGACCACCTTTTTGACGACCACCTTTTTGACGACCACCTTTTTTTTCGACCAACTAAATTTCGACCAATTTTTTACGACCCACTTTTTACGACCAACTTTTTGACGACCACCTTTTTGACGACCACCTTTTTTTTCGACCAACTAAATTTCGACCAATTTTTTACGACCCACTTTTTACGACCACCTTTTGTTCGACCAACTATTTACGACCCACTTATTACGACCACCTTTTTTTCGACCAACTTTTTGACGACCACCTTTTTTTTCGACCAACTATTTACGACCCACTTTTGGACGACCACCTTTTTTTTTCGACCAACTAAATTTCGACCATATTTTTACGACCCACTTTTTACGACCACCTTTTTGACGACCACCTTTTTGACGACCACCTTTTTTTTCGACCAACTAAATTTCGACCAATTTTGTACGACCCACTTTTTACGACCAACTTTTTGACGACCACCTTTTTGACGACCACCTTTTTTTTCGACCAACTAAATTTCGACCAATTTTTTACGACCCACTTTTTACGACCACCTTTTTTTCGACCAACTATTTACGACCCACTTATTACGACCACCTTTTTTTCGACCAACTTTTTGACGACCACCTTTTTTTTCGACCAACTATTTACGACCCACTTTTGGACGACCACCTTTTTTTTTCGACCAACTAAATTTCGACCATATTTTTACGACCCACTTTTTACGACCACCTTTTTGACGACCACCTTTTTGACGACCACCTTTTTTTTCGACCAACTAAATTTCGACCAATTTTTTACGACCCACTTTTTACGACCAACTAAATTTCGACTAATTTTGTACGACCCACTTTTTACGACCACCTTTTTGACGACCACCTTGTTGACGACCACCTTTTTTTTCGACCAACTAAATTTCGACCAATTTTTTACGACCCACTTTTTACGACCACCTTTTTTTCGACCAACTATTTACGACCCACTTATTACGACCACCTTTTTTTCGACCAACTTTTTGACGACCACCTTTTTTTTCGACCAACTATTTACGACCCACTTTTGGACGACCACCTTTTTTTTTCGACCAACTAAATTTCGACCATATTTTTACGACCCACTTTTTACGACCACCTTTTTGACGACCACCTTTTTTTTCGACCAACTAAATTTCGACCAATTTTGTACGACCCACTTTTTATGACCAACTTTTTGACAACCACCTTTTTGACGACCACCTTTTTTTTCGACCAACTAAATTTCGACCAATTTTTTACGACCCACTTTTTACGACCACCTTTTTTTCGACCAACTATTTACGACCCACTTATTACGACCACCTTTATTTCGACCAACTTTTTGACGACCACCTTTTTTTTCGACCAACTATTTACGACCCACTTTTGGACGACCACCTTTTTTTTTCGACCAACTAAATTTCGACCATATTTTTACGACCCACTTTTTACGACCACCTTTTTGACGACCACCTTTTTGACGACCACCTTTTTTTTCGACCAACTAAATTTCGACCATATTTTTACGACCCACTTTTTACGACCACCTTTTTGACGACCACCTTTTTGACGACCACCTTTTTTTTCGACCAACTAAATTTCGACCAATTTTGTACGACCCACTTTTTACGACCAACTTTTTGACGACCACCTTTTTGACGACCACCTTTTTTTTCGACCAACTAAATTTCGACCAATTTTTTACGACCCACTTTTTACGACCACCTTTTTTTCGACCAACTATTTACGACCCACTTATTACGACCACCTTTTTTTCGACCAACTTTTTGACGACCACCTTTTTTTTCGACCAACTATTTACGACCCACTTTTGGACGACCACCTTTTTTTTTCGACCAACTAAATTTCGACCATATTTTTACGACCCACTTTTTACGACCACCTTTTTGACGACCACCTTTTTGACGACCACCTTTTTTTTCGACCAACTAAATTTCGACCAATTTTTTACGACCCACTTTTTACGACCAACTAAATTTCGACTAATTTTGTACGACCCACTTTTTACGACCACCTTTTTGACGACCACCTTTTTGACGACCACCTTTTTTTTCGACCAACTAAATTTCGACCAATTTTTTACGACCCACTTTTTACGACCACCTTTTTTTCGACCAACTATTTACGACCCACTTATTACGACCACCTTTTTTTCGACCAACTTTTTGACGACCACCTTTTTTTTCGACCAACTATTTACGACCCACTTTTGGACGACCACCTTTTTTTTTCGACCAACTAAATTTCGACCATATTTTTACGACCCACTTTTTACGACCACCTTTTTGACGACCACCTTTTTGACGACCACCTTTTTTTTCGACCAACTAAATTTCGACCAATTTTTTACGACCCACTTTTTACGACCAACTAAATTTCGACCAATTTTGTACGACCCACTTTTTACGACCAACTTTTTGACGACCACCTTTTTGACGACCACCTTTTTTTTCGACCAACTAAATTTCGACCAATTTTTTAAGACCCACTTTTTACGACCACCTTTTTTTCGACCAACTATTTACGACCCACTTTTGGACGACCACCTTTTTTTTTCGACCAACTAAATTTCGACCATATTTTTACGACCCACTTTTTACGACCACCTTTTTGACGACCACCTTTTTGACGACCACCTTTTTTTTCGACCAACTAAATTTCGACCAATTTTTTACGACCCACTTTTTACGACCAACTTTTTGACGACCACCTTTTTGACGACCACCTTTTTTTTCGACCAACTAAATTTCGACCAATTTTTTACGACCCACTTTTTACGACCACCTTTTTTTCGACCAACTATTTACGACCCACTTATTACGACCACCTTTTTTTCGACCAACTTTTTGACGACCACCTTTTTTTTCGACCAACTATTTACGACCCACTTTTGGACGACCACCTTTTTTTTTCGACCAACTAAATTTCGACCATATTTTTACGACCCACTTTTTACGACCACCTTTTTGACGACCACCTTTTTGACGACCACCTTTTTTTTCGACCAACTAAATTTCGACCAATTTTGTACGACCCACTTTTTACGACCAACTTTTTGACGACCACCTTTTTGACGACCACCTTTTTTTTCGACCAACTAAATTTCGACCAATTTTTTACGACCCACTTTTTACGACCACCTTTTTTTCGACCAACTATTTACGACCCACTTATTACGACCACCTTTTTTTCGACCAACTTTTTGACGACCACCTTTTTTTTCGACCAACTATTTACGACCCACTTTTGGACGACCACCTTTTTTTTTCGACCAACTAAATTTCGACCATATTTTTACGACCCACTTTTTACGACCACCTTTTTGACGACCACCTTTTTGACGACCACCTTTTTTTTCGACCAACTAAATTTCGACCAATTTTGTACGACCCACTTTTTATGACCAACTTTTTGACGACCACCTTTTTGACGACCACCTTTTTTTTCGACCAACTAAATTTCGACCAATTTTTTACGACCCACTTTTTAGGACCACCTTTTTTTCGACCAACTATTTACGACCCACTTATTACGACCACCTTTATTTCGACCAACTTTTTGACGACCACCTTTTTTTTTTGACCAACTATTTACGACCCACTTTTGGACGACCACCTTTTTTTTTCGACCAACTAAATTTCGACCATATTTTTACGACCCACTTTTTACGACCACCTTTTTGACGACCACCTTTTTGACGACCACCTTTTTTTTCGACCAACTAAATTTCGACCAATTTTTTACGACCCACTTTTTACGACCAACTAAATTTCGACCAATTTTGTACGACCCACTTTTTACGACCAACTTTTTGACGACCACCTTTTTGACGACCACCTTTTTTTTCGACCAACTAAATTTCGACCAATTTTTTACGACCCACTTTTTACGACCACCTTTTTTTCGACCAACTATTTACGACCCACTTTTGGACGACCACCTTTTTTTTTCGACCAACTAAATTTCGAGCATATTTTTACGACCCACTTTTTACGACCACCTTTTTGACGACCACCTTTTTGACGACCACCTTTTTTTTCGACCAACTAAATTTCGACCAATTTTTTACGACCCACTTTTTACGACCACCTTTTTGACGACCACCTTTTTGACGACCACCTTTTTTTTCGACCAACTAAATTTCGACCAATTTTGTACGAACCACTTTTTACGACCAACTTTTTGACGACCACCTTTTTGACGACCACCTTTTTTTTCGACCAACTAAATTTCGACCAATTTTGTACGACCCACTTTTTACGACCACCTTTTTGACGACCACCTTTTTGACGACCACCTTTTTTTTCGACCAACTAAATTTCGACCAATTTTTTACGACCCACTTTTTACGACCACCTTTTTTTCGACCAACTATTTACGACCCACTTATTACGACCACCTTTTTTTCGACCAACTTTTTGACGACCACCTTTTTTTTCGACCAACTATTTACGACCCACTTTTGGACGACCACCTTTTTTTTTCGACCAACTAAATTTCGACCATATTTTTACGACCCACTTTTTACGACCACCTTTTTGACGACCACCTTTTTGACGACCACCTTTTTTTTCGACCAACTAAATTTCGACCAATTTTTTACGACCCACTTTTTACGACCAACTAAATTTCGACCAATTTTGTACGACCCACTTTTTACGACCAACTTTTTGACGACCACCTTTTTGACGACCACCTTTTTTTTCGACCAACTAAATTTCGACCAATTTTTTACGACCCACTTTTTACGACCACCTTTTTTTCGACCAACTATTTACGACCCACTTATTACGACCACCTTTTTTTCGACCAACTTTTTGACGACCACCTTTTTTTTCGACCAACTATTTACGACCCACTTTTGGACGACCACCTTTTTTTTTCGACCAACTAAATTTCGACCATATTTTTACGACCCACTTTTTACGACCACCTTTTTGACGACCACCTTTTTGACGACCACCTTTTTTTTCGACCAACTAAATTTCGACCAATTTTTTACGACCCACTTTTTACGACCAACTAAATTTCGACCAATTTTGTACGACCCACTTTTTACGACCACCTTTTTGACGACCACCTTGTTGACGACCACCTTTTTTTTCGACCAACTAAATTTCGACCAATTTTTTACGACCCACTTTTTACGACCACCTTTTTTTCGACCAACGATTTACGACCCACTTATTACGACCACCTTTTTTTCGACCAACTTTTTGACGACCACCTTTTTTTCCGACCAACTATTTACGACCCACTTTTGGACGACCACCTTTTTTTTTCGACCAACTAAATTTCGACCATATTTTTACGACCCACTTTTTACGACCACCTTTTTGACGACCACCTTTTTGACGACCACCTTTTTTTTCGACCAACTAAATTTCGACCAATTTTTTACGACCCACTTTTTACGACCAACTAAATTTCGACCAATTTTGTACGACCCACTTTTTACGACCAACTTTTTGACGACCACCTTTTTGACGACCACCTTTTTTTTCGACCAACTAAATTTCGACCAATTTTTTACGACCCACTTTTTACGACCACCTTTTTTTCGACCAACTATTTACGACCCACTTATTACGACCACCTTTTTTTCGACCAACTTTTTGACGACCACCTTTTTTTTCGACCAACTATTTACGACCCACTTTTGGACGACCACCTTTTTTTTTCGACCAACTAAATTTCGACCATATTTTTACGACCCACTTTTTACGACCACCTTTTTGACGACCACCTTTTTGACGACCACCTTTTTTTTCGACCAACTAAATTTCGACCAATTTTTTACGACCCACTTTTTACGACCAACTAAATTTCGACCAATTTTGTACGACCCACTTTTTACGACCAACTTTTTGACGACCACCTTTTTGACGACCACCTTTTTTTTCGACCAACTAAATTTCGACCAATTTTTTACGACCCACTTTTTACGACCACCTTTTTTTCGACCAACTATTTACGACCCACTTTTGGACGACCACCTTTTTTTTTCGACCAACTAAATTTCGACCAATTTTGTACGACCCACTTTTTACGACCAACTTTTTGACGACCACCTTTTTGACGACCACCTTTTTTTTCGACCAACTAAATTTCGACCAATTTTTTACGACCCACTTTTTACGACCAACTAAATTTCGACCAATTTTGTACGACCTACTTTTTACGACCACCTTTTTGACGACCACCTTGTTGACGACCACCTTTTTTTTCGACCAACTAACTTTCGACCAATTTTTTACGACCCACTTTTTACGACCACCTTTTTTTCGACCAACTATTTACGACCCACTTATTACGACCACCTTTTTTTCGACCAACTTTTTGACGACCACCTTTTTTTTCGACCAACTATTTACGACCCACTTTTGGACGACCACCTTTTTTTACGACCCACTTTTTACGACCACCTTTTTGACGACCACCTTTTTGACGACCACCTTTTTTTTCGACCAACTAAATTTCGACCAATTTTGTACGACCCACTTTTTATGACCACCTTTTTGACGACCACCTTTTTTTTCGACCAACTAAATTTCGACCAATTTTTTACGACCCACTTTTTACGACCACCTTTTTTTCGACCAACTATTTACGACCCACTTATTACGACCACCTTTTTTTCGACCAACTTTTTGACGACCACCTTTTTTTTCGACCAACTATTTACGACCCACTTTTGGACGACCACCTTTTTTTTTCGACCAACTAAATTTCGACCATATTTTTACGACCCACTTTTTACGACCACCTTTTTGACGACCACCTTTTTGACGACCACCTTTTTTTTCGACCAACTAAATTTCGACCAATTTTTTACGACCCACTTTTTACGACCAACTAAATTTCGACCAATTTTGTACGACCCACTTTTTACGACCAACTTTTTGACGACCACCTTTTTGACGACCACCTTTTTTTTCGACCAACTAAATTTCGACCAATTTTTTACGACCCACTTTTTACGACCACCTTTTTTTCGACCAACTATTTACGACCCACTTTTGGACGACCACCTTTTTTTTTCGACCAACTAAATTTCGACCAATTTTTTACGACCCACTTTTTACGACCACCTTTTTTTCGACCAACTTTTTGACGACCACCTTTTTTTACGACCACCTTTTTTTCGACCAACTTTTTGACGACCACCTTTTTTTTCGACCAACTATTTACGACCCACTTTTGGACGACCACCTTTTTTTTTCGACCAACTAAATTTCGACCATATTTTTACGACCCACTTTTTACGACCACCTTTTTGACGACCACCTTTTTGACGACCACCTTTTTTTTCGACCAACTAAATTTCGACCAATTTTTTACGACCCACTTTTTACGACCAACTAAATTTCGACCAATTTTGTACGACCCACTTTTTACGACCACCTTTTTGACGACCACCTTTTTGACGACCACCTTTTTTTTCGACCAACTAAATTTCGACCAATTTTTTACGACCCACTTTTTACGACCACCTTTTTTTCGACCAACTATTTACGACCCACTTTTACGACCACCTTTTTTTCGACCAACTTTTTGACGACCACCTTTTTTTTCGACCAACTATTTACGACCCACTTTTGGACGACCACCTTTTTTTTTCGACCAACTAAATTTCGACCATATTTTTACGACCCACTTTTTACGACCACCTTTTTGACGACCACCTTTTTGACGACCACCTTTTTTTTCGACCAACTAAATTTCGCCCAATTTTTTACGACCCACTTTTTACGACCAACTAAATTTCGACCAATTTTGTACGACCCACTTTTTACGACCAACTTTTTGACGACCACCTTTTTGACGACCACCTTTTTTTTCGACCAACTAAATTTCGACCAATTTTTTACGACCCACTTTTTACGACCACCTTTTTTTCGACCAACTATTTACGACCCACTTATTACGACCACCTTTTTTTCGACCAACTTTTTGACGACCACCTTTTTTTTCGACCAACTATTTACGACCCACTTTTGGACGACCACCTTTTTTTTTCGACCAACTAAATTTCGACCATATTTTTACGACCCACTTTTTACGACCACCTTTTTGACGACCACCTTTTTGACGACCACCTTTTTTTTCGACCAACTAAATTTCGACCAATTTTTTACGACCCACTTTTTACGACCAACTAAATTTCGACCAATTTTGTACGACCCACTTTTTACGACCACCTTTTTGACGACCACCTTGTTGACGACCACCTTTTTTTTCGACCAACTAAATTTCGACCAATTTTTTACGACCCACTTTTTACGACCACCTTTTTTTCGACCAACTATTTACGACCCACTTATTACGACCACCTTTTTTTCGACCAACTTTTTGACGACCACCTTTTTTTTCGACCAACTATTTACGACCCACTTTTGGACGACCACCTTTTTTTTTCGACCAACTAAATTTCGACCATATTTTTACGACCCACTTTTTACGACCACCTTTTTGACGACCACCTTTTTGACGACCACCTTTTTTTTCGACCAACTAAATTTCGACCAATTTTTTACGACCCACTTTTTACGACCAACTAAATTTCGACCAATTTTGTACGACCCACTTTTTACGACCAACTTTTTGACGACCAACTTTTTGACGACCACCTTTTTTTTCGACCAACTAAATTTCGACCAATTTTTTACGACCCACTTTTTACGACCACCTTTTTTTCGACCAACTATTTACGACCCCCACTTATTACGACCACCTTTTTTTCGACCAACTTTTTGACGACCACCTTTTTTTTCGACCAACTATTTACGACCCACTTTTGGACGACCACCTTTTTTTTTCGACCAACTAAATTTCGACCATATTTTTACGACCCACTTTTTACAACCACCTTTTTGACGACCACCTTTTTGACGACCACCTTTTTTTTCGACCAACTAAATTTCGACCAATTTTTTACGACCCACTTTTTACGACCAACTAAATTTCGACCAATTTTGTACGACCCACTTTTTACGACCAACTTTTTGACGACCACCTTTTTGACGACCACCTTTTTTTTCGACCAACTAAATTTCGACCAATTTTTTACGACCCACTTTTTACGACCACCTTTTTTTCGACCAACTATTTACGACCCACTTTTGGACGACCACCTTTTTTTTCGACCAACTAAATTTCGACCAATTTTTTACGACCCACTTTTTACGACCACCTTTTTTTCGACCAACTTTTTACGACCCACTTTTGGACGACCACCTTTTTTTTTCGACCAACTAAATTTCGACCATATTTTTACGACCCACTTTTTACGACCACCTTTTTTTCGACCAACTTTTTGACGACCACCTTTTTTTTCGACCAACTATTTACGACCCACTTTTGGACGACCACCTTTTTTTTTCGACCAACTAAATTTCGACCATATTTTTACGACCCACTTTTTACGACCACCTTTTTGACGACCACCTTTTTGACAACCACCTTTTTTTTCGACCAACTAAATTTCGACCAATTTTTTACGACCAACTTTTTACGACCAACTAAATTTCGACCAATTTTGTACGACCCACTTTTTACGACCACCTTTTTGACGACCACCTTTTTGACGACCACCTTTTTTTTCGACCAACTAAATTTCGACCAATTTTTTACGACCCACTTTTTACGACCAACTAAATTTCGACTAATTTTGTACGACCCACTTTTTACGACCACCTTTTTGACGACCACCTTTTTGACGACCACCTTTTTTTTCGACCAACTAAATTTCGACCAATTTTTTACGACCCACTTTTTACGACCACCTTTTTTTCGACCAACTATTTACGACCCACTTATTACGACCACCTTTTTTTCGACCAACTTTTTGACGACCACCTTTTTTTTCGACCAACTATTTACGACCCACTTTTGGACGACCACCTTTTTTTTTCGACCAACTAAATTTCGACCATATTTTTACGACCCACTTTTTACGACCACCTTTTTGACGACCACCTTTTTGACGACCACCTTTTTTTTCGACCAACTAAATTTCGACCAATTTTTTACGACCCACTTTTTACGACCAACTAAATTTCGACCAATTTTGTACGACCCACTTTTTACGACCAACTTTTTGACGACCACCTTTTTGACGACCACCTTTTTTTTCGACCAACTAAATTTCGACCAATTTTTTAAGACCCACTTTTTACGACCACCTTTTTTTCGACCAACTATTTACGACCCACTTTTGGACGACCACCTTTTTTTTTCGACCAACTAAATTTCGACCATATTTTTACGACCCACTTTTTACGACCACCTTTTTGACGACCACCTTTTTGACGACCACCTTTTTTTTCGACCAACTAAATTTCGACCAATTTTTTACGACCCACTTTTTACGACCAACTTTTTGACGACCACCTTTTTGACGACCACCTTTTTTTTCGACCAACTAAATTTCGACCAATTTTTTACGACCCACTTTTTACGACCACCTTTTTTTCGACCAACTATTTACGACCCACTTATTACGACCACCTTTTTTTCGACCAACTTTTTGACGACCACCTTTTTTTTCGACCAACTATTTACGACCCACTTTTGGACGACCACCTTTTTTTTTCGACCAACTAAATTTCGACCATATTTTTACGACCCACTTTTTACGACCACCTTTTTGACGACCACCTTTTTGACGACCACCTTTTTTTTCGACCAACTAAATTTCGACCAATTTTGTACGACCCACTTTTTACGACCAACTTTTTGACGACCACCTTTTTGACGACCACCTTTTTTTTCGACCAACTAAATTTCGACCAATTTTTTACGACCCACTTTTTACGACCACCTTTTTTTCGACCAACTATTTACGACCCACTTATTACGACCACCTTTTTTTCGACCAACTTTTTGACGACCACCTTTTTTTTCGACCAACTATTTACGACCCACTTTTGGACGACCACCTTTTTTTTTCGACCAACTAAATTTCGACCATATTTTTACGACCCACTTTTTACGACCACCTTTTTGACGACCACCTTTTTGACGACCACCTTTTTTTTCGACCAACTAAATTTCGACCAATTTTGTACGACCCACTTTTTATGACCAACTTTTTGACGACCACCTTTTTGACGACCACCTTTTTTTTCGACCAACTAAATTTCGACCAATTTTTTACGACCCACTTTTTAGGACCACCTTTTTTTCGACCAACTATTTACGACCCACTTATTACGACCACCTTTATTTCGACCAACTTTTTGACGACCACCTTTTTTTTCGACCAACTATTTACGACCCACTTTTGGACGACCACCTTTTTTTTTCGACCAACTAAATTTCGACCATATTTTTACGACCCACTTTTTACGACCACCTTTTTGACGACCACCTTTTTGACGACCACCTTTTTTTTCGACCAACTAAATTTCGACCAATTTTTTACGACCCACTTTTTACGACCAACTAAATTTCGACCAATTTTGTACGACCCACTTTTTACGACCAACTTTTTGACGACCACCTTTTTGACGACCACCTTTTTTTTCGACCAACTAAATTTCGACCAATTTTTTACGACCCACTTTTTACGACCACCTTTTTTTCGACCAACTATTTACGACCCACTTTTGGACGACCACCTTTTTTTTTCGACCAACTAAATTTCGAGCATATTTTTACGACCCACTTTTTACGACCACCTTTTTGACGACCACCTTTTTGACGACCACCTTTTTTTTCGACCAACTAAATTTCGACCAATTTTTTACGACCCACTTTTTACGACCACCTTTTTGACGACCACCTTTTTGACGACCACCTTTTTTTTCGACCAACTAAATTTCGACCAATTTTGTACGAACCACTTTTTACGACCAACTTTTTGACGACCACCTTTTTGACGACCACCTTTTTTTTCGACCAACTAAATTTCGACCAATTTTGTACGACCCACTTTTTACGACCACCTTTTTGACGACCACCTTTTTGACGACCACCTTTTTTTTCGACCAACTAAATTTCGACCAATTTTTTACGACCCACTTTTTACGACCACCTTTTTTTCGACCAACTATTTACGACCCACTTATTACGACCACCTTTTTTTCGACCAACTTTTTGACGACCACCTTTTTTTTCGACCAACTATTTACGACCCACTTTTGGACGACCACCTTTTTTTTTCGACCAACTAAATTTCGACCATATTTTTACGACCCACTTTTTACGACCACCTTTTTGACGACCACCTTTTTGACGACCACCTTTTTTTTCGACCAACTAAATTTCGACCAATTTTTTACGACCCACTTTTTACGACCAACTAAATTTCGACCAATTTTGTACGACCCACTTTTTACGACCAACTTTTTGACGACCACCTTTTTGACGACCACCTTTTTTTTCGACCAACTAAATTTCGACCAATTTTTTACGACCCACTTTTTACGACCACCTTTTTTTCGACCAACTATTTACGACCCACTTATTACGACCACCTTTTTTTCGACCAACTTTTTGACGACCACCTTTTTTTTCGACCAACTATTTACGACCCACTTTTGGACGACCACCTTTTTTTTTCGACCAACTAAATTTCGACCATATTTTTACGACCCACTTTTTACGACCACCTTTTTGACGACCACCTTTTTGACGACCACCTTTTTTTTCGACCAACTAAATTTCGACCAATTTTTTACGACCCACTTTTTACGACCAACTAAATTTCGACCAATTTTGTACGACCCACTTTTTACGACCACCTTTTTGACGACCACCTTGTTGACGACCACCTTTTTTTTCGACCAACTAAATTTCGACCAATTTTTTACGACCCACTTTTTACGACCACCTTTTTTTCGACCAACGATTTACGACCCACTTATTACGACCACCTTTTTTTCGACCAACTTTTTGACGACCACCTTTTTTTCCGACCAACTATTTACGACCCACTTTTGGACGACCACCTTTTTTTTTCGACCAACTAAATTTCGACCATATTTTTACGACCCACTTTTTACGACCACCTTTTTGACGACCACCTTTTTGACGACCACCTTTTTTTTCGACCAACTAAATTTCGACCAATTTTTTACGACCCACTTTTTACGACCAACTAAATTTCGACCAATTTTGTACGACCCACTTTTTACGACCAACTTTTTGACGACCACCTTTTTGACGACCACCTTTTTTTTCGACCAACTAAATTTCGACCAATTTTTTACGACCCACTTTTTACGACCACCTTTTTTTCGACCAACTATTTACGACCCACTTATTACGACCACCTTTTTTTCGACCAACTTTTTGACGACCACCTTTTTTTTCGACCAACTATTTACGACCCACTTTTGGACGACCACCTTTTTTTTTCGACCAACTAAATTTCGACCATATTTTTACGACCCACTTTTTACGACCACCTTTTTGACGACCACCTTTTTGACGACCACCTTTTTTTTCGACCAACTAAATTTCGACCAATTTTTTACGACCCACTTTTTACGACCAACTAAATTTCGACCAATTTTGTACGACCCACTTTTTACGACCAACTTTTTGACGACCACCTTTTTGACGACCACCTTTTTTTTCGACCAACTAAATTTCGACCAATTTTTTACGACCCACTTTTTACGACCACCTTTTTTTCGACCAACTATTTACGACCCACTTTTGGACGACCACCTTTTTTTTTCGACCAACTAAATTTCGACCAATTTTGTACGACCCACTTTTTACGACCAACTTTTTGACGACCACCTTTTTGACGACCACCTTTTTTTTCGACCAACTAAATTTCGACCAATTTTTTACGACCCACTTTTTACGACCAACTAAATTTCGACCAATTTTGTACGACCTACTTTTTACGACCACCTTTTTGACGACCACCTTGTTGACGACCACCTTTTTTTTCGACCAACTAACTTTCGACCAATTTTTTACGACCCACTTTTTACGACCACCTTTTTTTCGACCAACTATTTACGACCCACTTATTACGACCACCTTTTTTTCGACCAACTTTTTGACGACCACCTTTTTTTTCGACCAACTATTTACGACCCACTTTTGGACGACCACCTTTTTTTACGACCCACTTTTTACGACCACCTTTTTGACGACCACCTTTTTGACGACCACCTTTTTTTTCGACCAACTAAATTTCGACCAATTTTGTACGACCCACTTTTTATGACCACCTTTTTGACGACCACCTTTTTTTTCGACCAACTAAATTTCGACCAATTTTTTACGACCCACTTTTTACGACCACCTTTTTTTCGACCAACTATTTACGACCCACTTATTACGACCACCTTTTTTTCGACCAACTTTTTGACGACCACCTTTTTTTTCGACCAACTATTTACGACCCACTTTTGGACGACCACCTTTTTTTTTCGACCAACTAAATTTCGACCATATTTTTACGACCCACTTTTTACGACCACCTTTTTGACGACCACCTTTTTGACGACCACCTTTTTTTTCGACCAACTAAATTTCGACCAATTTTTTACGACCCACTTTTTACGACCAACTAAATTTCGACCAATTTTGTACGACCCACTTTTTACGACCAACTTTTTGACGACCACCTTTTTGACGACCACCTTTTTTTTCGACCAACTAAATTTCGACCAATTTTTTACGACCCACTTTTTACGACCACCTTTTTTTCGACCAACTATTTACGACCCACTTTTGGACGACCACCTTTTTTTTTCGACCAACTAAATTTCGACCAATTTTTTACGACCCACTTTTTACGACCACCTTTTTTTCGACCAACTTTTTGACGACCACCTTTTTTTACGACCACCTTTTTTTCGACCAACTTTTTGACGACCACCTTTTTTTTCGACCAACTATTTACGACCCACTTTTGGACGACCACCTTTTTTTTTCGACCAACTAAATTTCGACCATATTTTTACGACCCACTTTTTACGACCACCTTTTTGACGACCACCTTTTTGACGACCACCTTTTTTTTCGACCAACTAAATTTCGACCAATTTTTTACGACCCACTTTTTACGACCAACTAAATTTCGACCAATTTTGTACGACCCACTTTTTACGACCACCTTTTTGACGACCACCTTTTTGACGACCACCTTTTTTTTCGACCAACTAAATTTCGACCAATTTTTTACGACCCACTTTTTACGACCACCTTTTTTTCGACCAACTATTTACGACCCACTTTTACGACCACCTTTTTTTCGACCAACTTTTTGACGACCACCTTTTTTTTCGACCAACTATTTACGACCCACTTTTGGACGACCACCTTTTTTTTTCGACCAACTAAATTTCGACCATATTTTTACGACCCACTTTTTACGACCACCTTTTTGACGACCACCTTTTTGACGACCACCTTTTTTTTCGACCAACTAAATTTCGCCCAATTTTTTACGACCCACTTTTTACGACCAACTAAATTTCGACCAATTTTGTACGACCCACTTTTTACGACCAACTTTTTGACGACCACCTTTTTGACGACCACCTTTTTTTTCGACCAACTAAATTTCGACCAATTTTTTACGACCCACTTTTTACGACCACCTTTTTTTTCGACCAACTATTTACGACCCACTTATTACGACCACCTTTTTTTCGACCAACTTTTTGACGACCACCTTTTTTTTCGACCAACTATTTACGACCCACTTTTGGACGACCACCTTTTTTTTTCGACCAACTAAATTTCGACCATATTTTTACGACCCACTTTTTACGACCACCTTTTTGACGACCACCTTTTTGACGACCACCTTTTTTTTCGACCAACTAAATTTCGACCAATTTTTTACGACCCACTTTTTACGACCAACTAAATTTCGACCAATTTTGTACGACCCACTTTTTACGACCACCTTTTTGACGACCACCTTGTTGACGACCACCTTTTTTTTCGACCAACTAAATTTCGACCAATTTTTTACGACCCACTTTTTACGACCACCTTTTTTTCGACCAACTATTTACGACCCACTTATTACGACCACCTTTTTTTCGACCAACTTTTTGACGACCACCTTTTTTTTCGACCAACTATTTACGACCCACTTTTGGACGACCACCTTTTTTTTTCGACCAACTAAATTTCGACCATATTTTTACGACCCACTTTTTACGACCACCTTTTTGACGACCACCTTTTTGACGACCACCTTTTTTTTCGACCAACTAAATTTCGACCAATTTTTTACGACCCACTTTTTACGACCAACTAAATTTCGACCAATTTTGTACGACCCACTTTTTACGACCAACTTTTTGACGACCAACTTTTTGACGACCACCTTTTTTTTCGACCAACTAAATTTCGACCAATTTTTTACGACCCACTTTTTACGACCACCTTTTTTTCGACCAACTATTTACGACCCCCACTTATTACGACCACCTTTTTTTCGACCAACTTTTTGACGACCACCTTTTTTTTCGACCAACTATTTACGACCCACTTTTGGACGACCACCTTTTTTTTTCGACCAACTAAATTTCGACCATATTTTTACGACCCACTTTTTACAACCACCTTTTTGACGACCACCTTTTTGACGACCACCTTTTTTTTCGACCAACTAAATTTCGACCAATTTTTTACGACCCACTTTTTACGACCAACTAAATTTCGACCAATTTTGTACGACCCACTTTTTACGACCAACTTTTTGACGACCACCTTTTTGACGACCACCTTTTTTTTCGACCAACTAAATTTCGACCAATTTTTTACGACCCACTTTTTACGACCACCTTTTTTTCGACCAACTATTTACGACCCACTTTTGGACGACCACCTTTTTTTTCGACCAACTAAATTTCGACCAATTTTTTACGACCCACTTTTTACGACCACCTTTTTTTCGACCAACTTTTTACGACCCACTTTTGGACGACCACCTTTTTTTTTCGACCAACTAAATTTCGACCATATTTTTACGACCCACTTTTTACGACCACCTTTTTTTCGACCAACTTTTTGACGACCACCTTTTTTTTCGACCAACTATTTACGACCCACTTTTGGACGACCACCTTTTTTTTTCGACCAACTAAATTTCGACCATATTTTTACGACCCACTTTTTACGACCACCTTTTTGACGACCACCTTTTTGACAACCACCTTTTTTTTCGACCAACTAAATTTCGACCAATTTTTTACGACCAACTTTTTACGACCAACTAAATTTCGACCAATTTTGTACGACCCACTTTTTACGACCACCTTTTTGACGACCACCTTTTTGACGACCACCTTTTTTTTCGACCAACTAAATTTCGACCAATTTTTTACGACCCACTTTTTACGACCACCTTTTTTTCGACCAACTATTTACGACCCACTTATTACGACCACCTTTTTTTCGACCAACTTTTTGACGACCACCTTTTTTTTCGACCAACTATTTACGACCCACTTTTGGACGACCACCTTTTTTTTCGACCAACTAAATTTCGACCATATTTTTACGACCCACTTTTTACGACCACCTTTTTGACGACCACCTTTTTGACGACCACCTTTTTTTTCGACCAACTAAATTTCGACCAATTTTTTACGACCCACTTTTTACGACCAACTAAATTTCGACCAATTTTGTACGACCCACTTTTTACGACCAACTTTTTGACGACCAACTTTTTGACGACCACCTTTTTTTTCGACCAACTAAATTTCGACCAATTTTTTACGACCCACTTTTTACGACCACCTTTTTTTCGACCAACTATTTACGACCCACTTATTACGACCACCTTTTTTTCGACCAACTTTTTGACGACCACCTTTTTTTTCGACCAACTATTTACGACCCACTTTTGGACGACCACCTTTTTTTTTTGACCAACTAAATTTCGACCATATTTTTACGACCCACTTTTTACGACCACCTTTTTGACGACCACCTTTTTGACGACCACCTTTTTTTTCGACCAACTAAATTTCGACCAATTTTTTACGACCCACTTTTTACGACCAACTAAATTTCGACCAATTTTGTACGACCCACTTTTTACGACCAACTTTTTGACGACCACCTTTTTGACGACCACCTTTTTTTTCGACCAACTAAATTTCGACCAATTTTTTACGACCCACTTTTTACGACCACCTTTTTTTCGACCAACTATTTACGACCCACTTTTGGACGACCACCTTTTTTTTTCGACCAACTAAATTTCGACCAATTTTTTACGACCCACTTTTTACAACCACCTTTTTTTCGACCAACTTTTTGACGACCACCTTTTTTTTCGACCAACTATTTACGACCCACTTTTGGACGACCACCTTTTTTTTTCGACCAACTAAATTTCGACCATATTTTTACGACCCACTTTTTACGACCACCTTTTTGACGACCACATTTTTGACGACCACCTTTTTTTTCGACCAACTAAATTTCGACCAATTTTTTACGACCAACTAAATTTCGACCAATTTTGTACGACCCACTTTTTACGACCAACTTTTTGACGACCACCTTTTTGACGACCACCTTTTTTTTCGACCAACTAAATTTCGACCAATTTTTTACGACCCACTTTTTACGACCACCTTTTTTTCGACCAACTATTTACGACCCACTTTTGGACGACCACCTTTTTTTTTCGACCAACTAAATTTCGACCAATTTTTTACGACCCACTTTTACGACCACCTTTTTTTCGACCAACTTTTTGACGACCACCTTTTTTTCCGACCAACTATTTACGACCCACTTTTGGACGACCACCTTTTTTTTCGACCAACTAAATTTCGACCAATTTTGTACGACCCACTTTTTACGACCACCTTTTTTTCGACCAACTTTTTGACGACCACCTTTTTTTTCCACCAACTATTTACGACCCACTTTTGGACGACCACCTTTTTTTTTCGACCAACTAAATTTCGACCATATTTTTACGACCCACTTTTTACGACCACCTTTTTGACGACCACCTTTTTGACGACCACCTTTTTTTTCGACCAACTAAATTTCGACCAATTTTTTACGACCCACTTTTTACGACCAACTAAATTTCGACCAATTTTGTACGACCCACTTTTTACGACCAACTTTTTGACGACCACCTTTTTGACGACCACCTTTTTTTTCGACCAACTAAATTTCGACCAATTTTTTACGACCCACTTTTTACGACCACCTTTTTTTCGACCAACTATTTACGACCCACTTATTACGACCACCTTTTTTTCGACCAACTTTTTGACGACCACCTTTTTTTTCGACCAACTATTTACGACCCACTTTTGGACGACCACCTTTTTTTTTCGACCAACTAAATTTCGACCATATTTTTACGACCCACTTTTTACGACCACCTTTTTGACGACCACCTTTTTTTTCGACCAACTAAATTTCGACCAATTTTGTACGACCCACTTTTTACGACCAACTAAATTTCGACCAATTTTGTACGACCCACTTTTTACGACCAACTTTTTGACGACCAACTTTTTGACGACCACCTTTTTTTTCGACCAACTAAATTTCGACCAATTTTTTACGACCCACTTTTTACGACCACCTTTTTTTCGACCAACTATTTACGACCCACTTATTACGACCACCTTTTTTTCGACCAACTTTTTGACGACCACCTTTTTTTTCGACCAACTATTTACGACCCACTTTTGGACGACCACCTTTTTTTTTCGACCAACTAAATTTCGACCATATTTTTACGACCCACTTTTTACGACCACCTTTTTGACGACCACCTTTTTGACGACCACCTTTTTTTCGACCAACTTTTTGACGACCACCTTTTTTTTCGACCAACTATTTACGACCCACTTTTGGACGACCACCTTTTTTTTTCGACCAACTAAATTTCGACCATATTTTTACGACCCACTTTTTACGACCACCTTTTTGACGACCACCTTTTTTTTCGACCAACTAAATTTCGACCAATTTTTTACGACCCACTTTTTACGACCAACTAAATTTCGACCAATTTTGTACAACCCACTTTTTACGACCAACTTTTTGACGACCACCTTTTTGACGACCACCTTTTTTTTCGACCAACTAAATTTCGACCAATTTTTTACGACCCACTTTTTACGACCACCTTTTTTTCGACCCACTATTTGACGACCACCTTTTTTTCCGACCAACTAAATTTCGACCAATTTTTTACGACCCACTTTTTACGACCACCTTTTTTTCGAACAACTTTTTGACGACCACCTTTTTTCCGACCAACTAAATTTCGACCAATTTTTTACGACCCACTTTTTACGACCACCTTTTTTTCGACCAACTTTTTGACGACCACCTTTTTTTTCGACCAACTATTTACGACCCACTTTTTGACGACCACCTTTTTTTTTCTACCAACTAAATTTCGACCAATTTTTTACGACCCACTTTTTACGACCACCTTTTTTTCGACCCACTATTTGACGACCACCTTTTTTTTCGACCAACTAAATTTCGACCAATTTTTTACGACCCACTTTTTACGACCACCTTTTTTTCGACCAACTATTTACGACCCACTTATTACGACCACCTTTTTTTCGACCAACTTTTTGACGACCACCTTTTTTTTCGACCAACTATTTACGACCCACTTTTGGACGACCACCTTTTTTTTTCGACCAACTAAATTTCGACCATATTTTTACGACCCACTTTTTACGACCACCTTTTTGACGACCACCTTTTTGACGACCACCTTTTTTTTCGACCAACTAAATTTCGACCAATTTTTTACGACCCACTTTTGACGACCACCTGTTTTTTCGACCAACTATTTACGACCCACTTTTTGACGACCACCTTTTTTTAAAGCGAGCATTTGCTTTTTTAATAATATTAGATGCCATGTCTTGAAAGTTTAATTTGGAGTCTATAGTGACCCCTAGGTACGTAAATGTACTAACCCATTCTAATGGTGTACCATGTATCACAATGTTCAAGTTCGGTGTAGAAGAATTGCTTCTAATATTGGGTTTAATAAACATAGTTTTAGTCTTAGGAAGACTCAAGACCAATTTATTATCTGAACTCCATTTAGAGATTAAGTCTGTGTCATTTTGACACTTAGTTAATAAGAGACCTTCTATGTGCGCATCATTGACCAAAACAATATCATCTGCGAATAATAATATTTCACCTTCAAAATTAAGTTCTGCGATATCGTTAATAAAAATATTGAACAACACCGGTCCCAAGATGGACCCTTGAGGGACACCATGTTTGATGGGTAAATACTTTGAATTAAGGTTGTTTACTTTAACCTTTTGCATACGATCAGTTAAGTAGTTTTTAATCCAGTTAATTATCCATGTTGGGAATTTGTAAGCTGTAAGTTTCCGAAGTAGAAGACAATGGTCTATGGAATCAAAGGCCTTCTGGTAATCAAAGAATACCAGGGCACTAAATTTTCCTTGATTCATGTTATTCATTAATCTATACAGAAGAAGGTTAATGGTCTCAGATGTGGAAGAGTTTTTCCTGAATCCTCCTTGCGCAGGAGTCAGGATATTATGTGTGTCAAGCAGTTTGTTTCTCTAGTAATTTAATAGCGATATGTGTCAATGATATTGGTCGCAAATTATTGACCAAATTAGAATTACCTTTTTTAGGGATGGGGACCACGGTCGCTTTTTTCCAAATTCTTGGAATAGAACCCAGTTGGATCGATTTGTTTAATAAAATCACCATATATGCCTTAAATGATTTAAAGAGTAGTAGGTAAATCTTCATGGGAATGGAATCACACCCAGATGATTTAGATTGGTCGACCTCATTGATTAGCTTAGTAAATTGGTCCTCAGTAAGTAACTCATATTGTGTATTTTCGTTTCCTGTGTTTCTAAGAGTCAAGTCCGGGTTAGTGACATTCGGAAGGGAGTCCGCAATCCTAGCACCGATGCTTGCGAAAAATTTGTTAATGATAGCCGGGATGTCTCCGGCTTCGGCCGTTTCCAACGTATCAGGATCTTTTAACTTAATTAATTTAGTTTGTTTGTCTTTAAAGGGGAGATAATTATTTAATAATTGCCAAAACTTTTTATAGTCGTGATGACATCTATTTAATTGTTGTTTAATATAGGTACTTTTGGCTGAGTTAACACATGCATTAACTAAATTTCTATAATACACCGCTCTCTGTCTAAATTCTTCTTTTTTGGTACGTCTATATTTCCTAAAAAATTTATCCCTGTTATAGGCTAGATTTAATAATTCTTCGTTATACCAGGGGGGTTTTGTTTTCTTGGATCTATACAGCTTCTTGGGGCAAATCTTATTAGTTATTTCCAACATCCGGTCATACATAATTTTCCAAGCACGATTTAAATCATTAGTATTATTAAATTCTTCCCAATTAGTGAATTTAGCTGCCTCGTCATCAATGTTTTGCTGGCTTAGGCCAGTCATTGATCGAGTATAAAAATTACATTTTTCATGTTTTTCACGACCTTTTTTCCTAATATAAAATATTAGGTAATGGTCACTTACATTGTACTCAATGACTCCACTAGTATTAATATGAGTGACATCAGAGAAAATATTGTCAATGGTAGTGTATTGTCCATTGAGGCCTAATCTCGTAGGTTTGTTTATTAATGAGCATAGGTACTTATCTTCGACTAAGGCAAGTAAGTCCTTTCTATATAATTCATTAGTATTATTCTGGGTCGGGCTAGTATTAATATTAATGTCGCCCATTATGGTTAGGTCGGAGTGCGGATATTTTTCTTTAATTGCATCGATTAAACTGCCTAAGTCGTTAATGAAATCCCGTATACTAGATGAAGGAGGCCGGTATATATTTACTAGGACCAGATTCCTACAATGAGGGTATTTTATGAAAATAATCAACACTTCCATGACATTATTGGACGACGATAAATCTGAATCAACCTTGTAATCAAGCTCGTTAGCAATAAACGCACACACTCCGCCTCCCATAGACTTAGTTCTATCAAGCCTCTCCAAGCTGTAACCATCAAGTAATAAGTTACTGTTTAAAATTTTTGGTTGTAACCAAGTCTCGCCAAATAGAATGATATCAGCAGATAAGTTGTCTAGGTCATATCTGAGTTGGTTCCATTTAGGTAGAATAGATCGAATATTTAAATACACATACTTTGCACCTTTCATTTTATTTAACTCTGATAGACTATTTAACTTAATACATGGTTTAATTTCCGCCATGGTTGTCATCGCTCAAGTGAACCTTTCTAGTAATATCATTGTATAATAAAAGTGCTAGCATGTAATGATAGTAATCAACAAAATAACCAATACATCTTTGATAATTCCATAGCTGAACGTAAGCAAATGCTTGGCTAAGGCCAAATAAAGAAGAGATCGATGGATAAGATGTGTTCACGCAGACGAGTAATTTAAACAACTTAGGATAATATACTTCTTCAGTATTTGAGTATGAGTAATACAAGTCGAGGTACCATATAGAATCTTGACATGAATGAGATACTATTAGAATTTTATAACTCAGGTCTTCGCATGACTGTATGTATACATAGGTTTGGCTAAGGCCAAGTGTATGAAAGGTCAGTATGTAGGACACAATTAATTTATATAAATTAAGACTATATATTACTCCAGTACCTAAACATGAGTGGTATACGTCGAGGTACCACTTAATATCTTGGCGTAGATGGGATACTATTATAAAATAATAATGAATGGCAGTATCAATTATATGTCTCATGTTTTCACATGACTGTAGGTATACATGAGTTTGGCTAAGGCCAAGTGAATGAGAGGTCGGTAAGTGGAACACGTTCCGCCAACCAGGTGGGTTCAAAGAATTGAGATCAAATAGTAACACAAGGGTTGTGAGTACAAATGTACTAGGACAAGTATAACAAAAATGACAACAATACCAATTGTATAACCTCACGGAGGTAGGTCCATGGCTGCAACTAATATGGTTCAGTAAGTACGTACAATACATAGGCAATAGTAGTAATGATAAGCCAGACCATTTCGGGTGACTGAGGGTCAAATGGTGCAAGGAAACATAACATAACAAGGTGTGGGTCTGGCAGTGGCCAAGTACATACATACAACTGAAATTAGGCATTGATCAGATCGTGGCTACGCACTAACTGCTTCCCCCAGTCCGCCAGCACGAAGTCTTTCGGGTGCAGACCATCGTAGAAGTAGTTGTAATTAAACTGGGTTGAGCCGAATCGCCTCCTATGTATTTTGCCAAGAAGGGTGGGGGTGTGAAGGCCGTGGCTTGTATTACGTAGTCTGATATAGTAATTTATATCTTGGATGACGGTATTCAGGGTTTTCTGGTTCGGGTGTTGCCCCCACGTCTGATTATAGCGGGCCAAATCCATGCCTGCTATAGGGCAGAACACTGGCGTAATTTCAGGAAATTCGTCAGCAAAACTTTGTGCTACTGACTCGATTTTCTGGATGACATGGTTCTCTACAGCGTACCTGTCATCATATCGCAAATTGCAAACCCCATGTTGGCGATAAGTGAGGTCACAAATGCCCCCTAGAATAATAGCAAATCTAGGAGAATAGTAATTTAGCACAGGGCGACTTCGATTAAACAACTCGACAAGGCCTTTGCCTTTGAAGACAGCTAGTCGCACCTCGTCCGTGTCAATGAAAGGGGCGAGGTTAGCACCACGTGAGTCAGTTACAATAACCGTGGAGACTCCATCGGGGTTATCAACGGGAGGTGCCATCATATAATAAGCAAGTAGATGATAATGTTCAAGAAGTGTTATTGGAAGATTTCTTACTCTTTTTTCTTCTTCTGGTTTTGCCACCAGCTGTCTTCTGAGCGGATGGTAATTCAATCTCTCGTTGGTGCTCTTCCAAGCTTGGCGAGCCGCGGTCTTTTGAGGTGAAGCGTGCTGCACTGCGTGTACTCGTGCTCGTGCGAGGTTTAGAGGGAGGGCGATGACCGGCTGTTCCAACAAGTTTGTCTGGGGAGGTCGGGGGTGTGCGCTCTTCTATTTTATTTTCGCGCTCGGATGCAGGCTCGTTCCGCTCTGTTGAGTGGTCTGACTGGTCAGAGTGGGGAGAATGGTCTGAGTGATCGGATACAATAGAGGAGTTATCATGGTCCCCTTGCTCGTCGCTTTCAACATGAATTGGTGGTCTGACAATTTTTTTGGAGGTGTGATCTCGATCTCTATCTTCTAGGGTTGGGTTTAGATCTCTCAACTCATCGTTAACCATTTCATCAACCTTTTCAGTCATGTCAGGTCGAAGGGTGTTTGGGTTGTCATGTACTTCCTCAGACATCTCAGACAACTCATCGTGATTATCAGTTTTGTCCTGAATTAATGGTTGAGTTAGGAGGGTAGCAGGTGGGTCCATAGCTAATCCAGTATTGTTAGCTCTGTTGTCATTGTTATCACCGATAGACTGAGTGTCCTCATTTTCTACCCGGATGATATTTTCATTCCTATTTTCGTCTCCCTCATTGTTGGTCATATCACCCCCAACAGCTCCCTCACCATCTTCGTCAGTTCCATCCTCCCCATCCTCCAACTCCGGCATTTCTAAATTAGCATTAGCCACCGCCGTATCAAAGTCAATGGGTTGGGTCTCAATATCCTCCTGCTGAAGGTCGGTTAGGTTCAGGTTAGGTTGGTTATTATCTGGGACTTCCTCTCTACGGATTTCATCTCTAATACCCATCAATATTTGGCCATGTTGGTTTAGGCCAGGCCATTTGGTATCCTTGACATTGAGTGCTTTGGAGTGGAGGGGGATTCCAATCCCCCACCAACGATCATACGTACACTCAGCTAGTGTGCTATTCCCAGTATTGAGGAGGGCTTTTCTAGCAACTTTGTCCTGGGCAAATTTACTCGTTAGAATATCCCTCATGTACGTGTGTTTCACGAGGTCCCATTTGGTATTGACTCCACATCTATCACCCAACTTTTTGGCCTCCCTTGGGCAAATGACCTTGGTCAGTGATCTAGCTATGACCGGGTTATTTGTACAGGTGGCCCTCATGTGCTGGTAAGCGTGTTCACCAGAGTAGTATGTTGTACCATTGTAGCGGAATAATGATTTGCCAAAGTTGGAGAGGGGGGAGTGTTCTCCCTGGTAACCAATTGCACCGGTGATTTTTTTCGTCTTGAATTGGCCTATCTGTAAGCCCTCAGGTAGGGCATGTAGCTGATCATGGTTGAACACGTTTTCACCGACCTTAATCTTCCCTTTAGAGAGAGCTACTTCCACACCGGGTGCAGCTCTTTTAGCATTTGATAGAATATGGCGCATATCGGTGTAGTTCCTAGACAATTTCCCTGGGAGGTCGGGATTAAGATAACAGCGCTCAAACCCCTCAATTTGCTTCATTCTTGATTTGTTTCTGAAAATGATGTTACGTATTTCTTCATCTTTAAACTTTATGATGATATTTCGGTGAGAGTCAGCTCTATTACCTCTAAGCCCTATCCTCGCCGCAAAGTCCAGGTCGTTGGCCTCAAAGGGATAATGGATTTTCTGACAAAGGTCAGCAACTATAGCCCAGGTTGAAGGACCATCTACCTGATTCTCGTCGGGTCTTTCGGTAAATCCGGATAGGATAACATGTTTTTTCCTGGCACCTCTGTCCAGGTCCAGACAATAGTTTTCCAAATGTTCGGTTACAGATTGCAAATAATGAGTTTCAAGTTCTAGGTGTTTTACACGAGCATTTAGTCTCACAGCATTTGCTTTCACATTTCCCACCTGAGTTTTAGTCGCTTGGAAGTCCTCCCAATGGCCCTCTAGGATTTGTAGTCTATCCACCACTGGGAGATTCTCCAATGGTTCCCCTTCCATTTTGTAGGGAATGTAATATCCGTCAGATACACGTAAAGTCCTTAGGATAAACAGGTAACACAATATCCTCAGGATAAGCAAGTAACACCACGGTACTGGGTCAGCTAGGTATTGACAATGGTAGCAGCGGACAAATACCCTATGCGTGAGTCCTAGTGCATACAGGTGCACCGGGTCATGTTGCCTACCTATGTATGTAGCTGTTGACACAATGCCGGTACATTGTAAAGCCTGGGTACCGTATCTCCCACTTCGACTCGGCCTATTAATCTCCAAAATTATGATTTCCCACTTGAATTAAAGTTCAAATCCAAGGTCTGACCGTTCCCACACACACACATGATGATATTTCGGTGAAATGAGGTGATTATGGATGAATATGGGTAAAAAAGGTCCAATGACAGCGGAGCTCCGCGGGCACACGTCCTTCTCATTCAGAAACGCACACACACATCACTTATCAGACCTATTGTGAAGTATTGGTCTACTGTTGATAAACGTCTGTAAATCACACACAATATATAAACTGATGATGGTATGATGGGCCTGGCATAGGGTGTTGATAGTTATAGGGCGACTCCACTATAGAAAAAAAATGGCGCGGACATGCAAAACGTGTCGCCGACATGCCTAAAAATTCGGCGCACAAAAATCACTAGTGGAAGAGGGGTAAAATAGGTTGTCGGCAACACATTTATTTGTTGCCAACAATTGCAAAATATCTAACTTGATTAGATATTTCGTCGTAAAAAATTCGTCGCAGCCGTTTTTCCCATAGTGGAGTCCCTGCATTAGGTTGCCAGTATCCTTGTTGATGACCTTGGTTGTGATAACCATTGTTCCATCCTTGGTTGTTGTTCCATCCTTGATTTTGATAATCATATTTAGAACGTTTAACCATGGAATTAGGAGTATGACAAATTAGTCAAACGCTACATGTATGTGGAAGTAGTTGTGATGCACCTATTTCTCCATCGTCGTATCTTCTCCAGAGATCAAACAATACTTTCCTCTCAAGTTATTTTATCCTCCTGGGTGAGGGATAGCTGGGGTGGAAGGGCTCTCCCCTCTTTCTCCAGGGTGTCGATGGTGCGGTACATGATGAGGTTCCCTCGGACAGACCAACAATGAACTTGTAGTCCCGCTGATTCACTGGCGATCCATATGGGTTAAATTTTCAGAAAACATTTATAAATTCTGCTAAATTAGGCTGCAATTTGGCCAATTTAACACTAGGTAAATTTGAGTATATATATTCGAAACAAAACATTATTAGAACTACTTTCACCGCCTCTACTTCCCGCGGGCAGCGCGGCCAGAGGTGGATATTCAACCGACCTTGCAGAGGTGGATATGGACCGACCGACCATTGCAAAAAAAATGTATAAGTTACATATCCCCTCCACATTGAAGCATGACATGGGTCGTCACTCAACCTTCCATCTGCTGATAGAACCATATGACATAACCAGACAAACAGAAAATTGAAGGCAGACCCAGTCTTTCGTGATACGCAGTCTGGAAAACGAAATCATAAACACCAACCTTCTGTGATGGTGATCGTGAAGCTGGGCCTATATCCAAGCTACTTGACAAATCCACTCCTGGCAATATCACAGCACAATTGAAATAATCCAATATTTTAGAATTTTTAGAGACTGACCATGGAAGTTGAATTAAAATTTAGATTTTTATGAGCAACACATAGGGTTGCGGGAGTAAATAGAGATTCCGTGCCGTGGTATCACATGACTTCAGATTTCAGATGGGAGAAAAGCTGCAATGATACATTAATGCAACAAATATCGTCACAAATTAATAAATTTACTAAACCATGGAATATCATAATATTTACCAGACCAGGGATGGTTAAATTCTGCGGCGGGCTATTTACTCCTGCAACCCTATGTGTTGCTCATAAAAATCTCCGCTCCGCACTATTTTTGGCAATGTGGACGTGAAATATATCGGAGGTCTGCCCAGCGGTTTCAGCGGAGATAGGTTCAATGTACGCTTTTGCGTTCCCGTATTAATATATAGATAGATCAACCAATAGTATCTGTTTGAGCAGAGTGGGAGTGGGGTGGGGGTGGTAGCTGCATGTTGAAGTGGCTAAGGGAAGATCTTAGAAAGGTTTAACTTGTAAGATATACAATACTAATGCCAAATATGCTCCAGCAAATTGATCGTTATGTTATTTGCTTCATATTCATACATTGAACCAATAATTATTATCATGAATATATATATTAAATATATAATATTTATTATACGTGCATCCCTCTCGAGAGGTGCAATAAGTGGGGTGCAATACAAATATCTTTGTCCAAAAATAGCTCTGTTGATATGCTTCGCGGGGCCTTGGCTCTCCGCAAAGCATATCAACAAATTCACACTGAGTGAAAGCTGTGCGAACCCCCTCAATACACCCATGATTCTGGTACTATGATCATAAAAAATACATAATAAGAAGCACACTATTTTCAAATTCTCTATTGAATGATATAAGTAATCAAGAAAAAGAGTATGCTTAGATTTGGTAAAGTAATATGAGACTTAATACTACACATATAAACCATATCACAAAATGTCTTCCTGGTCGACGGAACGTTTTGTTGGCGTACAAAATATAAAATTCAATATTTGACAGTAACTGAGTAATATACAAAGATCTGGAGTTATCCCAAAATGCATCAAAATTCCTTAAATCCCATGAATTTGCAATGGGTAGTCTTACTTGCTTCATATAAAACTAAGAAGTACTATTAAGTTGTGGGGAAATATTAAGATTTCAATATATATACAAAGATCAATTTGTACTGTAGTTTAGGGGGAAATTTTCGTCTTATCGATTTATCTGAGAACAGCATATGAATGGGTTGCAAATGGATATACGTAGCAACAGTAAATGACCACGTTCGGATTCCAAATTTGATGAAATACATATATCACAACCGAATGCACATCTGGATAATTAAAGTCGAGCACATGGAAATCACGTCACCATTCCTGACTATTGAGAGGGCATATGTATGCATCAAATCTGGATCCAGTTAAATGAAGACAACATTGAGATACTATTATGGTATGCATCCTCATGCTTTCCATGTCTACGTAAATGGCATGCACTAGACGTAGGGATATCAGCAGCTATACGGCGTACATTGTGTGAGAATGGCAATATGTAAAGGTCAACAGGCGTATGGTCGACCATTAGTTACTACATATACGTAAACGTAGCAGCAATGATATAATGCAACTGAACTCTGAAACTGAAAAAAACAGGTACAGTATTTGTTTTCTTTATATGTATAATAGGATTATTACTGCCGAAGCAAGGCCATCATCGGAGAGCAACAACATAACTGCATTGGTCGTAAACGGGCATGCAAATAAATACACGAGACGAATACAGGGTAGTTTAATTTTTGTTCTGGTCAAATGCATGGTAACTAGTGAACGCACTGTTATTTCTGAAAGGAAAAAGTTTAGTGTTGTGTAGACAAGCTGTTTGCCTATCCCAACAACTCCCTGTATATTGTAATGGGATACTTTAAAGTGTTTAAGGGGGTAAAGCATCACGGGAGAGAGTGTAACAGAAGCAGGCGGAAAGTATTCTAGTAAATTCAACCCCACCAGAGCAGAGAATTATGCAGATAAGAATAATCATAACGATAAAGAAAGAGAGAAACATCTTCATTCTAATCTGGTATAATCTAGATCTAGATGATTGTGGATCGTGATATAGAATTTGGAGGCTCTGGGTGATCTGAGGGATGAATTTATTATTATATCTCAGTTGGATTTGGCTCATGTTTCTTGTTGCAAGGGTGGATGGTTCACGGGTAGCCATCAAAGGGCTGCACATACGCATAACACCTGCCCACTGCTCGCTTTCTCAGAAGTGAAGTTATCAGTTTTAGTTAATAGCGATGTCCAAAAAGAGCAAAATGCCCAGTGATTCAATTTGTGATCAGAATTGGGCTCAGAAATGATGAGCCCATGATGAGCGACAGTGGACAGGCCTAGAGTATCCCATGAACAAAACACTTTATACTCACTTGGCAGAGCTAGAAACAGAGAAGCAAACACAAAAGACAAAAACCCGAGATAGTTCGCATCAGAAAAAATGCCTTTCTAGTACATACAAGGGTAAGTATCGGTAGAAATAAGATTCTAAAATTTGATATACACATCCGAAGAAATTGTGTCCGTATTAATAAAAACTCACGAGATTAAGTAATATAACCTTATTCCACTGACAGAAAAAAATCAAAAGCAAAAGGAGTCTAATCAGGACATAGTAACTTTAATCAACGAAATAATTTATTTCCGTTAAGAACATTGTTGCCTATAAGCAAGGAATATGGATCAATATTAAAATATCTCGTCACCCACAAGATTATTTGGGGGACAAGATTATTTGGGGGATTTGGGGGATTTGGAAATGAAATAAGGCAAAAATGGGGTGAGTACTGCGAGGGTTAGGTATTGAGCTTTAATTGAAAGTAAGGAACCCGCCAATGATATAGGAATTATGTACATATTTTAATTTTTATAATACAAACTTCAGCATCATCATCCATCTACACACCTGAGTTTGTCGCCTCCTGTTCGGAGCTTTGATTTCAGTTGGTCGACCTCATGTTGTGTGTGTGACTTCACTCTGTTCGATCTGTTCATCCAGGTCTCGTTGGATCTTGCGTTTCTGTGTGTTGATCCTTGTGCATTCTTCTTCTGCTTCGTCAAGTTGCCGCTTCAGAGCCTTTACTCGGGCATTCATCTTCTCAACCTGTTGGACAAAGGTACAGAACAATTATTACTTTTGATGGAGGCGGCCGGGGTTTAACATTCAGGCACCTGTATCGAGCAAGTAACGTCATAGATTAGCTACCATGTGTTTTGGGGTGTTTAAAACAAAAAATAACTATGTCTAATTACCTGTTCCTTATATTGGTCAACGTGTCTTCGCTCATCCTCAGCTTGGAGAATGAGTCTTAAGTTTCTTCTCCAATTTACTTTAGCTTTTCCTAGTGCCTGGCGCTCACTATAACAGAAAATAGTGGGTCTCACGTGATAAACAACCCTTATACCGTACCAACAGATGACAACATGAACAAGCAAAATCTACAAAAGCTAAAATGCATAGATTTCAGTGTATATATATTGAGGAATTTAGCCACTCAGATTAACAGAAGGTTTCTGTCCAACTACATCTTACAAAAGAATACAATTTTAATAACAAGGAAAGGTTGAAAGCGGTCATGTGTAACTGAGAGAGAGAGGACGTCCTCGTGCACCTTATCTTGGCCGGGGCCACTAGCCACTAGCCACTAGTCATCAGCCTGCACACAACCAGTCAGGGGAGATAAGAATCAAAGATCAAGCGGCCTACGGTAGTTTACCGCCTTTTAAAATAACTCACTTCAATACAAAAAAATAAAAATTTTAATGATACTATTCAACTACAAACGGTTTTTCCTAGCCATTTACCAAACATGAAAGAAATAGCTTAAAGAGAAAGCAGTAAAACAGAGCGCCAAAGAGACGTCAATGGATATACTTGTTTCTTGTGTATGTAACTTGTCAGAAGTGAGACCTTTATTCGCTTCGTGAAAATAATAGAAACTCCAAGGGTGCGGTACCCACAAGGTCCAATAGAGATGGTATAAAAAGCCATACTGGCTTTTAAAAATCAATTTTAATGTACGCTCTCTTTCCCCTGCCATTGCCATAACGTTAAATAACATATGTAAGTGTAAATGTCTCTCCTAGTGTAATTCTACCTACGTTGCTTCAACCTCAAGCTGCTCTTCGAGGTTGGTGATCTTACTCTCGAGAGAAGCTATTGTAGCCTTAGAGCGGGTCTTCATCTGAGCTTCCATCTCAGACAATTTCATCTTCAACTCCTTGTTCTGGCGCTCTAATAACAAACGGCCAGACTCGAGTTTCTGGTTACCAGACCTCTCAGAGGCCAGTTCTGTGGTCAACTGTTTAACCTACACGGCACAAGAAAAAAAAAACTTTTGAGAATTGGGTTGTTCTGATATATATATCGAACTGTATTGGGACAAGTGGGTTTTCGCAAGTATTTTTGAAATTTCAAGAAATATATCTAGCACCTGGAACCCAGAAAATCCTTAAGTCCATTTGACCAACGAGAATAAAGTGCCATTTTATTCTCATTGATTTAACTAATTTCAGGCTATAAGACAGTCTGACTGGGCCTTAATCTGTACGCCCAACAGTGGAGCAGGAGGGCGCTGTAGTCCCATTGGATTTATCAACAAAGACTTACCGTTCTTGCAAGCCTTGTCGGCGAAGATTTCTAGGTTGGACTGTTCCTCTTCCAGTTCCTCCTCTAGTTGGCCAATACGCAACTCCAAACGATGTTTGTCCTCGAGGAGAGCATTCCTAATAAGGTAAAAAAATCAGTCAGGTCAATTATATAAAGACGAAGAATGGACAGCTATAAAACATCTATTTCGTACTTCCAACCAATCACTCAAAAAACGGGGAGAAAAGGATCGATGCAACATTTTTTTAAAAAACTATTTACTTATGTTTGGTTCGTCAGCAAAGAAATTCCAACATATGTGGGAACATGCGGAGAAGGTGAAAAGAAAGGTTTTAAGAAAAGGCAGCTTAAACACGATGTAAGTATTCTCAAAACGAACCAGCTTTGGTTAGGTGTGAAATGTATGGAAAGGCATTTGTATCCATATAGATTCCCCCCTCAATTCGGAGATGTAGAGTGCAAGTTTGCAAAAAACCTTCGAAATGGTCATAGGAATTGCATACGAAATAGGAAATTTTTTTCCTAATCTGCATCGAAATAGGTCCTAACATGTTCTGTCCTACTCCTCATTTTGAAAACATTTTAGAACTTTCCCAATTCTCACCAATTTTACATCCAGTCCATTCCTAACTTGCATTTTGCTTCTGCAAACTTGGATTTTTCTTTTCCTACTTCTCTTCGATCTAGGCCCCACTTCGTCAGACTGACTGCCCACTTCGTCAGACTGACTGCCAGTCTGCATTTCATCACTTCCCAGTTCGACACACTTACTGCTAACTTGCAATGCATCCTAAATGTTTACACTCCTTTTTCCAGTCACAACAAACCCTCATTACATAAGCCCTGGCCCTTCAATGGAAGGTAATAAAACAATTTGTCTGACCCATGTGCCTCCTCCCCCTCACAGTGTTGTGGGTTGTCTGGGTATTTAGGGTATGAATAGATGTGTAAATCATTCGAATTGAATAGTATTTGGGAATAAGATTTACATATTAGTCATTTGAATTGCATACGAAATAGGAATTATGTTTATTATTGTTGACTTTTTTAGCTTAGACAATTTAGTCATTTGAATTGCATACGAAATAGGAATAGGAAAATGGTTTGTACAGGAGAGAAGTGAGTGGGATTGGTTGCTTTACGCCCTTATCAACACATTTAATATGGTTATATCAAGGGCGGGAGAGCTGAGAGGGAGGCAGTTTATGATCATGCCCAGGAAATAGAGATAGAGAAGAAGGGAGAGAGAGACAGAGGTGTAGCCATTGATATTGCATACGAAATGGGAAAATGTTGGTTCAGTTCTTAAGATTAGTCATACTTTTAGATACTATTTTAAGGCCAAACTATATTGATTACATCGCATCAAAAAGCAAAAGATATTTTTAAGTCTGTATAATTATGAACTAGGCCTATACATAATAGATAACAGTTCAATATGGATGGTTTAAGGAAACATAAAGAAAACCATCAAAATAAAAGCTTCGAAATGGTCATAGGAATTGCATACGAAATAGCATCTTGGAAGTCAACACATTGCACACTGGTCATTCAAATTGCATACGAAATAGCATCTTTGAACTCTAAACAGTTGAACTGTTGTGACATAATTTTGCCACCGTCACAACAAACCATTAACCACATAGCATATTTGTTTGTTTTGACTGGGGTGAGAGGGACCAGAGTTGTATGAATGCTAATTTAAGTAGAAATATGCAGTCCCAACGTGCAGCTTGTTCGTTGCAAGTTTGCATGCAGTAGGCCTAGTCTGCAGCGATGTAGCGCTAGTTCGTGCACACTAGGGTGCCAGTTCGAAAGTCAAATTGCAGATTGGCATTTGTAGAATGCAAGTTAGCAATAGCATGAGCTAATATGCTGCTGTATCTATATGGATACAAATGCCTTTCCATAGAAATGGGAAGGTTCACTTCTCAGTGGTGGCGGTACAGATAAACCGCTTTGATAAGGACACAAAAGTCGGAACAGTGGCGTATCCTCAAGACAAAGAGGACAGTCGCTAACGGACAAATTGGTCTTCATTCCTGGGTTTGGAGAAAAAAACTGCCAAAATGTTTAGTCCAACATCATGCAGATTTACCCTGCAGAGACAGATAGTCGTCGACCACCAGAGAGAGGGGCAGCACAGTACCTAAGGCAGATTCAGGCAGTAGACCATTAAATTAAAAGCCCTCTACTTTCAAGTGAAAGGAGGACTTCTCAAGAAAAAAATACGTACATGGAAAAGACACAGTACAATGGACTATGAAGGAGAGTGAAAATTGACTATTTCCTCAACAGTAATGAGACGAAAGCGACATGTGGGATTTCACTTGCTGGTGGAAGAGTTGTTTATTTGTTCTTGGAGTTCGTCATGCTTGTTCTCAACGTTCTTACGAGCGCGCTCGGAGGCAGCAAGGTCTTCTTGCAATTGTAAGAGTTCAGCTTCAAGGTTTTTGGCCTGTAACATATATGGAGCATATTTTCACATAACATTTACCTAAGGATAATTTTAATACACACAATTTATAATCCATATAATATACGGCTAGAGCGATTTCTAGGAAAGGAGGTAGAAAAGAAATGGTAGAAAGAAGGTTTTCTTTGTCCAGAATATTCTCGGAATGTGTTATTTTACAAACCACTTTACTCATCTGTAGAGGTCTGTCCCCCCTCTGTGGATGTCGTCGTGTGTGGTTTGTGAAGGTATTTGGGGTGGAAATGTGATTTTGAAGCCTTTTTTAACCACACTCTATTTATAGCCTGGGAAAGCCCCTGTGAGATACTACGTCATTTCCCACAACCTACGTCCAGGGGGACCTAGGGGGAGCATGAGGAAGAGGGGAGGGAGAGTGTGGGGGGATCGGAGAGGGGATAATTAAAAAGGTTTCTACCACTCTACCAAATGTAAAACAAATGTAAAATATGGAAAACATTATTTAACAGCAACTTATCATAAAAACTAAAACAAAATGTAATCCAAAATATATCAGGAAATCTGGGAAGATCAACACATTTCAGAGTAGTGCTGACAATTCATAAGTGCTATCCCCTTTTTCTCCTTTATGTAACTGTATGCTTAATGAGAAATAAAAGTTCTATAATGATAATAATAAGGAAGAGGGGAGGGAGATGGGGGAGGCAGAAGGGCGGGGGGAAATAGGAGATGGGGTTGGGAGGGAAAAACAGGTATGAAAGACAGAGAAGAGGGGGAAGGAAATGAGGGAGAGGGAGAAGTATGGGGAGAGGGGTGACCGTCCTACATGCAGAGGAGTGGGAGTGTGAAGAAGAGGGAAATGAGGGAGAGGGGGAAGTACGTGTGGGGAGAGAGAGTGACCGTCCGGAGGACGGGTACTTTGCTAGTACACTATAAAGCTTCAGCATCTAGTAAACTTAAGTCATTTGAGTGCGAATGTTGTGAATCTATCAGAGTTTAATAAATTCTTAGATTGATACAAAGAGAAATGTTTCTACACAGCAAGTTTGATATAATTGTCTATAAGGCTGACGTGTCCACAAGCAGAGATTTTACTACAGCAATTTATTTCTATTATGCTTCGAAAGCAATTCTTCCCCAACCCACCTTCTTCTCATTCTCCTTAACTTGAGCAGCAATCTCATCGCGAGAGAGGATAGCCTCCTCAGCCTCGCGCTGTAAGTCCTTGTAGCCATTCTGGAGTTTGCGGAGCTGGTGGACACTGTCTTCCTTAACCTTGTTGGCCATCTCTACCTGACCCTCCATGTCCTTAAGGTCTCCCTCAAGCTTCTTACGAGCGTTAACGGCGGCACTCCTTTGTTTCCTCTCTTCTTCCAATTCAGCTTCCATTTCCGTAACTAAAACAAGAAACAATTTATTTCAATGTAATAATTGTTTATAAGCGAATGATGCATTTTAGTCAGTGAATAGGGTAAAAATTGTTCATTTCTTTGGCTCAGAATGGTGTAAGCAGTAATGATTAAATACTCAGTTAAAGAAATTACACTGGTTGAGGCAATTTCAATTGTGCTGAGCTTTTTATCTACCAGGCTTTACCATGAATCGACCAAATTTGAGGGCGTTTGGGGTAAATGCTTTAAATTAACAGGAGAAAGGTTTGATAATTCAATTAAATGCATTTACTTGTCTAATGAGACCACGCTTCTTCTCCTGTGCCTGCTTATCCTTGGCCTGGAGTTCGCGCTCGAACTGAGCTTTCTGGGCCTGCATGTTAACCTCCAGACGCAACTTGGCGTCTTCTGTGGCCTGGAGCTCATCTTCAAGCTCCTCTATCTGGGTACGTTGCTCCTCTACTTGAGACTCTAAAGTACGGCGGGCCTTCTCCAAGTCATGTACCTTAAATGAAATCATAGATACTGGTTACTCTTAGAACTCAAGATAAAAATTAAATGTTTTTCCAAAATTAATCTTACTGCTTGCTTATTGTAATGTGGTCAAATAGTAGGGTTCTTTGGGCTAATTGACAATATACCATTTTCTTAAGTACACTATCTAATCAGTAGCACTTACATTCTTACCAACATCATCTTTGGAGGACATGAGATTTTCGAGCTCACGACTTTGCTGAGTTCGCAACCTCTCGGCCTCTTCCAGGCGGGTTGAGGATCTTTGTCCCCTTTTCTCTGGACTCACGCTCAGCATTATCACGCTCCATGGCAAGCCTCTCGGAGATGGCCTTCTCTTCAGCCAGGTTCTGGTCATGCTTTCTTTGCTTCTTCTCCATGCCAGTGAAGTTAGATCGTATGCTCTCTAACTCCACACTGTAGTCCTCAAGCTCAGTCTGGATCTTCTTCTTGGACTTGTTAACCTTGTCGTTTTCTTGCTCGAGGGAGTCGATCCGTTGCTGCATCAGCTCCTGGTCTCTGGCCATCTTCTCCTTGGCCTCCTCTAATGCGTCCATCGATCCCGTGTCCTCCTCCAACTTCTTCTTGTAATCCTGCGCCTAAAAGATATGCAAGGAAATCTACATTGTGCGATTTATAGATTTGGACGAAAATAATCACTGGGTGCACCTATACTATTTTCATATTCGATCAAAAGCATAAAGAAAGATCACCTGTTGGGCCAAAGCAATCAGTTTGATCTCCAGACTTTTCTTTGCTTCCTCTTCCTCGTCGAGCTGATCTTGTAAACTCTCCACTTTCTCCTCCACTTGTCTCAGCTTGGACTGGACTGATAGCTTCTGTCTCGTCTCATCAGTGAGGAGCCCCTGGGCATCACTCAGCTGCGCCTCCAGGCCTCCCACCTGCTTGGACAGCAGACTTGCCTTCTGGTCAGCCTCCTCCCACTGGGCCGCCACGCTCTCCAGCTCATTCTGTAACTTGACGCACTTATCTCCCAAGTCTGACTTACCACGTTCCATCTCTGCAAACCTGATAGTAAGCTCTTGGTTCTGGGTGGAAAAGTGATAATGATTGGTGAATAACTTGTTCAGGAAGTACAGAACGATAGGGTAAATTGAGGTATAAAATGTTGCGCATTCATTAATCCGCAAAACTCTATGCAACATTGTTTCAAAATGCTTTAGACGGCAAAACCCAAGAAAATGTCTGTCTATCCACACGCCCATACGAATTTAATTATTGTGCGTCGCCATCCGCTAGGTGCGAACATAGTAAGGTTAGTAGATTCTACTACTGATTAAGCAACCACATTCACTTTACATATTTATCACTGAAAAATATTCACCTGTTTGTGAATGTGGTTGCTTAATCAGTAGTAGAATCTACTAACCTTACTATGTGGCGGACTCCTACATTAGAATATTGATTCCATAATATTATATCTTCAAAACCAGTATTGTTTATTTGTCCATTCATTTTTTTTTTTTTGTGGTATGAAGTCAATATTTTCAAGTATCTGAACTAAAATTGTTTTTACTCTCTCTATTGAAATTTTCAGAGGCGAATTTTGAATTCCTATATAAATTTAGATAAGCTAAACTCAAAATTACAACATAATGGCATGGTCATTTTGTTTCCACACACCTGATTACTGCAATACATATCACTGACAATAGAGAGAGTAAAAACAATTTTAGTTCAGATACTTGAAAATATTGACTTCATACCACAAAAAAAAAAAAATGAATGGACAAATAAACAATACTGGTTTTGAAGATATAATATTATGGAATCAATATTCTAATGTAGGAGTCCACCAACACCACCGATGACACACTTGTCCATACCTCTCAATATTCTAAGGTGCATTACCCTCTTTCTATTTCCAAATGAGATCCTAAAATTGCTTATATAATCTACATAGCTAGTTAAAAGACAGAAATGTAAATTAGTAATTGTGCAACACTGTCAAATTACATTGAACCAAACAAATATCAATCGCTACCCGGTGGCTTTTATAGGAAATAAAAACCAGTTGAAAGTTTGTTTCAATCATATGCCATGAAGTCTTAAGGAAAATACCATACTGAAAGCGGCTTGATTCAGCATGATCCATTGATCTGAAGTTCCCTATTTTGACATGTTGGGCTCTCATGGTAAATGAAACAGTATGCGACAATATATTTCAAAAGAAAAATTCTGACCAGAATGTTTTGGCCATAATTATGACCAGCTCTCTAAATCGGGCGGATCTATGCAAAGCATGAAATTGTCTCTAAAATTATGATGACCTCAGATCAAGAAAATAGTGTTTTATGCCAGAAAATAAGCAGAGCATCTGAAGGTGCTTTTACTGACACAGGTCAAACCTGGAGTCAAACCTCAGAATCAAAATCTTCCACCTAGACCTTTGTCCTAACATGGGAATGAGCCAAGCTATGGGTTTTGCAACCCACGCTATCAAACAATTCATCACCCCCATGCTAGCCTACTGGCACTATGTTCCAAGACTACGCAGGGTAAAAGAACAATCTGCTTTATGAGGGTACCTTCCGATAAGACCAACCCAAGAAAAAATCTCTCAATTTAGTATATAATCGCAGTACTGAATCAAATTTTGGGCATCATAACACGGATCCGACACGTGGCCTATATTGTTTAAGGTTGAGACCAAATTCCTTTTTTATGACGTAAAAATCCTTATTAAAAAGGTAAAAATTTTGCACTTTTTAATTTTTGTTTGACTTCTATGTTATATTTACTTCCTACATATGGCTAGACGAAAACTTCACAATCAACCCGACACATATATATAGTTAATATATGCACCATCTTAAAGATGGCAGATATGCGAGACATTATATGTTTTGGTTGCATTCCATTGCAAACCACTTTATAATTTACGAAAAAACAAAAACAAAATTTTGTTCTTTGGAAATGCACCTATCCTGAATTGTTTTCTATCAAATTTTGATTTAAATTTGTTGTGGTGAACATTCTGCAATCATCCATCATGGATATGGCAAACATACCTACATCCCAGTTTTTCCTTACTTTAATAGGATGAAAACAATTAAATTCATGCAGGCACTGTGATGTAAATGACTAGCAATACAATCCCCACCAACACAGGCCTAGTGTAGACTGCACAGCTATGCACTAACGTCATTCCCAAATACAAACCTGCATAAACAACTGCTAACTACCAATTCCAAAATACTAATAATGAATTCATTCCACATTTATGTGTACCAATTACACAACCTTCTCACAAGCTGATCAGACAAAAGAAAAAGCATATATTTATTGGTTACATTGTTTGAATTTTAAGTCTAAAAAAAAATAAAAAAATAGAAGAAATACAATCTTTAATTTACACTTAAATTCTTGAGCCATGGTTGAACAATCTTTGACTACTCCAATTACGAAAAATAATGTGTTCAAAAACCTCTAACCAGTTAGGCCAAAGAAAATAAAAGAAACAAATAAAAATGCAAACAGATATCCATGCACTAAATACATGGCCTATTGAAAGTCTAATAGTTTAACCAAATGAAGTCCATTTTAAATACTAGTATTCAGCCAATGTCAAAGTATCTGTTATTTTATACCTAAACCAATTGAGAAGAAACATATCCGAATCAATTCATCTTTTCATGGACACCAAGTCAGATCAATTGCCACCAATTATCCTGCAATAAAATGTTAATGGCATGAGCCACCAACCACATTGCCTCTGGCAATTGAATACTAATCATTGTCATTCATACCTGTCATTCGTGCAGGCCAATGGTTTTCCCAGTCTTTCTTTTAGTTTATTTATAATGTTAAACTAGACACCAAACCTAAAGCAAAAAGTAATATAATTATTCCAATACAAATATACCATCAAAGTTCACCCATGCACATGTAAAACTACAAAGTTGATGATAAAATAGTAACTACAAACCTCATTAAACAATTGCAAATGTGTAGTAATTTAAAAGGATTAACATATAATTCAATAATGTCTATTCAACATTTTGTAATGATAGTGTTATTCAATCAAAGTCTATTCTGTCTGTATCTCCATTATACAGTTATTGTCTCTGTAAAATGTCTTAATTTCATTGCCACGAAAGCATCTTGATTCATACATCTGGGCCTCCCTCATCAATTGTGAATTCATGTCACCTCCAGTAGATAAAATGTTAATGGTGCTTGCAGCATTCCTTTGTCACACCTGGAGCAACATAATCATTCATGTCCATTGTCTACAGTCATGTCTAGTGTTGACATGGAATGTAAGTGATGACTAATTGTTCTGTGTCCTCACATATCCGGTCATGACACTGTTTATGGTGTAACCCATATAGTAGTGACCATTCCTGCCATCAAATCATAATGGTATGAGCAATAAATTGGTGATTATGCACATCTGGTCCCTTTATACAATGCTGCAAAATATTCAAGGTAAAAAAATTTACATTGCAATTGGCAGGACAAATTCCGCAACAATGTCAGCATCTCAGAACTGTTTGAATTTCGAAAATCGCTTCAGAATTGACAATGCTGTGGCTGAATTAAGAAATATTATGTGTGTAATATGTGTGAATCCAAATGCACACCATTCAGACCATTCAATCTGCCCACGGCAATGACCAGGTTTCCATAGCAACATCACACAGCTATATATGGGTCCCAATCTCACCAATTAAGGCTACTTATATATACATTTATATCCATGCTCTAATCACCAATGACATTGAGAGTACATGAAAAAGTTCTCTAAAACTCCTGGGCAATGTTTGTAAGAGAACTAAGAAAACACCTAGGCTTTCATTGCCTGGGTTAGAATATCATGCCTCACGAAATTAGCCATATCTTTCTTAATATTCATGGTAGAAAGTTCAAACAACTTTTGAAATGTTCAGAAATGATTCAGGATTCTCTCTATCCTGCCAAACCTTAGCCATCGGCTCTGCTATACAAGATCTCGTTGTTCGAATCACTGATTCACTAATTCAGTCAAAACTCCAGTGTGGACACTCCTTAATTTGTCCTGCATTCATAGGTTGCCCATGCTCATATAGCCCAGTATAGAGCATGAGAAGAGGGGAGATCTGCAGGAGAGCCCATTTCTAGGGCCCATTTCTAGCCAATCCTTTGCTTGCTAGTATAACTCCAAACTAGCATTTTGGTATAATCTCACCAACAAAAATCCAATAAATGTCTTAAAGATACTTCATCGAGCCTTGGTTCGCCACCATTGATATACTCTGATGTTAATGAGTATATTCTAGTTACTGTTATACTTAAATGTAATGTTAAATGAAGTAAGTCCAACACTTCTTTCCTTTGACTGACTGGTCCACTGACTGCCTTCTGAATGACTGCTTGATGGTCAATGTACCAGTCTTCTTTTATTCAAGCTGGTCACAGCTCTGGTTTCCTAGCTGTGACACGTCTCACTGGTGGACATACCTCCACGCATGTGCATGACACCTAATATATATTCATACTATGTAGACATGCCCTCAGGGTCTGTCTGCCCACCTGGTAGTATAACAATGGCGCCGCGTGATATACGCGTGGTATGTAAACTGCCATCAACAGAGTACTATATTAATACCAAATGAAATTAGATATCCATAGGAAGCCAGAATATATATAGGGTCAGTATAGATCCCTCAACATAGGTATCATTTACTCCACTCCTTCAGAAATATCTTCGTGATCGGTTGTATGGGAAAAACACTTAGGTTTTTGACAACCCAAGAAATGACAAAATTAAAGGCGCCAATGATAACGGAGCAAAATACACACTTGTTAAGAGCAGATTGCAATTCTTCCTTGCGCTTGTGAAGCTGCGTTTGGAGTTCCTCCAGCTGCATACATTTCTCAGCCAGTTGATCCTTGACATCGGGGAGTTCAGTCTCAAGTTTCCTCTTGATCTTCTCGAGTTCCTGCCGTAACTGCTGTTCCCGCTTCAGCCTCTCCTCCAGGTCAGCAATAATGGCCTCGTACTTGTTCTTGAGCTTTGATAGTTGCTTCACTTTCTCCTCCTCGTCGCCCATTGTGCTCTGCAGGTCGTGAAGACGCTCCTCACAAGATTTATTCTCTTTACTCAACTGTAATGTTAAAAGAACATTATGTTTATTTAATGAGTGGCATTAGGAACAAATATGATTAAATAGATAAGCTGTCCCTCTTAAGATTGTTTAAAAAGCAGCATAGATAGAATCATTTATGCAGTCATAAATGTCTATGCCTTATCAAGTATAGCAGTATTGCTTTGCTGATAAAATCTTTTGCTGATATTCTGATGTTCCCTCCTACCTTAAGGTTGGCGTCTTCAACGATGGCCAAATCCTCTTCCATTTTCTTGACTTTAGAATCTGCAGCTACTCTCTCGAGTTGAAGCTTTTGGCGGGCCTGTTCTTCTTCCTCAAGCTGTTCTGTAAGGTCTTGTATCGTGATTTGTAACTTTTTCTTTTCGTTCACCATGGTTGTACTTCGCTCCTCCTCCTCTTCTATCCTAGCTTCCATGTCCTGCAATATGCCTTCCAACTCCTGCTTTCTGGTGGCAAGACGGGCTCGGGACTGATAATGGCAAATCGAGAAAACGAATTTATAAAACTAAGGCTTCCTTTAAGAATACTAGTAAAAATATTGAAAGATATATGAATGAACTATGTAATGAAATAAATCTGTTTAAAAAAACGAGAGTACAATTACAGTATTAGGAAATAGTACCCAATGGAAACAAATGTGAAGGTCTTTGCATTTTTTTGCGCATTTTCTAGCTACATGGTTGGTATTTACGATCAGAACCACTTCACGAGTGCTAATCATGGGTCGGAGCAGATATAAACTCATCCTCCTATTTTTGCTAAATTATCATAAAAAGTAAAGGAAATAGAAAGTACCTCTTCTGCCTCGGCGCAGAGCTCTGTCTCGGCTTGGAGCTGTTCAGATAGAATGTTTTTCTACTCCACCAGCTGCTGTTGTTTTTCTCGAGATCGACAAATTCCTGTTGATGTTTCTCGAAACGGTCTACCACCTTCTTCAACTCCTCCTCCTTTGCATTCAATTTGTCTTCATTGTTTGTCACCTGTAGAAGTGGCTTGACCTGTGAGAGTAAAGTAATTAGTTTATATTGACTACCATACTATCCGCCCATAAATGATGTTCTGTTTGAACAAATAAACACCAAACGACCTACATTTTTAAAATTATCTCTTTAAGGTGACTCAGTAGTGATTTTGATTATTGATGAATTTTTCTAAAATTTTTACCAATGATAGTTGACATGAAATAATCATTATCGAGTGAAAAAAAATATAGGTCACCAGGCTAGTTTTCATGCTATGGCAGTATGGAGATAGAAATAATGAATCATATTTGAGTAATTTTACTACATTTGAGTGATTTATTAACATAATTCGTTTAAAATGGTTCTGACATGAATTCAGACATCAAATTTCACCCAGACATTCAACATATATATACTTATCATCAGATAATGTTTTTTTCCTCAGATCCTGAGTTAGCCCCCTGGAAGCCCCCTAGTGGCAGTACGGGGCACTAGCAAAATTGACTTTGGCTGATGACAATCAGCGTTTTAAAAAAAAACTGTTTGATGAATATTTTTTAAATTTAATATGAATGTAGATACCGTATTTATCAACTCATACACAAAAAATCAGGATGGCTTTCCAGGCTAAATTTTTCTATATTACGACTTATTTATGAGAAAAATTGGGAAAAAAATTAAATTCCTGATTAATATTTGATTTGAACAAAAATGGCTTCATAAATCTTGATGATATTCTATATGGATACAGCTATCATAGTTACTAACTCGCACACCAAAAATCAGCATGAATTTCCAGGCCGATTTTTTTGTGTTACAACTTAATTATGAGAAAATTGGCTAAAAATGAGAAAATTCTTAATAATTATTTGATTTATACACATATGGCTCCATAAATTTTAATGAAATTTACTAACTCCCACACCAACTCCCACACCAAAAATCAGCATAAATTTTCTATCTGAAATGTTTATATCAAGACTTAACATACATACTTCATCTGCATAATGCTGATATTCCCTGCTATATGTATTGAATACACATATATCAGTACTGAGCTATATGGGAGGCTTAGACTCTGTTTAAGCTTTTTTAACTCAACCCCGGTCCGCTGGGCGCGCTACCTCCGCCCGCAGCCACTTGCTGACCATGGGTCAGAAGCAAGCGTCAATTGCATTTTGGCAAGCGCAGCGTGAGGATCACTCACTACCTACAGCAACATGGCTGAATTTGACTTCGCTACATGGGTAGCGAATACAGGGCTATCGACTAAGGCTGAAGAGATCCTGACCAAGGAGGAATGTATAACGCAGGCGGTATTGGAGAAGCTGACCAATGGAGCTGTGACCCGGCTGGGACTGACTGTTGGCCAGAGCGCACTTCTCAAGGATGGTATCCGAATCCTTGGCAATCCATACATGCCTACTGGGCATAAGAAAACTGAGCAGGATGCTGAGGGGGATGCGGCCGAGACAGAGGACGGCAATATCGCGACCTTAGAAGACGACTTAGACCAGATGCTGGAAGGAGCGGGTGGCGGCGGCGCCTCCCAACACAAGCCGGCGACGGGTGCAGCTATGCTGGCCTCTGATCCCCGGGTGGCCCTCACGCTCAGAGCGGTGAAGAAGAAAGCCTTGAAGATAATAAATTTCGTCCCTGAAAAAGTCACTCTACGCCTAGCTGCAAAGAGGAAGGAGAAAATGGCCCTAGTGGAGGGAAAGAGTGGAGTATTTACCATCCAGACTGACGATCAACAACATCAGGCTTACATCTCCCTAGCTGAGTGGGGAGCGGCGAATCTGAGACTACTCCATCAATTGCTAGAATCAGGGGAGATGGGTCGCGCTGACGTGGATTACTACCATGCCTATACTGTGACTATCTATGAGATGCTGGATCAATATGAGTGGGCATCCATCCTAGAGTACGACACCAGGTATAGGGAACTACAGGCAGAATATCAATTCACCTGGGCATCGCCTGTCCATTCGCTGGCCTCCTCCCTTCTCATGGCTAGGAAGCCGGTGAATAGGGAGAAGGGTGGTGACCGAGGAAAAGTGCAACACAAGAGCTCAAAGCCTAAGACAGAGCTCTGTCGTCTCTACCGTACTAAAGCAGGATGCTCATATGGAGACGCATGCATGTATGTACATGAGACTGCTCCCAAGGACCAGTCAAAAAACGGAGAATAGACGGTGAGGTGGGGGCGCTAGTATATTCAGCCTGGGAGAAACATCTAGCGTCCTCAGATAAAGACAGGAGTTACATCCTAGAAGGAGTAAAAAACGGTTTCCGGATTACCAACTCAAACACCCCACCAGAAGATGCTTTTATGGAAAACTATCACTCCTGCACCCAGGCCAGTATGTCCAAGATCGTAGAGGCTCAAATTAGAACTGAATTAGATAATGGTCGCTATATACAGGTGCCACAACCAATGACTATAACATCTGCCCTAGGAGCTATACCCAAACCAGAGGGAAATAAAATTCGTCTAATCCATGATTGCAGCCGACCTATAGGAAAGGCTGTAAATGATCGAGCTATCCACCAGCCTTTCAATTACCAATCCTTCGACGAAGCATTGACCAAGATCACCCCAAACTGCTGGTTGGGGAAGATGGATCTACAAAGTGCGTATCGATCTGTGAAGGTACACCCAATAGACCATGCTGTATTAGGTCTGAGCTGGAGGTTTGAGGACCGCCAGGATGTGTGTTACATGTACGACTCTAGACTCCCTTTTGGGGCCCGCCTAGCCCCAGGAATTTTCAATACTTTAACCCAGGCCATTCGGCGGATGATGGCCAGGCTTGGTTATCCCAATATTGTTGTATATTGTGATGACTTCCTCTGTGTTGGGGAAACCCAGGAAATCTGTATAAAAGCCTTGAAGGCATTAATGAAACTATGCAGGGAGTTGGGTTTCGGAGTTAACTACAACAAAGTGCTTGGACCCTCAAAAAGCTTGTCTTTTTTAGGAATCCAAATTAACACCGAGACCATGTGTGTGGGCCTACCCTCAGAGAAGATAGCAGACTTGCTATCTATTCTGAAGGAATCTATATGTAAGAGGAATATATCGAAAAAAGCGCTCCAAAGTCTGGCGGGCAAACTAAATTGGGCCAGACGTGTTTTCCACGGAGGAAAACACTTTGTCCATAGTATATATGATCGGATAAAACTATTAGTAAACCCTTGGCATCGTTGTCGAGTGACGCAGACTTTAAGAGCAGATCTTATGTGGTGGGTGGATCAGGCCAAAAAATTCAACGGCTCCCTACCCATATGTGATTCGCGCACTTATACCCCGCTCACTATAGATGCATGCAACAAAGGCGGTGGAGGTTACCACCTTGGTGAATGGTTTTATGTACGATGGGAGGATTGGCCAGGCATGGCAGAAAAACACATTAATTATAAGGAGGTGCTGACCCTGGAACCAGCAGCTGCAATCTTCGGCCCCCGCTGGAGAAATCAGAACGTAACGGTTCACTGTGACTCCAGGGCAGCGGTCGGGATGATCAACAAAGGGAGAGCCCCTGATGAAGAAATCAACAGCTCACTAAGACGCATCTACCAGTTGTCTATGTTATATAACTTCAGGGTAAAGGCTGTCTACTACCCGGGCCGTTATAACATCATCTCGGATGCCATCTCTTGCCTGGAGGAGCCGGGGGGCATACATCGAATGCAAACCATACTGGCCTCAGTGGGGACACGAGATGGAGGCTGTCCTGCAGGCGGAGGTAAACCAATTCCAAAGTCAAGCGTGGGCCCCAAATACCCACAGAGCCTACACCACACACCGCCGAACCTACCTGAAATTCTGTCAGACATATGACAAAACACCTGCCCCAGCGACTTCCCATACACTCTGTTTGTATGTGGCTTGGCTGGCTAGAAGGTTAGCGTACAATAGTATAAAACAATACCTGAACATTGTAAGGATAATACATGAAGAGAGAGGGTATGCAAACCCCTTACCACAGGATTATCATCTCCGCGCAACACTAAAGGGTATACAAAGAACAAAAGGCTCTGCTGTAAGTAGGAAACCCCCAATTACACCGGAAATATTGCTACTGATTAGGAAACGTCTAAATCCGAGAGAAAACAAGCACATAGCGGTATGGGCCGCCTGCCTCATCATGTTCTTTGGGTTTCTCCGTAAGTCCAATGTGTTTTGGGACCCCTTACGGCCCGAGAATGTAAAACCACTAACCAAAGAACAGTTTGTTTTTGTGAAGGAAGGCATTATGATAAACATCTGTTGGTCCAAAACGAATCAGTTTAAGGATAACAATCACCAAGTGCCACTCCCAAGGATAAGAGGGCATGCGCTGTGTCCAGTGAGAGCTGTTTATGCTATGTTTAAGGCCGCACCGGATATATCCTCGGCCTCGCCCGCTGTCAGCTACGGTGGCAATGGGGAAAAGATAATCCTCACATCGCTAGAGTTTATAAAGACAATAAGAAGCTCCCTAGAGGGCCAAGTGCCAGACCCATCTATATTTTCCTGCAACTCTTTCCAACGTGGGTCCGCAACATGGGGCCACAAATGTGGCCTTAATGCAGACTCCATCCGACTTCTGGGACACTGGAGGTCCAGCTGTTATGAAAATTATTTAGATCCAGATGGACAAAGCAGAATGAAAGCGGCCAAAACAATGACTGTAGGCCTCCCATAACTACACTATACTACCTGGGTTTTTGGGGTCAGTGTGAAGCCTCAGTCTGCAAAATAGCCAGGAGCAGTACTTACAGACATTGACTCTAATTGATTTGACTTCTGTATTGTTTTAATTAATTGGCTATTCATTACCTCTTTATTTCTCACTGTATGTATGTTTCCATTTAATGTACTGGCGCGCGCAAAAAAGTTTTAGTCTAGTTGAGTTTTGAAAATAAACTCCCTTTACCCACACCCTGTGTTGTGTTAAGGGAGGCTTAGACTCTGTTTAAGCTTTTTTAACTCAACCCCGGTCCGCTGGGCGCGCTACCTCCGCCCGCGTCCACTTGCTGACCATGGGTCAGAAGCAAGCGTCAATTGCATTTTGGCAAGCGCAGCGTGCCTGCCACCGCCCCGACCTCCTCCCAGTGCCTATCCCTCCAAGGGGGGAGGGGGTCAGTGTGAAGCCTCAGTCTGCAAAATAGCCAGGAGCAGTACTTACAGACATTGACTCTAATTGATTTGACTTCTGTATTGTTTTAATTAATTGGCTATTCATTACCTCTTTATTTCTCACTGTATGTATGTTTCCATTTAATGTACTGGCGCGCGCGCAAAAAAGTTTAAGTCTAGTTGAGTTTTGAAAATAAACTCCCTTTACCCACACCCTGTGTTGTGTTAAGTGTTGAATACACAAGATCAGTACTGAGTCACCTTAACTGAACAACTCTTGAACTTGAAAAAAATAAAGAATAAAATGTATTGTATGGAGTATATGTATTGATCTTTTTATCACTATTAATGTGCAGTATTTATTCTCAATACAAATATAAATTGGTGTAGCTGCACCTGTATGTATGGTGGCGGGAATCGCCCTGGTTACGACATAGTTTACCTGCTACATGAGACCCCACGGGACTGGTCACTCTTAACTGACCACTCGGACGGAGCACTTGATATGACTTGATCAAGGCTACAGGTTTCTAAAGACGCTTCTGCAGTTCTGGTAGTTTCTACACAACAGAAATACATAAGACATTTTATAGTATACTAGCAAAGTACCCGTCCTCCGGACGGTCACTCTCTCTCCCCACACTTCCCCCTCTTCCTCTTTTCCCTCCCCTCTTCTCTGTCTTTCATACCTGTCTTTCTCTCCCAACCCCATCTCCAATTCCCTCCCTCTGCCTCCCCCAACTCCCTCCCCTCTTCCTCATTATTATCATTATAGAACTATTATTTCTCATTAAGCATACAGTAACATATGATCTGTCTGTACTACTCTGAAGTGTGTTGATCTTCCCAGATTTCCTGATATATTTGGACTATATTTTCCTTTATTTTTCATGATGAAGTCGCTGTTAGATAATAATGTTTGCCATATTTTACATTTGTTTTACATTTGGAAGAGTGGTAGAAACTTTTTAAATTATATATTCAAGTTTGATTAGAAAATCATGCTCTCCTGCCAGTCTCCGATTTCCCCCTCCCAACCCCCAACACTCTCCCTCCCCTCTTCCTCATGTTCCACCTAGGTTCCCCTGGACGTAGGTTGTAGGAAATGACGTAGTATCTCACAGGGGCTTTCCCAGGCTATAAATAGAGTGTGGGTATCCCAATTTAAAAAAGGCTTCAAAATCACATTTCCACCCCAATTACCTTCACAAACCAGATACGACGACATCCAGAGAGGGGGGACAGACCTCTGCAGATGAGTAAAGTGGTTTGTAAAACAACAAATTCCGAGAACATTCTGGACAAAGAAAACCTTCTTTCTACCATTTCTTTTCTACCTCCTTTCCTAGAAATCGCTCTAGCCGTATATTATATGGATAAGGAAATCTTGTTATATCTACACCAAACTACTATATTTGTTAAGTCTTCCTGTATGCTCCTAGAAAGAGACATAAGGTTACTATTCGAGCAGGAGATGATAGCATCTGCGAAAAGTTGCAGTTTGGTGTTTTGGGTTTGACACGGCAGATCATTGATGTAAATAGAAAACAGGATCGGGCCAAGAGTGGTTCCCTGGGGGACCCCACAGGTTACCAGTCATGGGGCAGACAGTAATTCATTTACTATGACTTGTTGGTTTCTCCCACTTAAGTAGTTTTTGAACCAACTTATTTCTTTGCCCTTAAGGCCAATCCTATCAAGCTTTTTAAGTAAAACATCATGATCCACTGTGTATCAGAGTTACTAATATTGTATTTTGCATACTCATTTATGTCCACATCAATTTGGTCTTTAACAGATATAACTTCGCTCCAAACATATTCAACCACCAACTTTAATGCTTTAATGGAATGTGACTTATAATTAATTAATTAAAAATCGCAGGAGGACGTTTCACCTTTAATTACATTTACAGTATGTATATTTCATATATATATGCATATTTTATAATTTTTTTGAGACTTACCATAGGAAGTTGAATTAGAATTTAGAATTTTGTATCACCCCAACCTACATCCCAAATTTTAACTCTGAATTCCCCAAATCCACGAAGATATTAACTGTTTACTGCATTAACCATCATTGAAGATATACAACCAAGTAAGCCTACCACTGGATATTAGAGATCTGCTATGCCAACAGGAGCAATGTACTTATTAATAAGCCAAACAGTGTTATTCAATCTATCTATCTATCTATCTGTCTGTCTGTCTGTATACCCATCCGATCATGTTTTTTTAGCCCTGATCAGTCACATCGTATTGAAATGAAATGATTGAAAATATCCTTTTATTACAGATATTTTGTTTTTGCCACTGTGGCTTAACCTAAATATCCAAATTGGCGCGAACCCAGAAATTTTCATTTTCTTTATGTACAAGTAGATCGAAAAAAAGCTCACAGAGTCTACAACCTGCAGGTCTTCCTACTGAATTGAAATATATGATAAAAACAATTATTCCTACCTCATGCTCGTCATAAACATGAAACTTTCTGACATCAATGAGCCTATACCAGAGAATAGTAGGCCTAGGCCTACAAGCCTAAAACTGACAGGCAATGTCAAACTATATGATAGTCATTTTTCCGACTTGCTTAGGCATAGGTCTATAATGGTCAATTCCCATGAAAGTGGTACAAAAGCGTTTTTATGGAATTTTCAATATACATTATTAAAAAGCCTTTTCACAAAGATTCTACCACATTCATGGCTTCAGGCTCGCCAAGCTGAACAAATGGGTACCAACATCTGATGTTCTGTCTTTGCAATTTACAGAGATATAAGCAATTAACTGGTTTTTTGTGAACATTGGTGAGGCTGGAAATAAATACATACTATTTTTAATAATATAGTTAAGAATTATACTAATTCCACGTTGAGGACAAAATCAGCATACATCATGGTAATTATATATCCTTAAACTTTAGATCTATAATGAATATTATGGTCAGGTCAGAAGCAGAATCAGTGGGGAAGTGTTTTTGTCACCGACCAAACTCCTTGCATTTTCATGAGGTAAATCCAGTTATTTATTTTTATTTTCGGGATTAAACATCATAAAATAAAGTACAATATGATGTGAATGTGTGTACATCCATACTTGTATTTTATGCAAATGTAAAAAGGGTCACCAACCAAACTTTAGGTTATTATTCACATCTTGAATATTCTCAGTGATATAGTGAATCATATTTGGGTATGGACGTAAGCATGCCTTGCTGCTAATAATTTATCATGAAAAAATAAAGTGCTTGATTTATAACAAATCTATCTTTGGTGGGTAAACATCTACTTGTCACCGACCAAACCCTAGCTTATAGTGGCCCTAAAAATATGAAAATGAAAGATCTAGGAATGTTGTATGTTGATATTTCACTATTCTTATTTCCTTTTCTATTAATTCATTAATTGATTATTCATTAATTAAACATCTAAGTTGAGGAAATTAACGGGTTCCGTCATGCACAGGGGAGGTATACAGGCTAAGGGGAAGAGCTAGAATAATGACAATATGGACGCAAAATGTTTTGAACCAGATTGTAATAATACCAAACCATTAACCTGTAATAACATTAATATTGCTAGATATTCAAATGACGCAAAGAGACGCACCCGCCCAAGCCGACGCCCAGGCCCAAGCATGTGGTTGCATGTGATGTCATTATGTAATATCAACTAGGGGTTTTAGAGGCTAAAAGGATAGACAGTTAGATATGGCATGCTAGTATGATATAGTAGATACCAAAGATATTACTAGAACTCACTAACCACTGTCTGGGGTTCGCATTTAGCTTTAAAAGGGTATCAAACTGAGCCCACACACTCATTGTATGAGTGAGCTAATTTAGGTGTGGAAGTGTCACACAACATTGGGGCTATACTTACATCCTGAAGTCAGAGACCTGATTTTTCGCACAGAAAACAGCTACTATATGTTGAGATTAAATAATGAAAAGATAGCCACTTTTATTGAATAGATTTTGTATGTCCTTATAATCAATTAAAATGTCTATGTCTAAGCAGTACATGAGGTATAGACAAACAGGTCGACAGGCCTCTGGGAGATGTCTAAAAGATTTCAGCTACATGTACACTCTATACGTGTCCTGTGGGCAGTAAACATCAAAGCCCTCTAGTGTTAACTCTATGGCACGCCGCTGCCTACAGGACGAGTATAGAGCGTATGTAAGTTTACATGCACTTTTTATCATCATTTTTGTGAATATAATTGCCAAAGGCTATTCCCTACCAGCGTATTTTGCAAACAGTAAATTATCTGTTAATCAAAAAAAGAAATTGGATGAATCCGCCCCCTCCCCCTGATTTCTCCCTCTCCCCGAGCCCACAAGCAGTTGCAGAACATAATTTCTGAAGTACCGTACCTTACTGTTTAAACATTAAACAAACACAGTCATTACGTTAGAATAGGTTTATTCAGTAGTGGGACATTTTTTAATTAGTATACACAACGATGATATGTAGACGAGTCTTTGTCAATACAGTGCAAGTTGTACATGAGAGAAGATAACATTTATCAGAGATTATAAGAATATCAGTGACACCTCATCAGCACGATTTATCTTGTGTTCATATATGTATATTGTCAGTCCACAGTTCAGATCCACTATAACCCTTAGCACATTTGGTTTGGCTCTTCTTTCAAGAGATAGTTATCCTGTAGGGAGGCTGGGTGGAAATTTTAAGTCACTTGTTGCCTCTTCTGGGTGTGCGAACGGAATGGCTCAGCCCAGAGGCTCGTGGTCACTCATCAGCGGGAAGTGGGTCGGCTGACCACTTCCGGTTGAGCGTGGTGGTGTCCAGCGTTCTGTGTGCTGCCTGCTGTTCAATGCAGAGGAATTGTTGTATAGACAACAATTCCTTCCACATTAAACAAACACAGTCATTACGTTAGAATAGGTTTATTCAGTAGTGGGACATTTTTTAATTAGTATACGCAACAATGATATGTAGACGAGTCTTTGTCAATACAGTGCAAGTTGTACATGAGAGAAGATAACATTTATCAGAGATTATAAGAATATCAGTGACACCTCATCTGCACGATTTATCTTGTGTTCATATATGTATATTGTCAGTCCACAGTTCAGATCCACTATAACCCAATCATGTTCTGTTCACATTGCACTGAGGGCCTTGTGTACAGAGGTGGATGTGTGGGCTGTGGGCCTGATGTAGGATCTCACGGCATCACTAGCCCAGGTCCCATGTGTCATGACGTCATTGAGAGTGGCTCCTGCCTCGTGATAGGCATACGAAGCGCCTCCCCTGCGCAGGCTGTGCATGGAGTGGATTGAAGGACTCAATCCAGCTCGGGTCACGAGCCACGCCCACACACGCCTCATATATCCTATTGTAATCGGGTTCCCATCGCTGAACCTGAAAAGGGGCGTGTCAGGGGGCAGGTCAGAGGAGGTCTTCATGAGCCTGTGGATTGCCCGCCTGGGGCATAGGGGGTCCCCGGGCTGGCGGGGAGAAATACTTCAACCGCTGTTCTCGAGGATTGCATCGTTTTTGACCACTTGAGTTTTATCATAACTCCGGCCACGCCCACCTCCACGTCTGATGTGGTCAGGTGTCTGGAGTGATCAAATTCCTTCTTCGATGTGGGGAATAAATTGGATTGGCAAAGGAATGCCATGAACATTAATATGATCGCCGCCTTCACCTGCTTAGGGTACTCACAGCAGGAGGCGTGCTGCACACATTTTCTCAGTAGGACTGGAGTCACAGCCCCCTTTGGCTTGGGAATGTGTCGAACTGTGAGCCTCACCCCTTTCAGGGCTGTGAGGACTGCGTAGTCAGACAAGGGGGCTGGGTCAATTCCAGCCATTTTAAAGAATGTTCTTAGTGATAAGAGATGATTTTGGATGGTATCAGGTGTGAGTGCACTCGCCACCAGGTATTCGATGTACCAGCATATGTGTGCAGGCGAGGGTTCGTCGTACTCTATTCCCACTCGCACACAGAATGCTACATATATTATGATGGCCGATTCTCGGTTGGCGTTAGTCCCAGGTTGTGGCCCTCTCTCTGTCTCACAACCGCCAGTCGAGCGAGCTTGGCCTGGCACCTACCTAGAAGAAAGAAGAGATATCGAAATGTGAGTCACTAGAATCAATCTCCCGAAGGTCGAGGTCTTTAACAATGGATTGGGCTTTGTCATTAAATAGGGCTGAGGTGTGAGATCTGGAGAGGGCGTCCGGGAGGTCCATCAGACGTCCTGGTATGTGGACGTACTCCAGTGACATCTCCCTCTCAGCTGCAACATACCAGAGGGCTCTGGCACAGGCGGCCAGTGTGAGGTCTTTCGGCCTTCCTCCTTTGAAAGACTCCATGGCCGCTGGTTGTCACAACATATTCTCACTATGCTCCCTCTGTCATCTGGGCCAGTCAGGAGTCTGACGGCTCCCACGCAGTTGAGAGCCTCAAGCTGGTTGATACTCCTATTGCTGGTGAGTTCTGGGGTGAATGGGTGTGCATAGTAGTGGGCGCCATTTGTGGCTCTCCCTCCTGTCAGACATGCATCCGCCCAGATTGTTTTGGAGACTGTCCCTCGTGGTATAATGGAGATTCCGTTGTATTGTGACATAAAACGGTTGAACCAACGAAGGTCAGCATTCACGAGTGTTGAAATGAAGATCGGGCCTCCCTTTGCCAATCTGAGTGCATGCAGCATGCGTTGCATAAATAGGGTAGCTGGCTTCACTGTCTTGGCCAAGTGTGCCACTGGTCCTATTATGCTCTGCATTGTTCTGGTAGTAACAATGTGCTTGCTGGCAGTAGAGTCCAAACACAACTTAATTTCTGCCAGCTTGCACGGAGGAATGGAGATGGTATTTAGGCTGGTGTTGATCAAGATACCTAGCCATTTGACCTCTTGTGATGGTGGCTGGGTCTTCTCATCAGCCACCTTCAGGCCCAGTTCTTTTAAGAGTTGTTTGGTCGCAATGAACTGGGGCTGCAGCTGTTGTAAATTGGGGGCTATGATAATCAGGTCATCGAGATACATGAGGGCGGTGATGTTTTGAGATGATAGAGCCCTCACTATGAATGAAGCCACCTGCTGCATAATGTAAGAGGACATTCATGCCCCGAATGGTAGGGCCCTGTCGATGTATGTTTTGTTGTTATGAGATACACACATGAGGGGCCAGTCCAGTGGGCAGGTCTGGAAGTGGCGATAGGCGCGTGACAAGTCCAGTACTGCCATGGCGACGTCCTTCTGGGCCATGTTGGTTATTATTTCACAAGCCATATTGACAGTTGGTAGGTTGTGTGAAGCTGGCTTACTGTTAAAGAAGTTCTTGGCTACCCAGGCGTTCACTCCCCCGTTGGGAAATGACAGGTCTACTATGATGCGCCTCTTATCCGGGTTTGATTTGGGCCTAGTCATCAGGGGGCCTGTGTGAAGCCAAGGCACAAAGGGGGGCGAGTTGAAGGGGCCCGCCATTGCTTTAAGGTTGCATTCAGTGTCTAGGTATTCCTGGATGTGATGTGGGAAGGCTAGGGCCGAGGGGTGGTTGGTGTTGTTTTCGGCCTTGTTATAGATGGGTCCTCCCGTGTATTGTATGGGAAAGCCATAGAGTATTTCATTGTAGATGGCTGTGTCGTTGGCGTGATTTGTACCGTACTTTTTCCAGACAGGTACTTTCATGGTTGATGGTAGAGTCACTTTGGCCCCCCTCCAGTTGGGAACACTGGCCGATCTGACAGTTTCATATATGACCGCCATCTGACTTGGCAGAGTCAGGGCTGGATAAGGCCATTTAGAGTAGTCGGAGAAGTCGATATTTGGAGGTGGAGAGGCCGCGGAGATCTTGTAGTTTACGAGGGCCAGGCCCTCTATGAAAGCCTGTCTGGGGGTGGTATTGGTAGGTCTAGAGGTATTGATATCTGGGTCTGTATAGAACAAGATTTCTTTACCTGAATAGTCAAAGTCAAAGGAGTGCAGCGTATGCTGTTCCACGTCCTGGTGTAGTTTGTGTGTGTCCGTATGTGTTGACACACAGACATCTGCTGAGTACTGTTCATTGGGGCTATCCTGTACTAGCACGGATCGATGCTTTTGTAGTGGAGTTTGCGGCGTATACCGTTCCAAACTTCGGGTACTAGCTTGTGACTTTGTTGTTTTTCTATCACGTTGTTTTAATGTCTGTCGAGTATCATGAATTGGCACAGTAGAGGTAATAGCACAGTCTGAGTGTTGTTCTTTTGGGGCTGCGGAAGTCAGGCCGCCATTTTGGTTGTTTACTTCCGGGCAGGCTGGTTGTCTGTGTGTACATCCGGTTCCTGTAATGGCGGGGCCCAATGAAGATGTTAAATCCGAAGCTGATGCTACTTTGACGGTAAGAGTCTCAATAAAACTGGGTTTGGGAGGGAGGGCACCTGTATTAGAGTCCCTGGTGCTGTTGGGACTAGTGTTTAGTTTTTTGACTTAGCTTCAGTTGGTTTGGATGCTGAGTCGGAGGAGTTAGTGCGTGTCCATTCGCGCTTGCCCTTGTTCTGCTGGCCGGAGGTGGAGCTCTCTCTGCCCTGACTCGCTTTTCTGTTATTACACGATTTTGCTGTGTGCCTGAACTCCTTGTTTTTCGTGTTGAAGTAACAATATCCGCAGCAATGGAGCATTAGAGAGGGGCCTTCATGATGGGAGTCATTGTGATGGCACTCCTCTGAGTTGTACGGGGTGCATGGGGAGGCTATGCCTCGGCCTTTCTTGGCTTTGGTGATGATAGGCTTGCTGTTCCATGCTATACGGGCTCTCTGCTGCTGGATGTAGGTATTATTTGATCTTAGCTGCACAAATATGGTCGATAATGGTCTGGGACCACATAACTGTGGCCTCCCCTGACCGAGAGACAGCATCCTCTGCCACCTCTGCGATATGCACGTTAACATGATATAGTGTAGCCATGCTGCAGCCGTCCTGGTTCATACTGGCTGCCATGAGATTAAGGCCACAGATATACTCAACCACATTGAGATCCCTTTTTTCTGTGTCGACCCTTGTAGCCAGGTCGGGTGGGAGACAATTTTCTGGTGTAAGATATAATTTTTTGGAGTTACCTTTTGTTTTGCCCTTAGATCGATACTGGCGAGAGAGAGCCTTTGAAGCTAGTTTGTGGTGCTTATAGGCTCTTTTTAGATGGGATGGCTCGGGGACATCGCTGTCTTCAGAGGACCTGGAGGAAGATGAGTGGCGCCTCTCCCTGAAGGGGTGGCGCTTGGCTGCTGGAGTTCTCCTGTCTCTTTTGGTTTTCTTAGAGGACCTTTTCCTTTTTCTGTTTCTCCTAGGAGAAGGAGAGGGTGAGGACGTCGAGGATGACTCTGATGAAGAGTCGGACGAGGAGCTGGAGGAGTCTGAGGGAGGAGCGCGGGCCTTGCGGCGCTTGGAGCGGTGCCCCCCGGGGTGACCACGTGCATTGGACACTTGACCACGTGAGCGGTGGTGTTTCTTCGGATTAGGAGTAACATTCGCCTTGGAGGTTTCGACCAGGGCGTTGCAGAGAGTGGAGACTACACTGGAGAGTTGTTTTTTAGCAGTGACAGTCTCTCTTTTAGGGGTTTTGAACTCGTTGGGAGGCTCCTGGTGCTCTTCCCTGTCTTTGTCAGCTTCCCCCCCCCCCCCCCTCCTCATGGCTGTCCTCGGAGGAAGAGTCCTCGTAGATTGTCTCCAGCTTGGGGCCTTTAGTAACTGGTTTCTTAGCTTTCTTCTTTCCCTTCTTGTTTTGGGCGTCCTTGCCCGGGTCTGCCATTGCTAAGTAGTCTACTTTAGGCTGTACCCTTGTTCTACGAGGAGAGAAGGGGACGGGGCCACCTGGCATGACAGGGAGCACGAGAAATTTTAAGTCACTTGTTGCCTCTCCTGGGGGTGCGAACGGAATGGACGCAGCCCGGAGGCTCGTGGTCACTCATCAGCGGGAAGTGGGTCGGCTGACCACTTCCGGTTGAGCGTGGTGGTGTCCAGCGTTCTGTGTGCTGCCTGCTGTTCAATGCAGAGGAATTGTCGTATAGACAACAATTCCTTCCACATTAAATTATCTTATTATAATTATTCCTAAAAACACAACATGACTATCTATAACATGCCTATCCCCCCTACAGTCCCCCCCCCACAACCTCGACCCCCGCCCCCCGCAATCCCCCCACCCCAAACTCACAACATGACTATCCACATGATGCCACAACCCCGTCCCCCCCCCGCAACCCCCCGCCACCACGCACACAACCATGCACTACCAACCCCCCAACCCCAAAATCCGCCCCTCCCCCTCCATTGCAACCCGCAAACCCACTGTCTCCTAGATAGTCTGCCTATCTCTAGACAGTACTGCTGTTAGACGAGTAAACAGTAGCGATAGCACTAGTGTTGGTCGCCTGACTAACTGCCTCCCTGCTCTCTTGTCATACTAGCTTGTAATCTGTCAGGAATAAGGATTGGGGCCTATTTTAGGTCAGGATTCGGGTTTTAAAAGGGCCTACGGGATTCAGGAAAGGGCTTAAGGTAGCGATTGCAAATAGAAAAACAGGATTGCAAATTGGAAACGTACAGGATTCAGGAAATGGGGCTTATAAAAAATGGGAAAGCGGGATTCAAGAGGGTGTCTTCCCTGTTACCTGTTGAATAAGGGCTGGGGGCAAGAATGGCTTGAGAAAAAAGTGCCCAGGCATTTTTTCAATGAAATATGGTGTACCTTAATAAGTGTATAAACTATAATGGTGTGTTACAGTTTATATTCCGTTATGGAAAGTTGTAACATCAATATTACAACAGTGAGTGAGACTTTTTAAAAGTCAATGGATATTTTAAATCATGCAGCTATAAGGTACTAACTAGAGTAACGTTAAAGCACGATATCCACATACACGTCGACCGTCCGCTGAGCGGTCACCGTCGGACGGTTACCGTAGCGACCGCTCGACGTGCAAGTGGATACCGCAGCGACCGTCGAGCGGTGGGGTGCTCCCGTCCGACGGTCCCTCGACGTGACCCCCTCCCGTCCATATCTAAAAATTTAGATTTGGACGGGAGGGTCACCGTCCGACGGTACCCCACCATTTTTTTAATTTTTTTGTTTTGATTTTGTATGGCCTTAAAAAGTGTTATTACGGTCTGAGAACATTGTTTTGATGTCTGGGAGTACTTTGGAGTACCTTAGTACACCGATTATTCGATTGAAATTGATGTAGAGAAGTGAATATTTTAGATTAATTAATTCTGATGAAACGAGAGTTGATAAGTAGCTAAAACATTCTGCCTTTTCCAATCTTGTACATTGTTAATGCCATTAATATTTGAGCCCGAGTGTCATTTTTTTAGAATTATATAGAGGAGAATATATATTTTCAAGAAATATAACCCCACAAACCTCACATATTAATTCCACTTTTTTGAGTTGAGACTTTCCTGAGAATAGCCCAAACAAAGTATTTGGGAGACATCGTCACAGTTGGCAGTAATAAAATTCACAAGAATAAAAGCTATATAGTATGTAATGTGTTGTAGCAAGTAAAGTAAACTATTATAACCTCAACTACCATTGTTAACGACACCTTTTTATTAAAGTGTCACAAATAAATCAAGTTTCGTCACAGAAGCCCCAATGTAGTGATATATCTATAGAGCCACTAGTTGGCTGTGACGGCCGCTCTTAAAAGTCTGAAAACGCTAAAAACGATGAATTTTTGAAAAGGTAATATGGGGCGGGGGGCAGGGGGTGTCTAGTAGGTCTGAGAAGCAACAATTTGGTTTTCTCCACGAGCTAGTTTTTAAATCGCTTCCATGGGAGGAAAATTACACCATCCTGCTCCAGCACAGTTATTTTATAGTAATAGAATGGATTCTTACAAAATAAAGTTAAACGTCTGGTTAGAACCAGGCTCTCGTTTACCAGCCAACATCCATTCTCTAGCTTTGACTTTTCATTTAATTTTGCTAGACGAATTAGTGAGTAATATATATCTCATTCTAACACTAAATCATTTGATTAATCGGGTTTAATGAGGCCGAAATAAGGCTAAATAATATAGGAAAATATGGGTATCTATATCATAGGTGTAGGAATCGAAATATTGGACCCAGCCTTCCCAAACTTCACCTGCATTATGCTGATATTCCCTGCTATATGTACAACGATTGTAGAGATTGAACGAATTTTATTTTTTTCTAAAAAGAATGGCATCCTGAATTTAAATGCTGCCCGTTTGGGAGAATAACTATCATCCCCCCACCCCCATCCTTTGAAATAAACCTTGATTCAAAGTCTGGATCAAAGTACTACTGTTCGACGGGACCTGTCGACGGTCAATGTCTGGCATATATTGGACGTGTAAGTAGATACCGGGGACCGTCCACCTCCATCGTCCGCTGTGGCCACCGTCGGACGGTGGCTGTGGGAGGACGGTCGACGGTCGACGGTCGTACCAATTGGACGTGTAAGTGGATACGCTATTTAAGGCTGCTTTACTCTTAAGAGCTATGTCAGTGTTAATTTAAAAAGGATATTACATGGCTAGGGGCTCGATCAGTTAAAACAAAACGCCATACAGAAGAAATTTAAACCATTATTTCTCTTCCACGCATCACGAAAGCAAATACAGGTTTATACATAGCCTATTGTAAATTATATGTATTATTTTGGGTCTTTTATTTTTAATTAATTCTAAGCTGAAGAAGATCTCACACCATGAGGCTTTCTGTGGGAGGGGGCGAATTAAATAAGACGTGGTATCCTGGGACTATACACGAGGAGGGGGAAGGGATGAAAGGGGATGAGGGGGAGGTGTGGATGACTGGGGGCGGGCACTGATATGATAATAGGAGAAAAAATTAGAGTCAGTTAGTGTAGATATGTACCTCATCAGTGGTTTGATGCTTATCAATCCCTGCCGGTCGGCACAACACAAGGAACCTCAGAACCTCCCATGTGCAGGAGTGAGTGACCACACCATTTCGGTTTAGTCAAAACACGGGCCTCTTTTTTTAAATGTTTTCTTTACCTGCCACATGCATGGGCAGACAGATAACAGTATAGAACATAGATAACAGCAACACAGATGAATATGTTCACACATTTCTGACGTTTCTATAAATGTGTATAAAACATGGGCTGTGATCTTGGTCTTGCGGATAGTTAGACTATTCAACTATATTGCTTCCCAGCTTACGAATACATTTTACTTGCCTGCTGCTCTTTCTCTGTCTCTCTGAATCGCCCTCCCTCCCCCCCCCCCCCCACCCCTTTTCTCTTTTTTAACATCTGTACCAATCTCCCTCCCTACCTCCTTTTATCATTTGTTTGTTTTCTTCCAGTTTACTTAGTGCTTCTATGAAGCATAAATGACGGCCATGAAATAGCATTTTTTGTGCATATTACATTCACATTGATCTCATTGGGACTATAATGGTGGGCCGGGAAACCGATACCAACATGCTCTGAGTTTAGACTGATTTCTGTATACACCCTAGTATTATATCTGGGGGTTTATGTGTAGACATGTCCTGAGGATCTGTCTGTCCACCTGGTGGTATAACACTAGCCATATTTTTCTGTTTACAATTCTTGTGATCAATCGTGGGTGAGGTCGTGGGAATCCAGTACAATTTGAACTTGGAATTGTGTGATCTCAGGCAAAATCATCCACGATCTCACTTTTCCTCCCCAAACACTTGCAAATAATAGGGGGGGCGATTTCACTTGAAAGATTGTCTCACTGATCGCATAGCATGTGTTGCGTCCAAAAGTAGACATATGTACTAATGATGAAATCCGTACAGACTTTTCCTCTGTGGTACAAGCTATTTCTCCTATTACAAATTCTTTTCCAACTGCTAACTTCCTATGTTCGAGCAGATTTGACTATTTCCAGATAAAAAAGTTCCATGTCTGTGGCGGTTTATCCATGTCAGCCTCCTTTTCCACTATTTCCCTTAGATAATCACCACAGAAAAGTATGTCACTGCACCTTTTCCCTATGTTTCCTATTGTATGTCCTATTTCCTCTACATGAAAAGCCATGTCTTTATGCTCTGATACCTATGTCTAGATTTGGTCAGCTTTTCTGTTGGTGTCTTCTCTGGTACACTACTTTTCTACCCATACCAAAGGAAACATCAGTCTTATTTGGGTAGACTTGTACACCATGTTTATTTTTGTAATTTAGAATATATGAAATGATCTGATAAAATGTAATTTACCAACACCCACCTGCAAATTTGGGGGCATTCATTCATATCACTTCTTAAAATAAATATTCTTTAAGAAGAAATGAAATGTATGAGTAATTATGCTGGCTAATATGTGTTGCATAAAATAGGCTATGGGGGCATGGAGCTAGTCTACTTGTAGATCTTCTTTTTGGATTTTCCAACACACCACTCCATATCAATCCACCAGGAAATAGTCCCTTCTTACCAAGTACCTACTAATTTGGGCATTTAAGGTTGAATTTCTAAAAAGTGAATCGACAACTGCTGCTCATTTCTGACAATAAACAGCAATTTACCTGCTTTATAAACAATGACTATTTTATGAGTCCAGAACAACGGAAATAGGTCACACACTTTGGACGCCAAGAGACAAGTGAGTGTAGCAGTGTTACATAACCCACCCAAGCAGTCAAAGCTACAGCCACTACTAGTGCACATGTACTCTGTCCTCCCCCTCCCTCTCCCCTGATGTAGATGTTGGTGTAGGAATACATCATAGTACATAGTACATGGTGAGAAGTAGTGAGAATAGCATAAGACTGGATATTCGAAAAGGAAAAGGGATATTTGAAAAGGAAAAGGGATATTTGAAAAGGAAAAGGGATAATCAAAAAGGAAAAAGGATATTCAAAAAGAAAAAGGGATATTCAAAAAGGAAAACTCTTGGACTTTTCCTATGTCACATAAATATCCTTTCCGTTTGGGGACAAAACAGCATGTCTTAATGAGACAAATGTGATGTGTTATATATAAATGAGTCACAAGCCGAAAATGTATATTATTCTAAGTGATTCTTTTACAAGAACCCTTGCCCACCAGTGTTTTCATTGGTTTTCACCAGTGTTTTCACAGGTTGTACTAAGGAGTATATTTTACTATTTTACTATGGTGATTGACCATCAAGAATGAATGGTAACTTTTCTTTCATAAATATAGAAAATATAGAAGTAGGGTACTAATTAGATATACTAATGTTTAAGTTAGTTGGAATCAACTTGATGTCATCTGTTCAAATATGATGGTATCTCAAAATCCATTTTTGCGACTTGGGACTCATTTATAACTCATGACAAATGTTTTAAAGTGATGGTAGGTGTTGCGAGTCATTCGACATAATGTTTAATTATACTTATAATTACAACGCCTTTATCATGGTCACATCAAAATGTAAAAATAAAAGCAGTGTATCCAAACTGTATCAATTCAATATTTAGTCACCGATTTATTATTTCAATTGCAGTGGGAATGTTCTTCAGGTCTCTTTTTTTTCTTATGACACATGTGGTCCTTATCTGTTTACCCGTTCCTCCAATCTAATTAGTTATAGCGTCGTTAATTAAATCAGTCATAAGATGTCTGGCAAGGCAAATTCCAGAGTGGCAGGGAAGAGGGGTTTTGGTGAAGGCGGCAGGGGGAGGGGGGAGGGGGTTAGGGGGAAAGCAGATGCTGCAGACACCATTGACATGTAGTTTAGAATATTATCAGCCATAATGATATAATTTGCATCTTAAGAATAGTAATGACTTCTTTATTTTGCAAAGACTACATATTACAAAAATGGTGATACACTTCAGATAACAATATGGTCTTCCTGTATATGAGTAATTCTCCCAATAGGGCATCATTTGGTTTTCCGGCCTAGTTTGTCTACAACCTGTATTTGCGATCATCAGACATGAATATAACCATTTTATTTGAATTCCTTGACCAAAATAAGACTGTGGGAACCCTACTTTCAAAGTTCTTTTGTCACAATCTTCGCCGTTATTACCATTATATGTGCTTTTTCAGGCTAGAAAATAAGTATAATCATGGAATTTGAATATAGCACACAGGCGCATTAAATAAATATATTACTTCTGCTGAGAAAAATGTTTTCTACGCCTGCACACATGTTCATTATTATGAAAAACACAATATTTTTGTAGTTACTAATTTGAATATCACAAGGATAGGTAGTGAAAAAGACGATCAATATAGCCCTCATAGGGGAAGGAGCTACCTGTATACATTTTAAAATTTATGATGTGTCACAACGACTTATAACAACACATACCAAAATATTATTATGATTATGTTGATGAAGCCATCGCTCACTCATTATATAATGATGCGATATAAAACAATAATCCAGTATCTAAATGATTTAGACCTGTTACATATATAAATGAATATGATGGATATCTATAACCATACCTAACCCATGCATATACTTGAATATGCATACCATGCATATATGCTTATAGGAGAAAAGACAAATGCCCATTGGAAATACATATCTAATCCTTGTATTTAATAGAGCATTATATCAGATAAAGGGATCTCGCTAAAATTGTTATCCATAGAATCATATACTATTCTGGGTGACATTTTTTTTTAGAAAAAATCAAATTCCTCGAATCTCTACAATCTTTGGCTTACATATAGCCGAGGATACCAGCATAATGCAGTCAAAGTTGGGGAAGGCTGGGGCAAATATTTCGATTCCTACACCTATGCTTCAGATACCTATATATTCGCTATTATTTTGCCTTATTTTGGCCATATTAAACCCGATTAATCAAATGATTTAGTGTAAGATTGATGTAAATTCCCCTTTAATTCGGCGAGCAAAATTAATGGATGTTGGCCGGCAAAAGAGAGCCTGGTTCTAATGAGAAGTTTGACTTGCTTTTGTAAAAATATCCATTTTATGACTATAACATCAGTGTGTTGGCCACATTTGCCGACGTGACCCTCAGCCCCAATGAAAGGAGCAGACGGGAACACTATATGTACACTGTACACTGTATATATATATATTAATCATATTATGAAAAAGAAATATCTGAATCGACTTAATCGATTGTTTTTAGTTAATATAACAACAACATGAATAAATCGCATGGCATATGCACAGTATACTTACTTTGGGCTTCAATTAGCCCATCTCCTATGGCTCATTTAATATCCCGAGATAACCTTCAGAACAGGTACTAAGTTAAGAAATTATCAAGTTAAGTTTGGTTTATCTATTTAATATTACAATTAGTGTCAACTTAATTTATATACCTGGCGTTTCCAATGGAAACGATTTCTCAGCCTCAATTACTTATGTCTGATGTCAGGCAGAAGACCTACCTAGACACCTGTCTATTTAGAATGCTGGACCACCCCATTGTAAACATTATATTCATTTGCAATAAAGAATTCTTGAATTGAATTGAATTGAATTTATGACCAGTCACTGAGGACCATTGAAATCATGAACTCTGAAACATGTAGAGAAAGGGAGAAGAATGATAAACTTAGGGAAATACCTACGTAGAAATAAGAACCACTAGTCCTCCTGAGTTTCCACTAGTCCTCACAGACCAGAAGGTAAAATCTAATATGGCATAAAAGACATACAAATGTCAACTAGACTAGGGTTTATATACACTTGACTTTTATTTCCACTTCAGTAACTGTAACCAATAATGAATAACTCTGCAATAGCCAGGGCTGTAAAAAAAAAGTTGGTCGTAAAAAAAGTTGGTTGAAAAAAGTTGGTCGTTGAAAAAAGTTGGTCGTTTCAAAAAAAGTTGGTCGTTAAAAAAAGTTGGTCGGAAAAAAATTAGTCGAAAAAAAATTGTTGTAAAAAAATTGTCGTTAAAAAAAGTTCGTAAAAAAAAGTTTGTCGTAAAAAAAAGAGTTTGTCGTAAAAAAAAGAGTTGGTCGTATAAAAAGTAGTTAGCTAGGCTAGGCCCTCTTAATAGTTGGTAATTTACTTTTAAAATTTAGAAAATGTGTTGGGCAGTGTCCATTTGAGCACCTGAGGCTGGTGAGGTGGGGGGGGGGGGGGGGGGGGGCAGAGGGATGGTGTGGGAGGTGGGAGGGCCTTCTGCAGACCTATCATGGTTGGAGAAGCATCTAACTAACAGCCAATCAACTCCCTTGGCTAAACCTAGAAAGGCTGTCAATCAGCCTTCAATAACATCTAGGTGTGAAATCTATGACTGATTGAAAGGATTAGATATGGCATCCTCGCCTGATGTCACATCTAAGCTTAAACACCTCACAGACAGTTAACCAAGCGGCCGAGTGGCGTCACTGGGCCTACAGACCCTTCGAACGCTAAAATCTTCATGGTTTATTGCTATAGTAGATGCAGTATCAGTGATTGGCACATTTCATAGTGACCCATTTGTTTTCTCAGCTATAAATAGCTGAGAAAACAATAAAGGGAATTGAACCCGGTGCAGATGGTGTTAGAATATGGTCATAAATTGGCAGACACAGAAAATAAATTGGGTATGTTTTTTTGAAAGTCGGATAATCTATAGTTTTGTCAAGGGTTACAGGTAGGTGAATTGTACCAGTAATTCAAATAAGAACAAAGAGGAAAGGATTGTGTTATCAACAGCATTAATTTCATTTTCGAATTAGAAGGAAGATTGTAAGTGTCTTGTTTTTAATTTGTATTAGCATTTTACACTTTTTAATTCCTTCACGAGTAACCCGTCCCATGTAGGCTTATGTTATATCCATAGCAACATGCCACGCCCACATCAAAGGCCACGCCCCCTCCCCTCACAGCCTGCAGACGTAACAAGCATAACATTTATGCTACCATCATATACAGAATACTTTTGTCATACTATTTAAAGTAAATCATCATGCACTATAATAATTACAATATAATTAAATACTGAATTACGGTACTCAAACCCATCACAATGGACGTGAAATGCTACTCTTTCTGTCTCTCTGTCTCACCTTCCTTTACTCGCCAAGGAGGGCGGAGAACTTTTGGGTTTAAAGTGATAAATATATTGCCGCCACACTTAAATCATCGTAAATCAAATCATTCTTAAGGCCATTTGATGGTGCGTGTGGGTGCGTGCAGGTGTGTGTGGGTGCGTGCGTCTTTTAGGCTATACATGTACAGAAGCTTACAGACGAATATAACATATCTGAAGTGATTACCCCAAAATGCTTCACTCAGACAGAAAGATGCAAGTACAATTAACTTACCTTTGGAGGTATTAATGCTTGTCAGTGAGAAATTCCATAATATTCCGCCAGATTAGTTGTGATTTGCTAGGATTGCTAGCTCAGGAAGTATCTAAAATGGTAAAAGTTGTGATGCTGCCCAGTCCCAATCTAATCTACCGTGTGCATAATTACTGCTATGTTTAGTTAACGTTGCATTGTAACTTTGATTAAATTGCAATTGGTATTGAGGGAGTTGTGTTGTAACTGTGTAAAAGGAGTAGACTCTACAAATTGTTCTCCGTTTGGATGGGACTAAATCGTTACGCGCAGCAGCATGCTGGGCGCAACACAACTCGTCATCTGTTCACAAAGTAGCGCGGCTATGGCAAAGGCAAGGAGCGGAACCTAACGGTAACGCGCCGGCTGGCTGAAAGTGTCTTCAGTGGCTTTGCACCTCTGATTGGCTGTTGTAGCTGGAACCGGCTTATAGGTGTCAAGATCAAAGAAAATATGAACGAACACAAATCCATACTATAACTAACCCTAAACCTAACCCTAAATTGGTTGTCCTAAGTCAGTATAGGCAGTAGTGAACTGTCCCTGGTAAAAATTAACTAATAAAAGTAATTACTTGACTATTAATAGCAAAAATCGATCCGCTAAGCCCCGCCCACTTCAGTCTGGCTTCATTCGTCAGCCGGCGCGTTATCGTAAGGTTCCGACAAAAGCATGGCGCAGGGCCTGGGGCTGGTTGCTTAGCAACGTCGTCACATGACCGTGTCCGCGCCATATTTGATATATCGGCGTGAGAAACACATATTGAGGCGTGAGAAGCACCGATTTCTTGGTAAGTAACTCTGTTGAATACATGTTATTTTGTAGCAGTGTATGGTGTATATTGTGTGTGTATTTTGGGCTACGTGTGTGTATTGTGAGCGTGTGTATAATGGGCGACGGAAACTTGGGATATAAATTACTTGTCTTATGCCCACGTACGCGAAAACGGACCACGCTAAATTTATACATGTCCCGGTCCAGCGACGGAGTGTGGGGTCTGGGTCTGGGGATACATTAGGTATGCCCTATAACTATTACCAATTGTTATTTCACATTCTATTTTACGCACCCATGTCCCCTATATACCCAAGAGAACCAAATTGTTGCTTTTGTATTCTACACCCTGTCTATTTTGCTGTGACCGAATGTCCTGCCTGTGTCTTGTTTTCTCCCAGAGGCAGAGAGTTTTAATTCAACTTCTCCCCTTCTCCTCCACATGGTCCATGATAATCCAATATGAAATATAGGAGGAGCTAGTCTCCATTAAAATTAGCAGAACCACTATGGAATTCATCTAGTTGTGTTGTCTCTAATAGTCATTGTCTAGAGTTATACATATATAGTAACATACAACGAAATCGCCTATTTATATTCCGATATAAGATCCGACTTATAAGTATAATTATAATACAGCAATCTATAGGCTCTAGCCTGTATTATTATGAATAAAGGTTTATTACACTGTGAACATAACATACTATTATATTTCGTCTTTGATCTTATCGATCTTATAGCCTTATGGGTTGATATTCGTGTCTATGTAGAGTCAGATAGACATAGACTGTCTATGTAATATATCCTCCGGTATGTATAGATCGCCATTTATAATAAGTAATGACACAACACTATATAGGATCTACTATAGATCGGTACCGACATCTGCGACCCTAAAACTTGTCAAAACACCTCCCCGAAATCAGTTCTCAGATCATATTTTTTTAAATAATGGGCGTATAGCGACGACTGATATGTCATTTTAAAGAGAATTAAAAAAGCTTTTCGATGGTACCGATCTTTCCGATCAACTCTCGAAACTACTTTTTGAAAAAAAGCAATGAAAATCGCAAAAAGCCTATAAGTTTTTACTTTTTGCCGGTTCCGCTACCTCTCCCACAGCTTTAAGGCAAGTTTAAATGTTAGTTGAGAAGCAAACTTGCCTTTATTAGGTCCCGATTAAAGTATAAACAAAGTCAGAAATGTCTGCTCGTCATCCATAACTGATGGGGATCATTGTCTGTGTGTCTTTCCTGTGACATCATCTTAAGAAAGAGGTCAAGTCAACCTCATTTGCATATTGTGGCTTCCCGCCATTCCGCCAAAGCTTACGGTACGACGTCTGACATGACATCAGTGACAGTGTAATTATGGTTGGAGCTTAGGCCTATTAAAAGTGCACTTGCTATATTTAGCGTGATTAAGACTTAATTATGTGATAAGATATGAATAACTAGGGAGAACATGCATGCATCCATATTTCTATTTGGAGATCACCGAAATATATTCTATCATCTGGTCGATCTGAACCAGAGCTCTTGCTGGTAAAACAAGTCGAATCATGCTTTTGTTGGGTTTACATATTCATGTAAAAAAAGGAGACTTGAATATTTTAAACTAGGTAAAAACAGTTAATACATTAAAATTCTGCTAGGCTTATTTGTTTACTATTACTAAGAGGCAAACATTATTTAATCATAAATTATGTTCTTAAAACATAATAAATATCAGCTGATCGATTTGTTTAACCTATTACATGCAGATCAGCGAGTGCCAACGATCCTGTGTAGCTATAGGATCGTTGGTATAGCTCCGGGGTATAACGTAGGCCCCCTATGTAATGGCCATGTTATACTTTGATGTTCCAGTCAGTAGGCATATATATACTTATCCGTACACTTTTCCTGACTTGCTCCCGGGACTTGGTGAGACACAGTAGGCCTACAGTTTAGTATTACAAGAGCCTACAGCTAGCCTACACCAGAAACAAAGACCTGGGACCTTGTGCAGTGTTTTGGGATCTAATCAAAATCATCAGATTGTGAAGATAAATCACCTATATATGTTAATTAAATATAGGGACGGTAATGCAAATATATCACAAATGTGAATTTTGTCAATAAAACTGTATTTAAAGTGTGCATAGTTTATTATGAAATCAACATTTAGACTTCAACGCAACAAGTAGCCTACCTCAGTAGCCTACCAGTTTGTAGGCCCATAGTTATTCCACCCAATCATTTATTATGAAAAGTTTTGTTGAATTTATTCAGCCCAATATTTGTTTTATTTTATATTCAAATTGGTGTTGTAAAAACCCGACCCAACAGGAGGAAATATTTCATCATGATATATGAATCAATGTCATAAAAACGATAGAATTAGATGTCAGATGTTCTTTTTTATAGTTGCATCGAAACATAGCCTAATGTAAGACCTGTAGTGCAATGATGTATTGTAGTGTCTTCATTCAAAGCATTTAGTGAATTTTATATCAGGTAGAATAAATTATTTTCCTTCAACATAATCCATCTCAGGCTTTCGTAAAATATTTTGTTTATTCTATCACATGTAGCCATTTTTTTTATAGTGTAGGCCTATGAATTATACTCTCTGGAAGATATTATATTAGAGTAGATGGTAGAGCTGGTAGTAATGTAGTCAGAATATTATCATTGAGCAAACTTAGGTTATGTTGAGCCGATGTTGAATATAATTAGGCCTATTATGAATAACAAGTCCAGTCCAGTTTAGACTCAGATAGGTTCTTTATTTACACATCGTTTCTATGATTTCCCTTACATCATGTCATCAGTGAGAAGCATATTCTTACTTTACAATTATATATAAACCAATATGAATCCTAAAAAAACGAGTATGGTAAGAATTAATTTACTGATTTCGAAATGGCTATGTGATATTTTCTACTATTCTGATAATTCATAGAAAAACCATCAACAAAACATGCATTTATTTTAATTTATATGATATGATTGATACTAAAGTCATAATTAAATTGGAGTGGTTAGGGTGAAATACCTTTCATAACATTATTTACAGAATCCATTCAAGGTTGTTGATACGAAATGCTTAGGAATCAAATCATAGTTCTGTAGATGTCTGGGGAGCAGGGACAACCCATAAACTTATTTTTATTAAGATGGGGAGTTTTCACTAGTAACTGGTGGAGATAGAGGGCCACATGAACGTTTTGTGATCTTCAGAGAGATGACGATTTTGAATGTTTGAATGTTCCTTTTATTATTTAGGCCTACCCAACGTTTCAAGAGCATTGCTCCCTTCCTCAGGGGTGATGGATATTACAATTATTATTAATAATATTGGTCAGGAAATATATCAGAGAACTTGAAGTATCGAATATAGGTAGAGTTGGGCTGAATAGCTAGTTTATTCAATGTGTAGCAATATCAAAGTTGTGGTCCACAAAGTGTTTAGCAGAGAATAAATTTCACAGGATTCCAGTTGTAAATTTCAGTCAGTCCTCTTCAGTTGTAATGGTACAGGTTGTAGATGGTACTATAGATAGTACTGACTGACTGGATTACATATATTTGTATAGAGAAAGTTTTACACAGGAGGTAGACTAAAATAATGCTGGCATGATTCGGAACTCAGTAGAGTTCCGGATGAAGTAATTCCTTCTAGAACGTTATTTACAGCTTTATTTATAACATAAGCTTATTTCACAATATAAATCATTGCATCAGTTCAAACCATTCCACCAGACTGTTCGAACAATGTACACATCCACCAATACATTCAAACAATACATAAATAAGTAATACATGCACATGCTTCGTGATTAGGATAATAAAACTTTGAAATATAACTAGGGTAATAAAACACATTAAATCCATAGGAGACATTAATATAAATTCTATCAAACATGGCATTGTAGGACATTTAATGATGATCTCTAAGAGATTATAACGACGATGAATCCACTATCCTTCTCTAAAATATGGACAATTTAATCTTTTGTATCGTTTCAACCCTTCAATTCTATTAGTGATAATTCTCCATGAATCTATGGGAAAATGCAGGCAACAATTCTGAATTGCTATTTGTACAAGAACAGTTAAAGTTTAAAGGAATGATCGTTAAGTATGCCTTTTAGTGTCAATCGTCCTAATCCTTCAGTATTAGAACTGAAGCAAAGAGTAGGGATGGAAGATGCGGATTACAAATAGGGTGAAACATTGCAAGCCTATGTATTAAGCCCTATATCCAATCTATTCCATACCTGAAATTATGAGGTTGGTATTATGAATAGTTCGCGGGGATAGTTTGACTTTAAACAAGTAGCGTTTAATTGATGGAAACCTTCTCTCTTTATCAGAGAGACCAGAGAAAGTGGGTTGGTTTTCAATTGTTTAAACCTTTAATGCGTTTGATCTTAGATACCTGAATTATTTAGTCGCTACAGACTACCCAACTTTGTAAAGTTGAAATAGTTGTTGGTAAAGTTGAAATAGTCAATAGTAAGTAGAGTCAAAATAGCCAATAGTATAGTAAAAAAAGTCAATAGTATAGTCAAAATAGTTTGTACGGTTGAAATAGTCGTTCATATAGTTGAAATAGTTGTTTGTAATGTCAAAATAGTCAATGATTAAGTCAAAACCTCCCATTATGCTGAATAGGACACCCCTTCATTTCTTTCCAAAAATGCCAATAAATTATTCTCAATCTAAATCCAAATTAAAATAGTCGTTCATGAAGTTAAAATAGGCGTTCTTAAAGTCAAAATAGTCAATTGTTAAGTTGAAATAGTCAATCCAAAAGTCAAAATGGTCGATCTTAAGTCAAAATAGTCAATTGTAAAGTTAAGATAGTCAATCGTTAAGTTAAGATAGTCAATCGTTAAGTTAGTTCAGTGGAAAAGTTGAAGAAGTCAGTCAAAAAGTTAAGAATGCACTCTGCTTTCGATGATGCTACAGTATGAATGGTGGATAGAAAGAGGAGAGAGAAAAGGTGAGTGAGGGAGTGAGATTGGTTGCTTTACAAGGGAGAAAGAGAGAGAGAGACAGACAAATGGTGTGCAACATAACCAAGAGACCGACGCCCAGGTCTCCATAGAATTTTCGTCGGTCTCTGAGATTGATATTTGTCAGGGCCCGAAGGTCTTCAATCAAGTATCTAAGTGATAAAATGTTTATTTTTATATATTCTTGTCGATTCTGATAAATGTTTAAAACAAAATTGATTGTGCATTTAATTACATTACCTTCTTCGATAATTGAATTAAATCAAACATTCTAATCATAAATTTATGGTGACTATGAAACTAATTTAGATGGAATGCACTGAAACAACGCTCATTTTTCTAACAAATTTCTGGAGGAGCATGCTCCTGTGTGGCACCCCCTATATAGTGCTGTGCACTACCTATGCTGTCAAAAAGGGGACGTTTTTTGTCCATCACCGTCCATGACAGGTTTTCTTTACTAATTTTCATAATAATCCCATGGCAGTAGGGTTGTTTCCAATATAGCATTTAAAAAGGGCTTTTATTCTTCTTTGGAATTATGCGAGAATATCATCATTTTCTTTTTCTATAAATGAATGAAATGACAATCAATATTTATTTGCACCTACACTGGCAATTTCACTTCATTTCAATGAACTTTCCAAGAATACTCATTTGGAACCATTCCATGAGAATTGACCATATCTATTATTTCTGTCTCCCTCTGTCTCACTTTTCTTTTCTTCACCTGCCATCGATTTAAGGGTTCTCTCGGCCACTATTGATAAATATATATGCTACAAATATATATTCTATATTCATATTTTACATTTATTATCGATCAAGAAAATGTCTTGATTTAAGGCATCAGGAGCCCTCGAATTGGCAGCCCTGATACTTGTATCATGTTTATTAGCAACTTCTAAGTTAAACAGCAGCTATTAGCCTCAGTACTGTTGTTCCAGGCTGCATCAGTAAATGGGCTGAGAAATAAATATGTGGTTGAGAAATTCTTTCGGTACATTATGACAAAGTATTATATTGGGGATCTATTCCAATAGCAATCTCCTTGGTGCTACTAATAATCCAAACATAAAATGTACAATGCTACCTAAACAATCTGGTAGAATTAACAATCCTAATTATAAAGGAGTGACTGATTATCGCAAATAACTAGGATTGTTATCCACTAAAACGACTGCTGTACAGAGGAATATTACACCACACCTATCCTCAGACTCAGAGATTGAGCCCCATTCAGACACGGATATTACTTAGGCAATATTTAAATCTTCATGAATTCTATGTTATTAGTCGTTGTAGTACCTGTACCTTAAAGTAAAACAGTCTCTTCCACTCAGATTGCTCTGACCAGCCCACCAGTATAGGCCATGATTTGCATCTCAGTTATACTCAAATACCATAATGAAAATTCTGTAGGGGGAGTTGACCCTATAGATGAATAAGTCACAGATGTATTTCTGTTGGCCCATTGCTTTCAGCATGAAGTAGATGATGACATTATCAAAATCCTGGATGGGGGTTCTCAAGATGGTGGCCATAATAATGGACTGTTGCTTGAATGGGCTTCTTGTACGTTGTTATGTGAGGGATGATGTATGATATATCCAAACTGCATATTCAGAGGGAGAGAGGCTGAAAGAATAAAAGTGGAACATTAGATTAACCTTTGTAATTACAGTGTTTTTCCATAACACATTTCTTTTTCTTTTTAAGAATCGGTGGTCTAATTGGAATTAAAGTCCTTATTAACATTATTTGGTTTTTTAATAAACAAATAACGAGGTTAGTACGACTTGGATGCGATATCCAAGCAACCAGAGCACCCCTTGTTGATGTCACTGGACATCACCAAGCGTACGAATGAGGTCTTAGTAACCCATGTCTGAAGAATGTGACATTCTCAGTTGCATGGTAGTTTTCATGGGGGAAGGTGGTGCGTTTAAATCATCTCTATATTTTCTCCATGAATCATAATGAAAACATATATCATTGTCAGTTCCTGAGTCAGCTTCTATTTAGTTTTTCAATTTATCCCATTCAGACATCACATTATTGCTATAATATTGATTAACATTCTTCCTTGTACATAATTAACATCATGTACCTTTGGGTTGATAAAATTATATCGCAATTATATCACAATATTAAACCATGATTTTCCCACAGCAGTTAAATGTGCTTTCGCTTTTCGTTTAAACATCCACTTAATTTTTGTATTTCGCCCATTCAGTCCTACGTCCAATACCAAACACATTCGGGAGAGGGGGTTCCCCTAAAAACCCATTACGATGCTATGACAGGTTTATTTGACCCTTATCTTCGGTCCCCCCCATGGTCGGAGTTACATACCCCTCCACCCAAGTCACATTTCATCTATTCCCTTTGATGAGGAAGTAAAAAATATTGTTTTTGTTTAGAGTGTGGCATGGAAAAGTCATTACGATAACCTCCATGGCCACGGCCCCAAAAAATTGTAAGTTGAGACACTGACTCTGAGCGTCTGTCTCCCTCAAGCTGAGGAACTTATTTGGTATTGGCCGTTGTAGTGCATTTGTATTTTCTATGATTAGCAGTGCTCAAATTTGCAGGTAATTCATTAAAGACTTAGAGATTTTGAAGAAATGTCCCCATATTCTATGACATGTATAATGCGAAGAACATTACTCTTTTTATTGAATTATTTTCTGTGGATTGAAAATCTGCAATTTATATTGAACATTTAAAATCGATTGCTTGCATCAAGTCAAATGTTAGCCTACATTTGACTTGATGTGAAAAGAATTAATATTCTAATTACCTATACATACATAGGCCTACTAACGAAGCCACTGCCTGGAATTGTATATGATGCAGAACACATAATGAAACAAGATTCTTCCACACATAGAACTATGAGAATAGAATGTTATTAATTTGCATGTAGGGCCGAATCATACACACAAGTGATCTTGCAGGTGATCACAGGAGCATGCCCCCAAACCCCCCTAGTCTTTATTACTCTCGCCATGACATAGGTGAAATAAGGTTTTGGCCAGAGGTGTTTTTTTCAAGAGAATTTGCAGGTACCATTATAATTTTTTCAAAGGTGCCAAACCTCCCGACTTGGCAGGAGATCTCCCGATTTTTCAGACAAATTGGCAATTCCTCCTGACCCGGCAAATTGATATCTAAACCTCCCGCCAAAAGGCCTAACATATGAAATCACATATATATATGCCCTAACTATACACATCCGAATAGAGAAACTTTCCTGCTTGCAGATTTATTTTAGAATTTCAGTTCAAGCCAGACACAGAGACAGACGATAGTAATAGTAATTAGTTAGTAATAAATACTGGTTGTCTTCTTCAGGGGTACATGATGAAGATAAAGTAATAAAGATACAAAATTCGTTGCAGTCGTCTGTTCATTAAGGTTTCATGAATTAGTTGTTCTAGCTATAGTTGATACTTGAAGGTGCATTATGTCATCAAATATAATCGGACTATTTCATAACCTATTTACATGCCCTCTCACACTCTCACTCTCTGTTAGAAGCAGAATCTCTGAACATTTCAAGGCCATTTAAAAGATTCCAGCACCGGCGTCACTAAAATGTTTTTGGGAACACTGTGTAATCTTATACTAAGTTATAGCGATTTTTGAGTAAGACACTTCTAATAGTACTAGAAGTGTCTTACTCAAAAATCGCTACAAGATTGGATTAATAAATACCTTACATGTTAATTGTCAATATATTGCATGAACACTTCAGCTTCTGGGAGGGTTGATGAAAATTTATCTCCAGCTAGACCCCAGTAGCCAATTCTATAAGAATCCGTCATATATATTTTACATTGACAAAGACTTTCCCTAGAAAATACATTTGTATCAATTAAATTTCCCCCTATAACAGTAAACACATCTCATCTCATTCCCCTATATCCTCGCAAAAAAAACTCTGTATCTTGATTAAACTAACCTCAAATTAATCCCAGGATAGGGATGAAAAGCAGGCAATTTATGCCTGAACCCTGTAAATGGAGATGGCAAATGCCACTCAAATAATTATTTTCTGGTTAAATAAGATATCTAAAGAAACAAGGAATAGCCTGATAAAATAAAGAGATGAGCTCAACGATTAACAATTAGCTTACTTTCATTGAAATTACAGCTACTAATATGTCAAAGAAACAGAAAAGGTTGCATTGAAAATAGGACAAATTTTGTATTCATATTATTGTAATTACTTCAAGAGCAACACCCGATTCAAAAAGATTTGATATTAAACAATATTATTGATAATGCAAGCTAATATAATACAATATTGGCTACTGAACCTGGGCTATCAGAAAGATATCGCTTAACTTGCCTTAAGCAGGTCTGAAAAGCTGGGGCAGGTGAAATTATACTTTTACTGTTTTAGAGCTTAGCCTTAGAATCATACATCGAAAAAATCCATGCTAAACAGTCAATGGCAGACACTGTTAAACCTGCCCCCCCCCCCCACACACACACACACACACCCGCCCACCTCCCCCAAATTCATGCACTGGTAATGTTGTAATTCCACTAGCTGTCATTAGTTGACAGCTAGTGACAATAGTTTTTTTTTTAGTTATATGCTAGCTCAATACGGACTGAATTTATTCTTTATTCTATATCTTTATGTTCTTTCTTGTTTCTAGGGAAGAACATAGGACCTCCCCTTTTGCATACATTACGGCCTCGTCATGACAATACCTAGGTAAATACTTAACCTTTCGTAATTCATTATAATTTATATGCCTACTTCCATAAAGAAACTAAATACTACTCTCTTTCCATCCATGCTCGACCTGTCATTTTCAGTATTTCAATTAGATTTCTTAACAGAACAGAATTTAGAGTAAAGTTAAAGTATAACTAATATTATATATAACACCTCCCAGCTGTTATCTTTTAATCTTTTTTTTTTGACAATTATTATTGACATATCACGACACAATACAATGCCACTGTCCTTTCCAGAGGATAAAATCAGCAATTCACAATTTTTCAGAATAAATTTCATTCTGACACACTTACATACCAAGTTACAACCATATAACCTTTAGTTCCATTATCCCTTTGAGGAATTAATCCAAAAATGTAGAAGCAGTATCATTTAATCTTTTCACGCAATTTTTGTTACTTTGATATTTCTTAGTTTGCTAAATACTGTCGCACACAGCCCCCCCCCCCCCCTCCCCCCAGCTTTTTTTCTTTCATCATTTCACACGCTAATTAAAGCTTTGATGTCTGCATTAATACTTGGACACCGTCTCCCTGTTCTTGTCTTACCCTTTGTCTTCTGAAATTCTTTGTTCATGAGTTGTGAATTTTCACAACGCATCCCCATTGCTATAAAAATACGGCCTGGCCCAAGCTAAAAATGAACAAATATTATTTTTGCGTCCATGTTATTCCAAACTTAGCTTTTTTTGATACCATGGATGTAACTATAGACACGATGATGACATAAAGGATGTACAATTGGCTTCCAACACAGTATTTCCGTCATAGGATCTTGTCAATGACAATAAATTGACCTTTTAAATTGCTGGTTGGACGTAACACTTTTACTCATTTACCACTCTAGTGGAATGATTCACAGATTTATCTAAATGAAACTGCTATGTTTATTTTGAAATATATTCCATGTGATAACCAGTTCCCCTGGGCAATTAGAGCCTGAGTTTATGGTTCGAACTGGGCTCTAAGCCTGACGGGACCAGTCGAATACCTAAACTCAAATTTTAATTGCACTCGTCATATGTGATGAGGTAACGCGCGTTACGGGGATCACCGTCCCACCCGTGCTAATAACTTCCCAGCTCTGATTTTTGGTAGCGAGAAGGTTCTGCATGCCATTTCAGTTTGTGTTTGGATGATGTTTGGAATATTGGTAGTCATATGGTAGTGGGAATATAGTGCATACCAGTTTGTCAATGACAATAAATTGACCTTTTAAATTACTGGTTGGACGTGGACACCGTCTTGGACATCAGTCAGTGCAGTTTCAATAGTGATTTGATTGTTCTTGAGGGTTTTAAATAGTGTGTATGAGGGTTTTATTCAGAAGAGGTAAGAGCATTCCATGCTCTGGCGCCCTTGTAGTAAGGGGATGTAGGTCTATTATGATATGACCCAAGTAGACCTTTATATGAACAAGACCATTGTGAATGGTCATGGTATCACAACTGCCACAAAAAGCGGTGAAGAGAGGGCGAGAGAGAGAGGTAGAAGAGAGAGCAAGGAGATAGAAGAAAGAGTGATGGGTTAGGGGTGCAGAAGGAGGTAATGTAAAGGGTATTGGAGGAGGTACAGGAGGCGGTACTGTAAGGGGAACTGGAGGAGGTACTGGAGGATATATACTGTAGGCAATACTAGAGGACATCTGTAGGATATACTGGAGGAAGGGTACTGGGGGAGGATACTGGAGGATATATAATGTATAAGATACTAGAGGAGGCACTGGAGGATATACTGTAGGAAAAACTGGAAGAGGTACTGGAGAAAGGGTATACTGGAGGAGTTACTGGAGGATATACAGAGGCCCTGGAGTACCATTAATTGTGAAAAACAACGATAATACCACGGTCAGATTTATTATGTACAAAAAATAGTTAACATATGTTTCAATGGAACTCCAATTGAATCCTATGTTAATTCTTACTGCACAATTTTTTGCTTGCATAGGTTTCAATGGAACTCTCATTGAATGCTATGTTAATTCTCACAGCACAATTTTTAGTTTGCATAGGGCTGAATGGAACTCCCATTGAGTTCTATGTTAATTGTCACATCACTATTTTTTGTTTGTATAGAATTGAATGGAGGCTCAATAGACACCATGCAGTCTATCATTATTTTTTGTGAACACTGGAACATACAGGGGATAATGCATGTTTTAATGGTTTTCCCAGCCCTGGAGTAACCACAATTTTCCAAAATTATTCATGACACATTTTAGCAGATTGGACTAACTTGCCTCCCTCATACACATGCATTATATATATTTATGCGCATGCATTCATATATATATATGTGTACATATTGGTCGGGAAGGCTGTGACGTCACCTCGCATGTCATGTCACATGACCAACTGCTCGGCTTAGTTCTTTTTTCACATGCATATGTATGTGTGTACATATATGCATAATTATGTATAGACACATGTATACATATGTATGCATGCATTTATATGTATATCTATCACAGGGTTCCCGCAGGTCTTAAAAAGTCATTAAAAGTCATGAATTCTGAGTTTGGGTTTTTAAGGGCCTTAAAAGTCATTAATTTTCACTGTGAGTCGTCATTAATTTTCACTGTGAGTCATTAAAAAGTCATGAAAAACTATCTGAGTCCCCTCCCTGACCATAGTCTGCATTGAAAAAGTTGTGCAGCCGGCTAAAAATCCTAAATAGCCACCTTACACAAAACCTAGTGACATCCCTGGATCTGCTAGGTAGAAGTGAAAAATCTATAAAATTGTAGCACTGAAGTCTCTAACGAAATTATGCTGAAAATACACCAAAGCCACCATTCTTCATGTAAAATTAAAAGTAAAAAATTGTAAAAGTACAAGTCTATATTTCTATCTTTTATGTGAATCAAAGTCAGAAGTTTATATTATCATTTGGACAATATTTAACCCAAAAAAATGCTGAAATGGTGCATTTTAAGTATTTTTAGGGGTTAACTATTATCTGATCAAAATTACCACGTACATGACCACGTACATGAGAACCACGTACATTCATTTCTCAGTATATCCCACATCCTTATCACAGCCTGTTATCCCTTATTTGTCAGGTCGGGTAATTTTATCTCCCCCATAATCATCATGGGCACCCATTTCAAACATGCCATTACCCATGTGCTTTGATGAACCGATTTATAATTAATCCCTTGAACTTTCAATTTAGACTCAATATCGCACCCCCCCCCCCCCCCACACACACACACCCCAGGCCAAACCAGTGAGTCCCCAAGCCCCTTCATGTCGCTATATGCACCTATATCTATATATATATGCATGGCAGAGAGGGGAGGGAGAAAGAGAGGGGGAGGGGGAGAAGGGGAGGGGGAAATAGTAGGTTGCGGGAGAGGTAGTTTGATTTATCTAGAAGGAAAAGATCTAGCTATAGCATCGGATGTGAAATACTTGTTTTGAAATAGACAATTCACTAAATTTCAACAGGCATTTTCTGTCGGAATTGTATTGTGGTGCTTATAGTTTGACCACGTTTGCCTTTGTGCCCTAGGCCGAAAGGGCCTTTCAACAAAAAATTCAGTGCAATCTATGATTACTCGGGTATTTGGGTATGCCTTGAAAGATTCTGGAAGATTAGCCTTTACCATTTCCATTGTTGGCTAAACTATCAATCTTTCCATCGCCTGGAACATGAAATTGACCCATGAAATAAATACCCGGCTTACTTGACTTTGGGATATACCAAACAGGTAGGCAAGATGGGAGGTATCATATCCACGTCTTATCCGAATGAGTGTTAGAAGATACTCTTCAAAGAGTGATAATTTTTGTCTTTGCCTTACGTTTTTTTCCCTGATTGTAGTTTATTTTTGCCATCCCAGAGCTTAAAGTTTGCTGCAGGTTTCAACCAGTTAAATAAGTAGTGAAGAAGTGCACATGTTGGCAAACCAGTGTATCTAAAACACGAAATATAATTTTCTAAAACTTTTTGAGTAAAGTTACGACATTGAATAGTGGACATACTTATTTTGCCAATGGATGTGTCACGATTGTAATGCTCACACTTTACTTTAGGCATTATTGAGCTAGGACTAGCAGGGTTTGGGGTTGCACTGTCCTCAGGTATAGGATTGCCTGCTTCATTCCCTACATTTGGTTCGTCATGGTCCATAACTTCAGTGGGAGGGGCATTTTGAGTTGCAATTGTTGACAAAGAGAGTAATACTCAGGCAGCATCTTCAGCGATTTCATGGGGGGTGTCTGTGTTACATGAAGATTTGGTAGCTCCTAGATACTCTAGGATGAGCCGGGTTCTACTCCACCAGTGTTACATGAAGATTGGGTATCTATTAGACTTAGATCTATTGTATACTACAAAGAGAATAAATGAGAAGGTGTAAAGGGTATGATCCGAAGATCTAGAATGTATATTTATTGTAGTCTAAAATACAGGTAGGTGCTTGGTCCATGTGGCTATTGTTGATTGGAGGAATATTGAAGTAGGTAAAGGTGCTACCTGAGTTCTTACATGCTACCGTATATATTGCAATAAATTCCTTAGTACTGGTGCTTTATGGAAATTAGTCATAGTTCTAGCTTACCATCGTAATTCTAATAAGTAATAATTAATGATAATTATGATCATAAAGTGGTTACCCATTGTTACGTCATTATTACGTAACATGATGTAACATCTGGACATTTCTTGGTGCGTTTTGCGCTGATGGCAGTTGAAGATCTGTCACATGGACGTTTTCTATTTTTCCGCCTATATTTAAGGTCATGGGGATCAGCAGGTAGGGGATCTGGATCATCCGCTGTTGGTCCTTGTCCTCCAGAAAAATGCTAAAATGAAAATGACATAAATTAGATTTTAGCTCTATAAATATTATTAGTACAAGAAAAGGTTGGTCTAGATTGTTTATTTTCCTATTAAAAAGGTGAGAAGTAACTGACTGGTTTTTAAATGGCATAATAGATTTAGATATATTTTTATTAGATATGCCCTCAAGTCTAGTTCACTTGCAAAGAGTGCAAAGATGACCCACCCCACAGAAAATTATGTTTGCATGTACGATTTTATATAACAAAGACATGCCTTATATGCGATATTTTATATAGTTGTGGCACGGTCACTTACCTACACCACAAACCTACCCCACGGTCACAACCTACCCCATGGTCACTTACCTACCCCACAACATATTCTGAATCTACAACTATAGAGGTTGTTATCATCATGATTTGCTTTTTAAATTAATTATTTCTTGCTCTTTCACTTGTAGCATTCAATCGCCGAACACCCTGTCAGACAAGTCGGCCGCCATTCCCGATTTCAATGGGGGAGATCAAGATCGATGTCAATCAATCATTTCAACCTCAGTCGACCAACATTGATGTGTTTGTGGTGGACGATGACTATATATATATATATATATATATATTGAATTTTTATTCTTCATCATTAAACTGGTACAGAAGAGGACTCAGCATCTACAAGTAGGTCTTCCAGATAGCCCTAAATAATATATGTAACATAAAGTGTAAGAACAGTTCAGGTGGATACATGAATACATTACTATGGTTACGATTACATAGACAATTCGCATTAGTGCCACTTACATATGTGGTCTTATCATATGACTATTATCAAATAGTTATAATGCATTGTTATTGCTTTCTATCAATATGTTTTTGACAGCCCTACCGTCTAAGTTGGCGCCATTGAATATTATTAAAGATATCTGACATTTCCGATTTGTTTCGAACTAGGGGTCATTCGAGAACATAAAGAATAGTGGATTGTATAGGGGATTATATATAATTACACTGGTAATCTTACATATGGGCACATAGGTGGGGGGGGGGGGGCGGCGTATACTGATACCTAGTACTTGCATTTATGGCATGAAATGCAACACGATTGTTGTTACTTCTTCTGTCACACACATATCACATTACGATCGTATTCATGTTATACGATTTACATTAATCCAATTCTATCCTAATATCATAATTAATACTTCTATCTTTGTGATGTAACACTAGCCCAAAAATTTCGTTTTATATGTTTCAGCCAGTTAAGTAGCTGCCAGCTACTTCTGTCTACTGTTCTGATGACACTTCCAGGGAGCGGTCTCCCCCGATTGCGTCGGACCATGGTTTCTCCAGTAGCCTCTGTGACGACTCCAGATCCAGCTACTTGGGGGCGGACAGCCATAGGGGCGCTACTAAGGGACACTGCTGCCCGCTCTGCCTTCAACGCTCTGCCTTCAATGCTCTGCCTTCAACGCTCTACCATTTATCCGTGGGGATCCGGTCCGAGAATAGGTCCCTAGGCCCATGCCCCTGGGCTGCGTCGTAGAAGTCGTACCGAAACAGGGTGCCCAATACTGGAGTCATAGTTATCAGTAATACAAGGTGCCTGAACGTAGCTGTGCAATGCAAAAGTTTGCCCTTAAGATCGACCCTAGGCAATGACCCTTCAGCGAAAAGATAATTGATACCTGGTGGAGGTGTCATCATCTATACGGTTGAGAATTTTCAGAGCTGGTGCCCCCAGAAGCTTATTATATGACATCTTTTCCTTGACACCTACTCCTCCATTTGTTCTCTGTCTGTGAGAGTCCGCGGGTCTTCATTTATGCGTGCTTTACACGACTTTCGGTATAAAATTTGTTCACTCAGACATTTGGCTTAGAATGCTAACAACGGATTTGAGGTCATTTGTGGCTCACTTTGTACAATTGTTCATTTAAACAAATGTGTATGGAATACCAGACAAGATGGTTGGAAAGGGTCAGTGGTGAATGTGTGGTTGCGGGTGTGAGTGTGAGTGGGTGTGGGTGTGGGTGTGGTTGGGTGAGTGTGTGCTGCATATGCTGTCACACTCATCACCCACACAACACAACACACATGCACTACACACACGCACTACACACACTACAAAACCACACAGTTATTACTGAGCTTGTGCTGCTGGGGTTGGACCCTAGGACAAGGTCGGTAATATCACTCGCACACACCAATACACACCTGCAATACACTGTGTATGTGGTATGTTGGGTGTTGCAGTGGATGCAGCACACACTCGCCCACACACACACACCTACACACACACACACAGACACTCACAACCACACACTCACTGCTCCCCCGTTCTAACCATTTTCTCTGGTTTCCATAGACATTTCTTGAAATGAAGCATAGTATGCAGCTCGCCCTGAATGCCTTGAATGTGTTGTTAGTGTAATGAGTCATGTCGTGAGTAAAACACTTTTTATGTGAAGTCGTGGGGATCACCATGGTGAAGACAATCTCTAGGATGGTTAATAACTGGGGGAGTTGGAAGATAGGGAGGGATGACTTGTAGGTTTCTTGGGACACCGGGTCTGGAAGACTTTGGTCGTTATGGAAGGTGACAGTTCCATCATGTTATCGATCGGTATGGATGCAGGAATGATGGGGATCAGAACTTAGGAAACGTCATAGGTCTGATTGAAGCTTGCGCACTCAAGTAGGTTACTAGTGAGGTACAGGACGTGATAATGGTATTGGGTTCAATGGTTGGGTATTGGGTAACTGTGCCCGATGTATGACCAGTACCAAAATGTAGGGGCCATGTATGAACTAATCCATGTATTCTTTACCCGTAGCATCCTTGGCTGGGACTACGTCCCCATGTATGAACTAATCCATGTACTTTTTTCCCCCAATTCTTGGCCCGTTGTCCCGCTGCATTGATCCCCGACCAAAAGGCTGCCTCCGCCCAAACCTCTCTTTGCTGCGGCCCGTAGGTGCGTAATACTTTGCCACCACCACATTTGCGTGCATTTGAGGTCGGCCCGGAGTAGCACTGGCATGTGTAACAGTAGCAAAAACTATAGGTGAGGGTTGCTAGTACCAATCACAGGGATAAAGGGTATGCCTGGGAGTTAGCAGCAACCCGTGTGTCGAATGGTTGTGTGATGCGACTCTTACCTGCCTCTCCACAGCAAGCCCGGGTGTAGTACCTCCTCGAGGTGATGCATGGAAATCAAGCTCTTTTGAGCTTGAGCTGAACTACACAGGACGATATGATATGATTAACACCACCAATCTATGAAACACTGTCTTTGAATCGTGGTCCTGGGTATGACCATAACGTGCCTTTCTTTCTTTTTTCGGTCTCGGTCTCGGTCTCGGTCTCGGTCTCGGTCTCGGTCTCGGTCTCTCTCTCCCTTCTTGAGTTCTTTTCTCGGTCTCGGTCTCGGTCTCGGTCTCGGTCTTGGTCTCGGTCTCGGTCTCTCTCTCCCTTCTTGAGTTCTTTTCTCGGTCTCGGTCTCGGTCTCGGTCTCGGTCTCGGTCTCGGTCTCGGTCTCGGTCTCGGTCTCTCTCTCCCTTCTTGAGTTCTTCTCTATTGCTATTTCCTGGGTATGAACTGTTATAATGTTGGGTTCGATGTCCCTCCCCCTTTCTTGGACACATGGACAACTTATAATATCTGGTGATAGAACCCGCGTCCGTTTTTGGTACAATTTCGGGCTTGGATTAAGCCACTTTTATACCTATAGGGATGAAGGAGAATGGGAATTTCGAACACATGCATCCCATTATGATTTCATGGGAATTTTCGAATGCATGTATACATATATCAGACTGGAGTAGCTAACGACCACACAAAGGAGCTAGAACACAGGAAATTGACTAAATTATGTAGAATTCCATTCTAAACATTACTTCTACGAATACCAGGACTTTATTTCACCACATCTATGTTTGGACTTTATGTGCACCATATAGCCATTTGGATTCACCGTGCTTTGGACAGTGTATTTATCAATCATTTGGACTTTACAGATGCCAGCCTGGACCGATCGGCGTCAACTGGCATATTCATATGCCTCAAGCATTTACCGAATATATGTGCCACGCCCACTTACTTATCGACAATACCAGTAGAGAACCCGATGGTCCGCCGATCCTCCCAAAATCACATTTCCCGACCTCCTAGCCACCAAAACAAGGTACTGAGGCCTAGAGAATTAATATACACTGCGATTACCTCCAATATATCAAGGTCTTTCTGGTATCACAACCGAGTAATCAGCGATTCCCCGACGCATTTATACAACAGGCATGGCCTTCCATCTTACCATACAAACATAAGCGAAGGGAACAAGCCGTCTTCGGAAACGTTCGGCTTTTGAGCTCGGCTGCACAGAACCGACCAATCGCCGCCCGCGTAACATACAGCGTCACTCACACTCCTCAACTAATAGACACACAGCTACTACGCTCGCTCGACTAGCCTAAACAAACTTGGCCTCGCACGCTGCTTGCCCGTAACGAACTTACAAACACGGAATATTGAAACATCTACAACCAATACAAAACCAGCTAACCTACTAAGACGGAACTCGGGAAATAGATCAAGTGAAACACAGAATGGACAACGATTACCACAACAACAACTACAATCGGTCCTCTCGCACAGGCCACCCTGCAGACTCCCGAACTAGCCACAGCCATGACCGCATGCGTCCCCACTCAGGATAAGTTCAGATAGGACTAATAACCAAGTTCATCGAACCGCAGAACTATTACAGAACCAGGACATTGCCCACTGAGGGACCTTTACTGTGATATTGTGATGCCCACTGAGGGACCTTTACTGTGATATTGTGATTTGTGACATTACCAGATTGACACATATGGATCAAAAACATTAGATACTTGCATAGTATCGCCACAACGTACACACACAACCACCGAAACCGAAGCGGTGGCACCACAACAAGGATGCAGGGCACACGCCATCCCCCACCACAGTAATCGTATTGCACCTTTACTTCAAGAAATTTAGGACCAACGAGGGACTGACAACAGGTAAGGCACTTCCAGAAATTAACTTAAGAATGTAATACGTCGGGTATTGTTTTCATTCAGTTACCACATATAGGCATCGTTTCAATTAGCCAAACCATAGGTCGAGGGCAGCTCCAACATCGACAAGTCAAATACCAACATATACGCAATCGGGCTTTCTCACATATTGATTGTTTACAACACTTTATTGGCGTTTCTAATAATTGTTCACCAGCATAGAGTAAATAACCCTTTCGTCAAACATTACTTGTCACTACGCTATCTTCTTACACACTGCTAATAAAATCACAACACGCGCGAACTAATAGATATAGCCAATAGGTGACGACAACAGTACATTATAGTTAAACTGGCAGGAGAAACTTGGTACTATTGTTAGTAGCATGATATCGGGGCGTAGTCCTCAACAAAATTAATGCCACAAAATAAAATAAAATCAGATAATCAGAAGTGGACGATGCCCAGCTTAAGATGCCCCAGGTTAATTGTCCAACCACGCCACCTCGCGGACTTTTCACCTTCCGGCATTTCCTGTGAACAATTACTCACCCAAAAACGCTCTATAAAGCGCGATCTCCAATATTTCTTAAATAAACTGTCAACCCCTATTGAAATTTCAAAAAAAAAAACCTAAGAAAAATGTCAATGATTATAGGAAATAGATCGCCAGAGACTAAATGTAATTACCCAAATAGCCACCAGGCGTGCAAAAACGAACAGCAGTCCCGCAAAAAAACGCCAGAGGGCAGCTTACACTATCCGCACACTTCTTACGAAGTGTATTCGACAGCAGAATACAAGCAAAACCCTCTCACGAAAGTAAAAGCTCAATTAAGGTAAATGACAGTCAACACTAGTAAAAATGAACAATGAAAATAAACAATAATGTAGAAAATTAATTGTAGAAGGAACAATTCCACAAAAACATTTCAAATAACCGAGTCATAATTACAAAGTTAACACCAAGAATATTTGTAAAAAGTTGTGACTATTTAATTATTATATTGATAAACATATATTTGCTTGAACTAACACCAATTTAGAAAAATTACAAACAACCACATAACGCATAACCCATAACGCCCAGAAACGCCTTCCGATAAATATATTATATTAAGTTGCACATATTTACAAACACGAACAACAATCAAATTTATGCAATTATTCGAAACAACACATTGCGGACGCCATCTAGTGCCAGTCACCCTCTGGATTATTATTTTACCTATATATTGATTCTACACCCTCTGGATCACCATGCATTCTTCAAGAGCAAGAACAAGGGGGATTAGATTTAAACAATTGTATAGACGACTTGTGTTTATGCTGGGCTGCTATGGGACACATGGACAACTTATAATATCTGGTGATAGAACCCGCGTCCGTTTTTGGTACAATTTCGGGCTTGGATTAAGCCACTTTTATACCTATAGGGATGAAGGTGAATGGGAATTTCGAACACATGCATCCCATTATGATTTCATGGGAATTTTCGAATGCATGTATACATATATCAGACTGGAGTAGCTAACGACCACACAAAGGAGCTAGAACACAGGAAATTGACTAAATTATGTAGAATTCCATTCTAAACATTACTTCTACGAATACCAGGACTTTAATTTCACCACATCTATGTTTGGACTTTATGTGCACCATATAGCCATTTGGATTCACCGTGCTTTGGACAGTGTATTTATCAATCATTTGGACTTTACAGATGCCAGCCTGGATTATTATTTTACCTTTATATTGATTCTACACCCTCTGGATCACCATGCATTCTTCAAGAGCAAGAACAAGGGGGATTAGATTTAAACAATTGTATAGACCACTTGTGTTTATGCTGGGCTGCTATGGGACCAAATGCATGGCGTTGGTCTGGGCGCCGGGTGAGGAGTGCACCCTCCAGCACCGCCCCCTGGAGGGATTTGTGTAATGGATTCGCAATCCTAAGGAATCCTAATTAGACTACGATCACTCAAGGTGTTGAGTAGATATCTGGGCTGTTTTGAAGTATGCATGATTATCATGACTATTTTTCCCCCATTTGTCTACTTATGTAACTGGTGTGTCTAAGGTAATTGCTTTACTCATTTAAGCGTCAGATCAGTAGCAGATGAATTATCTATCACTTATTATATTACAAACTTTATTATATTACAAACTTCACAAATCTTTGTATTAGTATTAGTGATTTATTACCATCTGGGAATTGCACCTGTGTGAGGGAGTAGGTCTATGAAGAGGAAATATTGTCTTTTGTGACATGGTTGAAGGTCGTGAGATGTGTTTAAATCAACTTATTATATTTTACTTCCAATTAATAGGCATGTACTGTTTTGGTCTATGTTTGGCAGTGGTTGCTGTCAATCAACTCACAGGAATGTATCATGGACGTACCGGTGACTGTACTTAATCATTGTGTATTGATCTTGGATTTAAAATCATCATTGATATTTGATATGTTTGCTATATTTGTTATGAACAGTAATTTAAGTATGTGTATACATGCTTGTCTAACTGATTGGAACTATGACCCCCCCTCCCCCATGGAAGGGAGGGAGTGGAATGAAAGAATCATCTTTCATCCATATATAACATAAAGTAACGTAACTAAGAAAGAAAGAAAAGAAAAAAAACTTTGTAAAAGTACTCCTAGGCCAGGGGAACTTAGGTTTGTTTGCAAAGGCTTTATATCACTATAAAAGCATATATACTTATTTTTTTGTCAAATTACAATTGCTATCAAGCACTGAGTTTTCTGGTTTTAAAGAGAGAAGATAATTATGTCCTTCGTTTTTCTGAAAATTGTGTAAGAAATTTAAATTTATACATTCGATTGTTATTTAATTATGTAAATTTTAGGTATGTCAGCCTCATGTGTGCCAATCAAGGGTACGCTCCATCTAGAGGGGGGATAGATGTTATAATGTTGGGTTCGATGTCCCTCCCCCTTTCTTGGACACTGCACTGCAACTCCCCCAAGATATCTCTCATCATGTTCCCCAACTTATAATAGAACATAAACTGCCTCCCTCTCAGCTCTCCCGCCCTTGATATAACCATATTAAACGTGTTGATAAGGGCGTAAAGCAACCAATCTCACTCACTCACTCACTGTCATTAAATCCTGTTTTTATCATAATCGGGAATTACTTTTATTTCTGCAGCTGTGATATTCTGCCTATATTGATCCGATCGGTGAATGTACTGTTACACTCTCCTTAAATCCAACTCAACTTCTGCCATTCGTCATTATCCTTCCCATGCAGCCTTGGCTCACAGTATAGCGATGTGCCCACTGGTAGCTGCCATTTGTGTCTTCTTGCATATTACAGGTATGGTACCAGAAATTCCATTTCAATAAATGTTTTTAAATATTAGTTTAATTGAATACAATTTCATACATTTGCTAGATACTGCCCCTAGATATTGAGGAATCCGGATGACTCTCATAAGAATCTAAAGGCACTATTATTTTTATCAAAAATGTATTCCTTCATGTATTCATTGCCATATTACAATAAACGCCTGCCCCGAATAAGGGTCGGGGCAAGGATGGTTTGAAAAAATAAGCACCAGGGCGCTTTATGGGTGGAATAAGTGTTTTTCACGTTTCATTATCAGCCTTTTACTTTTGTTATTTGTATAGTGGATAGCGTTTTCATTGAATTAATTTTTGGCTTTGACTTTGCCACCCAGGCAGGCATTTCATAATCAATGCAACGCGCACTAGTTAACCTAATGCAACGATGGTTCTGTTAACAACATAATTAACGTGGGGACATCATTCCTGTTTCATAAAGCCGGGAATCCATGAGGCGATTTAAAATCCCTATCGCCATTAAAAACGCCCATAGATCGCCCAGATCAAGTCAGATGCTAAAGGATGCTGAAGAATTTAGCTGAAGCCAGTAGATTCCGACGTAGGTGTTTTGCTTTGGCAACCGTGATGATAACTTATCAGGGGCAATGCATGGGTAATTATATCTTTTAGACCAATACACCGTTCGCACTTGCTTAAATATACGTGAGAGATAAAACCACAGTAATTGTTCATTACCGCGCGCTTCATGCGTTGAAATGTGTGGTTGCAGTATTTAAACATTCTGCATATATGTTAGATCCAATAGCGCGCGCTACGTTGATTATGAAACGCCCGCCAGCACCATAGATTGTATGGGTGAAATCACCAGAAAATGTACAAATTATATTCACCAATCCTCTCAAATAATCCATATTTCAGACGAAAATAAAGTTCAAAAGACAGTTCAACCTAACCAAACTGATTGCTAGAATCAATTCAATGCCGAATATACTCAAATTTACCTAGTATTGACCAAATTACAGCCTTATTTAGCAGAATTTACTAATGTGTTCAGCTGCTATTTATGCCATTGTTCTCTATACTTTGCACTCTGAGTAACCATTCCTCTGTACCTTCTATCTCCTCAGTTGAAAGAGTGAAGACGCTGTGTTGCTAGTAGGCGAGGTCACAATGTCTGGACACAAGGGATCCAAGGGCGTTTAAGCACTACCTTTAAAGACCCGGGACCACCTAAACCAGTGACTGAAAGGATTAATAACCTCCATCTTGGGCTCCAGACAGCACCAGCAGCCCCTCAATGTCGAGAATAAATCCTATACTACATCCTACTATAGACGATGCACGGAGATATATGGACCACAGGAAACTTTTGCACCCATCGGCACCAGCAGCCCCTCAATGTCGGAAATAAATCCTACACTACATCCGACACTGGACGAAGCACAGAGAACTTCGGAAAACTTCAGAAACTTTCTGGACTCATCTGCAAAAGATTTTACGCATGGTGACCGACCATCAATGTGAGACAATGTGTTCAACCATCACAGGACGCGAACATTTTGTACACCAATTAATGTTTTATTTAACCATCTAAGATAAGATAAGATACGATAAGCCTAATTTAGCAGAATTTACTAAATGTATAGATCTCATTCTGCCAATTGTACATTTTCTAAAAATCTGACTCATTTGTGGGAGAATTTATCCGACATACATCCAACATTGTCACATTGGTAGAATATAGTCACAAGTTGTTTTATCTCTAGATGGTATTCGTAAATAATGGTAGTCACTGGAACAGTCATTGTTGGTTGTACGAGTGTTACTTATTTGAAGTAATTAATGGTAGAAATGTGTCACTGAGAGTCACTGGCATTCAGTGGAGTTTGGTTATTAACTTAAATATGGTGTATAGGGAGGGAGGGTGGGAGCAAAATGTTTCGAGAGGAGTTGATACACTCTATTTGAGATCTACTTGGAGCGGCTTGCCATAGGGTTACTGCTGGGTAGCTTTGATGTTTACTGTAAGTAGGTCTCTAGACAGAGTGTAGGTAGCTATGCAGGCGGCAACTGAATGGTAGGAATGTGTGTGTCTCGGAAGTCCGATGCAATTGGGAATACAGCTTAGATATTCCATCCTCCAACGCAATTTTCCAACTCCAATGAAGTTTTAAGGCTGAACAATATAAACTGTAAACATATTAATGTTCGTGCAGTATTTATTTCCGCTATTTTAGCGCCTTTTTGCGCGAAAATTAATCCTGATCGTTATGTATAATTATTGCATAAACAAGCTCCGAGACATCCTTGCTGCGCGAATTTAAATCCGCGCGAAAAGATCCTGATTGAATGTCTCTAGAGTAGGGAGGAGGAGAGAGTGGATTATGTTGCAGCGTCAAACTATGTTGCTATGAGAACACGTTCTTTCTCATGACGCAGCATTGAACCTATTTGACTCACGTTCACTGGTTATCCAGCTATTGCTTTCTTATGGAAAGTCGAACGTAAACAGGTGGGCGTAAAAAAGTGGGTGTAAACCATATTTGAAACCCTTATTGAGCCCTTATTTTCTAGGGAATCGTTCATAAAACATAGCAGAACAGGTCCCGACCATGCCAAAGCATGCCCACCGCAAAAATCGCAGCAATCCCTCCAGCAATTTCAGAGGAGATGCGGAGAATTACACTTTTCTCCTACAGAACTAATATTCACTCTAGATCCCAGATCAGATAAGAATGGTATGTCAGCCTATCTTAGATTATTTCAGCCTAGATATGTTTATGCATTGACATGACATAGGCCCTGGATATTTGTAAAGCGGGTCAATACCGCAAGCGATACACCCTGGTGTCATACTCATAAATATATGATCTAATGCTTTTCTATGATTATATAAGGTTACATAACATGACGTAAGGTATTATTAAATATGAATTTATTATATAGAAATATTGTGAATATATTATATATCGAATATCACGAATATTCAGGCTGAGTAATAACCGTTACAGGTTCATATACCAGACGTCACAATTACCTAATCCTTACATGTATCCAGGTGTGTCTACACATATTATCTTATTAGATTAACATTAAAGCTAGAACAGCTGGCAAGGCTTAATGAGCTAGCCAAGCTGTCTACTGATTACAATCGCATTAATTAGAGGTTGGTCATGTGACCACTACACCGGCTCACCCCTACCTGTGACCACGTGACCGGCATTGATTGGCTATGCATAAATTATACCCATTTGTATTAATTACTCTTATTGGTTAATGTATTCTCCCCTTCTCATTGGTCATTCATATAGACACATCTGGAATTGTTCTTATATAAGCCCATGTTCGGAAATAAATGTTTACTTCTCAGATTACTCTGAAACATTACACAACGCTTCCAGCTTCTTATTATTCATATCGGTAACCAGCCGATATGCTATAGCTATATTTTATTTACTTCTCAGATTACTCTGAAACATTACACAACGCTTCCAGCTTCTTATTATTCATATCGGTAACCAGCCGATATGCTATAGCTCTACCATATACGCCGAGAATCGAGTATATTACTGGGATCAAGGTGCGTTTCTAGTGTTAGTGTAGCTAATTATGGGGGTAATCAGTCATAATCACCACAATGCATAGATTAAAGTACTCAAGATCGTCAGTAGCTGTCAGTTATGTCCACAGGTGACTCACCCTGGAGGAGGCGTTGGGTGGCTTATGTCGCAGCAGCAATTGTCTCGAACCCAGATGGAACATAGAGAAAACACTTATACCAATTTATTTAGTTTCACTACTATAAATATATAGGCAAAACCTATCTACCATGAGATAGAATGAAAAATAGAAATTCCCACACTAACACTAGCAATGTGATTGTTGATGGGGTTATGGTTAGGTGACTGTAGTTGTTGACTTCGCCGAAAGCTTTTCTTATTGTCGGTCGTTTTCACTGATTATTCAGCTTCTACCAACTGCATGTATTAGGGTCAGATTTTCAAAAAATGTACAATTGGCAGCTATACATATCTAGTAAATTAGGCTGCAATTTGGTCAATACTCGGTAAATTCGAGTATAGGCCTATTCAGCATTACATTGAACTGAGTTGGAGTTTTACATCGACCCGATAGCCCTGCTCCATGTCGGGGGTTGAATTTTAGTTGTTTGCACTGTTTGACTTAATTACTTCCAAACTTACCTGACACAGAATCGCCAATGCATTGAGGCGAGTGTATTTAAACTCAAGGCCAGTAGCCAGCATGTCGTCCTGCCTGCGGGTCAGATTTTCAGTAAATGTACAATCAGATGGTCTAAACATTAAATTTTAGTAAATTCTGCTAAATTAGACTGAAAAACGAAGAATACCTGATATATATTATGAGTATATCTGGAATCGCATTGATTTATAGTATCAGTTCTATTATGTTAAACTGCATTTTGAAGCTCATTTTTGTTTTAAATGTGGGTTATTTGAGCGGATTGGTGACGGCAAATTGTACATTTTCTGGCGACTACATCCCTATAGTGAAAATGTACAATCGGCGGCAGCTCTACACATTTAGAAATACTGCTAAATTAGGCTGGAAAATGGCCAATACTTGGTATATTTGAATATATTCGATATTGCCTTGATTCAGACAATCGGTTTGGCTATATTGAACTGAATTTTGAACCGCATTTCTGTCATAGATTCGGGTTATTTGAGAAGATTGGTGAAGGCGAATTGTATATTTCTGACGATTTCACCCATGTGTACCAACCTACATACATGTGCGTTTTCAACTTGCACTTCGCTCTAGGTCCAAACCATCAGAACAAATAAGAATGGTATGGCTTTCCCTCCGTTTAAAGGGACTCTCTCAACTTTGGGCCTAGACTGTACTTGAAGATTAAGCTCAAGTTTGTCCTATACTATATATTATACTTGCACTATTCCCACAAAATCGTGTCTCAAATTTACACGAAATATTTGTTTTACATACATGAAACCTTTGAGACATATAGACATATGTTTAAACTTTCGAAAACTGTATTTAATCTAATATATATATGGACCAGAGTCCGGGAAATAAGCAATTGTAAACTTCAGGACAGATGTCCGATAGGCCTAGCTGTACATATAGATCCTACCTGACCACTTATCCTGAGCTACTTTATCATGACTTCTTATCCTATCCCTGAAGAAGGGCTACTGAGTAGCCCGAAACGTCGGACCATATAGGCAATAAAAGAAGTCAAACAAAACTCATTTGAGTACTTTATGCGTCACACAAACCAACAAGATCCGAATCGAAAATAATAGTGATATCCATAGTAGTTGGTAGAATTACATCCAACATTTATCATGAAAAGTACATGATATTTGTTTAAAATAGCTGGAAGCTTTCAGACATACAGACCTACCATCCCACTTGCTAAATATGCGTTTTTACATAAAGTATATTCTGAACGATTTAGGGAAATGAGCAATTGAATTGGCAGGCTATGTGACTGTCAAGCGGCTTGCCTTGCTACGCTGTTTGGTCACGGGACCCGCTTGCCACGGGACCAGGGTGTGTGCGCCAGACCAATCGTGCGTGATCCCGCTTTTGGACAGTTATTATGAAGCATTGTTTAGCATCTTGACATTTAGAGCCATGTCAATATTGTTGCACAAACTTATGCTGAGTATGGATTGGAATCTGTGCTCTGAAGCTCCACGCCAAACGTATTCCTCCGATGGTTTAGGCGCCCTGGAGTTTCCTCCCACAATGGGCAAGCTTAGCTAAGCTTACAAAGTAAACTCTCTGTAGAAAACTCAGTTGACAAGAAGTTATTGTCCCCCGGTAGTCTGTATTATAAGGCTCTACAATGGCTTCAACAATCAGTGAGGTTCATTATTATGGTGGCCCAGGAGTGACATGTCACATCTCGTCCCACGTCCCTCACATCTCGCCCCTCATCCCTCACATCTTGTCCCGCGCTCCCTCACATTGCTTGTGACCATCGCAAACCTTTTTATTTCCTTTGGGCCAATTACCGATCGATAGGAAGACGAAGGGATACACATAACACACGTGTGAGTTTTAATTGTATTTTTATGTGAGATATATAATATTAATTGTAGTGATTATTGATGATAAGGGCCCCTTGTTACTGGCGAATATGTCTATTCCCACCAGCTCCCTATCTCCCGAGGGAGAAAAAGCGCACATAAATGCTTGGGGGAGTGTGTGTGTGTGTGTGCGGGGGGGGGGGGGGGGGTGACTTATTACCAGAGGAGTAGAGAGGTGGTATGCCCATCTACCGCGATGTTTAAAACAGGTGGGAATCCACACAGCGACTCCAGGGCCAAGTCGCACATCAGTCGCCCATGTTTTCCATCCAAGTTTCCATTCGCTCTGTCGCCCGTCGTGTCGCCCACTTTGCCTGTTGTGTGGATTTCCAAAATAAGAAAGTCTTCTAGCGACAGCTCTATAATTACCTTGGCGACTTGCACGGGTGACACAACTTGAGCGACTAGATTAAGGCCTAAATCCACTGTCGCCCTAAAACAATGAGCGATTCTACAAAATTATACCAATTGTTTAATATCTTTTTAATTGAGCGACATGCATTAATAATATACGGCGACTTTGCACAATAATGAAGCATTCAGGATGAGCGACAACATGCAAGTCGCCCGCCCAAATTGGTGTCCACTAGCGATTTATGGAGGGCTACTTTGTAGTGTCGCCAATCTTTCCCAACTTAACTAAAGATATTCCAGTCTCCCAAACAAGAGATTAATTGAGCGACTTCACAGCTTTCCAGGCTTGTGATTGGCTGAAACACACCCAGAACTGGTATCCACACACAGTGTGTGCCATATGTGACTTATGGTCCTTAATGATATTACTACTAATTCATAATCCATATGTTACATATATTAATATTTACCGTTATGCTGTCGCATTGTTTGTATATATTGCAATCAGCATATATACTTCTGTATGTGTAAATGATTGCTGGGGGCTCAGAGTGGCAGGGACTGTGGCTATTTATATTCCCACCTCAAGTGACCACCCGCTCGCTCACCAGCGCACACAGACACAGCAACAACTTACAGACTGAACACTTTCCGTTGATGTGTTTTCTAGACAATATTGTTCCAGTAAGCACTACCTAATAACGTTGCTTACTAATATACGGTAGTTCTCACACCTGAGAAAAAGCTGAACGTGCATCTATTTCGGGGGCAGAGACAGCAATAAATGTTGATTCTTGTAGTGTTGCGCCTAACCATGATAACGGGTACGACTGATTAGGGGGTAAAGAATAGCCGATGCGGCTTTTTTAAAAAAAAGCGGTGGTCGTGCAGTGTCAAGCATGATACTTTGCTCGTTAAACTCGATGCTGCGGGGCACATTTTCCCATTTCCTGATCCGACAAACGACGATGATTCATTACAGAAGCAAAAGTACCTCGATAGCAGATGTTCCCGGATTGATAAAAATTCCATTTGAACAAAGTCCTACTTCAATTGTTGTGATTCCATTCATATCTCTACATACTCCCGACCTCAAATACACTGACGTTTCAGATTGGGCAGAGAGATACTTTAGAAGTTCTCTGTGTTATTTTACCACATGGAAAGATCTACAAACTGAAACCAACTAGTTCATGTCAGCAATCTAATACCCTGCAGTGTTATCTTAGTCTGTCCCGGATCATGTAGCGGGAGTTAAAGGAAGATGTGTTAATGGGTCGGATTTTGAGAAAATGTACAATCGGCAGATTTAAACATTTAGTCAATTCTGCTAAATTAGACTGGAAAAAATTGCCAATACAATACTAGGTGCATCTGAGTATATTTGATATTGCCTTGATTCAAACAATTGGTTTGGTTATGTTGAACTAAATTTTAAACCAATTTTTGTCATTAATTTGAATTGTACATTTTCTGAAAATTTGGCCCATATACAACAAGTTCTATACTATATGCTGCCTCCTATTTTTTAATGTTCATTTTCCATATGCCAGGTTCAAGGAAGTCACTGTCCTTAACATTTAGAGGGCAAATGGAAACTGCGAATATTACAAGTCCCATAATTATTGCTCTTTGTGGCCTATTCCGCGAGTGACATGCAACTGACACAGCCCGTGCACAATTTCTATCGTACGCTTCCCCTCCTTGATGCACTTCGCATTCATTCAGCGGCCTAGAAGTCATTAATGGCCATGCATTGGGTCAAATTGTTTCTATTTATATGAGAAACATACGACTTTCGATATCCGACTATATTCCGTTGCTCTTGTTACTGAATATGTACGTCATAATGTTAGCCCATCATAATCACATTATTTCTTATTGCGCCACCTTCACCGCACTCAGGCGTCCAATAGGGGAGTTGAATGTTCCACTATGCATGCCTACTGCAGTGCATGCTGGGATAGATTGGGGCTCGTTTTATGGAAATATGTAAAACACATGAATATTGACATCAGAACATTGATAAATAGTCCATGCTGAATATGGCATGTTTTGAAGCCTAAGTGCAAGAAGTTTTGCTAATAAACATCTACGAATACGAGGCCTTTTATTCGTCAATCCTCATTGACTGACTTATAATGGCCATTAGAGGTCACAAGCTAGGTTGGAATATCCCCAATAAATGACGTCAATCTATGGAATAACCCCAGTTTTAACTGGGTGCACATCCTTTAGTATGGTACACCTACGAACGAGCAGCCATATGAAATGGACAAGAGTTGGTTAATCATGTACATTTCTGCTCGTTTGTGGGGACAAATTTTAAGGCAAAAATTATGTTGCAAAATGAAAAGTTAGGACGACCTATACAGGGCTATTCGTACCTAATTTGAAGGACCCTACACTTTATTCATTGATATTTATCATTTTATAATGAGCAAAAAATGATATATTGAAAGTTCTCCACATTTATTATTCATTCTTCTATGTTTTGGATATTCGTGACTATGAGTCTTTGTGACCAAGTCGGCATCGCTATCTCGATGTGTTTATTTTATATGGCCTTTATGGGCAAACATAAATTGTTTTGTTGAGCTGTTGACTCGGAAGTACAATCTACGGAGATTGTTGAGTGTAGTGGGTTTAGCTAGAACTAGCTAGTATTTATATTTACCGTATGTGATGTGTTTCAACAAAATGAGTCACGAGTCGGCAAATTGATAGTTTTCAATGTTTTATTCACAAGATATCTTTGTACGAATGTTCTCATTTATGGGTCATATGAATGGGTCATATGAATATGTCTATTAAATTTCAAGACAGTGTATTAAATATATCCATGCAATTACTAAGCTCATCTTATAGAGTATATGTAGCTACTTTACTGGTGAATGACCATCCATAAATATTGCAAACTTTTTTTTCTCGAAAACTAAAATATCAAACATAAAATTTAGAAATACTTATTAGATGTCGTAATGTTTACCACCATTAGAATCGGCTTGATCTCATCTGTTCAAATATGATGATATCTCTAAATCATTTTCTGTGACTTGTCTGAATCACATCACATATTTCCTTTTTTTTAAAGCTTTTATTTATACTGGGTAGATCAAGTCCCAGTGTCTTGAAATACCACTGGGCCTTAAATAACCACCGGGCCTTGAATTAGCGCCGGGGTTGAGTGCTATATATCTATTGAGTTAATAAGCGCCGGGAGGCGGTAATTCAAGGAAATACGGCAGATATGATGCAGAGACTTGTATCGGTCTGAATAATGTATATCTGTAATACGTATGGCAGTTGAGTAGAATAGAATAATATTTTATTTGTCAAAAGTCATATAAGTTGACAAAGAGGTCGACAAGCTTCTGGGAGGTTCCCAGCTCTTCCAACCGTTATACCTTTTAAGTAGGAGGTTATCTAGAGGAGTGACTAATACATGGAAATAATAATAATGAAAAACAGTAGTTTCGTTAATACATAAATGAGGATATACAATCAGCATGTACAGTACAGTATATGCTATAATAATCACAGGGTACGGTGCGATTTTTGATATAATAATAACATAAACTGTCTTGTCTGATTTATTATTTTTAAATCGTGACGCAGGACTGCTATATTAACTATATTAACAATAATTATTATTGATGTCTAAGTATAAAATAAGAGTAAAGATATAAGTTGTGTCCGTCTATTACAGTACGTTGCAGTGTTAGCACGCAGTACAGGCTGATATAATGAACAACTCTATGTCTTATGGGTCAAATTGTCAGAAAATGTACACTTCGCCTTCACCAATCATCTCAAATTGCCTATATTTAAGACAAAAATGAGGTTCAACATATGGTTCACCGTAACTGGAAGGATCTTTAAAAGTAACGCAATACCAAATATGGTCGGATATATAGTATTAACCACATTCCATGCAGTCTATACTTTAGCAGAATTACAAAATGTGTTGAGCCACCGATTGTACAGTTTCTGATAATCTGACCCTTATAATGTTAATATGGTTTAAACCTGTATATTACCCTTTTCCTGACTAAGAATGAAGTGCTGTAGCGAAATTTCTGTGTCAATAACTATGGTTTAAAAAAGATTATTCGTCAAGACCAGAGCTCACGGGATAAATCCCATATGTTTCTGCCTGGCGCTGTGTTTAGGCTGGGTTTATCTATCTCGGTGCGTCAAAATCTATGTGTATCATTTAAATGTATATTTCTAAATTAGATATGGAGACTGTTAACATTCGATCTAGCAAAGATTAGAGTGGCAAAATTCAACAGTTTGAATAATTTGAATTTGAATTTCATATATAATATGAATATAATTAATAGTGGTACATTTGGTAATACATTTCAAGATGACATGTCATGGTGTTACAGGTGCTAGTGTTTATTTACGTGAATTTGCATTGTTTCTAGAGATAGATGGTCATTGGTATATAATGCATAATTATTTAAGCTGAAGGCCGGGGTGTAAATATGGCCCTTCATAATCAGAATTTTGTTTCAATCGATAGTTCAGATAGATTATACTTTGAATTGATCTGGTTTAGTAGAGCTCTCGAGGAAAACTTGTTGTTATGTATACTATGGGTATAATTTTGTTCCCTTTGAGATGAGTGATACATTACTTTCCTAAGTCGTTTAACTCAGACAATGTATGAAAACGTCCTTGAAGGACATTGCGTGTTTCCATGTGAATCATATTGTAATTAAAAATTTGGCCTATTGAATCTTGATTCGCATGGAATCGTGGGAGTAATGGTATAGTATAAAATCTATAGAAGTCATGTTCAGCATGGGATATTCATCAACGCTCCAATGTTAATATCCATGTGATTTACATGTTTCCATAACACAAGCCTCCATCTTTCCCATGATGCATTTGGTTTTCATAGATCATTTATGCAAGCTATGCTATTGGTGCAAACATTCTTGCAAATTTTGATAAAAAATGTTGGCAAATATTTGTATATCAGATTTGAACAGAATCCATCCCAGTATGCACTGCAGGAGACATGCAAATCCCCTATTGTGACGCACCTGAAAGCAATTTGTAACGTATCAGATAGCGTTTCTCGGCCTGAGAAGTGTCATCTCGGCCTGAGAATGCAGTTGCTGATATACTTATATACCGTTGTCATATGTTTGCATGGGTGGCGCATCATATGAGTCAGATCTTTGAACTACATTGCCTTTTTCCATGTGAATTAAAATATATTGTAATTAATGGTCTGGCCTCTAGATGATTTTTAAAAAGAAAAAAAAAAGGAATGGATACCATAATTTGCATGTATCGTATCTATATGACTATTCGCAGATTTATGTATATTTTGTACTTTATAGTGGTTTGTTCACTGTCTGATTGTCATAATCTTTGTCGCCCTTAATCAGATAAGATATGGTTTTGTTTTCGTTGTATTATTTGTGTAACGGTCTGAAGTCGTTATACGACTATATTGTGTTTCAGATATTTACTTTGACTATTGAAACCATAATGCTGCAGGAAAATTGTTCCTTAACATAACATAATTTAGGCAGACACAAATGATAACAGCTGATATAATGCATGTATGGGATGTTTGATTTGAAGTTGGACGAACAATTAGTTAGTAGATGTTCATTTAGTACCCGCCATAATATGTCTTGCGTTCATTGGTTTGAGAAGAGGTGAACGCGAAGGTTGCGAATATTGATATTAGTATTTGTACTGTAGCAAAGGCCCCGCATGAAAACAACCTTGAAGGATATTGCGTTTGTCTATTAACATTGTATTTTAGATATGTCTATCAATTGGCCTGACACGAAATAATGATAATAATAATAATTATAATAATAGTAATACAAAAATGGTATGTATCATATATGACTACTTCACAGGATAAAGTATATTATTCAAACTGCACTTGACCTCGTTGCATCTTATTACTTTTTTTAAAACAGATCTTTATTTCGTGAAATTTCACAACGAAATGTCAACACCTTTACTAATGCACTTGTCAATTGCAACCCCCACCCCCCCACCCCCGGGTAGGTAGGGGAATGTCCTTGGCCTTTTGGGAAATTCTTGTAAATCCCCGACCCCCCAGGGCAAGAAATTCTTGTAAATCCCCGACCCCCCTGGGGCACATTTTTCGGTGGACATTTTTTTTTTGGACAAAAACTATCGTTTCAAAAATATAAATGCTTTACTATCATGGCTATGATTTTGATAGAAAAGAAAACACTTTGAATAACAACTCGGGAGACAGTCTTAGTGTTGAGGTACAAATGCATGGTAGCACTATACCTCTTTAAGAGATAATTGAAATGTTAAGAAGATAATAATTCAATGTGTACACCATAATAAGATAAGGATTTGTATATAATCACACATTTTTTGTCTTTGTGACAGTGCTTCAGATATTGTATATGCTGTGGATATGTATTTTATTTATTCATATATATTACAGGTATATATGAATAAATATAGATATGGTCTATTCTACCATTGCGAAGAATTTACCATAATGAGTGATATCTTTGGAAATGATTCGTTTATGATGTTCTAACCATCAGAAATGGTTTCTGTTGTGCAAATGAAGCAATCAATACTATCCCCCCCTCCCGCCCCTCTTATACATATACATGTATATACAATGAATATTTAGAAAATTAGTGCAAGGTAATAATTTTGTTCACCCCATTTGTCTTAAAAAAATAAAGTATGAATGAAATGAAGGTTCATTTAATTGTCTAGCGCTAGTTTAATGTAATTTCTACATTGGTATTCTTATGATGGCATGAGTATAAATTCATTAATTCATATATTGTATTCTGGCTATGTGTCAAAATGTATTGATGTAGGTTTTATATGCTAAATTGATAATAATAGTTGGTATCGATATTACTCCTGTCATGAATGAGCCCTACCACAAACTGCAATATGATATTTGTATTATAGATAATTGCTTTGCTATGTAGAAATGAAGCAAAAGTCGCTATTCACGATTTTGTCACCATTCAACATATTTTTAATGTGTTTTATAGATTGCACCATATAGTGGAAAAAATTGGTGAAATTAGATTTTGTGACATAGCCATATGAATTGAACATCGAAATTTTAACTACCATGAGAATTTGTTCTGCTAAATCAATTCTTCCTAAACACATGATATTCTAAGATAATTGAAAATTCTAATAATAGTTATTGTTTGTTTGATAAATTTATTCTACCCAAACATTTTGTCCAGAGGGATACTATTCTCAGTTTGATATAACAGTATAAACAGTATAGAAAACGAATTAATTGTACATTCTAAAGATAGCATAGTTCACATTAAGGTAATTTATCAATAATTCATGAGAGCTGGATGAATCAATACCCAATATTAATCATTTTTGTCACTGGAAATCCGGTGATAATTTTCAGCAGCCCAATATTTTCTTAATAATGAGACTATCCTTCAATAATACCCTGGGCTACCATATCTATGTACAATATAAATAGAACTGCATTTCAAGCAGTTTGAATTTTTGGCTAAATTTTGGTAAATTCTTTCCAGCTGGGTTATAATCTCCATTATTTCAAATCTGATGGTATCGCAAAATCCATCTTTTGTGACTTATGACTCATCTTCCTGTGACACATCACATTACAAAAAATATAAAATGTTTGGCATGTGCAGAGGGAGAATGGGCAGGCTTTTACTCGGCAGCTCAGGCTCTGCTTAGTTCAGCCATTCAGCTATTGTCTACATAGCATATATCAAGCATAGTTCAGGTTTGATGATGGCCCAACACCACTAAAACCTTGTCATGTTCAAGGTTGACACTTTTGGTGTATGTATAGGGGGAGGCTCTGCTTAGTTCAGCCATTCAGCTATTGTCTACATAGCATTATCAGGTCTAGTTCAAGTGTGATGACGACCCCACACCACTAAAACCTTGTCATGTTCAAGGTTGACACTTTTGGTGTATATATAGGGGGAGGCTTGTAACTTTAGACCATACTGGCTAGCCAAGCCCATGCCCACTGAAAATCACCAAAACTCTCTTGGGAACAGAGGTTTATCTAGGGATAGGTCCAAGACACTGTATTTGCCCCCCACTCACTTGGGAAAAGATAGCAACACCTCTGCTGTAGAGTGGGCACTGGCAGACATTCCCCCACCCTCCAGTTGATACTGCTGTAAACTAAGGGAAATCTCCGCCTGGGTGGGGGAATGTTTTCTCAGACATTCCCCTACCATTCCCCTACGTACCCGGGGGTGGGGGGGTGGGGGTTTCAATTGACAAGTGCATAAGTTACTAATAAACACCGAGTGTTTTTTTTAGAACATTAAAATACTCTAATATAATATATTATGTTACCTTTCTCATCATAGTTATATCAAGTAATTTAATTATAAACCTCGGTCTGTCTAGTTTAATCACAATACTAAACTTACAGGTGAAAATATTTGTGCGTATTACGCCGGGCCCACACATTCAAGAACTCAGAGCGGAATTGGCCTAAAGACAATTCGTATGATTCCAAAATCATTCTTCAGACGCACCCTTGAGTTGGGTAATGTGTGGGCTTTCTTACGAAGAAACCCCCAATTCATACGTCAAATCATGGGTCCTTAAGACAATTTGTAGGCAAAATTTTGGACTTTTCCTGAGTCCCCAATTCTTACGAATTCCGAGTTCTTGAATGTGTGGGCCTGGCTTTATTGCGGCCCAAGTGAAGATAAAACATACAGTAGAGATTTTTTGCATGATAAAACAGTCTAGGCCCAAAGTTGAGTGTCCCTTCAAACGGAGGGAAAGCCTCTTGCCTCTAGCTGCAAGTGCCATTATAAATCCATTAACACCGCAACATGTCATTATAGTCCAGTCCCTGAACATTTTGACCCGGCAAAAATTGGTATAAAGACAATTTTAGTGTCAAATGAAGCGCAATTGCAAGTAGAATAACATATCCAAAATTCACCAGAATCCGCATTGGGAAAACATTTTTATGTGCGTTTGAATATTTTGAAAATTTAAGCATGTTTTTGTATAGACAATTTAAATGAACTTGCATCGATTTTTAAGTAATATTTGGCTGTTCATTTACCCTCATTGAAGACAATGCATAGTCTTGGTTGCTAAATATTGTTATTTTACTGTGAACTAAAATAGTAATTAGCACATTTCAGTAATTAATGAGTCTGACCCCGCCCCCCTGCCAATGGAATAATCCACTCAAAAATCGGCTTATGACCAGATTTAAGGAGGCTGGCCAGAATTTCGAAAAGTCCTCAGATTTCCCCCCAAATTTCTCCTTTCATAGTTTGAAGTATACTAAATTCAAAGACACCACTTATTAAATACCTTTACATACTTAATTCCCCACTGTGGGGTTGATCTCCTGCATGAAACTTTACCATAGGCGGCAATGGGAAAATGTCACAATCCTACACATTTCCGCATATTTCAGCAGGAAAAAGTGATTAGATTTCTTTTAAATTCACATATACTATTCTCATCACTTTTTAAACCACAAAACTCTTAAATTTATTTGGTGGCCCCATACACAATTTTTTGGTACACTGTTGCAAGTGTCAGGTTCAGGTTGAGTTAGGGGTTGAGTTTGCTGCTATATTGCTGTATATATCGTTATTGGCATATTACCATTAAAACCCCGAGCTCTAGGCAAGGAAACCGATTAGCGAAGTAGGTGTCTAATCACTGACATACCATTCTTATCTGATCTGAGGGTTTTGGACCTAGAATGTCTAGTATTAGCCTCTAGTTAGTTCTAGACCATGGCATAGGTCTATGAACATAGCAAACATCTGCACACCGACATGCTGTGCAGAAAGAGCAAAAACGATAGAAATTAACCAAGTTATGGCACTATTATTTCAGAGGAAAAACAGATAAAAACTTCAGGGATATGAAAAAAAATAACAGTTGCAAAAATCGTGGACAGTTTATGGCAGAGTAGTCTAAGTCAACTGGATCAATACACCCTAGCATTTAAGCCCTGGCAAGGTATATACACTTGATAACCAATGGTGGCTGTAGCGAATTACACTTTGGCCTTACATACAGTCAGATAGCGTGGGATGGGTTTTTACACCCTTTTCTCAGTCTCTCCAGAAATCCATTGAAGCCTTGCCCCCTACCGGCTAGGATTCTTTCGTAAAGAACTGATATCTGCTATCCTTTTACCATCGCAAGTGTATATCCTTTACGGGTCGATGCGGAGACTTTGCTAGTCTTTCATTTGAAACTTACAGATGGACCACTGCCAACATTCCCACGGGGGATTGAACCTGAAACCTTTGGTTCTCTCTGTGTTCTGCACCAACGCTCTTACTGCCTGAGCCACTGGGTCACAGCTGATAGTGATACAATCACTATTCTCCGAGGGATCTGTGTCGATGGTAGAGCTAGCTAGAATCCCTGAGAATGTGGATGTAGAATTAATAAGAGGCTAGGCTAAGTATAGCCTAGAATTATGTAATAAGAAGAGCAGAGGTTTGTCCTGTTTAGACATAACTTTTATTAAAAGAAACATGGGTTTATATATCATCATACATGTCAGTGCGCATGCGTGCGCATGCGTAATTAATAACCAATCATCATACATATATTTACCTTCATTTGCATTATCCAATAATCATGAGTATACCTAATTTGACCACAGGGGGTCGCTTATGTTACACCAATAGGATAAGGTATGTAAATATCTGGCTCAGTCTCCTGCAGAGCTGACCAATGATGTAATCTACCAATCAGGTGTTACCTTAATTGGGTCAACCCACATAATTACCATGTTGGTCCTTGGTGGACCCCTAGTGGGATATTGCCCAACTAGTTACCTAGACTTGTACTAGTCTATAAGTTTATTCTTAATGTTGGTAATATGATATAATCATATTTAATAATTAATGCTAATTTATGCCATATCCTTATGTAATATTATGTAATCTTATGTAATGCGATATTGGCATTTATCGTTCGTGACATAACGCCCCCAACTTCAATGGGTGACTCTCCGTAGTCACTTTCTTAATCTAGTATTTGTGGAAACATATATACATACAATATAAGATACATCTCATGTTACGAACCATTTAATTATAGTTTGGATTTTAATAACCCCAAACTTTAGTGCTTCTTAGCCTCGTTCATTACTCCGATATATTTTTGTATTGTACCTTGACACGTCTGCCTATGGGCCGGGCGTGGCGACATTTGTCAAATGGTTACAACAAATTTATAGAACGTGGGTAAAACCTTGCTACCTTTCGTAGTCTTATATATATATAAAATATAACGCTTATTTACACTCTAACACTTCTTGTTAACTTCTCTTTTTGTGAGAATTTGTGTATCGCGTTTATATTACTGTTTTCCCTTTTTCAAATCGTAGAGTGTTATGTAATACGGGCTGTTGGCCTCTGCACTTGAAACTTGGTAATCGTAAACACAAAGTTAATATTCTAGTAAATCAACTATGACTACACATATGATATCATTCACGTAAATAATCTAAAAATGGCGATTCCTCCTTGTTTATACCTTTGTTGCAACTGGAATATATCTATGCACTGAAATATACAATCGTTTTGAACAGTACATGTTTTTATGCAATTTTTAATTCATAGGTAAGACAATTCCCTTATTATCGAAAACTGGTTGTCAAATGTTGTCTATTTCAACTTAGTTTTTCCCCTTATTCTGCTGATATGTCTGAAGGTTTGTACGCTAGAGCCTGGGTGAAGTTATAGATTAAACTGTTTACGGGTAGTTCAGGTTCTTCTATTTCTATGTTTACCGCACAACTTTCCTTGATTTCTGGATAATTCTGTGGAATGGTGATCGGATGAGAGAAGTTTGAGATCATAATGAGACGTTTGGGCACCGTGTCGTCGAGCAGCATGTTTTTCATTGAGAAATGCGCTTTCCTCGGTATTCTCATGTCTTTTGGTAAGTAAAAATCGTGATCCTTCTCATTTATCCTCATTTTTAGTGGTCCTGACCAGTCTATGTTGACTCTGGATTGTAGGCAGGAGGAAACTTCGATGTTCTGGATGTGTGGGGCAGATATTGGTGAGATGATATCCATTTCATGAGGAATTTCCAGTAGTGGAATCGAGTAGTGTGGGTTTCCGTACATTTTGAGAGTTATGTGTGGGGTTGTTCTTGTTTTTCTTGATATTAAGCCGATGCGTTTTGCAAAGCACTGTTTACACTTCCTTATGATTTTGATGGCTATATAGATAAATATAACTATCATGAATGCTGCCAGTAAGTTCTTGGTATCTTTGTGCGTCATTATTTGATCTATAATTTGTGGGACTTGGGTTGGGATGGGTAGTTGGTGAATGTATGAGGAATTATGCTGTTTTGATATAATGTCCTCTACTTCTGCTAAGAATTTGTATCCCGTCGCTGCCCTACTGAAGGCTATGATAGGTGCCGCCCTGTGTGTGCGGAATAAGGCGAACAACGCGAGAAGGGTTGCTATACATGAAAATATTGGAGATAAATAATCCCAAGCTGGATTGTTGAATAATGTTGATATCCAAGATTTTTCTTCCATTTTTGCCTGGATGTGTGGTATGGGTAACTCTGTCGCATTCTTTAATAATGCGTTAGCAAAAGGTAGTAAGTCTACTTTCGTTGATTCATCCATCAGTGGTTTGTGGACGAGATTTGACAGGAATTTTGTAATGTTCGGAGGTGAAAATTGTATGGGCTTCTTGTGCATGCTACTAGCACTGAATGATTTCATGTCAATTTTTATGGCATTCATAAATGGCAGGTTTGCCGTATGTAAATGGTAGTGAAATGATATACTAGTGTTGCATGGGAGCCTGGAGTTAGGTATTGATATATCCCCTATTATCACCGTACAAAAGCATGGAATGCCCAAAATTATTGTCGGTGTCGCTCTGTGTTGGCTTGCTGGCCTCCCATGGCATACCATACTATAATATTTTTCATTAGTTGTTATAAAATATTCGTCTTTGGAGATAGCAATAATGTTTGTTTCTGGCATGGCGACCGGATTTATGAAAAACTTACATTTCTCGTAGATAATGTCCGGTAGATTCAGGTATGCCGCTACAACACATGATGGTGAAGTTCTATGTATCCTAGGGATTGTTCTTCTGCATATCCTAATTGCTTCTCCGTGACATGCTTGTAGGTCCATAGCGCTTAATTCCAGGAATAGTCTCTCGTCTGTCGAGACTGCTATGAAATCAACCTTGTTATTGATCGTTGTGGTCCCCAAGGTTGGCGTTGAATTTGTATTTATGGGAATGGGAATAGCTATGATTTGATAAATGTTGAATACCGCTTCGGTGGAGGATATGATAATCGGAATATGCACGTATAGTAGCTTATTGCTGTACATAAACACAGATACTTTTTGTGAAAAGTAGTATTCAATGTTAGTGACCGCTACTCTTGATCCTGGAGCGGAAATTTTAAGCTGAATGTCTACACTGTTAATATATTTTTCTAATAGTACTGGATCTATTAAATCTGGGGTTAAGATTCCCGTTGATAGCAGGCGAAGTGAGTTGGATACTGACGTTAGTGATTGGAGGAATTGCGATCTGTGACTTAGTGTCGATATCGCTTCCATTAGCAAAGCTAGTTGCGACCGCTCATTTGCCGCATTGGCGTCTATGGCTCCAATTCTTAGTGTAAAATTTAGATTCCAAGAATCCATATTTGTAGCCATATCAGTCAGTGCTCCATTCAAGATACTGTGTTCTGATATATATGTATTTCTGAAGGAATTTTGTTCTTTAATTACTTTCTGTAATAACTCCGCCGTGCCCACATTTTGGTTTTTAAAAGCTCGTAGTACGTAATCAATATTGGCTAGTGCCCCTGCTATGTTATCAATATCCTGCATTGTTGCTAAACCGAAGACTCCTTTAAACAAATCTCCTAGGAATCCAAAAATAGCTTCTCTCTTATTCCTGTCGGTTTTCCTAGAGATTGGGTTTGCTAAGAACAGTTTTATGGTATCCATAGTCTGTCTTGTCTGATTATGGATGTCTGCAATCATTTTGTCTATAATTGTTGCCTGTTTTACTAAAGTTTCTGATAGATCCTCCTGGTAAGGAGAAGGATACGATAGGAATGACATTTCCTTTGCGAAAGAAATTGCTGGTTTTGGTAAGGCGGGAATGTCATATGGGACTGCCAGCACCATTTCTGTCATATCATGACCATTGACGATTGGTGCCGGTAGTGGTTCAAATAGTATACCTATGTTGTGTCGGAGGGTTGGTTTTGATGCTTCCAGGTATGAGGTGCAAGATATCAGCCCCCATAGGAGGAGGATAATCCTTTAAAACAATAAAACAAAGGAGTTTTTAAGAATCTTGCCAATATGGTACTAAGTTGTACCTAAATTCCTGAATCTCAATTACTAATTTCAACTGAAATTTCACGTAAAATATTACCAATAAAATAAGTCTGCCATTTTGTCGTTGCATAGTAATACGTATATGTATATAAGTATAAGATAAATTACCTAGCCATTGCAAATCAATGAGTGCTCGGTCAAACTATCCTCGGCGAGTTGTCTAGCTGTAGGTGTTCGTGTTGCAATAGTAACTATTGTACTGAGGTGGGATGGAAATGGTTAAGCTTTATACCTATCTGCCATGTCTTTGCGTGGCCAGTGGGTTGGCTATGCCCCTGTGTCTATTATCTTAGACATCGTAGGTTTCCAGCTTATTGAGTGTATTCAGTCTTTTAGCTTCTATTGAGGTGCTAACGCCAGACGAAGCTTCTCGACCCGCAAGTCGCTTAATCCATATGGTATCGCGAAAACGCATATGGTCTGCTGTAACACCTGCTATTATGTTGTCTGTAAGGGGGGGGAATGCTTTGTATTCTGGTTTGGGATTAGGATTTGTGACGGCAACATCTGACACCTGAGCTTTCAATTGACAATCGCTTGTTTGCCTGCCTATGCTTGTGGTTTCGGTAATTATCAATGTGACATGCAATTATAAGGAATGTGCGAACGACTGGCTAGACATTGTGTCTGGCATTTCTGCCAGCTTTTCATAAATAAAACAATAGTATGTATTAGAATAACGATCGATAAATTGATGTTAGTTTTGAGGATTTTATCGTCGTTTTTGAAGTTTAGAGTGTGAGGGTCTAGGCGATATAATTGGGTCTGTCTTCATAAGATTGTCCTTGGGAACTAAAGTCCCTTCTTTTGTTTTCCAGTTCTTTTGTAGATGTTTAGGTACTGCTTTGATTAATCTACTTGCAAAGGGATTTTCAGAAACGTCCTGTACCCGTTTTAAACGATCTACGTGGTGTGGTCTCCTAGTCAATTTGTTTGTTAAGATATCCCTTAGTATTACTGATGTCGTAGATACAAATTTGCAGACCAAATATGGTCCCGAGAATGTCCTTTGTAATTTCTTACAAGAATGTTTCTCGATTAGATTTGGGACTAAGATATAGACTAGGTCTCCCGGTTGGATTTTTGTGTAGGTGGCTGATTTGTCATGCTGAGTTTTCATCTTAAGCTTTTGACTTGCCTGCCTATTTACAAGTGTTTCATTTGCTAGATGCTGTGCAATTACCTTGTCTTGTATAGACTTAATGGTTGTTTTTAATTCCGGATCTAGCTTCAATGATGAGTCGAGTATTGTGTTTGGGTGTCGGCCGTGAATTAAATAGTAAGGGCTAAAACCAGTTGTCTGGTTTGCTGTCGCATTGAGGGAGAAAACTATGTGTTGGAGGTATGTACTCCAATCCGCTTGGTTTTCCATAGAATATGCCCTCAAAGCTGTGTTCAAACTCGAATTGTAACGTTCTACAAGCCCATTACTTTTTGGCCTAAAGGGTGATGAGAAGATTTGTTTTATACCATATTTAGAGCATCCGTTTTTAAAGATTTGCCCTGTATACGACGTGCCATTGTCTGACTGGAGGGTTTCTGGAACTCCATGCTTGCAGATCAGACTTTCTACTAGCCCTGCTATGGCACTATGTGAATCTATGGTTTTCGTTGGGAAGGCTAGACAAAAACGGGAATAGTAATCTAGAATTACGTGTACATATTTGTAGCCTTCCTTGCTTTCGGGTAATGGTCCTATTGCATCTATACACACTTGTTGGAACGGGTATGATGCTGGCGCCCTCAGAGTTAAAGGGGATTTCTGAGTTTTCTTAAGCTTCTTTGCTTTTAGACATGTGTCACATGAATTAACATAATGCTTGATGTCTCTATTCATATAACGCCAATAGACCTTAGGGAGCATTGCTGATAGCATTTTTAGTTGCCCCACGTGGCCCGCTAATGGGTCATCATGAAATATGTACAATATATGATCAATCCAGTCGTCTGGAATTACAATCTGTAAACTCAGATGACCATATTTCTTCCACATCTCCACTGAATGGTGCATTAGTACATGTTCTAACACAATAAAATTCTTGCTATTTGAAAGAATATACCTTGCCATCTTTTTGTCTTCTGGTAATGATTCTGTTTCTAAATAGCTGATCATAAGTGCAATGTATTCGGTCTTGGCTTGTTCACGTTTTAGGTTACTGAGGGAAAAGCAATTATCTGGCATTCTTGTTAGTATCTCAGATATGTCTGTAAATTCCCTAGTTGCCTGATCTTTCATTGATTTATTTGATAGATCTTTATTTGAATCTTTCTTTTCGACCGCTAATACATCTCTGGTTCGTGCTTTCTTTTTGACGTCTACAATGACTGCCGCGTCCGAATTTTCCCGTCGCTCTATAGCACTGAGTTCTATGGCGTCAATTCTATTTGGGATAAATTCGGGCGCCATAGGATTTAGCTTGCTTAAGGTGCTTTCTTTTGGAACTTGTATTTCGTTTAGGATATCTGGTGTCAAGAAAGGTTGTTGATGTAACTTGGTTATACCAGCACTCTCATAGTCTGAGTTTGTCTTAATCAGTGGTTTTTCTGAAAAATTCGGGTGATTTGCTGGGTATAACCACCTTGGAATCTTCAGGTCCAGGTTTGAAGTCAAAATCGGGTTGTAATTGTTTGTAGGATTCTCCTGACACCAAGATAATTCGCAATCACAATAAATGTGATGAGTTGAGTCATGTTTCAAGATACCTTTCTTTGCTTCGTTAAGGTTTTTGACAAGTATTGGTGGATCGCTGGTTGAGAAAGTTTTCTCCTGCTGCGTCCTACCAAAGTTGACTCTTGTAGCTACCCTAATCCTTTTTGCTTTTGGGGGAAGGGAAGTCATTGCTTCCTTCTCTGTGTATGCCCTTCTAGATAAAACATCAGGTCCTATGTTGTTCTGACCTTTGATATGATGTATTTGAAAGGAAAATTGCTGGATTTCCAGCGCCCAACGTGCCATACGATTTTTGTTTTGTTTGTTTGTGAGAAGGGGTATTAAAGCGGCGTGGTCTGTGTATAGTTTGAATTCTCTGCCTTCCAAATAATGCCGAAAATGAAGTACAGAGTAGACTACCGCTAATAGTTCTTTTTCCGTGGTATTATAATTCATTTCATGTTTCCTCAGACATCGGCCAGCAAATGCAACGGGTCTAATTAAGCCCTGATCATCCATCTGGGATAACACGGATCCCACTGATATATTAGAAGCGTCACATGCTAGAATAAATTGTTTGTCAAAGTTAGGATAGTGTAGTAATGCATCCTCGCATATCGCTCTTTTCATGCTGTTGAAGGCATTTTCACAAGCCTTATCCCATTGGAATTTGGAGTTGGCTTTTGTGAGAGCGTATAGGGGTGTGATTATTGTACTAAAATCCTTTATAAATCTCTTGAAAAATTGACATAATCCATTGAATGATCTTACTTGACTGACTGTCTTTGGTCTAGGAAAAGAACGTAAGGCCTCAATTTTCTCTGGGCATGGCTGTATACCTTGTGGGGTCACTACCATACCCAGGAAATTGATCCTGTCTAAGAAGAATTCGCATTTTCTGCGTTTGAGCTTTAGTCCTCCTTCCCTTAAAGCCTGAAAGACATTGCTCAAATCCCTAAAGTGATCTTCCTTAGTTTTTGATAGTATCAAAAGGTCGTCCAGGTATGGAATTGCACATTTATACTGAAGCTTATTTAAGATCATTGTTACCAATGCGCAAAAGGCCTGCGGGGAAGTTTTTAGACCCATCGGAAGTACTTTATATCTATACTTTTTGCTGTATGAGCAAAAGGCTGTGATATCTCGGGATTTTTCTTCTAAGGAAATTTGATGGAACCCTTGTTGGGCGTCTAGTTTGCTGAAGATAGTGGGACGTAGATCGCCGACATATTCTAACGATTCGTCTGCTCTTGGGGAAATTAGGGCTTGATTTATCAGGTGAGCGTTAACATACCTGAAGTCTGTAACTAACCTCTGGCCACCATCCGATTTTTGAACTAAAAATGATCGGCTTGACCAGGGACCTGTCCTTGTTTCCTCAATTACTCCTTGAGCTTCCAATTTATCACAAACTTCATCAAATGCTTGGGCTTTCTCGAGTGTTGTTCTAAAAGGTAACATATGGCATGGTGTAGTGTCCGGCTTCATATGTAACGAGTGTTCGTACAATTTTGTTACCCCTAGTTTGTTGTCCGGACCTACAAAAACGTCATTATATTTATCAAGAATTTTCTTCAATCTTTCCTTTCCCCTACTGTCTAACACCGATGATGGAGATACGTTTGGGGTGGAATCGATTGAGATATTGGAGAATTCATTAATTTCAATATCTGAATCGGCGTCAGAATCTGAAAATGACTCATCCAATCTTGATTGTTGTCCGTCAGCACCGCTTGACTGGACATTATTGATAGAATCGATAGTTTGTTTTAAAGCCTCAGGTACCTTGGAAATTTCGTTTTCCTTTACCTTAGTGAAAAGCCCTAAAATCTGACCCTTGTATATTTTATATGGGCTAGAGGCTGTGTTTAATAAGACTACTGGATGCCTGTTATTTTCACACGGTCTTACCATACTTCTTTGTACGATGAAGGGTACTGTCACCCTTCTATTCATATTGTCTACGATACCATCCTCATTGATATCGTAGATCGAGGTTATTTCACCTGTAACTGCATACTCGGAATGTGGGGGTATTGTTACCGCTTTTATAGCTCTCACCGGCATGTGCTCGGGAGAAGGATCTATTTCAAAATTGATGTGTGCCTTGTATTTTCTAAAGAAATCACATCCAAGTATGACTGGCCTGTTGAGATTAGGTATAACAGCAAAATGATGGGTGAACTTGCTACCCTGAATATTAAATTCTAGCGTTGCTAACCTTTTGACATGCACAACCCCTCCATCAGCTACATAAATTTTCCAGGTAATACGCTTAGTTTTAACAAATTCCCTTTGAGAACATCGCACTAGTAGGCGGTCGTTTATTGCTGAAACTGAAGCTCCTGTGTCCACAAGAGCTGGAATATCTAATTTATAACCTATAATTCTTAGACAACCGTTTTCAATAATAGCAGATATGGGAATTGTCTTACCTATCTCGCTGGTTTGCTTGAGAGTTATTGTTGCATTGTCCTCAACCTTCTTGCCTGTGTCCGTCGTAAATATCTTTTCAATATCATAACAAATAGGCACACTATCATCGTTATCCGTATCAAAGTCCATGGGAATGTTCTTTTTACCATTTGGTAAAGTCTCTTGCCCGACAGAGAGTTTTGCACCAGGTCCAATTGGCCCTAATAAGCCTGGTGATTGCCGTTTCCCTGTTGTCTGTACTGTAGAAATTGCTGAAACTCAGCCATAAGTTGGTCGTTCATCCCAGAATTCCCTTGCTGATTCTGGTATTGGGGCTGCTGGTAGCCATTGTTCCAGCCACCATTCCATCCTTGGTTGTTTTGGTTTCCTTGATTATTCCAATTACCCTTTCCTTTGCCTCTCCAATTGCCTCCTCGTCCGCGCTTGTTGCCGTTCCAGCGGCCTCTTCCTCGGCCTCTGCCTCGGCCGCGCCCGTTGCCGCCCTGTCCTTGGTCCTGATCCATGGCCTGGACTGTTTCTGTTGCGGCTACCTTAGGCTCCTCCTTCTGTTTGGATAACATATCAATTTTGTCATGGAGTGATTTGATCTCTTCTTTGTGTGATTTAGTTAAATCAGCACATGTCTTTGCGAGGATGGCTGACAATTCACTTGTGTCTAAGGCTGGGTCTTTCCTAGACTTCTCACTGGCTTCTGCTGTCTTTGCAGATTTAACCGCCGCGTCGTAGGTGACTGGGTTTTGTGCCAGAACAATCGGGGCAAGATTTGGACGTAGCCCCTCTATGAGCTTTTCTATAGCTCCGTCCTCATTTATAGCTCTAGCAGATATTATATCACGTAGGTATAAGGAATAATCCTCTACCGTTTCTGTCTTACCCTGTTTCCTCACTTGGGTAATTCGGAGATTTCTCTCATCTGGCCGAAAATAAGCTATCATGGCGTCTGATATCGCTCGGTAATTGTTCCTATCATTCGCTGGGATGCGTATATATCGTTCATACCACTGCCTCGCTTTCCCATCTAAATATGTAGATAAATATCGGGCTAGAGCTGGCTGGTCGTTAAGATAGGCCTGCGTGATATAGTGGTGGTATCCTTCCAGGAATTTGGCCGTATTTACAGTCAATGTAGGTCCCTTAAACACTTCTGGTTTTCTCAAGTTGGGGTCCTGAGCCCTCATCGCTACCAGAGCTTGAGCGAGCTGAGCGTTGGCCGGCTGTGGAGGTTCCTCGGGGCGGCCTGCTCGGAAAGCCGCGTCTATCCCTCGTTGAATCCTCTGAGCCAGGTCTGGCTCTCTCTCCAGGAGTTGTTCGCGAAGTCTATCATTAATAGCCTGGTCGAGTACCCTTCGAGCTTCTGCTATTTCTGCTTCGTTCATGTTGATATGATGGAATTGTAGAGCTATATTTTCAAATTCGTTTGGTTCACGATATCGTTGAGCAGGATCCTTCCTCTTATACTTTCTCTTCTTCGGGCTAACCTTGGTAACTACCCTGTTACGTAGGGTATGTGTCGCCAGGTTTAACTATTTAGGTTTTCCACCATTTGATACAATCACTATTCTCCGAGGGATCTGTGTCGATGGTAGAGCTAGCTAGAATCCCTGAGAATGTGGATGTAGAATTAATAAGAGGCTAGGCTAAGTATAGCCTAGAATTATGTAATAAGAAGAGCAGAGGTTTGTCCTGTTTAGACATAACTTTTATTAAAAGAAACATGGGTTTATATATCATCATACATGTCAGTGCGCATGCGTGCGCATGCGTAATTAATAACCAATCATCATACATATATTTACCTTCATTTGCATTATCCAATAATCATGAGTATACCTAATTTGACCACAGGGGGTCGCTTATGTTACACCAATAGGATAAGGTATGTAAATATCTGGCTCAGTCTCCTGCAGAGCTGACCAATGATGTAATCTACCAATCAGGTGTTACCTTAATTGGGTCAACCCACATAATTACCATGTTGGTCCTTGGTGGACCCCTAGTGGGATATTGCCCAACTAGTTACCTAGACTTGTACTAGTCTATAAGTTTATTCTTAATGTTGGTAATATGATATAATCATATTTAATAATTAATGCTAATTTATGCCATATCCTTATGTAATATTATGTAATCTTATGTAATGCGATATTGGCATTTATCGTTCGTGACAATAGTAACCAGAAAGTCTTGCATTATATATGTAGGTCACCTGTCCCAAAATAGCCTGCATGGTCAGTGCACACAGTGGTGGTCAGACACTAGTTTTAGAGTAATGACTTGAGGTTCAGTCAAATATTCTAATTAAATAAATATAAACTAAATATCATTCGTTGGGAGCAGCTTGGCAAGAGGTATGTGGATACTAGTGCTTTGTTGCAGACAATTGATTATGAATACTGATATCCAGGTAGGTGTGTCAATGTGCTATATGGTCCAGGTATGCAAGCACAACAGAATGGTAATAAGTCAATAACTATGAAGGATAACTCACACAAGGGATTCCTGTAGTACAGTAGAATGTAGTTTCAATATATCAGAGGTCTTGGTAGTGTGGTACTGGACAAGTACTGGACAATGTCAGTCTTCAGAAGTAAAGTAATAACTGAGGAATAGGGAGGAGGACCTGAGTATCTATACGTAAGAAGGGGGTTGGGGGAGTTACTAGGTTACTACACTACCTGGGACCTAAACTTTCAAACCTAACTTCTGTTTATTCTCGATAATCACAAAGCATCAGGATCAACATGAGAAAACTGTAATTGAGAGGATAGCATCATAATTCATTAGTCTGGCATTGGTAATTAAAGTTGCCTACAGAGGGCTGAGCCTCTGGTTAGCTTTGTACAGAGATGCTAGGCCTAAGTCCCTGCCTAGACTTGCTAACAGCTTTAGCACAGGAATGCTAAGTCCCTGACTTGGCTGGCTTTAATGCTAACAGAGTAATTACAGAGGGGTGAAACGGTGAAACCCCTGGCTAGACTGGCTTTAATGCTTAGCTTGTACTAAGTAGATAATTGTCAATAACAGAGTCTAGATATTAGCTTCCAGTCCAGTCATTGAAACCTCAGGCCTTTAAGAAGAATAATAAGAAATCGAATAATCGAATAATAAGAAATCGAATAAATGGAATTATATGTGAAACAGACAGAAAATACCTTTTAAATGCAAACCTTATGTTAACCCCGATGTTAACACTAGGGCGCCGGACCGTAATATATCTTACGTCGTAGGCCTAACCTCTTCTAATTTAAGCAACGTTAGTAAAATGGGGCTTCCACATACAAGGCAAACGACCGACAAAAGACGACTGACAAAAGGGGCACAGGGGGACCGACAGAGGTGACCGACAATGGCAGGGTACCGATTGTCGGTCCCCGGTATTTACATGCACGACAAAAAGTGACTATTTTGGTCACCGACAATTGGTCACCACAAGAGATTAAATTGTTCTGCAAAGCTGGCTAACTTTTATAAGGATTTGATATTTTGAGATTGTAGTCTGGGGTACTTTTCCCATCATATGGACGAAAATATTGTGAAAATATTTTAATATTTAGCGTTTTTATGGCCACATAAGAGAATTTCTATAGTAAGTCTATGGGTGCGAGATTTTTTTTATTTTTCCTGAATTTTGACGAAGGTTTTAGGCCTACCTAAGTTAATTATTATCTCAGGTACCTCTGGTTGACACATGTGAACATTTTGCAGTACATTAGTACATTTATTTTAAGTTTATTTTTATCATTTCACTTGATTTTTGATTAATTTAGGGACATTTTGGCCATATTTTACTGCCTATTTCGATATGTGGGTGTTTTCATGGTGCTGAATATGCTTATGACCATTTTGGTGAATAGTTTGAAGTAAATTAAATCAATAGAAATGATAAAAACAAATGTATATATATATATCGTATTTTTATTCTGATAAGACAGTTACATGTTTCAGAAAGGGACGCCAGCCTCTCGCAATTAAGTTCTTCCTGGGGTATCCCATTCGTTAATACCTGTTACAAATTACTGGTTATTAAATTGTACATTAATCTGTCTGTTCACAACCGATATAGAGTTAAACACAATGAACAAGAGCCAGCCCTTTACATATCAATCTACAATATTAATAAGGGTGTTGATAAAGCTACAATGATAATTTTAGGATAATCCAACATTTTAGTTGTATTGTTCATAGTTCAATGTTCAAAGTCAATGTCCAGTCGGTTTGAATTCAATTTAAATCACCCTTCTATTTCTAATCATTACTCTGAATTAATGCATGTACAATATTGAATAATCTTTAGGCTTATTTCTACCAAGAAATAGTTTAACACCATGCATATTATCAAATCTTTCTCTAATATTAAGGAATCTAGAGCCCAAGACATGAGGAAAGGTCATGTTTGCATAGGAACAGTAGGACATAAATATATCGGCACAAATATTCCAAAATGATATTTTCCTTGTCTAGATCAGTTTAGATTAGGGATTAATTAAATATTGTGTTTTTTATAATAATAAACATGTATGCATGCATGTGTAGGAAACATTTTTCTTCAGCAGATGTAATATATTTTATTCAAATTCCATAATTAGTACATATTATACAGAAAAAAAACAAAAGTTCAGTTCATATTTTATTCAAATTCCATAATTAGTACATATTATACAGAAAAAAAACAAAAGTTCAGTCAGTCTTTAGGTCAAACGTGACCATTCCAGTGGACGGCACAAGTAGGAAGTGGCGATGCCAGTCTCTGACCACTAGGTGGAGTGGGGGTGCCAACCAGCGACCCCTGGACATTCACACAATATATATCGATATATATACGCAAGCAAATATATATCCAGCCATACACAAAGAACATATATGGAAATATATTAAAACATATATTCAGGATACTAATTAAAGAAATATTAAGTTAAATAAGTATGCTACAACGTGATGTATAACATATTGTACGATTGGGAGACTTCTGAAGTCGAAATAATAACCCAAAAATACCAATAAATAATTATTAATCAATAGAAATCATAAATAAATAAATATACAGATCAACGCCAAACTATTCACCATAAGCAGGGACTGAGAAACCACTCACAAATCGAAATATTCACTAAAAATGGCAATAATTCTATATAAATCAATTTAAACGATAAAAATAAATGTACAAAATTACTCTAAACTTCACAGAAGTGAACAGGAGGCTCATCAAGATCTTAGGTACGTTCAGTTTTGCCCCCAAACGAGCCCCAACCCCCCAAAATAGGGTCCCAACAAAAATTTAGGGTCACGACAGTCGGTCACCCCTCCCGACAAGTTCTAAAATTGTTGAACTTGTCGGGAGGGGTCCACGACAGGTCACCGACAAGCCACCGACAATCGTGAGGGGGTCACCGATTGTCGGTGACCCGGTATCCACATGCACGATTGTCGGTCACCTCTGGTGACCGATTGTCGGTGACCACTATTTTGTCGGTTGCCTTGTATGTCGAAGACGGGCTTAACACGCGCCATTATTTTGAGTACTTGACAACGCTTTTTCCCATGCGGAAAAAAGTCGGAGAAAGGTTATGTGTGTGTGTGTGTGGGGGGGGGGGGGGGGGGCGGGCTTCTATCAAGGAACCGTTTTTTCCTTGGTCCACACCAAAATTTCTTGTTATTCTTCTTATGAAAGTTATTAATACTGTAATGTGTACTCACAAGGATGTACAGGATGTATTAATATCTCCTTTATTCTCTTCTTTGTTCTTTACACTACTTTACTGAATCCGGCACTTGTAAACCATAAAATAACACAACCAATTAGACATCGTCCAACTAAAAATCTCACGTTTGTCTGCTAAACTAACTAAAAAAAACTCACTAGGGGTGCTACCGTTGACACTAGTGTGACTAAAAATAGCGTCCGAAGCCGGGGCCCAAGCGACCGATCCTGCGGGGCACCAGGATCCGATGCTCGGGCCCTAGCATCGGAGCCGGGGCCCTGGCGTCCTGGGGCCCTGGCGTCCTGGGCCCTAGCATCCTACCTTCTAACTGCTGACTGCTTGTCATTCATTCATTGTTTATCATCACAATACAATGAATAACATGAGTATGACAAATGTCATCACAACTTTGTCTTGTAATTAATCCTTTTTCAGATTAACCTAATTCTAATTAATCTTAATTAACACGCATTCCCATCCCTAGGCGTTGCTCCTAGATAAATCCATATCAATATATAGCGAAATTGTCTTATGGAATATGTATTAGAATTAGAACGCCGAGTCTTACACCAGGTAACCGATTAGCGAAGTAGGCGTCTAATCACTGACATACCATTCTTATCTGATCAGGGGCCCGTTGCAACACTTTTGGTGATATCGTAGCGTTAACATTATACTAAGGATACGTTAAGGATATATTAACAATACGATTGTGCCAGTGTTGCATGAGAGCTGTCGTATCCGTAACCAGACAGGTAGCAACATACCCATAAATGTTGTCATTTTTGTACATAAGAAAATTATTTT